>OX453002.1:1864171-3064171 GCA_949699075.1 Asteroscopus sphinx | reverse complement strand
CGAAATGTATAATCGTGTTTTCACCTGACAAGGGTTCTGTACACCAAAACATCGATCAGTTTCCAAATTTATAATTTGCTTCAAGCTTTCCATGTGCATTGCACTGGAAATGCCATTTAAATAGTTTATATTTTCATTGGACGTAGTTTTCACACGTATGCAGTAATACGCTGATTTTAATTAGGCTTTTCGAATTGACTTGTGTATTGTACTGGAAGTTTGTCATTTAATATCACATACTACATAAGTTGTATTTTGAACATGCAGTAATAATGAGCTTTAGTTTTATTTGAACTGTTCAAATAATTGAATTCTGCATTGTATTAAAATTACTTCAGGCTATATTATATTATGCAGGATGATTATGAAAATATTGCTGGACGCCAAATTCAAAACTAATAAGGTATAGAGAAAAGTAGTCGAAGGGACGTGAGCTCGATTTTTGAGAAAACAAAAAAATGCATATTTCGATTTTTGATAAAGCAGCTAGTTCAAATCGAACTCAATCTTTTTACAGAAAAATATCACCCTATACAATAATAGCACCAATTGATAAGGTTGCTGATAAGGATAAGCTCTTATAGCGTGATTGAGTAACAAATATTCGAACATCTTCACAAACTCACATTTATAATATTAGTAGGATAATTAAGACGTGCAAAATTACTCACACAATTTGGATGCCAACCAACACATATGGTGAAGATGCTATATTACTATAATAGCATATTTCATGACATTATCCGCTATACATTTCAATGAAGCGTCACATAACGAAGACAATATAATATTTTTCAACACACATGCTCGTAAAGTGACTCTTTTAAGTGGCAGCTTACACGCGTGCTTTTTACTTAACATTATCGCACTATAATAAAACAAAGTTTAACCGGATTA
Source organism: Asteroscopus sphinx (assembly GCA_949699075.1). Lineage (NCBI taxonomy): Eukaryota > Metazoa > Arthropoda > Insecta > Lepidoptera > Noctuidae > Asteroscopus > Asteroscopus sphinx. The sequence continues at coordinate 3,063,274 of OX453002.1, read as the reverse complement.
AATCGCGTATATTATTTAAATTGGTTTCCCTGAAGTTTCGAAAGCTTTGCAGCATTTCGTGGTCGCAGGTAGACTAAGATGACAATCGTCTTTACAGATATTTCTAAAAATATATTTTAATCTACCGTACAATATTAATTAAAATCGTTTCGATGCACGCAGTAATCACTCACAATATCATTATCTTTTACAGTGTTTAATAATTAATAACTATTTTGAGACGTGGCAGCAAATCGGTGTAGCTATGTTAACAAAAACTTGCCAATTTTTGAAGTAGCTAAACTAGTCAGCTATTTTTTTCCAGTATATTATATAATACAAATATATACTGCCTCGTTGGTCTAGTGGTTGCAAGCGCGACTGCTGAGCATGGGGTCCTGGGTTCGATTCCCGGGTCGGGCAAATTGTTATTGGGTTTTTTCATTAGGAAATTCTCAGTAGCAGCCCGGAGTCTGGATTTGTGCCTGGTCAATGGCAATAGGCTCGCCCTCTATTACATGGGACTATAACATAACTGGCGAAATGTGGGTGTACTATACACCTCTGCCTACCCCTTCGGGGAAATACAGGCGTGATGTTATGTTATGTTATGTTACAAATACATAATATTCAAGATAGCTTTATAATTATATCTTTCCTATCCACATTCACTGATTGTTACTGAAACTATATATCGTCTTCGTACCCCGATACATAAGCTCGAAATTTTCGTTCTAAATTACAATTCCTATACACCCGTATAACTACCAGCGGTTCGCGCTTCAGGGAGTACAAAACAATAGGGTGCTTACGGCTTCCCTCCTGATGCCTGAAGCGGTTTTTCCTGCATCTCCCGTCCCGCTCTAGCCCATTGTTCTTTTAATAAGAGCGAGGAGTACGGATGCCGGTGACGAAAGCCACTTTTAGCTAATTTTCGCCGGCGCTCGCTGTTTCTCGTTGACGTGCAAACTCCTGACTTAAAATATTGGTTCGTTTTTAAACGGACTTTGTTCTTAGGACGGAGATGATTTGTGATTTTTATTCTGATTTTGCTTTTAAAATGCAGATAGAGATTCTATTAAATTTCAATCTAGATTTCGTTTAAAATGTTTCAATAAACTCACCTAGACTTCACACAAATGACTTTTAATTCAAATACTGCTTTTTGCGTTATAAAAACAGTATTACTTTTTGTTTACGCAGTTTGAGAAAGTAATTTGTTCAAAATCACAAGGAGAATCGATTGCGATGTTTTTTTTTTCTAAATCTCAAAATTATATGTTTTATAGCCATTCTAAGTCCCCTAGTTGGAAGCGGAAAAAGTGAAGAATGTCATGCAGTGACTATCTGCAGAAGGCAGAGGACAGAGTGTTGTGGGGTTGTGGCGCAACTTGGGAGAGACTTATGTCCAGCAGTGGACTGCGATAGGCTGAGTTGATGATGATGATGTAGTTCCTTCATTATATCCCTCACATTTTTATTTGATATCTTTTGGAGCTGATCATTTTTGGGGGGATATGTCATAATCCCCACGCTTGGCAGACGGGTTGGCGATCGCAGTTGGTTGGTTAAGTACTCGGAGAACGGTGCAGCCCATTCTCTGGTGAATCCCTTAGTCGCCTTTTACGACACCCATGAGAAGAGATAGGGTGGTGACCATAAGGTGGATCGACGACCTGGTGAAGGTCGCCGGTATCCGCTGGATGCGGAAAGCGCAGGATCGGTCGTTGTGGCGATGCTTGGGGGAGGCCTATGACCAGCAGTGAACATCTTTCGATGATGATAATCTTTTGATAGATAGATAGATAGATAAAACGTTTATTTAGTACAAAAACAAGAAACAGGACATACAAGTAAAAATACAATAAGAAAGTGTGATATGTGTCTCAGTATTGTACCAAATGGATGTCCAGCTCAGCATGTGCCGGGTATTATACCTGACGCTGGTATTCTGCTAGATCCCTGCAGTGACATACGGACGTCTAGCAGACCAGATACATGAGAAAAATTAAGAATGATTGCTTTGCGTTAGTGTGTTGTTTTTAATGTGAGTATAATATCCACAATATATATATATATAAATAATAATATTAATATTTTGGAGTACTTACAGTAACTTTAAAAGCATGTAGGCTCTGAATCAAGTAGCTGTAAGTTTATTATTGTATTTTTTGGTGAAATAAAAAAAATAAACGATGTAATTAAGTGATTTCCGTAATGAGATTATCCGGAGAAGAACCGGAGTGACCGACATAGCTTGCAGGATCAGTAAGCTGAAGTGGCAGTGGGCTGGCCATGTCTGTCGAAGGACCGATGGCCGCTGGAGCAGACGAGTCCTTGAGTGGAGACCGCGAATCGGCAAACGCAGCGTAGGGCGCCCCCCTGCCAGGAGGACCGACGACCTAAATAACGTGGCTAGGGGGGACTGGATGCGGAAGGCAGAGGACCGAGTGTTGTGGCGCAACTTGGGAGAGGCCTATGTCCAGCAGTGGACTGCGATAGGCTGGGTTGATTGAATTAAGTGATTTAGAAAAAAAAACATATATTTCAAATGAAAATCTCCCACACTTTGAAACAAGTGACGTTGTATATTCCATAAAACGTCTATCCTACTTCCTACTAATATTATATACAAGAAAGTTTGTGAGGATGTATGGATGTATTAAAAAGTATTGTTAAATATTACATGCATTATGAAAAAAAATTGTATGCTAGTACCTGGTGGAACATGTATTAGTTCAAAATAATGTTGTCTAACACCTTATTGTACGGTCGACCGCACGTCGGTGGTAACACTTTGACATTAGCACCATCTTTATTTCGTAAGCAGTAAGGGCGGTTCTCGAATTGAAGTGTTACCACTGTCATGCAGTCGACTGTACCATGTTTTATGCAAATAAATACTATTCTATTCTATTATATTCTATGGATGTTTGTTACTCTTTCACACAAAAAACGTATGGATTTTAATGAAATTTGGCATACAGATAGAACATAGCCCCGATTACCATATAGGCTACTTTTTATCCCGGGAAGATGAACAGTTCCCGAGGGATACGCGATAAACGAAATCCACGCGGATAAAGCCGCGGGCACAGGCTAGTACACACGGCTACACATCAAGCTGTACATTTCCAGTATACGCTGACCTCGCATTGTAAAGACTTTCCGTACAATGCGAGGTCAGATTATACAGGAAATGTACAGCTTGATGTGTAGCCGTGTGTACCTACATGAAATTCATAAAACTGAACGACAGACAAGGCACAGCCTAAACCGGTGGGTCTAGGAGTATTAAATTTTGCACAGGAGTTTTTTAGATGACGTAGGTGAGAACAAAGAAGGGATTTAAAAAAAAAACCCTTAAGGGGGTTAAATAGGGGTTGAAAGTTTATATGAAAAAAACACGGGAGCGAAGCCATGGGCGTGGGCGTCTGCTAGTAATAATAAAATTTTGAGAAGTGTATTTTAACCTTTGCTCGATAACTACGAACGTACAACAAAGTCTTAAAATGACGATTATTTAACTACAAAATTCCCCTCTGTATTTTGTCCTGCCCCTGCAACTGAACTTTAACCTAACGGCGATCTAAATGGTATTAATTAACGCCAGCCCCAAACTTAACCATTAAACTTTCAATTTGTTTTATTAATATTTAAAAATCAGCAAATTAGGGAGATTACAATGACAGTGGTGTCGATTCTCTTGTTCACGAACTAAACTTATTTTAAACTATCGCTCTCTTTTACTAATAGTAGATACAAGAAAGGGATGGCAACCATTTAAGAGCTGTCAAATTAGTCAAAATTAAAATTTCCATACAAGTTTAGACGTGATCTCGGAACGTGCCCACTAAAATACAAAGGAATGTAACACGTAAACTAATTTGAAGTTCTAAAATGGTTGCCATCCCTTTCTTGTATGTACTGTTAGTAAAAGAGAGCGATAGTTTAAAATAAGTTTAGTTCGTGAACAAGAGAATCGACACCAGTGATGTGTTAAATAGTTGCCCGGTGCCGTGGGGTTTTACAAAAAGATGTACCTTATTAGTTCATCCTCCGAGCCTTTATATTTTTTTACTTTAATTACATTGGGGTCGGGTTCCAGTCTGAACATCAGTATTTCACACGGATACAAATATTGTATGGACGTTAGTACATACAAAGATATAAAGTCGTGGCGCTGAGGGCACGAAATCGCTTGTCTTCTGTAGGTGTCATTAGCGGTGAAAAGGTTAAAATCAGTTTTACAAGTCGGTTATATTTAAAACTAGATAGCATCATCATTTCCTATCATGACTAACTCTGGGAAGAAATACCTTTAAACACTATGTGAGGACAATGCAGGGCGACAACGGCTTGACTGGTTTTTTAAACAAAGTGCCAGGATGAGATTTATCTTATACATTTAAAATGTAACAGTCACTTAAATTTTTGTCCTAACAAAAAAAGCAATATAAATTAGAGATCAGTTAATTGTAGTAATATCGCTCGCTCGCACGCATGGTGTCGAGTATGAAAACGTAATCGGTCCCTCGAGTGCGGGTAAATGGTTTGTCCCCATTGAGCGACGCGATACGGCGCGGCGCGCGGCGGCGGGTGGCGTAAAGTAATCGATATTGACACCTATAGTGTTGTGTTATACATAATTGATAGTGTTAGATTTTGGGAATATTTTTAGGATAATGTTATTAGTTATGTCAGACATAATAAAGTCAAGGATGTTAGTTGAACATGCTTTTCAGTTAGAGTTGCCATCCGCGTATGCCGTCCTGCCATGAGCGTATGGGCGGGGCTTCATTTCGTCGCCTCAGTGCTTGAATGTCCAATCGACCATTGAACAAATTTTACCGGAAACGTTTTTTTTAGTTTATTATTGATTTAAGAGAAATATTTTAAATACTTTGATGATTTAAGAATAATGTATAGCATATATTACATTATTCTTAAATATTCAAAGTTTAAAAAATATTTCTCTTAAATCAATAATAAACTAAAAAAACGTCTCCGGTAAAATTTGTTCAGTGGTCGATTGGACATTCAAGCACTGAGGCGACGATTTGTAGTCCGGGTTTAAAATTTTAAAGTCTTCGGCCGCCCGCAACACACGCACTGTGCCCGCACGCCGCGATCAACCGTCGAACCGATTCGCTAAATCGTTTTTTATTACACTGACTATGTTTAAAAAAACCGGTTGAACATGTCCGGGTTCCGAGTTCTAAAATCCGGGGCTTTTACGTGTCTTGTCCTGGTTTGTCTTGTCTTGTCTTTGAGGACCTCTGTGGTCTAGTGGTTCGAGTGTCGGACTGCTGATAACGAGGTCGTGGGTTCGATGGCCCCAGGACACAAATATTTGTGTTATTAACATAAATGTTTATGTTGGTCTGGGTGTTGCTTATGTATTATAAGTATGTATTTACAAAAAAATGTATTTAAGTATTATATCCATTGTCTAGTACCCATAGCACAAGCTCTGCTTAGTTTGGGACTAGATGGTGCTGTGTAAAAATGTCCCAAAGATATTTATTTATTTATTGGTTGCCAAATTTTAGAGATGGCAATCCTATTTTCAGTGTAAGGTTTTTATAAATGTTTAAGGAAATTATCTAAGATTCATAGGATCATCTGCAGTATTAATTAACATTCGCCAATGTATGTCCGATTTGGAAAGATAAATTAAACAATTTCACTAGTAGTATTAGTAAAAAAAAACATGAGATATCCTTTATATATTTTTTTTTTTTTATGACAGCCATACAATATTATTTTACAAACTAAAATTAAATTATACATACAAGGCAATTTTTTTAGTTCGCTTGTAAGGATCTGCTGGCCCCTAAACTAGGAAGTACCTGTATCTTGGAGATCAGTAGGTTTTCCATTCCTTGGGCACTGCCCGTATTTTTAACATATTATTAAATACATATTAGGATGTAGTGCTTATTTTGGGCACATGCAATAATAATATGATCACGTAAGGAAATTACAAAATATTAAAACAGTCAATTTATAAATTTATAAAATGTTGCAAATATTAATTACTCTTTTGAAAAGTAAGCGTGTTTGTATTTATTTGAAGGGTATGTGGGGGTGTGTGTGTTTATGTATTATGAGTTTGTGTTTACTGATATATCATAAAGTCAACTAAATATAATAATAACTAATATTGACTAGAATTAGTTAAAATAAAAATATCGAAAAATAAAATATACAGGTTTTCTGGAAGATAAGACCGCCCATGTACCCATAATTTATATGTTATTCCTGTTTACTATTATTTTCATGATGTACAATAAAGTATATTCTAACTATCTATCTATATATCTTAGTTATTATAATACTCGTATGAAATATTACAATATATATATATATTTGGCAACGTCTGTGGTCTAGTGGTTCGAGGGCCGGACTGCTGATCACGAGGTCGTGGGTTCGATTCCCACAGGACACAAATATTTGTGTGATGAACATAAGTGTTTGTGTTGGTCTGGGTGTTTCTTATGTGTTATAAGTATGTACTTATATACAAAAAAAATAGTATATAAGTATTATATCCATTGTCTAGTACCCATAGCACAAGCTCTGCTTAGTTTGGGATTAGATGGTGCTGTGTAAATATGTCCCAGAGATATTTATTTATTTATTTTAATATTGCATTATAAAATACTGTAATTTTTTTTATTGTCGCGCAAAGCTGCCGTATGCGTAACTAGATGGTGTTGACGTCGAATTAAAAGTCACTATGGTTTCGTTACCGGCGCTTAATGACTCTCGCGCAGAACAAAATATTCTTAAAAAACAATCAAATTCTATATTTTTTGAGAGTTGTCCGCATTATGTTGGTAACTCAAACTCAATACTATCAATTATAATGTATAGGCAAAGGCCGACCCAGCGATGCTCGAAGTACAATAATTATCGTACGCAAGAGTACTATAAAACTATAAATAGTTTTGAAGTCTAGAAATCAGTGCTCAAATTCGTAGAAATACTACTGGGTGGTACCCACTACCCACAGAGAAAATAATCACTACGTTACAGGTGGGCCTATAAACCCCATTGAACCAAATCATAACATTGGCTCAACATTGTGTACGATAATCTTTCACCTAATGCCATAATCCTACTTGGTTCAGTTGAAAACCAGCGTCAGGCACTTGTTGCCTGGCATTTATGCTGACCTGGACCTTTTTGGCACAGTCGCTAGACAAACAGCATCGATGATCCGTTTTTTGTATATTTCATTGTGTCTGTGTATCTATGTGCTTTGTGTCAAATAAATGTTTCTTTCCTTCATTCTTTCTACTAATATTATAAATGCGAAAGTGTGGATTTTTGTTTATTTATTCTTTAATCACACTGAAACCGGTAGGTAGATGGACTTGATTGTGGACTGTGGCATAGATAGACATAGATAACCCAGATCAGAATTCACTGGGGTGCTGGCCAGAAAACCTCCACGTGTGCCTGACGGCTGCTTGTCCTTCTGGACACGTCTAGAGGGATCGGCAGTTGTTTGGCCGGTGCATCCTGGGCACAGGCAATAAAATCCTGTCGAGGGATTAACCTTCGGGGGATTTTATTGCCTGTGGCGAATATTCTGGCGCGGGAGGGGCCCGTTGTGGGCCAGTGGGGAGTTGCTCCACGTGTCCCTCTGATATCAGCAGAGGGCACAGTGGAGGAGCAGGGGCGGGCCCGGTGTGCACTCACCCTGCCACTGGGCAGGCAGCGGAGGGACTGTCTTTCCCTGCCCCCGTCGATCTCGTAACCCCAGGAGTGCCCGCTGAGTAGTGTTCTCGCGCCTCTTGGGACCGAGGGTCTTGGCTTCACCGCCCGGACCGCGAGGAAGAAAACCTCTATAAAAAATTACGGGAGGTAGGGCCTGCGAGCAGCAGACTCGGGGTAGTCTGCTGCCCGACCAGCAGCTGGCGTAGCTGGCACAGCCGGCGTAGTTTGCGCAGCTGGTAAAGGCCCATGAGATGAGGTGGCGTGCAGTGTTCCGTGTGCGCCGCCTAGGAGGGTGCGGCTGACGTTAGGCCGCACGGGTAGAAGGGGCTCGCCTGCTTGTGGCGGGCCAGGACCTGTCGGGGGTGGTTGTGTGAATACTCACGGGTTCCCACGCCCCCGGCTAAGGTAGTTGAAGGAACACCGTGGTGGTTTTAGTCGGTAAGAGTCACTGACACGACACTGGCTCCGCCTACCCCGGGCGGAGTGCGTCCATGAGGATTTCCCCACGGCGAAAAAAAAAAAAAAAAGAAAAAAAAAAAAAAAAAAAAAAAGATCAGAATTCACTGGGGTGCTGGCCAGAAAACCTCCACGTGTGCCTGACGGATGCTTGTCCTTCTGGACACGTCTGGAGGGAACGGCAGTTGTTTGGCCGGTGCATCCCGGGTCTTCTTCTTCTTCGTCGTTTCGCTCTTGACAGAGCGGTCGTGGCCATCATGTACCATTGCCGGGGGCTGCTGTAGCTTGCCTTACGATGCCTCGCCACCTCGCATCCACCTCGCCACCGTCCATCCGACGTGGCGCTGAGCGCAAAGGCGAGCGAGACCCATTAAAAAAGTATGTTGGAAACTTTTGGGTAACATTTGTTTCCTAAAACTATTAAAACTTAATTTTAAGAGGTTATTCACCTCCCGACACAGTAGCATCGAGAGTGTCGCGTCGCACGACTCGCACGTTAGAGAATGAATCTAGCGCTATGAATCGAATAGAGTAACCCTGATACCAAAAATTACAAATATCATCTACAATAATCAATGAAAATTTATAATTAGTTTCCATATCAATTTATATTAATAAAAACTAGTTGGGGTGTCTGAGGTTTTGAGTTATTCCAATAACGCGTTGTATATACCTACCTAAATAAGAATGAATTACCTACCTAAATAAGAATGAATGTTTGATTGTATGTTTTTCCTTTATGGGTCATTTTCAGAAAAAGTGTACATCCGTGTTTCGGGTGTGTCCCACGAGTTTGGATAAATTTTCCAAGAATATTATTTACTTTATAGAAAAACAATATTAAAAATTATGATTTGTGGTTAGTTCCTAAGAATAATCTATAATTTTGATGCCTAAAAACACAGTCTTAATAACTTAATTTTAAAAAAAATTGGTAGAAAGTTTCTATTTTAGCGCTGTCCCACTACCAATTTCAGAAAAATAACCTTATTTTAATGTATTTTGTTGACTTAAATATACTGGTGTGTTTGATATTTCGGAAAGTATAGTTAAGTATGATTGTTTTCGCAATTACAGGAACGGTGTGATGTCGATCAAAATATTTAAAATAATTTTAATTTGTGAGGACATAAATTAGTTAAAGTGGAAAATTCCCTTCCGAAACCACAATATTAGCGAGATGATGGCAATAAAACTACTGCTATGCATTTTTTTATTTTAATATGTGCATAATTTTAAATCCTGTCAAACGGATTCCGTAGTTTTTTCGTCCATTTTGACGGCGATCGGCGACTTACCAACGCGCACCTTCGTAACGGTCTGTTTTCGACGTTCAGCAACCGCAACCAATTTCGAAGTAAGTATATAAGTTTATTTCTTGAAAATTATTTTGATATCTCTATTAGCTTTCAGTGAACCCAATTTGATACTAAGCTTGTTGATGTGATGTGTGTTTAAAATAATAAATAGTAAAACAGTATAAAGTTAGGCTTCCGATACTTCCGTTCCGTAACCAAAACGCAGGTGACGTAGAATTGGAATTTAAAAGTTTCGGAATGGAATTCTTAGGAAGATTATACATTAAGTTTCTATCGAACTAAACAATATTTAATTTTTGTACCGGACTTTAAATTAATTCTTAACGTGAATTTGTGGTACTTTTTTATTAGTCCTTTATATTTTTGTGAAAAATTAAGTAATTAAAATAACTATATTAGAAGTGTATGTTGTAATAATTTGATCTCATTTTCTTGTCAATGTGTATTAGTCTTAAGAATTCTTTTCTGTTAAATGAACAGTCTATTCCGTGACTGTCCCATTTTATATTTTGCTTTAAATATTATTTTTATTCGGAAATATTACGTGTCATTTTTAATAATTTAGAGTGTAGGTAATCGTATGATTATTATAATCAAAAAATATTTCCTATGTTGTATCGTAATTAAGAAAAATACCAAAAATTATTAAACTAATTTGGTCCAAAGAGTAACGTAATGGAAATTAAAATGATGAATACATATTTTGCTATGGTTGATTTTTTTTTTTTTTTTTTTTATTAGAGAACGATAGACTTTGCACGAAATATACTATTTCTTAAAATCCAGACGTGTTTTATTTTATTTTTATAGTAAAAAACTATTGGTTGCGGAATGGAATAGTTTTTGTTCCCTACGGGCATTAAATGAGTTATATTTCAGTAAGTAATCCAGATTAAGCCGTTTTAGTGTTATTTTTCGATTCTTAAAAGATTACCAATTGTAAATTAGAAGCAGAAAAAGGAATAAAAAAAATGTAGCATATTTTAAACAGTGTACACTTTTTTTGAAAATGACCCATTATCTAGATTAGCAACAAATACTAAAAATAAGTCAAACATAGACATACGTGGGACACTCAGAAAGTTTTGCGAAACTAAAAAAAATTGTTCTATACGTACATATATTTTTATCAAATCTTTTCAAAGTACTTTCCACCAGCCTCTATACAAAGATTCATGCGCCTAAACCAGTTTTCAAAACACTTTTTCCAGTCCGCCGCAGACACCTCGTTTACAGCCTGCTCGAACGCAGCCAGCGCATCTTCCGGCGACGAAAATTGTATCCCTTTGAGCTGATTTTTTATTTTTGGGAATAAAAAGAAGTCATACGGTGCTAGATCAGGGCTGTAAGGAGGGTGACCCAGGAGTTTGACTGGCGTGCTGTCCAGGAAGTCCCTCGTTTTGAGTGCGGTGTGCGCAGGTGCATTGTCGTGGTGGAGCAGTAGCCCGCGGAGCCCTGTTTGGTCGCTTGTTGCTTATAACAGAGAAAACTTCTGGCAAACATTTGGTAGTATACCATTCGGCATTAATGCTTCTTTGATCCCGTAAGGGAATTGATACCAAGTGGCCAGTCAAATTAAAAAAGCTAGCGATCAAAATCTTACCCCCGCTTCTAGATCGCTTCACTTTGGTAGGCGTTGGCTCATTTTGAAACACCCAAACAGTCGACTGGCGCTTGGTTTCTGGGTCGTATTGATAAATCCAGGACTCATCACCTGTAACGATGTCGTAAACACGCCGAGACGAGCCTGCTTCAAATTTGTTAAGCATATCACGGCACCATTCCACCCGGGCCTGCTTCTGAGCATCGGTGAGGTTGTGCGGCACCCAGCGTGATACTATCCTCCTCACGCGAAGATGGCTGTGTAGAATCTCGTGAACGCTTCCCGATCCAATCTTCAATATGTGTTGAATCTCCTGATATGTAATTCGCCTATTGTCTTGGATTAAATTTTTCACTGCTAGCACGTTTTCTTCGGTAACAGCCGTCAAAGGGCGACCGCTTCTTTCGTCATCCCCCAAAGTTGGTCGACCGCGCTTGAATTCGTTATACCAACGATACACGGTTGCCTTGGAAGGGCCTTCATCCATGAATGCCATTTGAAGTCTATCGTACGATTCATCCGGTTTCAGGCGACACTTGAAATCGTATAAAATCATAGCTCTAAAATGTTCCCGGCGCAGATCCATATTTCAGTGAGACACAATACTTTAAATTAACTCGCAAAAAATGTGGAGGGAAATTTTGAAATTGGAACTTACTTATTTTTACTTATAAATAATCATATTTTCGAAAAACATTATAACTGGCCAGTCTCCCATATATAAAAACTTTTTTTCGCAATACTTTCTGAGGGGCCTGGTATGTGGTGGTACCTGCGTAAGAAAGACATGCAAAAAATCATATTTCGCGCACTATGCGTTGATGTCTTTTGATAAACTCTCGTAAATTAGATCAGTTTTTATGGGGTCGTTGAGAGGTACGAAACCCTTACTGCGCGAGTCCGACTCGCACTTGGCCGGTTTTTTATCCGATTGTGATGAATCTTTGGTGAGTTTTTCTGCGACCGCTCGTAAAGTACCTTAGTACCTTACTTTAGTACCTTTGTACTAAATAATTTTAATGTTGTCTCTTTTCATATGTAATTGTGTGTACATAAATTATAAATAAATAAATAAAGGTTGCCCAAAAATAAGATGGCATTGCTACGGATGCACAGCTAGTTATATATAAATATACATGCTGAAATTTTAATCGCTTTTTATTAAAACTAAGTTATTTTGATACGCCATGGTTATGTAAACACAATACAATGCAAAAATCCTACAATGAAAATCACTTAAACAAAAGAATAAAAGTTTGAAAATGGAACGCATTTTTGAATAATTTCTTTATAATCAGCCAGCCGCATTGCGATGGACAAAATAATTTACGCGTCTTTCGGCTCAGGATACGGCTCGATTTGCTCTTTATCATTTTATCAAGCACTGAAATTATAATAGGGAAATGATGCGTACTTCTCAAGTGGGTACATTTATTAATAATAGGTACTTATGATAATGTCAGTTGTATGTCCTTACGGCAATGTCAGCTTTTCATTTTTCTGAACAAAATTTCACATTAAATGTTAAAATTCATGGTCTTCCTCTTATTTGTGACACTATGTTATGTAGCAAAAATAATCCTTATGATGAAGCCTTTCGATCGGTATGATAAAGCTACAGGTTGATTATTTTTCTCATGTAACGGTTTCGGTTCAACCATGTAATTATTTAAATATCTATGAATGCAGTTTAAATTGTTTTTTAAATTCAAAGAATGTCTTCTTTCAGTAAAATGTTCCATCTACAATATTCAAGGTACTTTCCCTCCATGTGCCATATCCGTGTGACGCCCTGAGCCTAACGTAAATACTGAGTTACGTTTCATCTCAATCGGTTGAGTAGATCATGGAATACAGCTTGACTCCTCTATTGAATGAAGTGCATACTACGTAGACGTTATGATTGTTGGATGGTAGCAGTTTACTAAAAATATAAATAGATGGCGTCATGGTACAATCATAATCATATATAATCAGCCCATACTGTCCCACTGCTGGGCACGGGCCTCTTATCAGTATGAGAAGGCTAAGGCCTTAGTCCACCACGCTGGCCTAGTGCGGGTTGGCAGACTAAACACATAATTGAGAACTGTATGGAGCACTCTCAGGTGTGCAGGTTTCCTCACGATGTTTTCCTTCATCGTTAAAGCAAGTGATAATCAAATTCTGATCCACACATGAATCCGAAAAGTCAGAGGTGCGGGCCGGGATCAAACTCGCAACCTTCTGCATGGAAGGCAAGCGTTCAACCACTAGGCTATCACCATATCGTACCATCAAGTCGATCGAATTGAGTTGTTTTGTCTAGATGGTGTCATGGTGTGGTGGTGGTGGTAATGGTGATGCATGACGTGGGTGGTGATGGTGTGATGGTGGGACGAAGTGATGGTGGAGTTATAGTGTGGCAGTGGTGGTGATGGTTATGGTTGTGGAAGTAGTTGGTGTATAGTGTGGAGGTGATGATGGTGTTGGATGTTATAGTGATGGAAGATGTGATGGTGGCAGTGAATGGCGTGTTAGTGGGGTGATGTTTAGTGTAGGTAGTGGCTTCAGTGTGGTGTGCGATGTTGTGGTATCATAAAAATACAAATCCGTAAATCATAATATAATATTGTACCTAGTGGTGTGCATAAACCTACTTCATTTGATTTTAATTGTGGTGTACGTTATTGATTTTTTTATGTAGGAAGATAATTTTAGCATTATCAGGTCTATTAAAAGATAAATAATCACCGTACCGTACTTTGAATAAAATAATAACTTACACCACTATTGAATTTGAATGAGGAAGGCACTGGGTACTCACTGGCTAATTGCCTATATGCAATGCACGCCACTGTACATAATATTTATCTTCTGTATAGGTAGGTTCTTAATTACATGATCAAGACATTGTGGTCATGAATACGATATAATGCTACTTTCAGATCCACGCGGACGGAGTTGCAATATAAAACTATTTTAGTTCTTTACAAATTTGTATGTTCCAAAGTATTCCCCAGGGTGTGACTAAAATGTTTGTAGCTGCCACGTGGGATGTTGGTCGTGAGTCGTCGCGTCGGCATCGCGTGCGGTGGTATGCGTTCAGCGTTTAACAATAAAAACCAAAAGCGTGTTATTAAACATACCTTTTTATATTCAGTATGAAAGTCAATAAATTTAGATTTAATTTAGTCAATGGCTTATTTTAGAAATATAATAACTATTCTAATTTTAATCATAACAGGTAGGTACCTACTTATTTATATTTGATAAGTTACTTCAGGTATTTACGTTCATTTTAATTTAGTTGAAACATATTTTTGGAAACATACTATGTAATAATTTAAATATTCTTTTATTTTTAAACATAATATGTCGGTACTTTTTTTAACCCGACTGCGTTTAAACGACTCTGTTAAATAAACGTCCAAACATATTTTATCAGTGTTAAATTGAAATCACACTAGTTCTACTCAACATGTAAACAATACATTAAAATTTGGCATTCAGAAGTCAATCTACATGAATGCACGTGATGAAACGGCGGGAGCGCTAAAGTGATAATCATCAAAATATTGCATCAGTTATCGAAATATTGTAAGTGTCAATCAAAGAATTAAGTCTGTATTGTTGAGGCGCGCGCCGGCCACGCGCCACTCCGCTTCGCTGAACGCTCGCATGCAACATTTTAGGGGCCCATTGTTTTGATTTTTGCGCGTGAAGTGACACGGTTACGCCATATTGGCAAGATTCGTTGACATTTGGTTTCAGGGCTTTTTTTTTCTTTTTTTTATGACATATAGATCTGCTCTTGACCGCAATCTAGACATTCACTCCAGATTTAAAGGCGGTGATTCACAACATGAAATGTACCGCATATGCAAGATTTGTGGCCATTTAGTTAATGCCACCATTTTAATATTATTATTATTATTATTTTTTTTTTTATGATTTATAGATCTGCTCTTGACCACAATCTAGACAGCTTAACAGTAGTAGTAGTAACTATCACATTGACATAATCTCTAGGGAATAGATCATTGGTATAGTACGAACGAAACTTTATGCAGCTGTGAAAATGAGTCGTATGCATAGATATACAGGGCGTCCCACGGATATGCCACATGGAGGGAAAGTACCTTGAATATTGACTTCCTTTTATTTGTGACACTATGTTATTTAGCAAAAGATAATCCATATGATGAAGCGTTTCGATCGGTATGATAAAGATACAGGTGTTTTTTTTTTTGTAACGGGTTCGATTTCCGGTTCAACCATGTAATTATTTAAATATCTATGAATGCAGTTAAAATTGTTTTTTAAATTCAAATAATGTCTTCTTTCAGTAAAATGTTCCATCTACAATATTCAAGGTATTATTCCTCCATGTGGGACGTCCTGTATACAACGTCTTATACAGCATGTAACAAAAACCCTGTTGTTCCAGTGAGGTACGTTATCAGAATCGATATTCATACGTAAGGAAACAACTCATTTGGAAAAATTCCCTGACCTCACAGGAACAACATGGTTTTTGTTACATGTTGTAGAATTAACTGAAAACCTCTTAAGGGGTCATTGTACTCATCAGTATGAACAACTTTTACTATGGGATCAACTCTGAAATCGGGGAAAAGAATCAGCTGTTCTCTACATTTTGTCGATTTATGTAAACACAAATGTAGGGAATGTAGGTATTTTTTTCGTGATTTCAGGGTTGGTTCCATAGTAAAAGTTCATGCAGATTAGTACAATGACCCCTTAAGAGGTTTTCAGTTATTTCAATAACACGTTGTATATTCATCATTTCAGCCGAAAGACGTCCACTACAGGACATAGGCCTCCCCCAATTAAGGGGGGGATATACCATAATCGCCACGCTTGGCAGGCGGGTTGGCGATCGCAGTTGGTTGGCTAAATACTCAGAGAACGCTGCTGCCCATCCTCTGGTGAAACCCTTAGTCGCCTTTTACGACACCCATGAGAAGAGATAACGTTGGTGCTATTCTTTAATTCCGGCACCACACGGACTATTATTATACGTTGTATATTACTATGGTCAAAAAAAAGCAAAACGCGAAACGCGCTAACTCCACTGCCTCCATATACAGATTGGTTATTATACCTACATTTCAGTGTTAAAAATGGTTATGATGACTCATCTAAGTCAAAGTTAAAACCAAAATATCATACAGTAAGGCACATCTTGAGTTGTTAAAGAGCTACATTAAAAAAAAAACTGCTAATTAAAAATAAATGCCACTACGTCGCCTCAGTGCTTGAATGTCCAACCGACCATTGACCAAATTTTACGGGAGACGTTTTATTTAGTTTATTATTGATTTAAGAGAAATATTTTTTATACTTTGATGATTTAAGAATAATGTAACATAATTATTCTTAAATCATCAAAGTTTTGAAAATATTTCTCTTAAATCAATAATAAACAAAACAAAACGTCTCCTGTAAAATTTGGTCAATGGTCGGTTGGACATTCAAGCACTGAGGCGATGACTAATATCCGATTGCATTCAATCGTACGACAAATGATGCGGATCTTAAAGCTGGAGGCACACCTGGCACATGTTAAGTGATACTTATTTAGGGTGCTGGCCAGAAAAGCTCCACGTGTGTCTGACGGCTGCTTGTCCTTCTGGACACGTCTAGAGGGAACGGCAGTTATTGGGCAATAAGTCTCCTTTGGACCGGGGGACTTATTGCCTGTGGCGAATATTCTGGCACGGGAGGGGCCCGATGTGGGCCAATGGGAAGTTGCTCCGCGTGTCCCTCTGAGAAAGCAGAGGGCACTGTGGGGGAGCAGGGGCGGGCCCGGTGTGCACTCACCCTGCCACTGGGCAGGCAGCGGGGGACTGTCCTTCCCTGCCCCCGTCGGTCTCGTAATCCCAGGAGTGTCTGCTCAGTAGTGTTCTCGCGCCACTTGGGACCGAGGGTCTTGGCTTTACCGCCCGGACCGCGAGGAAAAACACCTCTATAAAAATTACAGGAGGATGGGCCAGCGAGCAGCAGACTCGGGGTAGTCTGCTGCAAGACCAGCAGCTGGCGTAGTTGGCGCAGCTGGCGTAGCTGGTAAAGGCCCGTGAGGTGAGTTGGCGTGCAGTGTTCCGTGTGCGCCACAGAGGAGGGTGCGGCCGTCTTTAGGCCGCACGGGGAGAAGGGGCTCGCCTGCTTGTGGCGAGCCGGGACCTGTCGGGGGTGGTTGTGTGAATACTCACGGGTTCCCGCGCCCCCGGCTAAGGTAGTTGAAAAAACACCGTGGTGGTTTTAGTCGGTAAGAGTTCGACACTGGCTCCGCCTACCCCGGGCGGAGTGCGTCCATGAGGATTTCCCCACGGGAAAAAAAAAGTGATACTTATTTCATTTTATAAGGATTAATTGTCACACATACCTACACACAAATATGTTTAGGTGTATCGTAAGTATTACGTATTTGCTCTCGTCTACCCATGGCCTCACTATCGGGACCCATCCGTAAACCAGCGCTGGAACATTTCGTTAAACATTATACTGAGATGGGGGCCTTTTATGGTCTTGTATAGGCATGTTATATTTATTTTGTTCTTAGGGTTCTGTACCCGAAGGGTGCCAAACGGGACCCTATTACTCTCGCTACGCTGTCCGTCCGTCCGTCCGTCCGTCTGTCTGTCACAGGGCTGTATCTTTTGAATGGTAATAGGTAACGGGTTGAAATTTTCCCAGAAATTGTGTTGCTATAAGGTGTATCACGACAAATACTAAAAACAAAAAAAAGTCTAAAACCAAAGGGGGTCCCGATACAAGAAACCTCAAAAAACATGCATTTTTATCAACGTTTTTCTTCCTGCTCTATCTTAAAAACGGTAATATGTACCAGCGTCAAAATTGGTCAGATTATAGTGCATATTATGTAGATTAGCAACGAATACTAAAAATCAGACAAACATAGACATATGTGGTGATACCTGCGTAAGAAAGACATGCAAAAATTCATATTTCGCGCACTGAGCGTTGATGTCTTTTGATAAACTCTCGTAAATTAAATCAGTTTTTATGGGGTATCAGGTCGTTGAGAGGTACGGAACCCTTACTGCGCGAGTCCGACTCGCACTTGGCCGGTTTTTTTGTTAATCTTTTTTTACCCGCCTCTAACGAGACTAAAATAAATATATTTCTTTCTTTTCTTTCTAGGTACTATGAGGTACTATGTAAGGGCCTGTTTCACCACCTCCTGATAAGTTCTAGTTAACTTGTGTGGCAGATAATTTCATACAAATCTTGTTCTATTTTTGAATATACCAGGCAGATAGTGCATATCTGGATATTGTGAAACAAGCACTTTGACACATTGTGTACACAATACACACAGTAATGTCAATGAGGATGACGTCATTCAAGTGCCGGGTCATCTGACAGTTGTTGTCAGAAGGAAATGAGATGTCAAATCCTGTGGTTTGAGTTGATCTGACAGAACCAGAGACATGACATTTACCGTTGGTAGAACGGTAAATGTCTCATGTCTCTGGACAGAACTGGGACACGTCATGATATCGATTGAACAGAACTCCTAGCATGAGTTTTTGCGGTCTTGTTATCGTGTAGTTATCGACAAATATTGTATGGAATTGTTTAGTTCCAAATACGTACACGGTGGCGCTGGTATTATACCGTTTTTTTTTCGATAACTACACGATAACTTTAACTTAACGATATCGCAAAAACTCGTGCTAGGGGCCCAGTGGTAGTTAGGTATAGGTATTATGTAGGTACTGAAGTTTCATCATTACGTCATCTTGAGCAGATTTCACGGTAGATTAGCGGATAAAGCACCGATGCATTGAACTAGGCGTAAGGTTCGAATCAAGCTCGTAAGCAAATTTTTCTTTCCACAATTTATATCTTTAGATTTCGTTTCGAATGCGTTAGTGTATCAAAATAATGAAAAGTATACAAAAAGTAAACAAGGTCCTGCGCTTTCCGCATCCTATTACTACTTACCTTAGTTAAATTAATTTTTAACCGACTTCAAAAAAAGGAGGAGGATTCGGCGGGTTTATTTTAATTTTTTATTTACGTAATTTGTAACAGATTGTGTTCTGTGTCTTATATGGCAAAATGTGTCTTTTCACCTATAATAAGAATGTACGGTCGACCGCACGTCGGTGCTAACACTTTGACATTAGCAGCATCTTTATTTCGTAAGCAGTAAGGGCGGTTTTTGAACTGAAGTGTTACCACTGTCATGCAGTCTACTGTACCATCCTCTGTACCACATTTAAAGCAAAAAAGTTTTTTTGAATTTGAACATGTTTAAAATAAATATTTATACGCGTGTAACATGCCACCGCTAAAATAAAGCTGTTCTGCACTACTTTATAAGTTAAAAGGAATTACCTTGTGAACCCTGTGACGTAGCGTGTGTAGACCAAGAACTTTTGTATGAGGCATCTGAAATAAAATAATAAGAATTAGTATAGTGCAATGGTATGTATCCAGAAGAGTAGTCAGAGTAGTTGTAGTCAGAAGAGTAGTACCGGGTAATAAATGTTGATAGCATACTATTGATAACTTTGGGTGCTGGACCAGACATATTCTCCTCGTGTTCCTGAAGGCTGATGATCCTTCTCGATTTGTCCGGAGGGAACATCGGTTGTTGGGCCGGTGCACCCTAAGCATTCTTAATTGGACCGGGGGAATATTCTGGCAAGTGCAGGGCTCGATCTGGGCTAATAGGGAGTTGCTCCCCGTATCCTTCAAATGCCAGCAGAAGGCACAGTGGAGGAGCAGGGATGGATCCGGTGTGCACTCATCTTTCCACTGGGCAGGCAGCGGGGGAACTGTGTCCTTCCTTGTACCGTCGATCTCGTAACCCCAGAAGAAGTGCTGTGGTTATGTTCTCGCGCCTCCTTCTGGGACCAAGGGTATTGGCTTTACCACCCGGACTGCGAGAAAGAAAACCTTTATAAAAAATTACGGGAGGATAGGGCTTGCGGGTGGTCTCGGGGTAGCCCGCTGTCCGACCAGTTAAGGCCCGAGATGGAGGCGCGCGGCACTGAGGAGGGTGCGGCCGACGTTAGGCCGCACGGGAGAAGGGGCTTGCCTGATAGTGGTGATCCGGTACCTATCAGGGGTGGTTGCATAGCGACTGTGAAGGCTCTCCCACTCCCAAAGGTTGTTAGAGGAACACCGCGGTGGACTTAGTCGGTAAGAGTCCGACACGGGCTCCGCTTTCCCCGGGCGGAGTGCGTCCATGAGGATTTCTTCACGGCAAAAAAGCCATGTATTGACAACTCAGCGTAATTGAACAACCAAACAAATGAACAAACGTCTATACCTTCGCATTTATAATATTAGTAGGATATACAGGGTAATTACAAAAAATACCCGAAACCTGTTAGTACTAACTTGTCACAATTTTGAGACACACATGGCGCATGACTGTCAATGACTTTTTTCCTCGCTTTGTTACTTCTTCACTATATCTATTTCTTGTTCATGTATATTTCTTCTGTATGTGTCTCAGTTGTGTCAAATAAATATTTTACTTTTCTTTTTTTTTAACTTTGTATTATGACCTTGAACAATGTTTGTTCTACGACTTTTCATAATTATAAAGATTTTTTTAAGTGTTTCTAGATCTGACGTCTGTGGTCTAGTGGTTCGAGTGTCGGACTGCTATAAATCACGAGGTCGTGGGTTCGATTCCCACAGGACACAAATATTTGTGTGAAGAACATATAAGTGTTTGTGTTGGTCTGGGTGTTTCTTATTATTTTTAAGGTTGTATTTACAAAAAAATGTTTTTAAGCATTATATCCATTGTCTAGTACCCATAGTACAAGCTCTGCTTAGTTTCCAACTGGATGGTGCTGTGTAAAAATGTCCCAAAATATTTATTATTATTAAATAATAACTATTATTATTATTACTTTTTATGCTTGAATTTTGTTTTGTTCATTAATTATTGAAATTCTATTGACTTATTATTATTAAATTATTTCATAAATTATAGAAATTTTGTCAATTACTAATTTAATGTTTTTTATATTTGTACACCAGTCATGGTCAAACATGTTGATCCAAACCATCATTTATATCTTTAATAAGCATCTCAACCATGTATTATTATCTACACATGTTTTTGCAAATAAATGTATATTTATCTTTATCAACAAAAACGAAACATAGGGGCATTGAAAATGCTGATATTTATTTTACTCTAAAAATCATTGTTCTGTGATTATAAACCAGAAAGAAAACAGTCGAGAGCGTTTATATAGAGAAAAGTCCAACCTCATTTCCTCTTAACCTTGCTCACCAACATCCGCAAGAAAACAACTTCTGTTGCAAGCGGAGGTTAGAAATCGTAGGAAATCAGCATCCTGTCTGCCTTCAATGTCACGGTACAAGTGCATCAGACATTGAGGGTTACCTCCCTAGCTTCCTACACACACTGGCGTCAACTCGTTTCCTAACCATTTCCTACAATATATGATTTTCACGGACCACTGTGAAAGGGAAATCATATACCACTTTATAATTTAACCATTCTAATCATAAATCCCGCAAAATAATAACCGTTTTGCTGTCTGAATAAAATTTTAACTGAAGTACTTATGGTTTTTTTTTTGTATTTTATTATTTCAATATCAGAATTGACGGTGCCGCACTCAAAGCCCAAAGAGTGCAAAGGGTGCTAACACCTATTATTCTGCATACGCCGTCTGTCCGTCCGTCCGCCCGTCTGTCTGTCACAGAACTGTATCTTTTTCAGAATAATTGTGTGTTTGACCTGTATCACGAAAAATACTAAAAATCTAAAAAGACTACAAACAAGGGGGTTTATTTCAGCTTTAAACTTGGTTTGATAGTAATGCATCTATTTTTCAGCTTCAAACCTGGTTTGATAATAGTGCATCTATTTTCGTTCAAATGTTGAAAAAATCCTTTTCTTCGTGCTTTAACTTAAAAACAGTAATACATACAAACTTCAAACTTAGTTTGATAGCAGTCCATAATCTATAGTTAAATAAAAAATCAGGGACCGAAATCCGCTATAAATTACGGTACAGGTATCGAAGATTTTAGGTAATTTTTAAGGTTGAGGTTACCGCTATCTGGGTAACCAAGGAAAAAAAACATGTTACCTTTATTTAGGTTACCGTTTTAATACCGGTAACCTAAAAATGACCTTGTTTTCAAGAAACAGAATATTGCAATGCCTACAATTTGCAAATATGTTAGATCACGGGCTCGTATAAAATTCGTGCGCATTTGTGATTGTCGCGTAGTCGTGTTGTATTAGGTCAACGCCCAATGAAACCTGCTAGAATTAATAGGGTGATACTAATTTGGAATTATCAGGCCATAATATAATTATAATCAAATAAGTCAGTCAGAAAATGAGTCGGTTATTCTGCTGATGAATTATAGAATACTGAAACTTCATATGTGCTACTGCCACTGGCATCTCCTACATTAGATCCGAATGCATCTACTCCAGAGGTAGATTCTAATGCGTCTGCTTCAGATTTA
The DNA here is from genome assembly GCA_949699075.1 of Asteroscopus sphinx. Lineage (NCBI taxonomy): Eukaryota > Metazoa > Arthropoda > Insecta > Lepidoptera > Noctuidae > Asteroscopus > Asteroscopus sphinx. The sequence continues at coordinate 3,040,678 of OX453002.1, read as the reverse complement.
TCCTTTGATATTTCATTAACTGGCGAAACCTTTATACAAATTACACATCAAATTGTGGGCATTATCATGGGTAGTACTAGGGAACAACAAGATCAATACACCAACATTACAGCCATAATGTACTTTTATTAGATTGAAGATTTGCCTTCCAGTCTCACCATAATCCAACGGCTATACAGCCCAATAGACCAATATATTTTGCCACTAGCTGAGGCGGGGTACTGCAATCCGATAGGCCTTACCAATGCGACTATTGGCTAATCACTATTGCGGCAGTTTTGACGGCTCATGTAAGTGGTTTAAACAGATTTGAAGATTTTTTTAAGTGGCGAATAGTGGCGACCTACATTAGTGAAATTTCATAGATGTGTTGCAGACATCGGTCGCCTGTTATGAGGCATCTATGGGCTGTATCATCGTTGCCATAATCTATCATCATCAGACTATATTTATAGTCCACTGTTGGATATAGGCCTCTCCAATGGTACGCCACTGACATCGATCGCTCGTATCCAGTTTCTACCAGCCACCTTGCCACCCTACGTTTACCGATTCGCGGTCTCCACTCAGGAATACGTCTGCCCCAACGGCCATCGGTTCTTTGGCTAATGTGGCCGGCCCACTGCCACTTCAGCTTGCTAATCCTGTAGGCTATGTCGACAACTTTGGTTCTCTATCGGATTACCTCGTTTCGGATTCGATCCTTCAGAGAAACTCCAAGCATAGCCCTTTCCATAGCACGCTGAGCTAATTTAAGTTAGTGGACAAACCGTACCGTGAATGTCCAACTGTCCACGTCTCGGCTCCGTAAGTCATGACAGGCATGACGCACTGATTGAAGATCTTAGTCTGAAGGTTCTGTGGAATAGGTGACGAGAAGATTCGACGAAGTTTCCCGAATGCGGCGGCCCAGCCCAGCTGTATGCTTCTGCTAGTTTCTCTTTCTAAATTGTTTTTACCGAACTGAAATGTTTGGTAAACACAAACACAAAAAACTTCGACAGCGTCACCGAACGTTGTTATCAACAACAACCGCCTCCGGAGTTACATGCTCATTGAACATAAGTATGGTTTTATCCGAGTTCATCCAGACACCGATGCGTAGGGAAGAATCAGTTAGGTCAACCAACATCCGTCGCAAGTCCTGCAGTGATTCAGCCATAATGGCGATGTCTTCTGCAAACCGCAAGTGCGAGATGTACTCGCCGTTGATATTTATTCCGCATCCATTCCAGTCCATTGTTTTAAACATATCCTCCAATGTGCTGGAAAACAATTTCGGAGAAATCACGTCTCCTTGTCTTACGCCTCAAAGCAGGTGGATATGCTAAGTTTGCTGGTTCTGGATTTGGACTGTCATTGTAGTGGCATCATACAGACATTTTGACACTTGGATATCAACTCAGCCTACCGCAGTCCACTGCTGGATATAAGCCTGTCCTAAATTGCGCCACAACACTCGGTCCTCTGCCTTCCGCATCCAGTCCCCACCAGCTACTTTCATCAAGTCGTCGGTCCACCTGGCTGGGGGGCGCTCTACCGTGCGTATGTCGATTCGCGGTCTCCACTCAAGGACTCGTCTGCTCCAGCGGCCATCGGTCTTTCGACAGAAATTTCTACAACGTTGTTACAGAGAGAACCCGGCGCCGCCTTGGGATAGCTGGTCTCCCTCTCAAAAATAAATAAGGTGGCCCTATTCCAGGATAATAGTGCCCTCACCCTCTCCGGACTTCACACAGCCCCAGAATGTGCCACCTTATCCGTTTGAGCTCTTCCTCGAGTTGTGGCAAGTGGAACCCCCTACCCTGCCGTTACAGTGATCAGGAATAGCAGGGCGGCCGGGAACGAGGGCCCGTAATTTTTGCCTGCTCGCCATAGAAGTTGTGCCCATAATCGTCACACTGGGCATGCAGGTTGGCGATCGTAGAGCGATGCTTATCGCATCAATGACGATGCTCCCCATCACCCGTCTGCTAAACTTAGCAACACCATTTAAAATAAATGGTTATACCGCCATTTATCGATTGTCAGAACCTCGTCTGTTGGCAAGTGAGGTTGACTTGGGGGTTGGGTTGATTTTGATATGCCAATCTTTAGTGACCAATTCGAGATAATTTGTAACCCAAGAAATGAATTCATGACCACATACTTTGGAAGTAATAGCCCGATATTGGTGATGATGTAACGTTCACGCTAGCATCATCTTTATAACTTTGTTGCAATCTTCTATATTACATTTTGATGTATTTGTTTCTTTTTTGTAGGTAAAATATGCATACCTATAGATCATTTTTTCGCTTTCGTCCCATTTCTATGTCACTATTCTATCCGCGTGATTGGTTGGCTTTGGTCGGCGCGGGTCGTCTCACTCGCCTCGACTCTTCAATACACACACACTGCGCTGTCCGCCCTTTGAATTATGCCGACGGCACATGTAAGATAGGGGTAATTTTTATTTCGGTAACCGGTATGAATACCGGTTTTATAAGTAGTAAGAATTAAGGTTCCCTTTAAAAATACCTGTAAAAATAATAAAGGTTGTAACCGAAAAAATACATGTATTAGTCATACCGGTTTCGGTCCCTGTAAAAAATAATAAAAAACAAAGAGATAATTATAAGCAATGATTTTACTTATGTAATATCATTGGATATAAGCCATAAGATTAAGATTTTGAGAAATAACGCCACCGTAATTATTCAATATTGATTTAGTATATTGTACAGTTGACTGCATGACAGTGGTAACACTTAAATTATAAAACCACCCTTACTGCTTACGAAATAAAGGTGCTGTCAATATCAAACTGTTACCACTGACGTGAGGTCGACCGTACAACAGGGCGCTTCTTGATGTTAATTACTATTTTTATACGAGAAAAAATAAAGGTAGGTAGGTACTCAAGAAAGATGCAGTCACTTGGTAAGCTTGAATTGCAATTCCACAAAACGCAGCTGCGTATGCATATAATTACTTTACATATTATTTTGATAGTTTTTTTTTTTCTTTTAACAATTTTGTCCACCAGAACAACCAGTCAACTGCGGGAACTATGAAGTTTCGTTCCGACTGATACCTAGACAACAAAGATAGGCACATAAAACAGGCACAATAAAAACAGATTACAGATCCTAAGAGATCAGAGAAACAAACGTCGTAACACGATCATCGCATGCGACGGAACGATGGTTGACAGGACTAGCAAATTTTTGCGATGAATAGTACGATTAATCGAATATCGACTAACGCAAGTAGACCCCTGATGCTGTTTAGCCACATAGCAGCAGTATTGAAAAAAAAAAGAGGTTTTAAGCATTTACATTTTTGTTTATCGACTAGTCACTAGATGGCGTTGTGCAAATCCAATCGATTTCTACATCACGGTGTTAAGATTCTCAGCGGTTATTATAACGTCTCAAGGATTACTTTGCTTAAGATTTTTCACTTTTAGCCCGCTTAAGCAGATGTTTGTATACAGATATACAGTACCTACCTAATGTGACTGCGAGTGACCAAACCACTGACCACAAACTAGTGGTGTGACTATGCGTACGCGGAGATTTTATTGAATCAGCAGAGATTCTCCGGATAGACTAAATAAAATCAAAATCAATATATGTCTATCTATACATCTATACTTATAAAGACGGATGACCTGGCTGACTGATTCAAAAACGCAGAGTTCGTATGAAAAATCTTTTCTCCTGGATTGATTCACTCAAAACAAATTCAAATTCAAATAATTTATTTTGTGATACACAGGTAATAAATAGGTCTTAATCAAATATAATACAGTACCATATGTGATCAGGCTCATAGCTCATGGCATACAAAATTAAAAATGTCATAGGTTCGAAAAAAAAACATGGAAAAAATTATCTCTAAAGTAAATAACGAAACATTTATCTTTACTTTTTCCTAAATTACTCCTACAAGAGGGAACGAGAGGGTTATAATTTTTTTACGGGAGCATATTATTGCATGTCTGGATCGAGTCGAAACTCGGTATAAATGTAACTCGATATGTAACTATTTTTTCATGAAAATAAATAAATAATCTTTTAAATACTTAATAAATTGCGTATTTTTGAATTTTTCGAAAATTAAACCCAACGGGGGTAAAATGCGGTACCTATTAGTTTCTATGAAAAATCTTTCTGGGGTCACGCTTGACACAAATTAAATAATAATAAAAAAATACGTATTTTTCTTTTCCCAAAACCAAGACGGGGAACATTATACGTAGGGTTGCCTTCTCTAAAATGTGCTCAAAGATAGATAGATAGATAGAGTATATTTGGGGTGCTGGCCAGAAAACCTCCACGTGTGCCCTGCTTGTCCTTCTGGACACGTCTGGAGGGAACGGCAGTTGTTTGGCCGGTGCATCCTGGGTACGGGCAATAGAATCCTTTCGAGGGATTAACCTTCGGGGATCTTGTTGCCTGTGGCGAATATTCTGGCGCGGGAGGGGCCCGTTTTGGGCCAGTGGGGAGTCGCTCCACGTGTCCCTCTGATGCCAACAGAGGGCACAGTGGAGGAGCAGGGGCGGGCCCGGTGTGCACTCATCCTGCCACTGGGCAGGCAGCGGGAGGACTGTCCTTTCCTGCCCCCGTCGGTCTTGTAACCCCAGGAGTGTCTGCTGAGTAGTGTTCTCGCGCCTCTTGGGACCGAGGGTCTTGGCTTCACCGTCCGGACCGCGAGGAAGAAAACCTCTATAAAAAATTACGGGAGGTAGGGCCTGCGAGCAGCAGACTCGGGGTAGTCTGCTGTCCGACCAGCAGCTGGCGTAGCTGGCACAGCTGGCGTAGTTGGCGCAGCTGGTAAAGGCCCATGAGGTGAGGTGGCGTGCAGTGTTCCGTGTGCACCAGGAGCACCGAGGAGGGTGCGGCCGACGTAAGGCCGCACGGGGAGAAGGGGCTCGCCTACTTGTGGCGGGCCGAGATCTGTCGGGGGTGGTTGTGTGAATACTAACGGGTTCCCACGCCCCCGGCTAAGGTAGTTGAAGGAACACCGTGGTGGTTTTAGTCGGTAAGAGTCCGACACTGGCTCTGCCTACCCCGGGCGGAGTGCGTCCATGAGGATTTCCCCACGGAAAAAAAAAGAAAAAAAAAGATAGAGTATATTTTATTGTTTTCACACCATAAAAATAAAGTTATAACAAACATAAGCACAGCCCTAACAATTGGCGGTCTAATCGCTTAAAGCAATTTCTTACAGACAACCATTGGATGGACTTGAAATGCTCATTCGACTTTCAAAGTTCGCCCATGCACGCCGTGTCGGACATTTGGGCATAATCACTCGCAGGAAAAAAGGCGTTACCGTGAACAAAAGGCAATATAATAAATCAGCAATATCGTCATTAGTTAATTCTAATGAATAAATATAGTACATTACTGCCGCGGTCTATAATGACTACTTTGCTGGTCGCGCTGATGATGGCTGACAGCGCAGCTCCAGGCCGACACAGCAAGGGCTGCAATGATGGCCAAGCTGGAAGGCCTAGAGCGTAGCTAGGCTAGCTCGAGGCTATCATAGCGTGACCAGCGACGCAGTCATGGTGGGCCAAGACATGTATAGTGCTTTACTCTAAAATGCAAGTACCTAATCTAAATAAAACCAGCAAGTAATTTAAATAAAATGTATATTAATTAACTAGAAATTTAATTAAACTGACAATTATGAAAAGTACAGTTACTAAAATTCAACACCGACTTTCCCGGTTTGATATTAGTAATAGTTTGCGATAATTTTAATGCGGTGTTTGACTGCTGTATTATTTCTTCATTTATTACTTCATTTTCCACTGCACAAATTTTTCATATGCAAGCTTATATTTTTCCTTTGAGTTTCGCGGTATTAAATTTTCAACCACTAATTTTCAACCACTAATTTTCAACCACTAATTTTCAACCACTAATTTTCAACCACTAATTTTCAACCACTAATTTAGCTTCATCGGTGTTAAACACATTGAATCAGAAGAATTTTCGCTTTGAGAGCTCATTTTTAGCAAAAAAGTCACTAAATAAAAATGAAATTTTCGCTGAACCGCGCTTTTGTTACTTCTTTGTTTTTTTTTAGCAATGGTACTTGGAACTATACATCCAAATATGGAATAAAATCTTTTTGTACCTATCTCTATAAATACAAACAGATGTGTTTCAAATAAAATCTTTTTGCATTTGATTTTTTAAAACGTTGAAACATCAAAATAGCGGCCGGCAATGTTTTGCCGGCCTGTTAGAGCGACCAGCAAGACTTTGCCGGCCGCTCCTTAAAACAGAACGGCAAGGTCGAATTTGCTCAAACAAGGTTGTCAAAATAATGACCACATTACATGCATTTTTGAGTAAAAATAATTACAAAGAGTATTCAAACGGCCATACATGACATACATCATACATGGAGCGTCGGAAAAATACCCAACGCTCTCATGTTTCCGATTCCACTACCGCTTTCCGTGGCCGGCGGCATCACGTAAGCAATTAATTAATTCCTTTTATAATATGTAGGTAGTAGTTTATTATCCCCGACAAAAAAGAGGGGTGTTATGTTTTTTAACCGACGAAAAAAAGGAGGAGGTTCTCAATTTGACGCGTATCTTTTTTTTATTTTTATTTATGACCACGCATAACTTTTTACAGAACTGTCCGATTTTGATGATTCTTTTTTTAATGCATAGGGTATATCTTGAAGTTCGTCCCATTTAAATTTAAAATTCAAAATCGAACCCTAAGGGTAGGAAAACAGGGGATGAGTACTTGTTCACCCACTGAATTCTTACCTGTTAACCGATTCTGTTAAAACTCGGCACACATAAATGTTGTTCTAGACACTACAACATAATGGAGACCATGGTATAATAAAATGTATTATACCATGATGGAGACCTGGGGTTACGTTTTAGCCACAAAAAAATTAAAAATTAAACTTTTTAACAAAAAATTGAACCGACGAAAACAAAAACTGAAAAGCGAAAAATAAAATGAAGCTTTTTTAGTCTTTTCCTAACTAAACGAATGTAAATAACTAATTATGAGTCAGTGCCAAACAAACAATCAATAAAGATCATTAAATTACTTTAAATAAATAATAAAAACTACATAACATCAAATACAACGTTAAATTTTCAACGATAAACAATAACTTTCCTAAAATGCGTTCTCCGCTCGACCACTTGCAACTTGCACACACTGTGCTTGTTTGTTTGGCGCCGACTTATAATTAGTTATTTACATTAGTTTAGGATAGTATCGATACTATCGATACTATTGTGCTATCGTTTAGATAGTATTGATGTATAAGATTATTAAAGAAATGGTTTAGTAGGTACACCCTAACAGTGTGGTGTGTACCAATACAGAAAGTAGGTAAATGAACTTTCTGAAAAGATACATTCAATGTGAAAATTACGTCAATTAAAACCGATAGTTATATTGTTTTGTTTTCAAAAGTTTTTTATTTATTACTAGCTTTTGCCCGCGACTTCGTCCGCGTCGTCGAAAATGGTTCTAATAGGATTTTTAATTGGTTTTTTACGTTATTAATTTTTTATATCATATAAATTATTATGATGTTCAAATGTTTGAATTCTTATAAAATATATAATGATATTATAGATTGGATATAATGAAATGAAGACTTAATTGCTTTTCTCTGTAAACAATAGGTTTATTTACAATACGTATTTACAACATTTAACTGATCATACTAACAAAAGATTCACTCACCTGTAAACAATAGAAACAACATTTAAAGCCTCTATTTCAGGTCTTTTATATTTAAACACAAATTGAGAATATTAATTAAAGAAAATATTAACGAAAGATTCTTGCACAATCTTTGGAATCAACAACGAAATATTCGTTGGGAATCAATAATTAAACGTATTATATTATCTTTGTCGATAATCAAAGATAATTGATATTATAATCCCATGATATAATCATTATGTCAATAATATCTTTTTCTTTTTAAAATGTCACCACGTCAGTTTTGACATCTCGTGGGCATTGTCTATAACCAAAGAGAATACAATCAGTACACAGCCTCGAGGTTTTTCATCTGAGACAGCCTCCAAGTTTCAGGTCTCTACGATCAGCGGTTTAGGCTGTCCGTTGATCCGTCAGTCAGTCATTCAGGACAAGGCATTTTATATTAAAGAATAGATAATTTTTACATAAGTTGATACAACAACCAGACACAGTCAAGTTAGTATGCATTATGGTTTGTGATGTTTTCTTGTGCAACAACACTAATCTAAAACTTTAAAATATTGTTGATTAAGGCTGGGTAAACAATAACTATTAAACGATCAGTAGCAGTAAAGTGTGATTTACAAAGCGTTAAACTCAGTTAAGATGCTCAACGTACTCACCTGCGTCGAACGCTTCGAGTTTTTAAAGAAATTTGTATATAGTTATATTGCAATACTATCTAAAAGATAGCACGTTAGTACCGACAATATTGATACTATGCATGATTTCGAACAATTTTTACAATTTTACAATTGTTTTAAACGATACGGCACACAACACGAGTTTTTTGTTCGTGTGGAATAAAATAATATTAATAAATTAATGGGTAGTGGTTTTATTTAAAATATACCTTAGTTGTTATTTTCTTTTGTGTACAATAAAGAGTATTTGTATTGTATTGTATTGTTATCTTATGTGCATTGCTCTGATCTCTTCAGTACCACCATCAAAATATTTGGTTAAAAAATGTAATGTACAGCGTCTTCGCGGATTCACAGACGTGAATGTAAAGCCGGCATTACACTTTAAAGAAGTAAACAATTTTTTTGTGAGAAGATTTCAAAATAATACTTTTAATAGTGTACCGTGCGGTGCCAGACATAAAGAATTGCACCACCCTATATCTTCTCATAGGTGTCCTAAAAGGAGACTAAGGGATTCACCAGAGGAAGGGCAGCAGCGTTCTCTGAGTATTTAACTACGATCGCCAAGCCGCCTGCCAAGCGTGGCGATTATGGCATATCCCCCCCTTTTGGGGGAGGCCTATGTCCAGGAGTAGACGTTTTTCACCTGAAATGATGATGATGATGATGATGAATTTTAGTAGTAGGCTATAGGTTCAAACTATTTCCTTGTCGTACGCTTAATCATCAACTTCGAATATTTTGACACCCCCACGTTTAGTTATATGCAAAAGATTTCCTTACTACACGTACAATGGATAAGCCTCTTTAAAAAACATGAGGTGTGGTGTGGTGTGGTGTTACTGCTGCAGTTTTGAAAAGACTGAAGAGCTAAAATAAGACAGTAATCCTCACACTTCACTGGAAAGCTTTCAACCTCTTCAACAGGAAAAAGTTCCCCCAAAGGGTTTTTAGTCCTTAATAGGTGCCAAAATACCCCTAAGTAGACATTTCAGTGCCAGGTTATCAAAGGCATGAGTAACTATTATATCCGTGAAAATTACTGAGAAAAATAATAATGAGCAGACAGTAAAAGCGATATCGCAAATGGTGGAACTGCAAGTTTAGTGGGGTTAGGTAAAGAGGGCTCCGTATGTATACAAAATATTGCAAGGACATTCTACGCTTTCGTGGCATGTCGGTAAAATGTATTATATGTTACAACTTCGAACATTACAGCAGTTGTTAGTATGTTAAGCCGAGCCTTATAGTGTGCAGACTTGGAATGTTACAACTTCGAGCATTCACATGTAATGTAACAGCTCGAGTTTGAGCATTACATCGTTGAATAAGTCGAAGAGAGCATTACAGTGCGCAGACTTAGAATGTTATAACTTTGAACATTACAGCAGTGAGTACGTTGAGCCAAGTATTACAGTCCACAGACACAATATTAAAACTTCGAAAATTACAGCAGCGCTGTGCGTTAATGCTCACGGTGAAAGTGCATTTTTAAGAAGCGTATCACAGCGAGCATTGGCGTGTAATATAACAGCTCGAGTTTGAGCAACACCGTTGAGCTGTAACCTTGTTACCGTCGAGGCGAGCATTACAGTGCGCATACGTAGAATGTTATAATTACGAACATTACAGCAGTGAGTAAGTTGAGCTGAGCATTACAGTGTGCAGACTTAAAATATTACAACTTCGAACATTACAGCAGTGGGTACGTTAAGCCGAGCATTACAGTGCGCAGACTTAGAATATTACAACTTCGAACAATACAGCAGTGGGTACGTTAAGCCGAGCATTACAGTGTGCAAACTTAGAATATTACAACTTCGAACATTACAGCAGTGAGTACGTTAAGGCGAGCATTACAGTGCGCAGACTTAGAATATTACAACTTCGAACATTACAGCAATGGGTACGTTGTATGCGACACTTGTAACTAACGCCAAAACAAATGAATCTATGTTACACGGACGAATGTTCGCAGTTTGTAATGTTTGCAGTTTGTAAGAAGCGATGCTCAGAGCGGTTACAAAAGCGTATTCATCTTTGTCAATGAGTTGAGCTGGCGCACTATTGTAATGTAAGGGAGCACAATAAAGTATACGCTTGCACATTTTTAACCGACAACCAAATACCTCTATTCTCCGTCCAACGGACGCTCCTAACACCGGCCGCCTACAGAACTGCACTTTTCCTTTGTTGGTCAATGACGGCTGTCTACCACGCGAGTTTCCATTTCCGTTTTCAGCAGCAAGCCAGAGCAAGCCTATTTTAAAAGGTTCTTTTTTGTTTGTCATTTTCAACAGTTCTTTACAGTGTTTTGAAATTTTTTGAATGGAATTGTTGTACGTATACGCAATGATTCTAAGATTTTAATTTACTAAGATCGACACAGCGGTGCTGGCGTCGGTGCCCGGGTCGACGCCGTTTTAGAATATTGTTTTTATTTGTTCTATACCAATTTAACATAACATAACATAACATAAAATAACATCACGCCTGTATTTCCCCGAAGGGATAGGCAGAGGTGTGATAGGACACCCACATTTCGCCAGTTATGTTATAGTCCCATGTGATAGGGGGCGAGCCTATTGCCATTGACCGGGCACAAATCCAAACTCCGGGCTGCTACTGAGAATTTCCTAATGAAAAAACACAATAACACTTTAACCGACCCCGGGAATCAAACCCAGGACCCCACGGTCAGCAGTCGCGCTTGCAACCACTAGACCAACGAGGCAGTTAAGCCATACCCATTTAAGCCTTTTTAAATCATGTGTTAAGCAACGTTACTTTTTTTTAAGCAATCTGGTGGATAGAAAAAGTGCCAAAAGTGGCCGTTTTTCACATTTATTGTATCTACAACTATATACGGCGAACTATAATAAATAAATAAATATTTTTGGGACATTTTTACACAGCACCATCTAGTCCCTAACTAAGCAGAGCTTGTGCTAGACAATGGATATACATATATATATATATATACTTATATACTTTTTTTTGTTGTTAATTCATACTTATTTATTTATTTATTATATTCTTTATTGTACATAACACCAAACGAAAACAAAGACAATAGTTTACAGAAAGATTAAGTAAGTACAATGGGTGGTCTTATCGCACAAGGCAATTTCTGCCAGACAACCTTTGGATGGACTAGAAGAATGGAACCGATCGTGGGTAGGTACGGTGTAAAAGTAGGTACGTTTTGTACATAATATACCTACTTAAATGTAATAATATAAATTACATGGAATTTACTTAAATACGTATGAGAAATATATATCATACTAATAAATACAAATATAAAGTGTAGTAGTTGATCAATTACAATACATAATACAATTACAATACATAATTGCTTATAATACATAAGAAACACCCAGACCAACACAAAAACTTATGTTCATCACACAAATATTTGAGTCCTGTGGGAGTCGAACCCACGACCTCGTGTTTAGCAGTCCGACCCTCGTACCACTAGACCACAGACGTCAAAGAGTACAGAGTTAATAGTTTCTGATTAAATAACAGTACCTGTACTTCAATTGTTAAAACGAATTTTCGATAAATGATGTAGGTATTCAGCGAGTAATATTTTTTTTGTGATGGGGGCGCCACTTGTTTCTTAAAGGTCTCAAACAGACATTCGAGTAGCTGAAACACTGTCTTATAAACAGAGTTTCTCAAAGTGAGGTATAGTTCCCGGCACGAGACGTGAGCACAAATTGTACCTGTGTGGTAGTCTCTGTCGTCACTGTATTCTAGTATTCCGTTTTCTATGTATATTCTAGTATGCATTATCATATAATTAAGGCAATGAAAGTGCCTGTTTCTAGTCTGTTGTACTGTGAACAGAGATTCGACCACTTACGCAGTGGAATCTGTGCTCACGACTCGTGCCGGCAACTATACGCGAACCCCTGAAGCTAAACGTAGGGGATTCGTGACGAAATTTACATTATGGCGGCTGACAAACGAAATGCAGAAATCGACTTTAATTATTCCTAAAATCGACTCAACTTACAACAAGAAACTAGCCCAGTCATCACATTAACTTATGGTTGATGCATGTGTGTCATCAGTTGGGACAGGTCCGCTCAAATTGACCTGGTACTTTTTTCAAAAGGCCAGGGCCAGTCCAGGCGTTGCTCTTAATTGTTCTCACACAAATGCTTAATATTATACAAGATAAATGTCTGAATTTTAAAAGAGACTGATTCTTGAAGTTTTACGGCATTGTTTCTCAGTGTAAGTCACATAGGAAATTCCGACAAAATCAAGTTTTTAAAATACCCGACTTGCAAATGAATTTTAACATCGAATTTGCAGAATAATTTATTTCATTTAATTAATTAATTAATAACATAATTTTGCTTTTTGTATTTCATTAATTAACAACATAATTTTTATTTATGTATTTCTTTTTGTAACATTACCTATTTTCTTTATAATAAAACAAAGTTAACCGGATTAAATCGCGTATATTTTTAAAATTGGTTTTCCTGACGTTTCGAAAGCTTTGCAGCATTTCGTGGTCGCAGGTAAACTAAGATGACAAGTGTCTTAACAGATATTACTAAAAAAAAAAAAATCGACCGTACAATATTATTAATTAAAATCGTTTCGATGCACGCAGTAATCACTCACAATATCATTATTTTTTACAGTGTTGCGTGCTGTTTGGGACTTGATTATTTTTAGAACTGGGTTCCAAACAGGTGGTAGCTGCCAACCATCTTCTCTATTAAAATTAGGATGTTTTTTAATTTCAATAGCCTCACTATTTCAATATGAGTGAAATTCGCGAAAGTCTAAAAACTTCTAATGTGTAGTGATCGCGAAAACCTAAGAAATTATTATTTTCTTTATAGCTAGTTTTTTTAAACTTTCGTAGTCGTCTTAGAAACTTTAAAGGGGTATGCGTACTGCAAGTTTGAGAAACCTTGATCTATATTATATATGCCAAGACAAAATTATAAATGGGGAATTCGAGACTTCTCTAATAAATGCGATTGCGGGGCCCCCATTCAGTCCATGGCACATTTCCTCACTGGTCCCTTTTGCCCTACTAATACATGCACAAGAGACGATTTAAACAAAGCCACAAGCAACGCCATAGAGATGGCAAATATCACAGGAATATAGTGTGAACTGTATGAGAAGAAATGACACAAAGAATATGAAAAAAAAAACAATTAAAGAGAAAATTAGGTTAATGTAATAGTTTGTGAAGATGTATGGATATTTGAAACACTAAACGCATAAACGGTTGAACGTATTTAGATGAAACTTGATACAGTGTAATAGCCTAAGCCCAACCCGACGCAGGTGAAGTTTTTACCACTGTCTAATTATTTTTACCACTGTCTAATAATTTTTACCACTGTCTAATATTTTTTACCATTATCTAATTATTTTTACCACTATCTTATTCTTTTTACCACAGTCTAATCATTTTTACCACAGTCTAATCATTTTTACCACAATCTAATAATTTTTACCACAGTCTAATCATTTTTACCACAGTCTAATCATTTTTACCACAGTCTAATCATTTTTACGTACACAATGTTGTATGTTTTAATGTACACAATATTAATGGAAATTCTAGTAAAGATGATAATCTTATTAGAATTGCTTGACGACGGAATAATTAAATCATTTTTCTTTCTTTCTTGTATCTTTTCTTTCTAATTCCGTACATGACTGTGATTTTTTTAGATAAACTTTCCTAGACGCTATTATTATAGGTATTTTATTGCAAGAATCTTGATTTTTATGACGAAAAAAACTCGAAATTTTCAAATTTAAAAAAGAAACGTATTCTAAAAAATTTAAATCACAGCTCTACTGAGACCGATGAAAAATCTGACATTGAACTTTTACAATGCCATTCACACGTTCCGTTGTACTTACGACCTTTTGACCAAACCGTGACAAAATCACTCAACACTTCACGTGTCACTTCACATCACACATTAAAATTACAATAAAAATATAATATAAAATATATTCACCCGCAAATAACATAGAGAAGTTGGTGAAAGGGCCCGACCGACTCAAGTAGTCGGCGGAGCTTTTGATATCAAGCATGATTCACGCGCAAAGGTCCCGCATGTCGGTGCGTCCGGCGCGCCCTACGACAAACTTTCTGACGCGCCAGGTCTATCCAAAGGGGGCGGCGACGTACCCTAACCACGCCCCAACACGCCCCCTCTCACCTCAACACACCACCCCGCCAATAGCAAAACACTCCGGCTAATCTTTATCTCAGAAAAATAAACACGGTGGGCGGTAGATAATGACGTGCAGAGCGCCGATAATCAGGCTTTGTGGGACGCGACGCCCTGCGCAACCGTCACACAGTTTGGCGAAAATTGAAGCGTTCGATCCTTTTTTTCAAAGAGCATTGGAATGGTTTTATTAAAAGCCTATTGCCTATCGAAGTTGGCACTCGTTTCGCCTTGTTTGTCAGGCGCATATTGTATTTTTTTTATTAATTCGCCCGCTTGAATTTCGGGTATGAACAATGACTGCCTTTGTCCGCTTTTGTGTTATTTTTATAAATTGCCTGCCTTTTCCTATCTCGATAATTGTCCATATAATTGGCTGGGTTTAGGCATATTGTGCATTGAATTTTGGCACAATGGTTTTCAGGTTTTGTTGCGTATAAACATTTGTTTCTGCATTGTCCCTTTTTGGGTATCAATAACGACGGCGTCTGTGGTCTAGTGGTTCCAGAATCGGACTGCTGATCACGAGGTCGTGGGTTCGATTCCCACAGGACACAAATATTTGTGTGATGAACATAAGTGTTTGTGTTGGTCTGGGTGTTTCTTATGTATTATAAGTATGTATTTACAAAAAAAAAAGTATATAAGTATTATATCCATTGTCTAGTACCCATATCACAAGCTCTGCTTAGTTTGGGACTAGATGGTGCTGTGTAAAAATGTCCCGAAGATATTTATTTTATTTATTATTTATTAACTCATTTGACAGAGGCATTATTTCATTTTATTTATTAAAATTACGCTGTTAAAAATGAAACTTGAATAAGTCGAAAATAAAACGGAGTCTACTCATTGAATGTTATTCATTCGAAATTAAAGTAATTTAACTAAGGATTCAAATCACTCTGTAATAAATCAACTTCTGAACCACATATTTACTAAATACTGTTTAAATCCGACCACAACAAAAATACCTATACATCAATAAACATTCTGTAACCATTATTTAATAATATTGTGACCACTTCTAACCAAGTTATCTTTGGGTAGTACTTATACTGTATAGTAAAGTTATGTACTCCTTCTCCTATACATCATTCAAAAATCAATAAACATTCTATAACCATTATTTAACAATATTGTGACCACTCCTAACCAAGTTATCTTTGGGTAGTACTTATACTGTATAGTAAAGTTATGTACTCCTTATTTCTTTTCTGGTCGATTAATTCTAATTTATGCCGTCGGGATTACGGTCGAGCCGTGGTCGCCAGGTCGCGTCACTAAAAATACAGATAACAGTCTTACATTTTAAAGACTTCAGAATTAAAAACAGTTGTGCCATAGTAGGTAATGTAGGTATAAAAATCTATCTAGATACCAATGAATAAAAAATCAACTTCTGTACCACGATTTTACTAAACACTATATAAATCCGACCACAACAAAAATACCTATACATCATTTAAAAATCAATAAACATTCTGTAACCATTATTTAACAATATTGTGACCACTCCCAACCAAGTTATCTTTGGGTATTACTTGTACAGTAGAGTTATGTGATTCTAATTTATGCCGTCAGGGTTACGGTCGAGCCGTGGTCGCCAGGTCGCGTCACTAAAATACAGTTAACAGTCTTATATTCTAAAAACTTTAGAAATCAAAACAGATGTGTCATAGTAGGTAATGCAGGTATAAAAATCTATCTACCAATGAATAAAACTTATTTTCACTACCAACACTATTTTGTGTTGTTTAATTTTAATTAATGTCTTAGTGGTCGATTAATTTTAATTTATGGTGTCGGGGTTACGGTCGAGCCGTAGTCGCAGGGTCGCTTCACCCAGCAGGCTAAACATACAAACAGCTCTAAAGTGTTATAGTACGGTCTCTGACTGCCTTAAAACTTGATAACTTTAAAAAAGGATAGGTAAAAATAATAAATATTCGCTTGTGGTTTGTAGTTCAGTCAACCGCACGTCAGTGGTAACACTTGAATCATGAAAATCTCCCTTACTGCTTACGAAATAAAGACTTTAAGTCAACTGTATGTTCATCCATATTATCTTTGTATGTCATCATCATTCATCATTGCAGCCATTCATCAATTCATAAAAATATTAACTTAAAATGAGAAAAATGCACCATATACCCCCAGTTTTCCAAAGGCTGATCAACGCAAAAATTAACTAAACAGCTGTCAAATCTCAGGTCAAGCGATGTAATTGGTTGTTAACATTTTTGCCGACTAATCACAGGAGCTCACATTAGATTTGACCGCAGATCAAATTGATCAGCCTTCCAGAAACTGTGGGATAGTGATATAAGTCAAGTAGACATTTGGTTTTCCAACGCGAATCAGTCAAGTGTCTAGACTTAGGGGCCTTACTCCCGACATGTGCGAGTCCTGAACCAAATCGAGCTAATGTCAATTCAATTCCTTAGAGTTTTTACTGTCAGTAAGAATTGACAGTAGCTCGATTTGGTCCCGGTCTCGACCCAGTAAGGCTCCTGCATGTTATATTCCTGCGAGGAGGAAACCTTCAAAAGGCTGCCGGCCTCATGGGGGATGGAGGCCGGGGTGTGTGGGATTCTTACCCACTAAAACCCCCCCCAGTGGCCGTCTACAGCACAATAAGGGGGACTCCGGGAAAGTAATAAGCCTCCGGAGCCCTCCCTATGCTACGCCTGTAAGGCACGTCTCAAGGGAGACTATTTGTCTCCCGGTGCAAATGCCCGGTTCTCATGGCAGCACGTGACCACAACATGCCACCGCCTTCCCAGAAGTCACTCGGTGGACAATCAGAGCCCCCACTCTGAATGCCCGTGACTTCGAAGGCCCCCCGCACTTCAATCGAGTAACAACCGGGCGAGGGGTGCTGGAGCGGTTGCCTCTCCGGCGCCGCCTTCTCCGAGCAGGATCGGCCCTCTCTCGATCCCGCTCCGCAGCCTCTTTCTGAACCATGACGGTCTCACAGAAAGAGGCTACTTCCCTCCAATTTGTCGTCTCTGCCAGCATAGCCGACACTACTGCTGGCAGAGAAAGTTCTTGCCCGATTTTTCAACCAGGACCCGCCGCTCTGAGTTCCAAGCAGGACACTCCGCGAGCGTGTGTTGGGCGGAATCCTGGTCACCTCCACAATGGTGGCAATTTGCCGTAGCCTCACGTCCGATCCTATTCAGGTATTCACCGAAACAACCGTGTCCGGTGAACACCTGAGTAAGGCGGTAGGTGACGCGCTCACTCCTACTCAGCCAGGCCTCGAAGCACGGCAAGATGGCTTCGACCACGCGCTTGTATACTGCGGCTCTAAAAGCCGCTCGCACCACCGCTCGAGTGCGTGTTTTTTTTTTTTTTTTTTCGAATGGGCTCTCGCAGGTGGGACCGAAGTCCCATTTCTGCTTAACCGGGCTTAGTTGGCGGAGAGTCCCATGTGGGACTCCATTCGCCGAAAGTTTTTTCCCCTAAACTTATAAACTAAGTATATAAGCGGGCGCCCCCCAAGGGGGGGGCTCGAACCTCGATATATAAGCGGGCGCCCCCCAAGGGGGGGGCTCGAACCTCGCCGAGTGCGTGTCGTCGCTGCATGTTATATTCCTAATGCCTGACAATAGAACGGTTACGTAGCCAGTGCTACGATTGTGCTACGAACCGAATCAAGATAGCTACGATAGTCTACGTGTGCTACGGCGTAGAACTTAAATTCATACATTGAAGAAGGCTTCTTCACTTTACTGTGTAGTTTTGCTAGATTTTTTTAACTTTGTAAAATGAATTACTTATGTAAAATCATTCTTTATTGGTACACATTAATATTTTTTTCAAATCACTACCATAATAGTTTCGAGGTTTCGGAATTAAATAGAGGTCAAGTTTTTCCGGTTTTCATTAACCGATCTGAATAATAATATAACAGTTATTCTTAGAATTGTTTTATTAGTTTGTAAGTCCATTAAAACACTGGTAGTAGCATTCTTTAACGCAAACCATAATAGTTATACTCTATCGTGCTTATAAAGTTCTTTTTATGTGCTAAAACACTTTAAGGATATATGTATCTGCTCTAAAATCGTAAAAAAGTTGCTGTTCCATACATTTTGATCGTGGGTATACGCATATGTATCATCATCATCATTTCAAAAGACGTCCACTGCTGGAAATAGGCCTCCTCCATAAAGGGGGGATATGCCATAATCGCCACGCTTATGTATAGAACAGCTAATTTATTTTTCACGATTTCAGAGTTGGTCCCGTGGAAAAAGTTGTGCAGAATAATAAGCAGAGACTCCATTAATTTGCTGTCTTTATCTAGCGAAAAATACTTTGAGTAGTGTGTGTTATGTCGTCAGTAAACAATTTTGAAACGCTTATAGTTTGAGCATTATTAAAAAAACTAACTAGCTAATCTCATTGTAATCATTTAAATTATTTTGATAAATAATTATTAAAACATATAAATTGTGGAAAGAAAAATCGCTCACGAGCAGGATTCAAACCTACGACTCCTGGCTCAGTATGCCATTCGCTTGTACTTTAGTCACTAAGCTCCCATGAACACTGCTTGTGGTATCGAATTTAACTTAAATAAATAAATATTTTTGAAACATTTTCACACAGCACCATCTAGTCCCAAACTAAGCAGAGTTTGTACTATAGGTACTAGGCAATGGATATGATACTTATATAGATTTTTTTTTGTAAATACTTATTTATAATACATAAGAAACACACCCAGACTAACACAAACACTTATGTTCATCACACAAACATTTGTGTCCTGTGGGAATCGAACCCACGACCTCGTGATCAGCAGTCCGACACTCGAACCACTAGACCACAGACGTCGTCACTTCCACTTACTATGTCTTTGGATGACGTCAGCGACTATAATAAGAAACCGTGTTCGTTAACCAACTCGACTAACTTTTGCAGTTAATTCAAAGTCGTATAGATATGCCTTCCCTTACTACTTATTTTATTATTCTTAACTCATTTACGCAAGCGAAGCAAAACTGCAAAGTTAGTCGAGTCTATTAAAGAACAATGTTTCATAATAAGATGTCGTTGACGTCACCCAATGACGTAGTAAATGGATTTACTTCAATTTATAAAATAGTTCAACCCATCAACTTCACATGTTGGCTAATATAATTGTGTAATTGTTCGAGGGGATTTGGCGCTGATATAATAACCGAAATACAGGCTTTGCCTAGTTCGGTTACAGATGCAGATTCATTTACTTGCAAAATATATTACCAAACTATTATTTGTAATATAGTACTAAATTTTTGGAATAAAAAAAAAAAAAAAAAAGATGAAAAAAAAAAAAAAAAAAAAATCGATACCACAAGCAGTGTTCCCGGTAGCTTAGTGGCTAAAGCACTGGCGTACTGAGCCAGTAGTCGCAGGTTCGAATCCTGCTCGTGAGCGATTTTTTCTTTCCACAATTTATATCTGTAGTTTTCGACTGCGCGGATTGTACGAGCTGCAAGGTTAAGCTGCACTTGCCGCGGTCAGTCTGTGGTTGAATGACCGTTTCGTTACAGATCGAGACCCCTCCGTGCCTCGGAGAGCACGTTAAGCTGTCGGTCCGGTTGTCATAAGAATAACTATGGCAGTCATTACGGGTAGTCAGAAGCCTGAAAGTATGACAACTGGTCTAACCTCCGAATGTCGGTATTACCCAGTAACTGGGTTGCGCTCCGTGTAAAATAATGATGTTCAGCCGCATCTGGCTAGACTGGAAGCCGACCCCAATTTAATTGGGAAAAACGTACGCACGTAAAACCGTCGGTCCTGCGCCTGATCTCTCTCCGGTCGTGTCGAATTGCCGTCCCATCGGATTATGAGAGTGAGGGAATAGAGAGTGCACCTGTGTTTGCGCACACACTTGTGCACTATAATATGTCCCGCGCAGATGGCTAGTCTCCATTGAGATTGGCCGCCGTGACCGAAATTCGGCCGGGAGGACATTATTATTTATTAATTGGGAAAAAGGCTCGGAGGATGATGATATATTTAGTTTTCGCTTCGCATGCGTAAATGCATTATACATAACTGTATATATTCCTCTCCTACCACACTTTTCAATTACCCCACTCTTGTAACCATCATCCCGTCCCTAACACCATAACCGATCAAAGCCGTAAAGTTACGAAGCTAATTGAGTGGGGTACTGTATTCAAGTGGTATTAATGCATGGCGCTCTATTCGAAACACCATTATCTTCGCCATAGATCACTCATTGTCCCCCACTGTGAGCGTACGATCTAAGTGACGCCTACAGTGCGCGAGGCGTAAGCATAGCTTTACATTTGTGTGAGTGATCGCTAAGTCGGGCATCAAAAATAATTTATTTTAAATATATATATTTATGATACCTCACATCACACATCATTTCAGCCGAAAGACGTCCACTGCTGGACATAGGCCTCCCCCAAGCATCGCCACAACGACCGGTCCTGTGCCTTCCGTATCCAGCGGATTCCCGCGACCTTCACCAGGTCGTCGGTCCACCTTGTGGGGGGCCTACCCACGCTGCGCCTTCCAGTACGCGGTCGCCACTCCAGAACTTTACTGCCCCATCGGCCATCCGTTCTGCGAGCAATGTGCCCCGCCCACTGCCACTTAAGTTTGGCAATTCTTCGGGCTATGTCGGTTACTTTCGTTCTCCTGCAAATCTCCTCAAGATACCTATATGTGTATTATATTTTGTGTTATTTATTTATTTTAGTTTATAAACATGCAGTACCTAGTACGCCACGGTCTGCCCCATTATCTAGATCTTACGTCTTCTTTGTCCATCCAAAGGTTGTCTGGAAGTATCGCATTTAGCGATAAGACCGGCCATGTACCCATAATTTATACGTTGTTCCTGTTTACTACTATTTTTTTGGTGTACAATAATGTATATTCTATCAATCTATCTATTTATCTATTTTCATTATTTAATTTTGTGAATTTAAAATCCGAATCTCAATCATATAATAACGATGATACTCACAAAAATAAAAAACTACGTGCTTTGTGGCGAATGAATGTTTGTGTAGTACCTACCTATAGTGTACAGTTCTTGGTAATTAAGAAATGTGAAATAACCAGCCAAGTGCGAGTCAGACAGGGTTCCATACCACCACATGACCGGTCGACCGTTTTACTATATTATACATATGAACCCGTTCAACTAGAAAATTGCCATGCGTAGTTGACTGATATAAAGGAGAGAAAAAGCCCCAGTAGGTTTTCAGTGGTGTTAAATAATAATCCTCTTTGTTGCACAACAATATCACATTAATTTCTTAAAAAAACTACATAAGTTTTAGTGTACAACGGGCGGTCTTATCGCCCCACGGCGATCTCTTCCAGACAACCATTGAATGGACTGGAATGTCATGGAAGAGACAAAGGGTAGTTTCCGGTGCACTTAATAATAAAATGTCGGAAACTTAACTAATTAATGTTTTAATAGATTTTTTCCAGACAACCACTAAATGGACTAGAATAAAAATAAAATATCAAATTGACATTCGCGAAAAACCACCAGCTATCAGTTAGATTTTTTATCATTATTCCACTCTTGCATTCCCATTCTGTGCATGTCACATGATAAAGATAAAGATGCATATATTTATGCAAAATATGTATCATCGTATCATCATCATCATACACATCATGTACCAAGTACACTATGTACCTATGTATCTGCAGTTAAGCCATACATGTATTTTATTATTATGATTATGTTATGAACTCTGTTATACTTATTATACCTAATCTAGTTATTATAAATATTAATGACAAAGAAGAGGCAATCAAATAATCATTTTACTACTATATATAAAAGGAATTCATAATTTGTGGATATAATATAATCTTAAATCTCTTTCTTTGAAAGATTGTATGGAATATAAAATCGCAAACAACACCTAATGACCTCATCGTAATGTCAATATAAAATTCACATTATCTTCCATTATAAATATTATTAACGCAATTCCAAATTTCACAAATCCCATATCTCTTTATTTATTGAAGCCTTATAATATCTGTTTCACCCCACTCAAAGATCTAAGGGTAAAAAATAATAATTTAAACAACAACCAAACACCTCAAGGCTCTAAGAGAATTGCGTTGTAGTGTGCGTACACTGTCTATGTGTACGCGTGTGTGAGTCTACAGCCATGATCGATGCCGGTGCGGCGTTGCCGCTCCGCGCACTTCCGGTTGCGACGCCGCCAGCCCTCGCTAGGCGGCGTAAAACTGAAATTGTGGATTAAAGCCTACTTTTTTACTCCTACATTTTTTGGTTTTGGTATTCCACTTTTCGAAATGGAGGCCGAGTTTTGGATGAGACGTATTTTTAAATGATGTCACAAAAAAAAACGATTGATTGAAATGTGGCTGTGAGTTGCATAACAAAGAGTTCGTACTTATAATTTTATTTGCAATCATCATCATCATCACTTCAGCAGAAAGACGTCCACTACTGGAGATAGGTAACAAGATTATCCGGAAAAGAACCGGAGTGATCGAAATAGCTTGTAGGATCAGTAAGCTGAAGTGGCAGTGGGCTGGCTATGTCTGTTGAAGGACCGATGACCGCTAGAACAGACGAGTCCTTGAGTGGAGACCGCGAATTGGCAAACGCAGCGTAGCCCCCCCCCTGCCAGGTAGACCGACGACCTGAAGAACGTGGCTCGGGGTACTGGATGCAGAAGGCAAAGGACCGAGTGCGTCTGATGTTCTAGCGTTGGCAGGTGTCCCGATTTGCGCGGATCGTCCCGATTTCCAGGGGTCCGTGGACACGTCCCGATTTACTCATGACCGAGACGCCTAATGTCCCGATTTTGGGTGATTGTGACTTGGGTCATGAAAAATATCTGGAACATGTGAAAGCAGACACACAAACTACATATTGTCATGTAGTGAATTTTATAACTATGCATTAAGAAATAAAGCACTTCCAAAAGCAGTGAAATCTAACAAAATACATATTTTAATATTATTATTAATTTAATAGGTATTTATCTATTTTCATTATATGTAATTATAAGTCCTTAGTACGAAACATATTTTACTACTTTACTGGTGCATCTACCTTATTCTTTGTCTCTTTTTTTTTTTCTTTCTCCGTGGGTAAATCCTCATGGACGCACTCCGCCCGGGGTAGGCGGAGCCAGTGTCGGACTCTTACCGACTAAAACCACCACGGTGTTCCTTCAACTACCTTAGCCGGGGGCGTGGGAACCCGTGAGTATTCACACAACCACCCCCGACAGGTCCTGGCCCGCCTCAAGCAGGCGAGCCCCTTCTACCCGTGCGGCCTAACGCTGGCCGCACTCTCCTCGGTGGCGCACACGGAACACTGCACGCCACCTCACCTCATGGGCCTTTACCAGCTGCGCCAACTACGCCGGCTGTGCCAGCTACGCCAGCTGCTGGTCGGGCAGCAGACTACCCCGAGTCTGCTGCTCGCAGACCCTACCTCCCGTAATTTTTTATAGAGGTTTTCTTCCTCGCGGTCCGGGCGGTGAAGCCAAGACCCTCGGTCCCAAGAGGCGCGAGAACACTACTCAGCGGGCACTCCTGGGGTTACGATCGACGGGGGCAGGGAAGGACAGTCCCCCCGCTGCCTGCCCAGTGGCAGGGTGAGTGCACATCGGGCCCGCCCCTGCTCCTCCACTGTGCCCTCTGTTGGCAACAGAGGGACACGTGGAGCAACTCCCCTCTGGCCCAGAACGGGCCCCTCCCGCGCCAGAATATTCGCCACAGGCAATAAAATCCCTCCAAGGTTAATCCCTAGAAAAGATTTTACTGCCTGTGCCCAGGATGCACCGGCCAAACAGCTGCCGTTCCCTCCAGTCGTGTCCAGAAGGACAAACAGCCGTCAGGCACACGTGGCGGTTTTCTGGCCAGCACCCCTTATTCTTTGTCTCTGCATTACCCTATGGTTGTCTGGTAGAGAACGCCTATAGCGTTAAGAAAGCCTTTGTACCCTGTTATGCATAAAGAATTAAACAAATAAATAAATAAATATTTTTTAAAGAAAAATAAAAGTAATTATTTCATAGTAAAACTAAGTACCTTAACTAATTCTTCATAATATTTAGATTTTTTGTGATTTCTTGCAAACTAATAATAAAAATCATGATTATAAAAATGTTGATTCTAAAAACCTAGTTTGTTTATAGTTGTTTCGAATAGAAAACCAATTTCCCGATTTATTTACCTTTCGTCCCTGCATAGCGGAACTGGCGACACTTGTCTGTAGGCTATTCAGTATTTGTAATTATCGGAAATCGAATCCGCCACCCGGAGCACTCGAGGCGGATGCGTCGCCGATACCCAAATCGTATCGTTAAGATTCTCGTGTTGTTTATACACGAAAGTCGTTAAGTCGTTTCGAAAACGAAGAATGAAACTTCTGAAGGGGTCATTGTACTCATCATTACGAACAACTTTTACTATGGGACCAACCCTGAAATCGCGCCTACATTTTGTCGATTTATGGGTCGTGCAAAGTGTTATTGTGATTTTTCTGTTAAGAAAATTTCTCAGTAGCAGCACGGAGTCAGTAATTTGGCAATGCTACACCCCCGTGCCTCGGAGAGCAAGTAAAGCCATCGGTCCTGCGCCTGATCTGTCTCCGGTCGTGTCGGATTGCCGTCCCATCGGATTATGAGAGTGAGGGAATAGAGAGTGCACCTGTGTTTGCGCACACACTTGGGCACTATAATATGCAGATGGTTAGTCTCCGTTGAGATTGGCCGCCATGACCGAAATTCGGCCGGGAGGACATTATGATTTATGCGCTTGACAATACATCACTACGCATAATTCTAGCTCCAAATATACATATTCAAAGGATAAAAAATGCTTTAAAACTGTACAAAAAAGAAAACTTTAATTAAGATACACCAGTTAACTTCGGCTACGGCCAGATATTTCTCATTTAATTAAAGTTATGACTGCTCAACGCTTGTGACGGGTCGGTATCTTTTGGTCTCTATCTCGATATGTCTAGGTTGCCCGTATGACTAGATCGCGAAATGACTGGATCTCGATTCTAGTTCTCTTTGATTTGTATTCTTTTTTTATTATATTCTTAATTGTACATACACCAAACAAATACAAAGACAGTAGTTTAAGAAAGATTATGTAAGTACAATGGGTCTTATCTCTTCCAGACAACCTTTGGATGAACTAGAAGAATGGGAACCGATCGCTCATTAATTAGTATCCCACTTCTGATAATGCAATAGTAAGAACTTCCACTATTTTCCTAAATTATTTGTGAGAAACTTAGGTACCTACCACTTAATGACACTTAAAACTGCCACTATGCAAATTAACCAACATAAATTAAACATTTTAGATACCTTAAAACAAAATTGTGTACATAGGTACACACATCCATAGATTCGGTGTTCAAAAGAATGTAGGTACCTTTATTTTAACAACACACACAGAGACGCCACCTGTTACGTAAGTACATACATTTTTGTTTACATCCCCGGATCGACGGCTCGTAGCTCTATCTGTACTTAATTTAAAATTAATACAACCAGCCGGCACACAGGAAATGAGCTTAGAGCTGAAAGGGGGGTGAAGGGTGTTGGGGAGGGAGGGGGGGTGGTGTAGGGTAGCCCGACCTCCGAATTAGACGGTGCCGACGCTATAATTTGATAACCATAGCTTATGTCGCGCGGAATGCTCATGTTGAGTTGTTTTTCTTTGATTTTCTTAATAATATTTTGATAAAACGCTGGAGAATCCAATAAAGAATGGAGTATTGAGAAGCTGAGTTGAGTTTGAGTTTAGTTTTACTTAGAGAAGCGAAAGCAAAAATTCTTATTTTGATTATTGGAGCTCCACACGGACGGTACGCAGATGTATCCGCATTGCTCTGAAACCAGCCCAAACACTAGTAAGCTCAACTACAAATTTGGTCTGCTCTAAACAACAGGTTAAAATGTTAAACAAAGCAGGCAAGCTCACGTATAATGTGCTCAATGGACGATGACAAAACATCGATAGTGAAACTCCGGAGGAACTAATATTCCCTATCATTAGGCTTTGTCAATGAAACTTGATATAAATTCAAATAACCTTGTAAACTTTGATATTTTCGTTTCAAAATTCAAGTTAAAAGAAAATTGACAAAAGCGTTCGCACAGAGTATCAACATCTACATAATCATTTAATTATGCTCACTAAAAATTAAATCAGGAAATGAACATGATTTTGTTGCTGAGCGGCTACGATGAAAGATTGAGTTCCAAATAGCTGCTGTACATCAGCGAGTGGTAACAACGAACAACCACTGTTCAACATCCGCGTGTGGGAACACAACGGACAGCCGCAGTCCAACATCTGCGAGTGGGAGCACAACGGACAGCCGCAGTCCAACACCCGCGAGTGGGAGCACAACGGACAGCCGCAGTCCAACACCCGCGAGTGGGAACACAACGGACAGCCGCAGTCCAACATCTGCGAGTGGGAGCACAACGGACAGCCGCAGTCCAACACCCGCGAGTGGGAGCACAACGGACAGCCGCAGTCCAACACCCGCGAGTGGGAACACAACGGACAGCCGCAGTCCAACATCTGCGAGTGGGAGCACAACGGACAGCCGCAGTCCAACACCCGCGAGTGGGAGCACAACGGACAGCCGCAGTCCAACACCCGCGAGTGGGAACACAACGGACAGCCGCTGTCCAATATATGCAAGTGGGAGCACAACGGACAGCCGCAGTCCAACATCTGCGAGTGGGAGCACAACGGACAGCCGCAGTCCAACACCCGCGAGTGGGAGCACAACGGACTTTTAAATTAAATATCGTCACTCGTGGAGGCTCATTAATGTACTACCATTAATTATATAGCATTATCTATTGTCACTAGATGCGGAAGGCAGAGGACAGAGTGTTGTGGCGCAACTTGGGAGAGTCCTATGTCCAGCAGTGGATTGCGATAAGTTGAATTGGTCATGATGATCTATTGCCACAGTGGGGGCAGCATAATAAATATATAGAAAACTAAGTAAAATTTTGCCTCGAAGAACATTTTCAAGTATTAAAATTTTCGCATTTATAATATAACTCACTCAATCCCCTTTTTTTTTTCCCGTTGGGAAATTCTCATGGACGCACTCCGCCCGGGGTAGGCGGAGCCAGTGTCGGACTCTTACGGACTAAAACCACCACGGTGTTCCTTCAACTACCTTAGCCGGGGGCGTGGGAACCCGTGAGTATTCACACAACCACCCCCGACAGGTACCGGCCCGCCACAAGTAGGCGAGCCCCTTCTACCTGTGCAGCCTAACGTCTGCCGCACCCTCCTCGGTGGCGCACACGGAACACTGCACGCCACCTCACCTCATGGGCCTTTACCAGCTGCGCCAACTACACCGGCTGTGCTAGCTGCTGGTCGGGCAGCAGACTACCCCGAGTCTGCTGCTCGCAGGTCCTACCTCCCGTAATTTTATATAGAGGTTTTCTTCCTCGCGGTTCGGGCGGTGAAGCCAAGACCCTCGGTCCCAAGAGGCGCGAGAACACTACTCAGCGGGCACTTCTGTGGCCTGATTCACAAACGTTCGAAAAGTTTCCGTTTCCGAAGTGAAATTTGACCGCCAAACGAAACAAAACGACCACTTCCTGCGACCACGAATGATGCAAAGCATTCAAAACATCAGGAAAAGCAATGTTAATAATAATACGCGATGTAATGCTGTAAAGTTAGTTTTATTTCGAAAAAAAATAATTGAGAATCGAACGCATTCGGAAACGCTATTCATAGTTCTTTAATTTTACATCGAGTGCTTTCCGACAACAAATAGCTCACGGGAGACTTTCCTTGAATTTCGCGTTGCGTTTCCGAATCCGTTCGGTTCTCAAATCGTTTTGTTTCTTAATGAAACAAGTTTAACCGAAATACATCGTGTATTATTATTAAAATTGGTTTTCCTGACGTTTCGAATGCTTTGCAGCGTTCATGGTCGTAGGAAGTGGTTGTTTTTTTTTATTTGCCCGTCAAATTTCCCTTAGGAAACGGAAACTTTTCGAACGTTTGTGAATCAGGCCACTGGGGTTACGAGATCGACGGGGGCAGGGAAAGACAGTCCCCCCGCTGCCTGCCCAGTGGCAGGGTGAGTGCACACCGGGCCCGCCCCTGCTCCTCCACTGTGCCCTCTGTTGGCAACAGAGGGACACGTGGAGCAACTCCCCGCTGGCCCAGAACGGGCCCCTCCCGCGCCAAAATATTCGCCACAGGCAATAAAATCCCCCGAAGGTTAATCCCTCGAAAGGATTTTATTGCCCGTGCCCAGGATCATCATCATCATCATTCTAGCCCGGTATCACCCACTGCTGGGTATAGGCCTCCTGTCTTTTTGCCAGCCTCTTCGATCTTGTGCGTCCCTCATCCAGGTGTTTCCTGCGGCTTTGGCGATATCATCAACCCAGCGCGCTATCGGACGGCCCGGGTTTCTCCGACCTGACCTTGGCCACCACTCGGTCAACGCTTTACTCCATCGGCCATCTCTACGCCGAACCAGATGTCCCGCCCAACGCCACTTTAGCTTAATTGCCCTATCACCGACGTCATAGACTTTCGTCCGACGACGGATCTCGGTGTTTCGGACTGGTCGAGAAGATTTATGCCGAGCATAGCACGCTCCATGGCCCGTTGTGCCACTCGCACTCGGTGGACACTCTATTTGTAAGCGTCCATGTCTCGGCACCATAAGTCATAGTTGGCAGGACACACTGGTTAAATAAACGTGTTTTAGGCACTGAGGGATTCTCTTTGACCGAAGGACATCTTCCAGCTTTCCAAATGCCGCCCACCCGAGCTGTATTGCCCAGGATGCACCGGCCAAACAACTGCCTTTCCCTCCAGACGTGTCCAGAAGGACAAGCAGCCGTCAGGCACACGTGGAGGTTTCCTGGCCAGCACCCCCGTTCATTCCCCCTGCCTTGCTCATTTGGTAGGTATTATGTCGATAAATATTAGGTAACCTACGTACTTGTCTATACTTAAGGCTGTATAATGAGCGACAAATATACAAACATTCACATTAAAAACAAATATTAGTAAGAAGAAAGATGACACGATGAAGAGAAGACACGAAACATCACGATCTATCTGAACAATTCGAAGCTTAGATACAGAATTAAGATTTAAACCACTGCTGCACCGATTCACAATGGCACGGCTTCGTACACATAGCAACATGTCGGTACAATCAAGATCATGCGAACAATATCCCGAGCGACAGTGCTTTATCACGCGGCTGCCATCAGCTGGGCACTACTGGTAGGGATAGATGGAATGATTTTCCATCTATCCCTACCAGTGGGGATACCTTGGTAGGGATAGATGGAACAGCCGGTTTATTCAGTTAGAAGTAATCGATGTACTTTTTCAGAATTATACAATTTATTTACTAAATAAATACTTAATATTTGTGTGATGAACATAAGTGTTTGTGTTGGTCTGGGTGTTGCTTATCTTAATCTTAACTATTATAAAATTGTAAACGTCTGTTTGGTTGTTTGTTTGTTTGTTTGTTTGTTCCAGCATCACGCTAAAACTACTGGACCGATTTTGATGATTTTTTTTTTGTTTGAAAGCTGATGATCTGACTTAAAAACTGGTATGGGTTTTGAGAAAGAAAGAAAGAAAAAAAAAAAAAAAAAAAAATTCGTGGGTTGCGTACTCACCCGACAGATCGAAGCTTCTATGCAATTGCACGAGCGGATAGTAATGTACGATGGAGTGGAGTGGAGTGGACAGGGGATGGGACTGGGGATGGGACTGGGGACGGGACAGGGGACGGGACTGGGGACGGGACAGTGGACGGGACAGGGGACGGAACATGGGACGAGAAATGGGACGGGACATGAGACGGGACATGGGACAGGACAGTGGGACGGCACATGGAACTGGACATAGGATGGGACATGGGACATGGGACGGGACGATAGTGATATAGAGAGATAGTGGGACAGTGGGACAGTAAGACAGTGGCAGTGGGACGGTGACACGGTGGGACAGTGGGGCAGTGGGGCAGTGGGTTAGTGGGGCAGCGGGGCAGCCGGGCAGTGGGGCAGCGGGGAAGCGTGGCAGCGAGGCAGTGGGACAGCGGGGCAGCGGGGCAGTGGGGTACCGGGGCAGCGGGGCAGTGGGATAGTGGGGCAGTGGGATAGTGGGGCAGTGGGGTAGCGGGGCAGCGGGGCAGTGGGTTAGCGGGGTAGCGGGGCAGTAGGGGAGTGCGGCAGCGGGGCAGGCAGTGGGGCAGGGGGATAGTGGGGCAGCGGGGCAGTGGGGCAGTGGATTACCAGGGCAATGGGATAGTTGGGCAGCGGGGCCGTGGGTTACCGGGGCAGCGGAGCAGTGGGGCAGTGGGATAGTGGGGCAGTGGGGCCGTGTGATAGTGGGGCAGCGCGGCAATGGGGCAGTGGGGCATAGGGGCAGTGGGATAGTGGGGCAGTGGTGCAGCGAGGCAGTGGGTTACCAGGGCAGCGGGGCAGTGGGATAGTGGGGCAGCGGGGCAGTGGGGCAGTGGTACGGTGGGGCAGCGGGGCATTTGGGCAGCGGGGCAGTGGGGCAGCGGGGCAGTGGGGATTCGGGGCAGCGGGGCAGTTGGGCAGCGGGGCAGTGGGGCAGCGGGGAACCGGGGCAGTGGGTAAGCGGGGCAGTGGGGAGCCGGGGCAGCGGGGCAGTGGGGCAGCGGGGCTGTGGGGCAGCGGGGCAGTGGAGCAGCGGGGCAGTGGGGAAGCGGGGCAGTGGGGCAGTGGGTAGCGGGGCAGTTGGGCAGCGGGGCAGTGGGGCAGGGGGGCAGAGGGGCAGTGGGGAAGCGGGGCAGTGGGGCAGCGCGGCAGTGGGGCAACGGGGCATGCTTTGGGGCAGTGTGATAGTGGGGCAGCGGGGTAGTGAAGCAGCGGGGTAGTGGGGCAGTGGGGCAGTGGGGAAGCGGTGCTGCGTGGCAGTGGGATAGTGGGGCAGCGGGGCAGTGGGGCTGCGGGGCTGTGGGTTAGCGGGGCAGTGGGGTAGTGGGGTAGAGGGGCAGTGGGGCAGTGGGGTAGCGGGTCAGCGGGCAGTGGGGCAGCGGGGCAGCTGGGCAGTGGGGTAGCGGGGCAGTGGGGCAGTGGGGTAGCGGGGCAGCGGGGCAGTGGGGCAGTGGGGTAGCGGGGCAGTGGGGCAGCGGGGCAGCTGGGCAGCTGGGCAGCGGGGCAGTGGGGCAGCGGGGCAGCGGGGCAGTGGGGCAGCGGGGCAGCTGGGCAGCGGGGCAGTGGGGTCGCGGGGCAGTGGGATAGTGGGGCAGCGGGGCAGTGGGATAGCGGGGCTGTGGGGTAGCGGGGCAGTGGGGCAGCGGGACAGCGGGACAGTGGGACAGTGGACTGGACTGGATTGGACTGGACTGGACTGGACTGACGTGGATTAGCAGAATTTAACGCGAGCGGAGCCGCGGGTAAAAGCTAGTGTATTATAAGTATGTATTTACAAAAAAAAACATCCATTGTCTAGTACCCATAGCATAAGCACAGCTTAGTTTGGGAGTAGATGGTGCTGTGTAAAAATGTCCCAAAGATATATTTTTTTTATTACTTAGGGGGCAAACTAGCAAGCGGGTCACTTGATGGTAAGCAATCTCCGCCGCCCATGAACATCCGCAACACCAGGGGAGTCACCGATGCGTTGCTAACCTTTTAAAAAGACGTATGGTCGTTTCTTGAAGGCTCCTACATGGAGGAGCACGGTTTTAACGGCTTCACTATAATTGTTCGCAGCAATTCGTCATATTTTTTAATATGTATGTGGGCAGTAATTCAGTCAGCAGCCGTGGTCAGTGTAACAAATTGTCATATTTGTAGGACATTGAAAGGTTGATATGTTCCGGAGATCTGACAGCACGCAACTACTCTTTTTTATGTAAAATAGCATGATTGGAAACCGATTGGGGTCGGCAATTCTAATTAGGCTAAGTTTAACTAAGTAGTTTTATATCCATCTGAACACCAATATATCTTAATTATTGTTCTTTCTACTCCATATAAGTAATTAATATTGTGAGTGTAGACGCTGACAACAGCCAAATACCCCAAATCGACTTCTTTTAAAAACATTTTTAGCTGTATCTATTCAGTTTGTGGCAGTGAAAAAAAAATGTTATTCTTGATCGTATTTTCTAAAACTCTGTTGTACCCAAAACACGTTTTCTTGAAGTTTTCTCGATGGAAAAGAATTGTAAACTAACCTATTAAAACACGCTTTAAAGCAAACAATCTCTATTATTTACCAAATATTATAAATGAAATTAAGACAATAATCTAAAACATAGTTGTTTCCGTTTTTCAAATAAGCTTTTAGTTTTGTATAAAAAAACATATTGTTAATTTTCATTCAAGTTGAGCGGCGCACCCGACGTCCCTCCTCTCGTCGCCTCTCTTTCAGTTCTGTACAAAACGACAGTGACCGCAGAGGTCTGATTTTTAGGTGTTGTCAGTCTCTTAAGGGAATAACCCTTGGGCGCACCTTGGGAAGTCAGCCCCGCTACCAACCTGCTGACTGGCTAATCTTTTCCCCACGGCATGAGCTATTATCATTATGTAGCTCATGTCGACACGATAGAAGAAGAATGGAATAATAGAGGTTAATTTTAGAAAGTATTTCTTTTGTAACCATAATGCACACATAGCACATTTCTTTTATTTATTTATTGTTTGGAAGACCAACAGCAATTATTTTAGACAACAATGACATATAAGATACAATCTGCTAATAATAGGTCTTCACGACGAGCAATTGAGTACAGTAAGATGCGGTGGGTATAATACTAAAGATAGATTAATTATTATTAGATTAACTAAAATTTCTAAACGAAATCTAGATTTTTGCTCGTCTCGCCGATTGCATACTTAACATAAACATAACCAGCCCATTACTGTCCCACTGCTGGGCACGGGCCTCTTCTCAGTACGAGAAGGCTAAGGCCTTAGTCCACCACGCTGGCCTAGTGTGGGTTGGCGGACTACACACACCATTGAGAACTGTATGGAGCACTCTGGTGTGCAGGTTTCTTCACGATGTTTTCCTTCACCGTTAAAGCAAGTGATAATCGAATATAAATCCGCACATGAACTCGAAAAGTCAGAGGTGCGGGCCGGGATCGAACTCACACCCTCCTTCATGGAAGGCAAGCGTTCAACCACTAGGCTATCACTGCTAGCCTGTTGTTGTAAGTATGATTGCATACTTACAACAACATTATCTTCATATCGTGTAAATGGTTCAAATAAGTATATTCTCTAACATCATCACCATGAGTTTAAAAATTGTTGTCTTGTCTTTAGCACATACTGACTGCACCAATTCATAAATTCTCAGGATATGGTCTTTGATTCCTTAGCGGACGTTCCTATTAGCTGTTGTATCCGTTTACACTACAGTAGTTTCCATAACTGCGCCTTGCAATCCGATTCCATTATCCATTTCCTGACTCAATGATGCTGCTAACGAGGCAACATGGCGATTCTGGTGGATATCCGTCAAAAATTGTCAGCTGACTAATGACTTTCGTTTAACTAACGGACGTTTTTAATAACATTCCTGAAGTGCCAAATACTCGTGGAAAGAAAGAAAGAAAAACTTTAATTTGGCACAGGACAGTGAGAGCGCAACAATAACATCAATAAAACAAGACCATCAGGAACAAAAAATTAAGGATTTCACAAGACATTTTTAAATAAGATTAAATAATTTATACAAGTTAGTTATTTATAACCTTTAGTGAGTTATTTTTTTGTAATTGTCTCCTCGAGCCCTTTATTTTGACACCCTACATGGCTACGGGACAATTTTCTTTTTAAATTACTTTACTTATTGACGTCTAAAACACATGAGACTTTCCATCTTCATGTCTCAGTTTGGCGAACCGACTTGCGGTACCATTTATGCAACCGTCTAGGTGATACTGAAGTTGTTATGGGCAAAGGTAACCGCATAAAATCAGGTGGGCCTTTAGCTCGCTTCGCAATCCTATAATATTAAAAAAAGCGTTGTTACCGATCCGTCGCCGCTCCACAGGGCGGAGAGAAAACGCCGGGCGGTGCGCGACCGATACGCTGACGTTCCGTCCAAATTCGGTCGACACTCCACCTCAGTTCCGTCCCAACCGCAATGTCCTTGCACCTAATGTTCCTTGAATTTTGACCACCAACCATGACGAATTTCTATTCAATTGAAATATTCCAGCAGGTGCCAACGCAAAAATGAAAGGAGTCAAGTCTAGGGACGTAAAAAGAGGAAAACGTTACGGTCGCTCAGACAAAGGCGAGGGTTCCATTGAAAAACTTTGAGCTGCGAATACTTTAATTAGTTTACCCAACGTCGAAGCTACGGCTGGCACAAGTTGGTCTGTCGCGCTGCGCTCCAGGGCAATAACTTTCATCAAAGGCATTTTGGATTCAAGTCCCAAATTGTTTTTGGTTAGGTACAAAGCATTGTATGTATTAGGATTTTAATTATAAAGATCTGTAAAGGAAGTAAGGATATTTAATTTTAGTAAAGGTGATATGTATTGAGACTTTAAGCTTGTGTTACTGTTTTGTTATCTAATTCTGCATAATGAGTTGATCACTTACATTTCTAATAATATTATTAATTAAAACACGGGATATTTGTCATGTTAATTATTTTGTTTGAATTCCCAATTATTTCAGCGATGTTATAAGCGCCATTGTCACGTGTAAACTGAGGGGCTCGTAGCGAAGCAACGACTGCGCGTATTGTACGATCTGCAAGGTTAAGCTGCACTTGCCGCGGTCAGTCTGTGGATGGGTGACCGTTTCGTTACACATCGAGACCCCTCCGTGCCTCGGAGAGCACGT
Source organism: Asteroscopus sphinx (assembly GCA_949699075.1). Lineage (NCBI taxonomy): Eukaryota > Metazoa > Arthropoda > Insecta > Lepidoptera > Noctuidae > Asteroscopus > Asteroscopus sphinx. The sequence goes on along the minus strand of OX453002.1, from coordinate 3,005,147 downwards.
TAAGCTGTCGGTCCCGGTTGTCATACGAATATCTATGGCAGTCGTTACGGGTAGTCAGAAGCCTGAAAGTCTGACAACTGGTCTAACCTCCGAATGTCGGTATTACCAGTAACTGGGTTGCGGGGTCTGATGGCAGTCGCTCCGTGTAAAATACTGATGTTCAGCCGCATCTGGCTAGACTGGAAGCCGACCCCAATATAATTGGGAAAAGGCTCGGAGGATGATGATGTCACGTGTAAACTGAAGTATTTGACTTTTTTTTAATGATTCACATGGTAAATATCCCGTGGTCAGTAACAATATTATAATTCTGCTTTCTTTTTAATTTAAATTTCATCTACAAGTTTAGTTTTCATTTCATCTAAATAAATTACAACTATCTACCGTAGTTGGCAGCAATGAAATCTACTATCATTTGAATAATACAAAGACAAATCTTAAAAGAACAACATCAATATCCAACAAAAAAGAGCAGCTAATAAACGAGCCACGGGATATCACAAACACCCAAACGATTAACATATGAACGGAGTACAAAGAGCCTAATCATATCAGCTCCTAGATTAGCGGTAGGAAGATATAAAGGGTCCATTGTAGTGGGCCAGAATCGGAACCTCCTCTCCTCTCCTCTCCCCGCTTCACGGAAATGGCGGCGGAGAACGGAGACAGCGACGTCCGGAGAGGTGAAGCTAGCGGTGCCCGGTTCAGTATAAGCCCGGGTATTGTCGGCCGAACACCCACCGACGACCCACTTTTGGGAATTTGTGTTATTATCCGCAACTCTGACGAATTACGTCTTAGAATGTACTGCATCGATTTCTGATATTGTATGATGATCGATTTTGTTTTCAAGGCTTTAGGCGCATCAGAGTTCAAAATTGCAAATGCTGTGAATCACACAATAAACAGGTTGAATGGGACAATCTTCAATGCTTCAAGGAGGGAAAATACAGTTCGCGCGCGAGCTTCGAGAAATTGGTTCTGGGAAAGCGGGAAAATTTGCGCGGCGCCTGATCGCTTCATACCCCGTACCCTCCCAGTACGAATGTGGGCCTTGCAAGTCAATTTTTTTTTTTTAATAATTAAATCAATGCACTAGGTAGGTCATTACGTCAACATTCTTTCAAGTCAAGATTCCTCGGAGCTCGTGCGTGGACTGGAGGCACCTTAAATATTGGAAATATAAAGTTTATTTTTAAATAAATGTATTGAATTGAATAGGATATTAATTGTACTGCATTTACAGATTATTAAAAAAACTCTTGCCTGAGCCGGAAATCGAACGAAGTTAGCAAAATCATGAAGAAATGCCGTCCGTCCGTTACATGGCTTTTTTTCGTAATATCGATAGGGTCAATAAAGTGGGTCAAATCCCTCTCATCAACATGGCGTCTTAAATTAAAGGAAGTCCATGAAATAAGATAATTAACAGATTTATTAGGATGTTTTAGAGCTGGCATCAAAAAATGTCATTAATGTTAGATTTCCCGGTTTTCCTTTAATCTAAGACACATTGTTTGTTGAAGAAATTTAATTCTCATTATTGACGATATTAATAATTATTGGTAGCTAATAAAAATACAGGATATTTGTTAGTTTTGAGTATTAATGTGGATGGCTATAAGAAAAGAGGTGTAGACCAAAGAAAAGATGGATGAATTGTGTGAGAGATGATATGGATAAAAGGAAAGTGTACACGGAGATGACGGCTGATAGAGATGTATGAAGGAAAAAACATGATGCGTCGACCCCAAATAAATTGGGATTAGGGCATGATGAAATATGACACGAAACGACCATCATACTAGGACACTCGATTCTTATCATTGTGCGAACATGCGATAATCGGTTCGCGTATTCGCGCAATAGTCGTGTAATCGCGTTTTATTAGGATAATACCTAAGTCAAGCAAAAGTCCCTTAAAGTGACTACACCACTGCTAAAATAAGATTACATTTTGAATGTAACGCCATATTTTGTTTTCATTTTTTTTTCATAAAATACCATTCATCAACTCAGCCTCTCGCAGTCCACTGCTGCACATAAGCCTCTCCCAAGTTGCGCCATAACAATTGGTCCTCTGCTTTCCACATCCAGTACCCCCAACCACCTTTTTCAGGTCGTCGGTCCACCTGGCGGGGGGACTGCGCTACGCTGTGCTGTACGCTGTGGTTAGAGAATGGTATTTTATGGCAGCATAGGGCAGCCCCTATGCTGCCATAAAATACCATTCTCTAACCTAATACTTAAAAAAACGCCATCTAACGAGCAATGAAAACTATACTAGAGCCAGCGCCCTCTATCTTAACGACACCGAACTACAGTTACACAGGGGTGACCCTTGCACCCTCCTGCTATGTCATTGTGCTGTCTTTCCCATTTTAAGGGTAGATGGGGTGGGATCGAGTTACAGTTTTATCTACGTTTTTTATCAAAACTTGATTTGTGGAGCTCTTTTCATTGAATTTTCGGGTTGACTGTTGATAAAAATATTTAAATTTTATCTTGTTTTTATTATAAAGGATCGTTATTATTTATAAGCGATCTGCTAAACAAATACAATGTACATTTGTTAACAATCTTGGCAAGTCTTTTTAATGTTAGAGATCAACATGATGAAATATAATTACTAGTTCTGCACATGTAACTAGGTTAAAAATGTTATTTTGTGTGTTCTGTTAATATACATAATTATAAATTAAATCATTATTAATTGTAAATTGAAAGTGATAAAATCACTTTTAATATGATTTAATATTTAATTTGATTATTTTTATTGAAGAGTTTTTCCAAAAGAGTTGTGTCCTTACGTATGTCTATCGATTCTGATAACGTAGCTTACAGGAACAACAGGGTTTTTGTTACATACTGTATAAGCTGGGAATATTCTAGTTATTCGTTGTTCTGTTTATTTCAGTCAAATTAAATAAAAATGCATGAGAATCATTGACAAGAAGAAGCTTATACTACGTTTACCTATTTGTAACGAGGTTAGTGCTTAATGTATTCTATACGCCAGTTTTCTTGGAAGTGTAAGACAGCGGTGTATTATGGTTTAAATACCGATACCAGACTGACTGGTAGAGAATCCCTTACGGCTTTAAGTCTGCCTAAGTGTAAATAAACTTTAATTGCGTAGGTCCCATGCAGAAGGGGGTAAACCTATCACTACTTCACAAGTACATACATTTTTACCGATCCCTTCCTATTTGACGACGTCTGTGGTCTAGTGGTTTGAGTGTCGGACTGCTGATCACGAGGTGGTGGGTTCGATTCCCACAGAACACAAATATTTGTGTGATGAATCTTATATTCATGTTTGTGTTGGTCTGGGTGTTTCTTATGTATTACTAGCGGCCCGTCCCGGCTTCGCACGGGTGGACATGAAAATATAGCCTATGTTACTCAGGGTGAATGAAGTTTTCTAAAGGTGATTTTTTTTTTGGAAATCGGCACAGTAGTTTTTGAGTTTATTCATTACAAACGTACACACAAAACTACAAATCTTTCCTCTTTATAATATTAGTGTAGATGTAGTTAAATATATAGGTATTTATTTACAAAAAAAAAGGTATATAAGTGTTATATCCATTGTCTGGTTATATCCATTTGAGACTAGATGGTGCTGTGTAAAATTCCCAAAATATTTATTTATTATTATATTTATTTCCGAAGAACGTAATAAATAAACTGTGAATTCAACTCGAATTTAATATTGTAAAATCAACATCAGCAGTACAAAGTTCAAGTGAAAGGTATAATATGTTCAGTCTATGCGGCTTGTTTCTTTTTCTTGTCCGCTTTCAGCTTGTAAGTATACTGAGATTCTAACCCAAGCAAATAATCCACAAATTTCTGTCCCCACGGCGAGTAAGACATGTACCATGTTTTAAACATTTCGTTATCAAACTGATCTATGTAGTTGGCGCTTTCAGCTTCCATCACGCCGTGCAGAATTTCCATAGGTTCAAGGGGTTTGTAAGACAGCTCAGTCAGTCGTTTCCCAGACATTAGGTTCTCAATCACATCCCTAATAGTGTGTATATCGTAGCCTCTCAGAGTTTGAGCAGTAGAATTGACGTTGAAGTCACGACTGACACCGTGGTACTTCATCAACATTTGTGTCAGAATCAACGAAATGCTTCCATAGTCACTCCTCGGAATCATGATAGTGGATGGAAAAGCTTTGTACATTGTATTATTTTTTGCTAACCATGGTTCCGTCGCTGTTCCAATAACTAATATTTTATCATGTGTTCCTATCGGTTTTATTATTTCTTTGTAAAAATCTTTAGATAACCGTGTTGGATCAAACATCTTTTCCTCTTTCGGTACTTTCTTGTAGTATAATTTATCAGCGTTATCTACTAGTATTAGTGTCGGTTGCATTAATCGACTTATTTTATTTACGTATGTAAACATAAGTTTTTGGTTTTTTGGACCAACAAACTTATTGTAAACATTTAAAGGGGAAAGATCTATGAGAAGCGCGTTTGTCTCTGTAGCAATTGCGTAAGCTAAAGTTTTCTTACCGACGCCCTTAGGACCGACTATTAACTGCGATCTTTGTACACCTGCACATTCTGCTCCAAGAGTTAAAAGACATCGAATTCTAACTTGTTCTTTAACATCGCCAATGCAAGGTGGTGGAAACGTCGGTGTCCATAGGACGGCCCTGCAGTCAGCAGCAGCGTAGTTTCTATCCCCCCAGTAGTCATCAAGTGTCACATGAGGATATTTTTTTACAATACCGTTATCAGCTAACCGTTGAAACATAACCTCAGCGCTTACTTTATCAGCTTTAGGAGGCTTAGTTTTTTTCGGTTTTTTCCTCTTTCTAGTCTGTGGTATTTTCAATCCAAAACTTGCATAGTCAAGTCTTAAAGCATTTTTCATTATATCTAGTTCTAATCTCATAGCTTCATCAACAACTGGGCGTAGTTCAAGTTGTATGTCCTTATACGCGTTTTCTGTAATAAGCCGCATAATATGACATTTTAATGCGTCTATTCCTGCATCAGGCTCGTCGATTTCGCTCCAAAGAATTTCATAATCGAACCACGACAATTTCAAGCCAGCGTGTGCATTGCTAACCATTACATAAGCACCTGGGTCATTATCTGGATGCATTCGTGCTTTCTTATATTCATTAATCCTTTTCCTTTCTCTGTCTCTCTCTTCTCCCGCTAGCCTTCTTTTTTCTTCACGTGCAAATAGTTTTTCAGCTTTAATTTGTTCTTTACTTTTTGGGGCACTTCCTTCTGCTTTCAATCTCTTTTCTTCATCCGAACGCCATTGAATAAATTCTTCAATTGTAAATGTTTCTCCCTTAACAATTAAAATAGAACCACCTTCTTCTGGCCAAGGAAATTCATCGAATACGCGAACTTGCCTAAACCATTCCGTAAACCACTGCCTGATTTCATCCGTTATATCTTGCATTATATCTCCTTCCCTCAATCTCAACACGCGAGCTTTTTCTTTTAAGTTTTGTTCCAAAAATTGTTCATAGTAGGCACGTCTAAAGTTCCGTCTTGCTTCTTTTACCTTTTCCAACTGCACTTTTGCTGATGGCTGTTTAACAGAGGAAATAACCATACCAAGCTTTTCTTTTAGTTTGTTCTCACGTATATTAATCCTTTTTACCTCGAGAAACAGTTTACATATTTTCTGTATTAAAAAGGCAGCTCTCTTTCTGAGATCTTCGGGCGCTTGTGGCTTTTTTAAGCCTGCTAATTCTAAGTATAAGTTATGATCTTTAAAACTCTTATGGATTTTTTCTTTTGTTACATAACGTGATCTTTCCATTCTTTGAATATTAACTATGTGCCTATTGTATTCATCTTGGAGCTTTTTTGCTTCTATTTCTGCCGGGGTTAATACCATAAATTTATCAACAGAATTTCTATCGTCACCAAAAGCTGCTCTTTTTCTTAATTCTGCTTCTTTTTCTTCGTGTAATCTTTGCGCTTCTTGTAATCTTTCCTCTTCTTTACGCTCTATTTCGGATGGTGTTGGAGTCGGATTGCCCAGACGATTGCCAGCATATATTTGGTCCATTATATATTGCATTTCTGCTTTGCGTATTTCAAATGGGTAAAAAAATGGACAAAGTATCTCAATGTCTTGAGGTTTTATTAGCATTTGTTGGAACGCGTTATCTGTATACGTAAATTCTAATACTTCTACTTCTTCTAGTGTCCTTTTTAACTCAATAATTCTGCAGGTGATAGCATCTATTATTTTCTTTATATAAGGTCTTCTTTGTACTTGTTCCATTTGATCGTAGCAATCGCATAGTTTATTATATAGCTCACAGTACTTGCTATAGGCTCTACCAACTATTTCGACGGCAGTCCCTTGGGGCTTGATACCTACAAAGTTGACTGCCAATTCTTGAATGCGCTCATCTTCTGCTAATGCAACGCTGAACTGCTCTTTTAGTTTAAGCCACCGGTCATAGTAATCCTTGTTTGACATTTTGCGTACTTAATAATTTTAGATGCATTTATACCACAGATTTATACAGATACACTGTAAGAAAAATATTCTATAAAACTTCTATAAAATTATTTACGGACTACTCATTCCCAAAGATAATATAATCACTACCAAAGATAATATAATGTTTGGTTTACTTGGTTTACTCATTCCCACTCATTCCTCAAACATGACAGTATAGATCATAGATCCAAATATAGTTTTATACTTTTTATGCTTAGAGAATGGATCATAGTAGAAGGTTTTATAGAGACCTTTATGGATGGAACCTATCTAGGTATTTGCTTCGATATTGTGATTAACATTTGTAATGATAGATTGAAATCATATCGATATGCGACCAAAAAGTATTTGTTTTGTGTAGTATTTATTATTTTCTCTAATTTCTATTATTGAAAATTTTGAATTAATTTTTGGTAACTCCTTTACTTTTAGAATTATAAGCAGTAACAAAATCCCAGCGACAACACAAAAACCATAATTAATAGCATATTATTATTTAGTTATTAATTTTTTTTCATACTGAAAATACCAGTCAACCTTTGGGTTATTACAATAGACAAGAATCGAAGAAGCTACAAAAAAAACAATGAAATAAATAAAAACATAAACATATCTAAATATATAAAACAAAGTCGGGTTAGTTGTAGCTTAACTTCTTAAATCGTTGGGTTAGTTACATCATTTATAACTCAAGAACGATACGAGCGATTTTAATGAAATTTGGCATACAGATAGAACAAAGCCCGGATTAACATATAGGCTACTTTTTATTCCGGGAAGAGGAACAATTCACAAGGGATGCACGATAAACAACATTCACGCGGGCGAAGTCGCGGGCATAGGCTAGTTACAAATAAAATACTAGATACTAAAGTAACAATACAATAACATTTATATAAATACTAGCTGATACCCGGTTGTCATACGAATATCTGTAGCAGTCGTTACGGGTAGTCAGAAGCCTGAAAGTCTGACAACTGGTCTAACCTCCGAATGTCAGTATTACCAGTAACTGGGTTGCGGGGGTCTGATGGCAGTCGCTCCGTGTAAAATACTGATGTTCAGCCGCATCAGGCTAGACTGAAAGCCGACCCCAATATAATTGGGAAAAGGCTCGGAGGATGATGACTAGCTGATACCCGTGGCTTTGTTCCCATGGTATGTCTAAAGTATCGAATGTCCCAGACATGGTCATATGTGTGCCAAATTTGATCCAAATCCGTTCAGTCGTTTTACCGTGATTGAAGGACAAACAAGAAAACAAACAAACATCCATACTTTCGCAGTAAGATATAATACAGGGAAATGTAAAAACAGTGTATCTTCACTAGGTTTAAATTTGAAAATTATGACTGTATTATTCTGTCTATTGGCACGATACTCTTCTTAAAATAAGAAAGGCATAGGCTTACGTTCAACACGCTGTTCTGAACTACACAACTTTTTAGGTAAGCAGATTTCTACACGATATTTTTCATCACCGTTAACGCAAGCGATAACCAAATCCTGGTCTAACTTGAGGATATGGTAAGTATTAACTTGTGACTGGGTTGCGGAGGTGTAATGGCAGTAGCTCCATGTAAAATTATGTTCAGCCGCAACTTGTGGTCTATTCGCAAAATCGATAATCGTTATATAAGTTATATCGTGACATTTATCGTGTCGAAACACGATACTAATCGACAATTTTCGGTCGTAACTTCTCTCGGCTGCGAATGTACTCGTAATTGATAGTATTTCTCTTTTTTCAGACGTCGAGCATCTTGTTTTTGACTTACCTATCTATACCTTCATAAAAAATCAATAGGTATTCGAGTATTAATTTGATAACGATAACGCATCCGAATATTTATAAAGGCCTATACAAAACAAAAGCAGGTCAGTGGCAGCGTGGGGCATGAGCAACACACTAAAACGCAGGCAGTTTTAAAGCGCTTTGACGGCGGGCCCGTTATAGAACTGCTTTCAATATGACATGTTGTGTCGATTGTCAAACAAAACATCTAATCATCTAATTTATAGACATTCATTATTTAATTTAAATTATTTTGTTAAAATACTTAAATTTGTACGCCTTGATATGCAAAACATGTAGATGCTTCAATTTATTTTATATCTTGCATGCTTTAATTTGTATGCAAACGCATGTTTGACAAATAAATGATCTTTATCTTTCTCTTTCTTTTTCTGCCTCGTAACCGCTTTGACATCACACTGACGCGCCGCCGACCTGTCCTTCCCCGGTGTGGCCAGTTAGTATGGCCGCCGTAGTGATACAACACCATGCCTGCCTGTGCGCCGCGCTGCCTGTCTTGTCGCCGCTGGGTCAAAGCAGGGCAGGAGTGGCGCCATTTTCCAGCAGGCCCGCTGATATTTGGTGTGTCGTGTTTAATATCGTTCCTTGTATTACCTACAACTTGGGCCTGCCTTCAACCTGCGCTGCGACCTGCTTTTGGTCTGTACAGGTCTTTAGAGTAGGGTACGAGCGTTCGGACCAATATATATCGTGCTGTTTAAATTATGTTGTTGTCGATTTTGCGAATAGAGCCCCTAGATTAGACTGGAAGCCGACGCAAACATAATTGGGAAAAGGCTTGGAGAGTAAAAATAAATGATTTCGATAAGACAGACGTGCGGACTGGTATCGGAATCAGACGCTTCTGCACAGAATTCTAATTCGAATTAAAAATCATTTTTATTTTATTTCACACACAGACCAGTAAGCCTCAAGACGCCCCGATTAGCCGGAAAACCCCGGTCACCAAGCGTATGCAGTTACGTAGCACTGCATATCTTACGCCCCGCTGTCAATCGGGACATCACTGCGACAGCGAGTGGCACCAATCCATACCACCGAACTTTTGAGCCGACCAAACATAACGCGTCATCCACCCCTGTACCCCGCCAACTTTTTAACACTGTGTTCTCATGCAAAACTTCGTTTATGCGGCGTCTTGAGGCTTACGGGTCTGTGAGACCTAATTATAGGCACTTTTGAAACGTTAGGCTCTAGTTGATAAGCGTTCCTAGCCTAATTAAAATAAGACAAGTCATCTTCAACTGAAACTACTTTGTTGAAGACTTCCCTCAACATCAGAATTATGCCGTAAAACCCCCATATCTTCCAAGGGCTCTTTAACAATGGCCTGTTACAATAAAAATGTTTTAAGTGTGCCTCCGTACGTTCCATTGAACATTTGAATTGTGTGCGCACGCGCTGCCGCTCGTCACCTACGTCCGGTGCGTGACGCGTGACTGGGTGTGGACTGAGCGATAAACGGTAGCGGAGACAACCACCGATTTTTTTTTTATTATCATGCTTTGTATTTAGATTTCTATACGCGGCTGCGACCGCGTACTGGAAGGCGCAGCGTGGGTAGGCCCCCCAAAAGGTGGACCGACGACCTGGTGAAGGTCGCGGGAATCCGCTGGATGCGGAAGGCACAGGACCGGTCGTTGTGGCGATGCTTGGGGGAGGCCTATGTCCAGCAGTGGACGTCTTTCGGCTGAAATGATGATGATGATGATGACGCGGCTGAGACGTGGACGCTGCGGGAAATAGAAGCGAAGAAGATAGATACTCTGGAGATGTGGCGCTGGAGGAAAATGCTTTGAATATCTTGGACTGAAAATCGAAAAATTTCTCCAAGAACTCGGCATCAAGCAGCGTCTATCGACTTTGGTACGATCCCGCATCCTCCTTTTTTTCGGCCATGTATCGCGGCGCGTAGAGTGACTTTTTTAAGGTATAGTATGGCGAAACGAGCTAAAGGCCCACCTGATGTTAAGCGGCTACCTTTACCCATAACAACTCCAATACCACCTAGGCTGTTGTCTAAACGGTACAGCAAGTCGGTTCACCAAACTGTGATATGAAGATGGAAAATCTCATGTGATTGTAATTGCCTTGTCGTGCAGGGCTCAAGAGTGCACAGACAGCCTCCCATGCGATGGACTGATTTGATGAAGTCTGCCGTGGGCCGGCCATTACATGAATGCACCAAACTAACCGAAAGCAGGGAAGGGTGGCGAGGCATCTTGAGGCGAGCTACAGCAGCCCCCGGTAACAGTACATGATGGCCACGACCGCTTTGTCAAGAGCAAAACGACGAAGATGAAGAAGTAATCAGAAGAAAATGGTTTATTTTCTATTAAGAAACTACACTTATACAACTTTATGGAAAAGAAAGTTTATTGAAATCAAATAATTTATTTTGTTAAAATGTGGTAAATTCAGGTGGTGGGGTGTACTAAGATTAGTTCGAATCATTAACCATATTGAAACGGTCATGAAAAAAAGTTGATTGTAGTATAAGTTGCATATAGATTTTAGTTGATAAACCTATGTACTGGATGTCAGGGAAACGCTTCCGAAAACGAAGATAGGTGATGATAGTGCTGGTGATTACTGATAGTAAACGACAAAAAAATGCGATTCTTTTTTTAATTTTTTTTTCCTTTTTTTTCATACATAACCATAACCAGCTTTTAAATAAAACTAATTTGCAAAAAACCCTATTTATTTACTTAATTTTTTAAAGTTCGCAATGTAATTCAAATAAAATATCAGCTGGCGCTAGGGGTGAACGACATCCGCCCGCATACGCAGTCCGTGTCGTCGCGAGCGTAGGTGGGTTAGGTACGCGGCATTGATCACGAGTTCTGTATGTTTTACATTGCGGGTTTGTAAAATACCAAATCACTAAAACAATGAGTATAAGGCTAATGGTTATTGGTATTCGACACAGACCAGTAAGCTTCGGTATTCGATTGTGTTTAGGTAGTATAATAATAGCCTTTCAGTTTCGGGAGCGTTTCCCTGACACCCAGTATAATCTCATCTCTAGTTTTTTTATTCTAGCTACCCACTATCTTTCCTATCTTGTCCCGCTCCCCAATCGCCCCGCTACGTCTTTTATCTTGCTCCCCAAAGCATCCCCAAAATGCAACGTAACAATGATTTATTCCTCAACCCTCGCTTGTATTCATTACTGGTGTAGAAATTTAAGCCATTTATTTTGTTAACTCTGTCCTGGGCAATAAAGTCGGCAGAGGGTCCGATTAAAAGGGATAAATATAAACTAGTTTGTAATCTTAATGTTTCTATTTGATATTGTTTGAATATTTAACTTGCATTCACTGTATATTAACGAGTACAGTAGGTATCTATGTGAATCACTTGCCTCTATTTAGATATAATGTATTATACTGAAATAAAACAAAACCTCTTAAGGGGTCATTGTACTCATCAGTATGAGCAACTTTTACTATGGGACCAGCCCAGAAATCACAAGTTCCCTACATTTGTGTTCAACTAAAACGACAAAATGTAGGGTACACTTGTTTTTTTTTTCGCGATTTCTATGTTGGTCTCACAGTAAAAGTTGCTCATGTGTACAATAACCCCTTAAGAGGTTTTCACTTATTTCAATAACACGTTGTATAAAAATTACACTCCTTTTTTGGGTGATAGTGTCATATAAGTAGGTAATATCGAGGTTGATGATTTATTAACCAGATTCCTGAATATAACAAATAAATAACACAGTCTAAAGAAAACTACAACAGTCTACAGAATTACAATCACATGAGACTTTCCATCTTCCATTTGGCGAACCGACTTACGGTACCATTTAAGCAACAGCCTAGGTGGTATTGCAGTTGTTTTAAGCAAAGGTAACCGCTTAACATCAGGTGGGCCTTTAGCTCGTTTCACCATCATACACTATACAAAAAAATAAGTGGAGAAAAAAATATTAAGTAGGATAAAACATATCATCAAAAATTACAAAAATAATTTTCAGGTTCACTTATTGATTTCAAATTTTTTAACCCGTAAATGCATCGACAGCAAAAAATCGTACCAACCGTGACCGAGTCATTATTTTTAGTCCCATTTCGTTTCTCACGGGGTAACATCTTTATTATGAAGTAACGTTAATCCGTGAATTAGTCACGGCAGAGCATCGCTCCACCCAAACATTTACGATCCGCCGCCGGAACTGAACGGCAGAATGATTGACTGACTAATAGACTAGTACAGGGGCGATGCTGCTTTGTTTATTTTTGCGATGTAAATAAACATTAAAAGCGAGTGTTGGTTTTGCGGAGTCGATATGATATTTATTTAACAGGTACTTGTGAATGTTTTTCTCGTAGCCCGTGTAGTTTCCGATGATATTTGTTTTGTTACAGGCAGTATTTTAAAAAATAGCTCGTAAATCGTTTTCGCTTTTTATTGCAGGCTAGTATTTGCTTACGGTATTAATTAACTATTGATTTTACTGCAGCTGTTATGGCCTACATTTTCAAATGAAAATGAAAACAGCTGCTAAATTGGTTCACAAAAAACGTTACAGTCATACTAAACAGTTTGCTGTTATTGTACACTATAATTTTATTTGTTAAAAATTACTAACCCACAATTGGGCATATTTATTCAAAAGACATAGTTCCCAAAATAAACATCATAATAGATTATAATTCCAACAATGAGTATCACAATTACAAAATTAACTCAACCCTAAAGTATCGCAGTAAGGTCTTTTGTACCGCATGAGAAAAAAATCACTGTAATGCATGGTTGTCACCGCAGATATCTAACTGTTCGACGTTCGCAGGGATAGTCGCACGCGCAATTATTCGATACGCTTGGTGGGTTCTATCAGACCCCTCAATTTTGATACTCGAAAGGTTTCAGAAAGCTTATTTGTATGGACCGTGATAATTTGCTTTAGATACATTAATCTTACATTAGCAGCAATCAATTTTGATTGAGTGGTGGGAAATATAGTTTGGAGTTCATTAACACATTTTTGAATATCTCACTCGTATGAAAAACATGCGTTTTTACCGTTCGTATGTTAAATCATTTTGAAAATAGTCCTCATTCCTAAGCCAACAACATTATCAACTTTTCTCACAACAACTAGATATCCGACTTAATAAAAATAAACTAAATCAATAACATAATTTTTTAGGTTCACAGCCAACATTTAATTTAAATATTCGCAATAATCTTCTTTTAGGTTTTTAAGCTATATCAAATACCTTAATTATTATGTTCATATTGTTTGTTAAAAAATTTAATAAAAGTAGCACGTTGATATCCTTACTTAAATAAATGTGCCGATACGAGGATGAAATTGTTAGTGCCACACTTGAGTGTTTAAGTAGTACTTTTTTACTAACTTTGATTGTGTATCTAGTTGATAATTTAATAAAATAATAATAAAATATTAATAAAATAATAGTAAAAAAACAAGTAAATAGAAAATAAATCATACATATCCCGCGATCAACACTATCAAACCTTCATATCAAGTCTAGAAACTGCTTTTAGTGAAACAATAACAGAAAATGAACATCAAACTTAATCGATTTTAATCGAAAAGTGCATATCAATGGATAGAAATACAGGAATAAATCCGAAACGGTATCGAATCGCGTCGTACAAAACGGTCGAAAAGACCGAGAGAGCTCTTAATTAACAGCGTAACGTGTCCCGGCGCGTGGCGGGTTTAGTCACGGCACTACGCGAGTACGCATTGTGTTTAAAGGACTATGAGTTGCAATACTTGCAATGTTGCCTATTAATGTGTATGGCTCTTGAGACTGAAAATGAATGTTACATATTTTTTTAAACAGAATGAAGCTAGAAAAGCATTCACCAAAATAAATTGGACTCATGTGCCGCACGTATTTTATATAGACTTGTGTGAAAGAATTACGTATAACAAAAGCAAAAATAAAAATAATCAGGAATTTGAAATTCATCACTGTGTTAATATCTCTAAATATATGTGCTTGTACACTGTGCTAATCATAATAAAACAAGTTTAACCGGATTGCATCACGTATACATATTGTTTAAATTGGTTTTCCTGACGTTCCGAAAGCTTTGCAGCGTTCGTGGTCGCAGGAAGACTAAGATGACAAGCGTCTTAAAAACTATCGTAAGCCTGAGAAATTATTAGAATTTCATCAGAGTCATAAAACGCATACATTATTAAAAGATTAAATAATTTGGACTTGAATATTAAATATGATGTATGTATGTTGGTAATTTATTGTAAAGTTTTCATTGTGAAGCAAATTTTACAATACAATACAATACTTTTTTGTAGGACACTGAGACTAGATCGGAACTATATTTGACCATTAAAATTACGAGAAAAGGCCTTGCGTTAATGAAGTGTCAAAAAAAAACACAATCACCTTGTAATCAAGACATATTTGACAACCAATCGTGTTTCCCGGTCGCAAACGCTTTTCCTATATAAACTACATGTAATAAATACTTTTATCAGACGGACTACACACATATTGGACTGGCATTGCTGCACCACAATGTGCTAATTAAAATGTATTCACTGCAGCGGCAGGGTTAAACGTTTGCATTGAAACGTTGTGTAGTTATTAGATAGATATATAGAATATTCTTTATTGTACACCAATAACATTATTAAACTTAGGACTAACATGTAAAATAAGGGTACATTGGCGGTCTTATCGCTAATAGGGATATCTTCCAGACAACCTTTATTATCTTAACAATATGGAATTTAATTGAAAAATTGCATGTAGTGACCATACAAATAGCGGAGCTGTAGGTAACCATTTGAGTAGCAGCACAGAATAAACTAAATAAAATAATAATACCTTCTAACGTACAGAACAGCCACACACCGCCCCCCGCCAATTTAAGATTCCTCAGCCGAGCCCCGCACGCACACGCTGTTTGACGGTACCACAAAGTACTTTTTAATATACTGAAAGGCACTTTAGACTGCAAGATTGCAATGGATGTAAATCGCCAGTCGCTATACAAGCACGCCTTTTTTTTTCCCTGGGGAAATCCTCATGGACGCAGTACGACCGGGGTAGGCGGAGCCAGTGACAGACTCTTACCGACTAAAACCACCACGTTGTTCCTTCAACTACCTTAGCCGGGGGTGTGGGAACCCGTTAGTATTCACACAACCACCCCCGACAGGTCCTGGCCCGCCACAAGCAGGCGAGCCCCTTCTCCCCGTGTAGCCTAACGTTAGCCGCACCCTCCTAGGCGGCGCACACGGTACACTGCACGCCACCTTACCTCAAGGGCCTTTACCAGCTATACCAGCTTCGCCAACTACGCCAGCTGTGCCACCTACACCAGCTGAGTCAGCTACGACAGCTGCGCCAGCTACGCCAGCTGTGCCAGCTACGCTAGCTGCTGGTCGGGCAGCAGACTACCCCGACTCTGCTGCTCGCAGGCCCCATCCTCCTGTAATTTTTTTAGAGGTTTTCTTTCTCGCGGTCTGGGCGGTAAAGCCAAGACCCTCGGTCCCAAGAGGCGCGAGAACACTACTCAGCGGGCACTCCTGGGGTTATGAGATCGACGGGGGCAGGGAAGGACAATCCCCCCGCTGCCTGCCCAGTGGCAGGGTGAGTGCACACCGGGCCCACCCCTGCTCCTCCACTGTGCCCTCTGCTGGCATCAGAGGGACACGTGGAGCAACTCCCCATTGGCCCACATTGAGCCCCTCCCGTACCAGAATATTCGCCACAGGCAATAAGATTCCCCAAGGGTTAATCCCTCGAAAGGATTCCATTGCCTGTATCCAGGATGCACTGGCCTAACAACTGCCGTTCCCTCCAGACGTGTCCAGAGGGACAAGCAGCCGTCAGACACACGTGGACGTTTTCTGGCCAGCACCCCGCGGCGAGCATCCCTAACCTATACGTCTGTGTGAGTTCGTATACAGACGTAATCTTATGTATGTAGGTGGTGCTAGTATTTATATTGTATTGAGTGTTCGAGGTGTGCTAGCAGTGTCGCTCATGTGTTTTTATTCCTAGTCGAGATGAAAACAAAATAACATCTCATGCCTGACCTTTCGTCTCTAGAGACTTGTAACCTAAGTTTGTTTCAGTATGACGAAAATATTGAAACAAATGAAATTGTACTTTGTATGTTTTATTAAAAATCCCAAACAAATGGTAATGATTTTTTTACTTGAAAATCTAACATTATACAACCTTATTCTTATTTGACAGTATTATTTGTTCTATGAACCTCTTAAAGGGTCATTGTAATAATCATTATGAACAACTTTTAATATGGGATCAACCCTAAAATCGTGAAAAAAAAAAATCTGTTGTTCCCTATATTTTGTCGATTTATGTGAACACCACAAGGTTGACCGACGAGCTGGTGAAGGTCGCGGGAATCCGCTGGATGCGGAAGGCGCAGGACCGGTCGGTGTGGCGATGCTAGGGGGAGGCCTATGTCCAGCAGTGGACGTCTTTCGGCTGAAATGATGATGATGATGATGATGATGTGAACACCAATGTAGGGATAGGATTTTTTTCGTGATTTCAGGTTTGGTCACATATTAAAAGTTGTTCATAATTATGAGAACAGTGACCCCTTAAGAGGGTTAGTAGAAACTAAGAATAAGGTTGTATATTTTTTATTGAGGGGCTCGTGGCTAAGTAAGCTCCACGTGGATTGCAAGATCTACGGTACGGGTACGGTTAAGTTACGCTAAGCGCGGTCAGTCATTGGATGGGTGACCGTTTCGTTGTACATCGAGACCCTTCTGTTCCCCGGAGAGCACGTTAAGCTGTCGGTCCCAGTTGTCATACGAATATCTATGGCAGTCGTTACGGGTAAGCCTGAAAATCTGACAACTGGTCTAACCACAGATTAAGTAACGGAGTCCCCGCAACCCAGTTACTCAACCCTGAGGTTAGACCAGTTATCAGTTGTCTGATGGCAGTCGCTCTGTGTAAAATACTGATGTTCAGCCGCATCTGGTTAGACTGCAATCTGACGCTAACATGCTTGGGAAAAGGCTTGGACCAAGACATATGTATTTTATTAAGAAAATAATTGTACCGTTATAATTTTATTTTGTGTATTTCACCCATTTT
Organism: Asteroscopus sphinx; assembly: GCA_949699075.1. Classification (NCBI taxonomy): domain Eukaryota; kingdom Metazoa; phylum Arthropoda; class Insecta; order Lepidoptera; family Noctuidae; genus Asteroscopus; species Asteroscopus sphinx. The sequence goes on along the minus strand of OX453002.1, from coordinate 2,987,723 downwards.
GTTAGCAACAAAGTAACCAAAATGATCCACCACGTATTTACTGCAAAAAGTAGTTATCTCCGCTCATTACCGATGCAGATAAAGATATCGCCCTCGCCACAATGATTTTACCGCTTTACCGAGCGTAATGAGTACCGCTTTGATGGTAACGCGGTAACTTTTAATTGCAGCACTCCAGCGCCCTCTGTGGCGATTCTTTGAACTCACGCCTCGTCTAACTTTGCAACTGTCATGAGTTAAATTGTACAGAATTTTTGAAGGGCGGGTTCTAGGGGTCTTCTGTTATAGATCTTAAAATTACACGAAAGGAGTTATATTTCCTTGCCACATAATTACGTTCAACTCTACTCCTCAATATGATCTATGGGAATAGCACCATTTGTTATTCAGGCGTTATGCAGCGACGGAGCGTGACGTCATCAATCAGGCTGCTCCGTCATTGGCTTTAGATAACAAAGAGCAGAAAATGTAGTTGTATTTAAAATAGAGATATATCTATATTAGATGACATGTATTTACGATAGCGATGTCTACATGATGACAGAAAAGTATTAGATGATTTATGAAGAATACTAGCCTATGCTCACGGCTTCACCTGTGTGGATATCGTTTATCGCTCATCCCTTGGGACTGTTAATTTTCCCGGGATAAAAAGTAGCCTATATGTTAATCCAGGTTATGTTTTATATGTACATTAAAATCCGTGCAGTAGTTTTTGCGTGAAAGTGTAACAAACGTCCATACATCCTCACAAACTTTCACGTTTAATAATATTATTAGGAAGTAGGATAGCATAGGATACTTACTGATGAATAGGAAATTATATTACCTACTAATACGTACCACAAAAAGAAGCGCAAAAATCAGAAAAATAACTGCTGCAGTGTAGGGTTATCTTTTAAAATCGTATTCGAAATTAAAATTATTTTAATATTTATTGATCGGATTCGTAACACCACGATTCGTTCTAAGACCGGTATTGCCGATGTAGACGAAAAGTTTGCCTGGTTATAATGGGAGTGGGCGGGCCATATCAGCAGAATGCATCCAGAAAAGTGGGTAAGGATTGCTACACACTGGGTGCCTCAAGAAGGAATTTGTCATCGGGGTAGGCCGAGGAAACGCTGGTGGGATGTTTTTATCAAGAGTTTGACTGAAAAAGTTACTACTAGGGAAGTTTGAAGAACATGGGGAAGACCTTTGCGTTTATATGTATATAAATAAATAAATAAAGGAATAATATGATAAAATATCAAACCAATAAATTGTGCCATTATTTTTGTACCCGACATTTTATAGGCACGCGTCGACATATCGGATCTAATTAACGTAATGCGTCCACCTATCCGCATCGTACGGCTTGCCGATGAATTTCTATGAGCTATCGGATTTTCATTATTGACATTGAGATGCCGATGACGTCATCCGCATTTTTGAATAAAATGCGATCCGTCGATCCGTACGATACCAATAGGTGGACGCGTGTCATAAGCGTCAAACTCGTACTAGGCCCCTGGATGTTTTTCTCAAGAGTTTGATTGAAAAAGCTACTGATAGGGAAGTTCGGAAGAGCATGGGGTGACTTTTGCCCATCAGTATGGACGGTATCAATGTATTTTTTATTATTTTAATAATAGTATGATAAAAATATCAAACCATTTATTTACACTCTCTCTTTTAGCTCTGCTTAGTTTTGGACTAGATGATGTGTAAAATGTCCCAAAAATATTTATTATTATTATTATTACACTATTTTTGTACCCAATATTAAGTAGAGTTTTTTTTTTAAATAAAATCTATAAATATGTACGTGGATTGTATCTTAATTCCTAAAAATACTCACACTATTATAATGTATAGTGTGCGTTGGTACGTAAATTATCGCAAGCATTTCAAAAAGAACATACCTGTACATTTCGTTGCCCGTAGCGTGTCGGACAGGGTCGGTGTCGAGTAGCCTTTACCGATTCCACCAGACAGCTTGTCTGAACCTGTCACGTCCAAAATTACATAACAATTACCAAATAATAAGGGATATAAAATAAATAAAAAGGATTACGGAGTAAATACAATTCTGTTGCATTTCTAACGAGAAAGAAATTTCTCAATAGATCTGCTTCTTTAAAATTGGTTCTAATAAAGTTTTACTTGTACTTTTTACGCGTCTTGTACTATTTTAAACTGTTTTAGTAATGATGCAGATTCATTTGAACTAAAACATACTAGTTAACTGGATAAATAAATGAAAAAAAAAACCTGTTAAATAAATGATTCTATCTTTCTTTCTTTCTTTAAGAAGTAAGGCAGAATTCGAGGTATGGAAGAGAAAAGCGATTGAAAAAATGGAAAAATAATTTCTTAAAAATTAAAACAAAACAACAACAACATAAAATCACGCCTGTATTTACCCGAAGGGGTAGGCAGAGGTGTATAGTACACCCACATTTCGCCAGTTATGTTATAGTCCCATGTAATAGGGGGCGAGCCTATTGCCATTGACCGGGCACAAATCCAGACTCCGGGCTGCTACTGAGAATTTCCAAATGAAAAAACCCAATAACACTTTGCCCGACCCGGGAATCTAACCCAGGACCCCATGCTCAGCAGTCAAAACAAAACCTTATAAATTAGTATTTCTTAATGTATTGTTATCAGTACTTTGTTTTTATGACAGCCTGTTTGGACAGCATGAACTGTAGGTATTTGTAAGAAAGAAAGAAAGAAAGAATCATTTATTTGCGTAATAGACAGACAAACAATAAAATGAGCTACATAAAAGCTAACTTTTGCGTATTATATTGATGATAGGTCTACGTTCACGGCCCGGGAAGGTATGTCTAAAAGGGGAAAAATTGCAATCAGTTTACCATTTTGCAACGAACCCATGATAAACACATAAAATTAATAAAAAATCTCCGCTCTCCCACGCTTAAAGTCAAACGTATCAAATCACCGAACACAATATGTTTTGAACAATTTATTTGTTGAAAATAACCCTGGGGTGGGTCGCGTGGTCACGGCATATCCATAAATCCTAAAAAATTGGGGTGGTATCATCATTACAGATATCTGTAGCACAATTAAGTTCGCATTGTCTCGGGTAGCGTTCCCATGAAATGGTAAGCAACATTGACGGGGCTGGGAAAACAGCGACTTTATCCATACAAGTAAAAAAGTTTAGAAGCAGCTATTGATGGAAAGAGTTAAGTACATTTAAGCTCGGACGAATAAAAAATGGCGGACGGAATCTCGCCAAGAAAAGATTGAAGCACTTCGTTTTTTCCTAAACCCACTATAATTTCGACATAATTTTAACACACCAGAACGATATTGATATTTTATTTGTATACACTACGACAATGACGGCTTTATGTTTTTTATTTTTAGTGTGAATGTGTGCGTGCCAGCCCGTACTTTTAAGCGAGCCGTCTTATTATAGATGCTTCACTTTTTGTTCAGCGAGATTCCGTCCGCCTTTTTTTATTCGTCCAAGCTTTGAAGTAAATATATCGTCGCCTCAGTGCTTGAATGTCCAATCGACCATTGAACAAATTTTACCGGAGACGTTTTTTTTTAGTTTATTATTAATAGAGAAATATTTTAAAAACTTTGATGATTTAAGAATAATGTATAGCATATATTACATTATTATTAAATCTTCAAAGTTTAAAAAATATTTCTCTTAAATCAATAATAAACTAAAAAAACGTCTCCGGTAAAATTTGTTCAACGGTCGATTGGACATTCAAGCACTGAGGCGACGATATAGTGTAATTAATCTAAATATCATAAATTGAACACAAGTAGGTATTCTAAGCCACTGGGTATCTTTTTTTCTAATAGTATGTACAGCATATTTGGTCTAATTAATGTGTGTAAGAAGTAAAGTTAACAGGTACCTAAAGAAGTTATCACACAATTTAAGAGTTATCTATGCAAGCAACCATTCTTACATACAACGTTTAATACCTAAACAAGAAGACAAGAGGTTTACTATACCATTATTTTTAAATTCACAGTAATAAAAACAAAAACATTTAAATAACCACTCCGCTCGTACTCCCCGCTGATTTCGAACCCGTTCCGTGTTTACGGGATGCGCAGGCGCGCGTCAGCCGCACGCCATCTATTGTCACGAGCGCCGAACTAAAAGCGATGTCACTCTACGTAATGCGAGCCATTATCACTGATTTATAATATTCGCGCGCGAATGGCCATTGATTGTGCAATAATTGTTTGTTTGGTACTACTTGGGATCACCCCATGGGAGAACTTGGCTTATTGGCTTAATGTGAAGTGTTTGCGTTAGTCGAGAGGGTTAGATTTTCAGAGTGATTAACCAATTTGAAAGTGTGAATTTGACTTTTGAAGTGGCTGTTAACTAACTGGTGTTATAGTCGGTTTTATTGTGTTTCTAAAATGTTGGCAGTTATAATGAACGTCAGGAACAGACGCTCCACAAAGTCTGCAGTGTGTGAACATGCCCTAGACAAACCCAACTATTTTCTTCGATTTGATAAACCACAAGTCCTGGAAAAGGAAAACCGATATGTACCCAAAATGCTCCGTGAGGCTATTGAAATTAAAAAAACATCTTTGTTTTAATAGAGAAGATGGTTGGCAGCTACCACCTGTTTGGAACCCAGTTCTAAAAATAATCAAGTCCCAATCAGCACGCAACACTGTAAAAGATAATGACATTGTGAGTGATTACTGCGTGAATCGAAACAATTTTTAAAAAATTGTACGGTATTTTTTTATAAATATCTGTAAAGACGCTTGTCATCTCTTCCTGCGACCACGAACGCTGCTAAGCTTTCGAAACGTCAGGAAAACCAATTTAAATAATATAGGTACGCGATGTAATCCGGTTAAACTTGTTTTATTATAATGTGTAGTGATCGCGAAAACCTAAGAAAGTATTAGTTTATAATGACTAAGCATTACACAATTTGCACAACCATTCACAAATACAATTATTTAAGTAGGTGGAAATAGAGTCAAAAGATTACAATAATATAACCCTGTGATACAGAGGCCTACAATATTTTTTATTGATATTTTGTCTAAACTGTTTTCGCTCGCCTTCCATGCGAAGTGTCTGAGTTCGAACCCGACCCACTCTGACCTCTGACTTTTCAAATTCATGTGCGGATCAGAATTTTATTACCATTTGCGGTAAAGTAAAACATCGTGAGGAAATCTGCATACAGTTCTCGATGGTTTGTGTAGTCCACCAACCCGCACTAGGTCAGAGTGGTGAACTAAGGCCTTAACCTTCTCATTTTGAGAAGAGGCCCGTTCCCAGCAGTGGGACAGTAATGAGCTGATAACGAAACTTTTCTTTCTAATAACATCTTATAAATGCATCACACAGCACACTACATTTTGCTACACAGATAATAAAAATCCACTAAAACTTTTTGATTTATAAATAAACTTTTAAGAAAACTATTCAACGAATATCTACTGAAAGCCCTTATTTTATGCTTTCAAAACTTTGAACTATTTTATTTTTAAACTTTTCTTTAAGCTTTCGAAACGTCAGGAAAACCAATTTAAATAATATACGCGATATATTCAGTAATCTGAGCGCGATGTAATCCGGTTAAACTTGTTTCATTATAATATTATTATTATGATTATGTTTCTGTTCACGCAAAAAAATAAACAGAAACTCACGACTCACCAATAAAAATAACCCTTAAATATCAGTGTCGTTCATAAATCAGATAATAATAATATTATAACAACGTTTACTAATTAAAAGGCAAACTGTTTGGGGCCGAGGGACTATTAAACATAATAAGGAATAATAACCGTGTAGACAACACCCCATGATGAGTCACTTTTCACTCTTTACAGCAGTTAGATACTTTACTTTGTAGATTATCTATTCTGATAAACTGTTAAAGTGTCTGACTGTACTTATACTATTTTTTTGTATAATTTTCTTGATTATTGTTATTAAAAACTGGGAAAATTAAATGAAAATGCTAATAGGGAAGGTGACTATTTTTTAAAAATTAACTATTATTAGAAATATCGAAGCTTTTTCAAGTAAAATAAGCAACAGTGGAAAAACTAATAAAATAATAACTTCTTAGGTTTTCGCGATCACTACACATTATAATAAAACAAAGTTTAACGGGATTAAATCACGTATATTATTTAAATTGGTTTCCCTGACGTTTCGAAAGCATTGCAGCATATCGTGGTCGCAGGAAGACTAAGATGACAAGCGTCTTTACAAATATTTCTAAAAAAATATTTTTATCTTCAAAGTCTTCCATACAATTATTAATTAATTAAAATCGTTACGATGCACGCAGCAATCACTCACAAAGTCATTGTTGTGATGTAATTCGGTTAAACTTGTTTTATTATAATTACTGTATACAATTGGTGCAATTCAGAATAAATATTGTTCTTTCTTTTTAGAAGCTTTTATTTAACTTGCAATGTAGTTGGTTTAGGTCAAATCTTGCAAGCCAAAATTAAACCAGTAACCAGTTCCCGTTATCAGAATGGGCTGAAATTTGGTATACATAATAAGTAAACCCGATGACAATATAGTGTTTTTTTTTTATTCTTAACGGGCTTGCGTCTGACCGCCACCTCACCTGATGTTAAGCGATGGTGCGGTCGACGGTTGTATCTCTGCTGTAATTACCTTGTTGTCAGTTCTTCTTCTATCGTGTCGACATGAGCTTCATAATAATATTAGCTCATGCCGTGGGGAAAAGATTAGCCAGTCAGCAGGTTGGTTGGTTGCTTGGTTGTCAGTTGACACACCGGGTTTTACCTGCAGTACCAAATCCGTCTTAAAAAGCTTGCCTTGTAAAATAGATTTTCTTTCACCTAGAAATTGCTCATAATCTACTTCCCTATGGCATCAGTACTCACACCAACCCCTACCAGTAATGAATATAAATCGAGAAACAACAACCCTAGCCCTTTAGCAATATACATTAAAAAAATCAATAAACTCGTATCAGAGCAGTTGGAGCATGATTTATTGATATATATTTTATCGCGATACGATCTAAAGTGTGGCCTCATAATTGATGACATTTGTACCGAACTGATCCTGGCGTATGATAGCCATGTAAAATACTAGCGACTATACTCGGGGCGTTCCGCAATCATTTTCGTGTTAACAACTCTTTACGCGATCGTTGGGGGGTTATTTTTAATACATTTCTCTTAATGACTAAGATTAAGCGGTAGTGGCGCGTGGATTTTTGCACTTATTTGAATATTATGTAAATGTCCCGCCCATTGCTTAGTATTCTTGGCTCGGATGGTGTGTTTATCAAAGCTGACTGGTAATGGATGTTGCTGCGAGCCGTTTAACACGGAAACTTTGTTTTGATTGTGAAATTTCATCAAAAAGTATTTTGTAAATTGTTTGTTTTTTGAGCGGGCTCAATATTTAGAACTGTTATGCTGTTACACTGTTTTTGGTGACTTGCCATGACTGGTTAAGGTGGTTAAGCTATTTTGATGGCTTTTTATGGATATAATAGTGTTGTTTTCACTGTCATTGTTTTGTTACAAGCATGCAGTTTTGTTGGGACATCTGGATTACTTCTTCAATACGTTAACCAACCTTCTTCAGGTTCTGAATACAAATCCACTCCACAATCCAATCCACAGGGCTGCATTCAGTTGTATCGCCCAACGTCGTCGGACGACGCTCGGAGCGTTCTTTGGGCGTTCGTTTGTATGATCGCTCTGAGTAACTGAACTACCAAAGTATGCTCTGTGCGTCGTCGGGCGATATTGCTAAACGTAGCCTAGTTTGTATAATATAGCTTCACTAGGTCTGTGTTAGTGAATAATGTCTGATATTTAGGTGTAATCATGTACTTGTTATACTGAGACGTAAGTATAATAAGTTTATGGGTGTAATACATACCTACATATATAATGTACTTGTGTGTTTAGGTTAATCTCTGGTAATTCACTCTGACAGATTTCAAATATTAAAACTTTTTTTTCCATTCTCAACAAGTTTTTTTTACATTATTTGCACGTATTTCGTTTTTCGGTGTTGTAGCATATGCTGAGATGGGGGCCTTTTTTAGTCTCATACAGGCATATAAATTTTAAGTTTATTGTTAATACACTATTTTTAGATATTTTTTTTCTCTCGCCTGTACCGAGACTGAAATAAATATTTTCTTTCTTTCTTTTATTTGACATAAGTCACAGAGAGCTATATATTTTACAAAGGTTTACAATCTCTGTTACAAAGTATAAATAAATCCACGAAAAAGCTGCTATGACGGTATAGGTACCACCCAACTAACACTTAGGCGCTAAGACAAGAGTTATAGTAAATCTATTAGAGCGCTACCCAGATCCTAAAGATATAAATAAGTGTTACGCATTCGGAGTTAGAGCGCGCTATAACTCTACTATACCCCCGAAATGGGCACACTTTTTTTATCACCTTAGGTTGTTTAATGGCGGTAAAGCAGAGTTACAGAATGGGTTAAGAGGTATAATAAAGCAATAAGAGAGCTATAATAGCATTAACTGAAACTACAAGGAATAAAAACGAGGTAAATCGGCGAAAATTAACTCTTTTACTGGTACAATAGAGTAAAATATAGTTTATTAACTCTTTGGGTGCTAAGAGGGCTGCAAATAGGTGAATACTAACTCCTTAAGCGATACAGTAGAACTACAATGTCGCTCACTATATTTTTAAGTGATAACAGGGTGGCAAATAGGTGATTACTAACATTTTTAACATATGAGGATATTTTTTTTTTTCATCAACTTAACTTCTCGTTTTTATGTAAACAGTGCTTATTATTAATATTTGTCGGATCCAATACGCCGCCATTCGTTTGTGAAATTAAAAGTAATCTTTTAGTTCCAAGTTAGTGGCACAGAAGTTGACTTTTTACTGCGAAGGTAAGTACACTGTGAATAAGTATATGTATTATTAACAAATTATTCAAGCGCCCGATCTCTGTTGTCTCTTTATTGAATAGAAATATTATATTAGATATGGAGTAACGTAAAACTTTTGTAATATTCTAATAAAACGTTGCCTATTCTAATTTAAAGTATCGTGCTAGTAGTATTAGAACATAATGAAGCAAAATACTTCAAATAAACCGTGTTTTCTTATGTTTTTCTAACCTTAGTCAAATCAATTCATAACCTAAATGATGGGTGGGCAAATTAATTTAGGGATCCGTAGTAATAGTAGTAACTGCTCAAAACCACAACCAAATCGAGTATGTATGTAAATAGTTTTACTTTACAATTTAAGAGTACAGATTCTTTATTTTTATTTTTATTTTACATATAGTTACAAGCCCCCAGTAAAGTAGAGGAGATACTTTGGGATGAGTACCGATAGTAATAGCAATAATATTCATAATTTAGGCCCTTTATCTGTTATTGTTAAGTCATCCAGGTAGTGTGTGTCTAGACAAATAAATAAAAACCGGCCAAGAGTATGTCGGGCCATGCTCAGTATTATAGGGTTCCTTAAGTAGGTGTTACAAACAAATCAAATCGAATATTAATCATGGCTATTTTAGTTTTTGCAATAGACAGCAGCATTGGCGACTCAGAGAGTATTGTTAGTAGCCGCTAGATGGCGCGCGCTATACAGCGCCAAATTGTTATTATTGATTCTCAGATTAAATATCTACAGATAGAGCACACAGATCACGAAAGTGATGACCAAAAAAGAGAATAGAAAATTCAAAAACACATACAAAACATTGATACTAAGTTTTTTTTTTTCAGTATGGAGGCCAAGAGAACTCCCCCGTATGTGGTGAACCTCACAATCAACCCGTCTTCACTGTACCCGATAACTCATCGTCATCAGTAATTACTGTAACTAATGATGACAATGAGTCGTCACAAATTATTTTAACGTCTTCATGTGATGAAATCCTGGGTACCTTCTGTTTGATGAATGAAGGCCAAAACAATGTTGCTATCAATGAAACTCAAGAAAGTAGTGACACCGATAAAAATTTCGACAATATTCGTCAGGTATTAGAAAAACAAGATAAAATGATAGCAACAATTATCGATAATCAAAAAAAAATTATGCTCAAGATGTCTAGCATTTCGGTCCAAATTGGTAATGTGCAATCGCAACTCAACAAACTCAATGAAACTGAAGTTGTTTCTCTGGGTATATCAAAAACCCGTGCTGAAAATATACCGTTCAGTGTCGCACCAATTAACAGTATTGAAAAATTAAATGAAATGGAAAAGTTACTCTCCGAAAAAACGGCTAGAGAGCAATTAAAACAAACTTATTCGATAGTGTGTGCTGGTGGGAAAGGAATAAACTGTGCCTATGTGCTTATAGATATTAGATATTATGTTCACGCGCGAATTTCTATGTAAGTGTTCCTGGAGTGGTAGCAGTCGGTCTGAAGGCATTAAAATAAGTCTAAAATGCTACAAAAATACGGTTTCCTTTTTTTGGGAGATGATCTTTTTTTGGGATCGCACTTTTACAATACTAGAAAATGAGGAGTTTTTCAAAAGCGTTCTGAAGAATTCAAACAAAAGAAGAAATGCTAAACTTGAGAGGTCATCAACGACACGAAAACGTGTAAAACTTGACAAAAAACACAAAAAGAAAGATGATGTTGACAAAAGACTTGATAAGCCGGAAGAACAAGAACAAATATCTGATAGTTACAATAATGAAAACAAAGAAACTGTGGCAAGTTCCGGATGCATGGTACAGGATTCAGGAAGTGTCGTTAACGAAGAAAATATATCAGATGCAGCTGCAACTAGTGACATCGAGAAAGCGACCGGTCCCTTCTCAATCGAAAACGAAGAAGAATCTTTATGTTGATGTATTTGTTATTTTTTTTCTTGTATGACAATTATTTGAATTGTGTTTCGTATTCTGTGATTTTGATAACCTATCGCTTGATAGGTAGATCTTGATTCATATAATTTATGTTTGTGTTTACTAGATGGCCTTATGCACACTTATTCCGTTGATTATTTTTAAAATTTTAAATGATCATTTAAAATATGCCATACTTACCTATCTGCTCCAAATTTGCATTTTGGCGCCTTGCTATTCTATCTTCTTTTTGAATATTTTTATCATAATTATTAGTATTAGGGTGAATTTTCAAAAATATCTTTAAAAGATTTAGAAAGACATTAATCTCTTGAGTTGTTTAACACGACAATAGTTCCAATTGTTTTTATTCTTGTGATTTTGCCTAATGGTGAATGTCTTATGAGACAAGATCACAAGAATAAAAACAATTGGAACTATTGTCGTGTTAAACAACTCAAGAGATTAATGTCTTTCTAAATCTTTTAAAGATATTTTTGAAAATTCACCCATTACCACAGATAATATAATACTATAGTATTACCAATCAGTAAATATGTGATAACTATGTTCCTAGACTAGCAGATAAGGAATCGTGAGTAAAAGACAAGATATAAGAATTATATTATGTGTGATAAATAATTCTTTATTTGAATGTGATCAATTTAAAGAAAAACTAAGTTGATTTGTTTTGTGATGAATAAAAGAAAAATGATTGACATATTGCGTTTAATTTGATATTTTAAACTGTGTGAAGTAAAGGAAAAAAATATAGTGAATGTTCATGCTCAATACACACTAGTTTACATTGTACATCTCTTGCTAATAACAAAATTTCTTCACGATTGTCAGCCTTACACTCAGCTGAATACATATTTAGGTACGATGACTTAATGGGAAGTAGAAATATATCGCGTTTGTTGTTAATTTTATAACCATGAATGTGAATAACATCGAATTCGGGTAATGATTGAATTTCTTTAACTTCTACCATATTATTATCATTTGTCAAGCAGTATCTGTCTTTTAAATTAGATGATAAAACAAAATTATCAAAATGAAGCGTTAAGTAATTTCGACTTTGTTTTACAAACGGGCCACTATACTCTGATTTTTTATTTAAATTAGTCTTCAAATCAAGCATCGCTTCCTCAGTTGTTCGATTTGCTAATTGTGAAAGAGGTTTATTACCCTGCCTCAGCATATTTTTGATTGTGTACAATTTATTCTCAAAAGGGTATGAATTAAAAGTTGGTAGTGGCCCAAATTTTTCCACTTCATCTGCAACAAGCATTAAATTGTGCACATTACTAGTTATATAGTCGATACCATAGAAATCTTTAAATTGTTCCACAAAGTATTGAAGCAGTTCTCTGGCTACTGGTAAGAGCGCACTATATTCCTTAACTGTACATATAGTTATTGCACAGAAAAACTTCAGAAAATGTTGATACACATCGTCACGAAGGACATTAATCAGTGCGACTATGCTCAAATAATGTAAAAATGTTCTGAATTCTGATCCTTTCCAATGAGCAAGACAATCAAGTGTACGTATTGATCGGTGTATCTCTGAAGGCATTCTACATTTAATCAAAAATTCGTTAACTTTAATAATATCCCTTGCGCACCATTTAGTAGTGTACATCCCAAAATTTCCATTACGCCATCCAACTAATAGCCTTTTCATTATTCCAAGATCAATAAGATGTAGCGAATCTCCCACAGGAAAATCTTCAACTATGTCGATTGGAAGTTCTAATAGTGGAGAATCAACTTTATGATGAGCACCATATTTCTTGGCTCTAAAGTCTTCGTCATTTCTTTTGGGAAATTTTCGCGCAGAAAATGTCACTGTATGAGAACGGTGAGAGGATTCGCCGACAGTAGTACATTTTAAACAGCCATGCATACCATTAAACTTGCATACACCTGAAATACGAGAAAATGTTTTATTGTGAATACCGTCTTTAATAGGTGGTATTCTGAATAATAGGTGTTAATGGTAAAATATACTCAAAGTGGCATTTTCACAAAAATATACCGGCTTATATTTAAGTTTATAACACCTTTTTATACCATGTTTTATGCAAATAAATATATTCTATTCTTTTCTATTATATATTATCATTTCTGAATTGTACGTAGTTCCAATAATATTACATACATACATGTCGAATTAATAGGCTTCTTTGAAACCGGTACTATTAATAAATTTATTACCACTACAAAGAGAGTCGGAGTATCTACAATCTTAGATCGACATGCTTTTAGGTAGGTATTACAATAAAATAGGTACGCACGCGAACATATATGAACAGATGCATAGAATTTTTTATACGTACTCTTATGTTATACAAACCATCTATGAAAACTCGTGCAGGAGAATCGCAGATGAAACATCTGATTTTGACAGAAATATTTTTGTTTTTTATTTCAAGGCCGTCTTGTAGTAGACATTTAGTCTGAATGACAAATTCTTCTAAATAATCGTTTAAGTTTTTTGGTTTTCCAATTCCGAAATAGACACTAATGACAAATGGATCCGCGTCTATTTCATGAATATTAGCTAAAATTGGCCAAAATTATTTTTTCGAACTGTTATGTATGGGTAGACCGTCAAAGTTAAAATTCAAATGAATAATATCAGATAAATTATCAATGTTTTCTAAAATATTTTTCAAAGGTCCAGAAATGCCATTGTGCCAGTATTCACCATAATTTTCCAATGCTTTTATCAATATATTTCTAGGCGTTTTTAAAAGAGTTCGAGGATCATTTGGAAGAATATTGCAAAACCTCTCATTTAAGATTGACAGCAAATCTTTCATAGCTATTTGACTTATGTTTTGTTTTATAGCCCATACTCTCAATTGTTCACGAAAATTAAGATTTTTTAAAACGTCATTAGATTCGTCCTCACTGTCACTATTTTCTTCGATTTCAATCAAATTTACGGAGTATGCGGAACCTCGATCCACATTTTCGCAAAATACATCCTCATGATCGGTTGTAGTTGTAGCACCACTTTCACACACATTTTCTGGAATATCATGTACGGAACCCAGTTCCACATTTTCGAAAAAAACTCCCGCTTGACTACTTGTAGTACTACTATCACTCACACTCACATTTTCATGTATTAAATTTGGATTCTCAATAGAAACAGGGTAGTTTAAAAGATTATGATATTCTCTCAACAATTTTCATCTATTTCCACCAGTCCTACTTTGGCGTTTCCAAGCATTTTTGGCTGTTTTAGATTTATTTAGTTGCGTCGCCATTGATATCAACAAACAAATGAACAATTAAGGGGTACAGAAATGGTATTAAGCTCTATTACTCTTCCTAAAGTTATACAGAAGTCACATTAAGTCACATGAAGTTCTATGATAGCGAAAAATGTTCCTACTGTTCGTCTTTAAGTAACATGAGAGAGTTTTGTACCTCTTTAGGTATTTGGTGGAGCAAAAGAGTTTACGAGCACCATTATAGAACTGGTAGTGGTAATTATTGCTTTTGTGCAACTTTTGGTTCTTGGCGAGAGTTTATTATCGCTTGCATAGCACTTTGGGCGTTTGTAGTCAATGCTTACTCCTTATTTAGATCTTATAGTTGTAAGATTCACTTAAACCTGTAACACGAGATGCTTTGCACGTATTATTGTGTTAAAAATTGCTGCTGTATGTCTTTAACCTTTAAACTCACAGTGTTATCGCTCTTGTAACTCTGTAGTATAGCTCTAAGTGAAATATTTTGCTTGACTAGGCTCCTTTGTTGCCAAAAGTTGTGAGTGCTGCTGCTGTAGCGCCTTTATATCTCGTTAAGTTCTAAACCAAGCTCTTATTGACGCCTAAATGTTTGCAGTCACCTCAAAACTAAAAGCTATCTTTCACCACACCGAACACAATTCAAACAGAAAGAAGCTCCAACGAAAAATTAAAATTAAAAATCGTCCAACAAATGCTACCTTCAAAAATGCGAGAATTTCCATCTAGTTAACGAAAGCGGAAAGGCCCGATCTCCTCTGCGATGCAATGCCAAGACAATGAGAACTCGCTTTGAATTTACATTTTTTTATGAATTGCGGTACTTTTTTTTAATGGCAAAAAGTCCATTGTCTTTTTCGAGAGCAGTTCCTTTGTGACTGCTTTTTTAGCGACCTCTGGTGGGACAAAAGGCTTTTATAAGAATTGGAATATGCTTGGCTATCTAGAGAATTTTGCTTGAGCTGCGTATAGCCACGAATGTGGGGATCAATTTATCACGGGCGTCTGCGCAGAGCAAATGCAGTCATCAGTAGTGTTGTACTACACTACTGATGACTGCATTTGCTGATCAGACGATCAGTAGTGTTGTACTACACTACTGATGACTGCATTTGCTGATCAGTAGTGTTGTACTACACTACTGATGACTGCATTTGCTGATCAGACGATCAGTAGTGTTGTACTACACTACTGATGACTGCATTTGCTGATCAGTAGTGTTGTACTACACTACTGATGACTGCATTTGCTGATCAGTAGTGTTGTACTACACTACTGATGACTGCATTTGCTGATCAGACGATCAGTAGTGTTGTACTACACTACTGATGACTGCATTTGCTGATCAGTAGTGTTGTACTACACTACTGATGACTGCATTTGCTGATCAGTAGTGTTGTACTACACTACTGATGACTGCATTTGCTGATCAGACGATCAGTAGTGTTGTACTACACTACTGATGACTGCATTTGCTGATCAGTAGTGTTGTACTACACTACTGATGCCTGAAGATGAGTGTAGTACACACGGCTACACATCAAGCTGTACAAAACCAGTAAAGGCTGACCTCGCGTCGTAAGGAAAACCTATACAATGCGAGGTCAGCTTATACTGGAAATGTACAGCTTGATGTGTAGCCGTGTGTACCTACCTACGTAGGGTAATAGGGTAATATTGGTTTAAAATACATGATAATATTTTAAGATTTTCTTCACAAAATGTAACTACAGTTTTGCTTGACTGAACTTAGAAAAATAATTTAGATAATAACTTAAAGTAATAAGACATAAAGTGATAGTTTCATTCAAAGTTCCGCTGAAAGTTGAAGCACGAAAACAATCGATGTGTCTGCAAGCTGCATGTAAAATTGTGTAAAATGTTCGCAGACACACACAGGCTCGCGTAAGCTATACCGAATGTAGCCTTTAAGGCCAACTTGAATTTGCTTCACTTCACTTTCACGCGTGTCACTACTACGGTTCTAAGCCTTATTATTCAAAGGATAATAATAAAAACTCTCTACATCAACTATAAATTTAATTTCTTTTAAAATATAACTCTAAATTTTTTGGATCTTATAAGTTATACAGTTTTTAACAAAAACCCTGTTGTTCCTGTGACCTATGTTATCCAGAATCGATATTCATACGTAAGGATACAACTCATTTAGAAAAATCTTGAAAAATATCAAATTAAATATTAAATCATTATTAATTGTAAATTAAAAGTGATATAATCACTTTTAATAATGTTTCAATATTTAATTTGACTATTTTTAGTGAAGACTTTTTCCAAATGAGTTGTGTCCTTCCTTACGTATGATTATCGATTCTGATAACGTAGCTCACAGGAACAACAGGGTTTTTGTTACATATTGTATATAACATTATTACATAGATAGAACATGACTACAAAAACTCAATAAAAAGATAGCAGACTAATAACGTTCATTGGACTCAATGTTCAGACCAAGATACGTTGATTTAAATGCCTTCCAACATTTTATATAATTTAATATTCAGTAACACACTGTTATGGCCAAAAACTTGAGCATTATTAATTTATCATTGTTGTATAGCTTATAATGATTTATTTCACTATGTAGGTGCAATGATTCCGAGGTGAAATTAAGAAACCATAAATTCCACTTTGTTCCCCAGGTGAACATAGTGGAATAAACCCTTAAACACAACAAAAAAAAGAAGCCAAAATACAGCGCATTCAATGTCGCCAAAAAATCTTATAATAATCGGGTATTCCCGAAAATTGCAACTGAAAATATATCAGACTTCCCTCATTAAGCGCGAAAAATAAGTCAGCTAACTTTCACAGTAATGAACTGTGGGATAATAAAAAAATATTTTGCCACTATTTCTCTGAGCGCCCGATGATCGCGGGGCGTAAAGGGGCCGGGGGCGTCTCTATAGCAACCATGGGGACTAAATCCCGTACGCCCCTCTCCCTTGATTGTTATCTGAAGATGCCTCCCCTCCAAGCCTCTTCTACCTACATCAGAGTAATCTAAAAGGGTTTAGTTTACACGCCAAATGGGACCATGTTTTGTTATGTTACGAGCGAGTTTACGTTGCAGCTGTAAGCAATCGATTTTCACCCGTGTCTCCGTTCGTGTTATCACTGTGAGGTTAAGGCGTATGACAATAGACCTTAAATTCTGATATGAATGTAAAATGGTTGGTGTAAAAGTTTACGTTTTGGTAGTGAATTTTATCATCATGATGTAGTATAGTTTATTATGGCGTATAATGGTGACGTTAGCCGATTGCGGTGAAACGAAGGCCGAAGGGCGCCTTTTTTCACGCGTGTATTTTGCGCGATTCTTATGTGTTTTAAAAATATTAACCCATAAAGATATGATACTTTATTGGGATTAAAATACACATTTCTCATTTTATCATTTCTTATCTTCCGCTGTAATAACTATAGGTAGATTTAAAATGACAAAAACTACTTACCAATAGTTTTACTTTTATCCATGCTCCCAAGCATAGACTCATCGGTCCTCGCCGTTCGTCCAAATCCAAGAGTGGAGCCGGTGGCATCTTGCCCCAGCTGCCCGCCATAAAAGTCACCGAAAGCTGTCGCTGTGCCCAAAAGGCCTGACCTGTCCTGCAAAGCCGCTTTGGCCTTTTCTACAGATTGCTTCAATTGCTCGAAAGTGGACTGGTGAAGGCGGTATGGAGGCCATTCTGTTGCAGGCCAGGGTTCTTCCTTTAAAGCGCTTCTCTTTAATTCTAATGCTCCTGCGTAGGAGCAGCTGCTTTCGTACATGGCAGCTTTGAGGCCAGCGCGAAGTGCAGACGCACACTTTAGATTGCGAAGATCGACCCTGGGGACAAAGGAACTCTGTTAAAAATGTGATGAAGGTGTTAACCCCTTTAAGAAGGAGTTATGACGAAAAAATATAAATAGTGGAAATGAAAAATCCCTCAAGAGCAGCATTCGAATAGCGACTTCTAGATTTATCTGCTCAGCTACCGTGTACTCTGAACGTGGTATAGAATTTAACCTCTACTTTGTATCCGTCTTTAGGTGAGGTCAGCTACATCTTATTAATAATTATGACGACGTCTGTGGTCTAATGGTTCGAGTGTCAGACTGCTGATGACGAGGTCGTGGTTACGATTCCCACAGGACACCAATATTTGTGTGATTAACATACAAGTAATTGTGTTGATCTGGATGTTTTTTATCTATTATAATTTATAAGTAGGTATGTATTTACAAAAAAAAAGTATACAAGTATTATATCCATTGTCTAGTACCCATAGTACAGTGCATGACAGTGGTAACACTTGAATTAGAAAACCGCCCTTACTGCTTACGAAATAAAGGCGCTGTTAATGTCAAACTAGTACCACTGACGTGCGGTCGACCGTACAAGCTCTGTTTAGTTGGGGACTAGGTGGTGCTGTGTAAAATGCCCGAAATAGTAAAAAAAAACTGACGGTATTCCTTAACCAACTCGACTAACTTTGCAGTTAATGCAAAGTCGTCATCGTGAGTTTTAACAAAGAAATCCGCTGTTAGCGGGAAGCGCAGGACCGGTCGTTGTGGTTACGCTTGGCGGAGGCCTATGTCCAGCAGTGGACGTCTTTCAACTGAAACGATGATGATGATGTTGTTGAAGTCAATAATTTCCCATAAAACTGTAGCTGCATGGACATTCGTGAACAACCAGAAGCGAGTTATTATTGTCATATAGGAAGAGCGAGCAATGTAGTCATTATTTAATCTGTGCATCTGTTTATACCGATAGATTAAATAATGACTGCATGATTGATGGCCAGACATGCAAGTAAGGGACCTTGTGACAAGAGTAGAACAAGTCCAAGACCAGTTGAACTTATATTGTAGACTAGCGGTCCGCCCCGGCTCCGCATGGGTAGCGGTAATCATCTTAGCCTATAACCTTCTTAGA
Organism: Asteroscopus sphinx; assembly: GCA_949699075.1. Lineage (NCBI taxonomy): Eukaryota > Metazoa > Arthropoda > Insecta > Lepidoptera > Noctuidae > Asteroscopus > Asteroscopus sphinx. The sequence goes on along the minus strand of OX453002.1, from coordinate 2,968,657 downwards.
TAATCCCTCTTTCTATTGGTGAAAACCGCATGAAAATCCGTACAGTAATAATTTCTTAGGTTTTCGCGATCACTACACATTATAATAAAACAAAGTTTAACCGGATTATATCGCGTATATTATTTAAATTGGGTTTCCTGACGTTTAGAAAGCTTTGCAGCGTTTCGTGGTCGCAGGTAGACTAAGAGGACAAGCGTCTTAACTCTTTACAGATATTTAAAAAAAAAACAAATTAATCTACCGTACAATTTTTATTAATTAAAATCATTTCGATGCACGCAGTAATCACTCACAATATCATTATCTACCTGCGAAACGCTACAAAGCTTTCTAAACGTCAGGAAAACCAATTTAAATTATATACGCGATGTAATCCGGTTAAACTTTGTTTTATTATAATCCGTACAGTAGTTTCTGAGATTAGCATGAACAAACACGAACTCAGCGCAGCTTCCACCTGTGGCTTCGTACCCTATTTAACCTCCCACCCTTTAAGGGTTGATTTTTCCAAAAACACTGAAACACGTATTTTTTTATTTTATACCAAAAAGCCAAATACCGTTTTTTATACATCTGACTCCAAAATTGACGAATTTTCATAAAAACTTTCAACCCCTAAAGATTTAAATTGTGGAAAGAAAAAATCGCTGACGAGCAGGATTCGAACCTGCGACTCCTGGCTCAGTACGCCAGTGCTTTAGCCACTAAGCTACCGTGAACACTGCTCGTGGTATCGAAATTATCCTGCACTATGGTACGTCTTTGGGTGACGTCAGCGATATCTTATTAAGAAACATTGTTTCTTAACCGACTCGACTAACTTTTGCAGTTAAATCAAAGTCGTATAGATATGTCTACACTTACTAATTATTTTATGATTTAAGGTTCGAATCCTGCTCGTGAGCGATTTTTTCTTTCCACAATTTAAATCTTTAGATTTCGCTTCGCATCCGTAAAATGCGTTAACAATAATAAAATAATTTTCAACCCCTATTTTACCCCTTCATCATTTCAGCCGAAAGACGTCCACTGCTGGACATAGGCCTCCCTCAAGCATCGCCACAACGACCGGTCCTGCGCCTGCCGCATTGGAAGGCGCAGCGTGGGTAGGCCCCCCACAAGGTGGACCGACGACCTGGTGAAGGTCGCGGGAATCCGCTGGATTTTACCCCCTTAAGGGTACATTTTCCAAAAACACTGAAACACGTCAACCAAATACCGTTTTTTATATATCTGACTTAAAAACCAAGTTCATCAAAATACATCAACGCACCGTGCGCGAAATATGAAGTTTTGCATCTCTTTCTTACGCAGGTACACATATCTATGTTTGCCCTATTTTTAGTATTTGTGGATAAACAACATAGCATGCACTATAATCAGACCAAGTTTGACGCCGGTGTGTATTACCGTTTTGAAGATAGAGCAGGAACAAAAATGTTGAAAAAAATGCAAATGAGGTTTCTTGTATGGGCACCCCCTTTGGTTTTAGACTTTTTGTTATGTTTAATATTTTTTGTGATAGACACCATAGTAACACATATTCTGTGAAAATTTCAACATGTTATCTATTACCGTTACGAAGACAACCTTATGACAGACGGACGGACGGACGGACAGCGTAGCGAGAGTAATAGAGTCCCGTTTATTTATTTATTTATTTAACAGCTGCCTACTCTACTTACAGTTGCCCAACACGTACAGTAGGCCAAGTTATAGTTAATTTAAGTTTTAATTAAGTTTGGCACCCTTTGGGTACGGAACCCTAAAAATTACGGATCTTCATACAAACTGTTAACCCCTATTTTACCCCCTTAGAGGTGGAATTTCTAAAAATCCTTCATTCATGGATGCCTACGATGTAAAAGGTATTTACTGTAAGAATTTCATGTTTCCAGTCCCAGCTAGTTGGGGTCTGCGTTGATGAATCGGCGAGGACAAGTAATTATACAACAGGAGTTGCAGGTTCGAATCCTGCTCGTGAGCGATTTTTTCTATCCACAATTTAAATCGTAATTATACAACCTTATTCTTAAGCCTCTTAAGGGATCATTTTATTCATCATTATGAAAAACTTTTACTATGGGAAAAACACTGAAATCGCACAAAAAAAATCTGCTGATCCCTATATTTGTGTTCACATAAATCGGAAAAATATAGGGATCAGCTGATTTTTTTTTCGCAATTTCAGGTTTTGTCTCATAGTAAAAGTTGTTCATACTGATGAGTACAATGACCCCGAAAGAGGTTTTCAGTTATTTTAATAACATGTTATATGTATAGACTAGCTGATGCCTGCAGCTTCGCTGGCTTGGTACGTCGATAAAAATATCCTGTATGCTTTTCTGGGTTGTCTGTGCCAGTTTTTATTCAGACAATAATTAAAGAGTGCGTTATACAATTAGGGTTTTTCTTGCCATACGAACATCTATGGCAGTCGTTATACGGGTAGTTAGAAGCCTAAAAGTCTGACAACTGGTCTAACTTCCGAATATCAGTATTACCCAGTAACTGGGTTGCGAGGGTCTGATGGCAGTTGCTCCGTGTAAAATACTGATGTTCAGCCTCATCTGGTTAGATTGGAATCCGACCCCAATATACATGGGAACAGGCGAGGAGGATGATGATGATGATTAGGGTTTTTTTTCTGTGGACTGCCTTTTTGGTGTAGCGTGAGCTCCTGGGTTCGATTCCCGGGTCGGGAATTTTTATCTATATCTTTTTTTTTGTGTTATACAGTTTTTTATATAAATATTCTTTTAAAATATGTTTTGAAATTTTTCTGTAAGAGAAAAGAAATTTTATCAGTAGCAGCCCGGATTCAGAAAGTTGGCGGTGCTTACAACTCCGTGTCTCGGAGAGCACGTAAAGCCGTCGGCGTCGGTCCTGTGCCTGATCTCTCTTCGGTCGTGCAAACCATCCCATCGGATTATGAGAGTGAGGGAATAGATAATATGTGCACTATAATATGTCCCGCGCAGATGGCTAGTTTCTGTTAAGATTGGTCGCCGTGACTTCAGCCTTCTGACTTTTTGTATTCACTAAAGTGGAGTTGGGTGGGACATCTGGCTCGGCGTAGAGATGGCCGATGGAGTAAAGCGTTGACCGAATGGTGGCCAAGATCAGGTCGAAGAAATCCGGGCCGTCCGAAAGCGCGTTGGGTAGATGATATCGCCAAAACCACAGGAAACACATGGATGAGGGACGCACAAGATCGAAGAGGCTGGCAAAAACTAAAGGAGGCCTATACCCAGCAGTGATACCGGGCTATAATGATGATGATGATGACTTCAGCCGAGAAGACATCTTATTAGGGTTTTTCTTTAAATCATCAGCACTAAAGATCAAGCTAAACTTCTGTGTCTTATTGTTTTAAATCTATGAAGATACCCAGTCCCAGCAGTAGAACAAAATGGACTGGTCATGCTATGTTCTCACCTCATATCGGAAATTCTCTTCCTTTTTGCTCGCTTTTTGTCTTTTCCGTCTTTCTCCGTCGTGACAGCTGTATTGTGGTATCACATGTCAGTGATACCACTAGCATATAATAAACCTAGTCCGTAGTAGCCTAGCACTTAAAAAAATAATGTATCCCTTCACTGACCCAGAAAACGTATGTTATCTATGTACGACATTTTTGAAATAAGAACATATAATATTTTCATAACACTGTCCATCGAAATTAATGTTCTATTTACAAAAAATAGAACACGAGTTAAAAAATTTTAAATTATTCAAAAGTCTTTAGTGACGTAACCGATTCTTGGATTCACATTCGAACAGACTGTTCAACACATCGATATCTCGATTCCGGTTCATCGATACCGCGGTGAGAGTGACAGGACGGTCGATCGCGAACTGTTCGTCGCCTGCGCACTCCGCTGCTGGCAATTGAACGCATCCGGCTTGAAGGAAATATGTCCTACAATCAATTTAAATGTACCACTCGATTTGACCACGGACATGAAATTATGGTGTAAACGCGTTTTAGTTTGTTGTCCTTATTAATTATTTTTTGTGCGAACTGGGATTTTGGTTCGAGATGCTTTCCTTTCATATTGCGTTTAAGGATATTGTATGGCGTATAGACGACGGATGGACATTTAAGCTAAGATAAATGTTTATAAAAAGACACCTATGTAGAATCATCTTGTTGTTGTTTTGTAATTCATCTATTCAGACACATGAATGTAATAAAAACACTCTAATCGTTGAAGTCAAACAACAAAGCCGTGACAAAGCATACATTTCAATGCTTTATTTTGAGTCGATATTTAATGGTGTACGAAGGCTTTAAAACAAACAAACATCATAAATATTATAAATATCATCATCATCACAATTTCGGCCCGTATACGTGGGCCTACTAATCACCATCAAAAAGTTATTTTACTTGGAAAGTTATTGCATTTTATTTTATTTTACATCACTGTTATAAAATATCCATCTTAACAACAATATAACCTGTATTGCACACTCAAGTACAGGTTACTACAGCTTACACAATAGTTACGAGTATAATGTATAATTCACCATCATCATCAGATTGTAACAGTCTTCTACTAGATAAAGGCCTCTCCAGTGAATCGATAGCATATACGCCAATGACATAGATCTTCAGCCACTCTCATCTAGCTTCTTCCAGCTACCAATAGGGTTCTCATGGCATCGGGAACAAGGTCCAAGCTACAGGTCAGGGCACCAGAGACTGGAACGTCCGCACAATACGTGCCGTATCGAGGAAAACCGCCTTCTAAATCTGGCCCTTGACCCAACCACCTAACGGGTGTTCGAGGCTCTTGGCTATTAGGCCATTGGACATTATTATTATTATTATGATCCTGTGCTGTCCCACTCCTGGGCATAGGCCCCCTACATTTGTTCCACTTTTCCAGATCCTGTACCTCTTCCTTATTATTTTTAAATTATTTAGTAAAATTCTATTTTATATGATTGAATTTGGGTCATTACCACTTGGCAGACATATTTGTGATCACAGTTCACTGCCATCAGCAAACAATATAACGACAAGGGCGCTGTTTCCATTCTTTTGATATATATATTATTATTTTGTTTTTTAAATTAATTTTTTTAAGGCTTCTAATACCTGGGGTTTTTTTAAGATCACACGGGTGTAAACCAAACTGCGACCTTAAATTTGAAATGGCTGAATTGTCTGCATTGGCGTGATACTATTGTCTAAATCTAACTGTAAAAATTTCCTAACTATCCGGCATGTGTTAAGTAAGCTTAGTTAGTTTTTAGCTGCTTTTTGAAGTGTGAGGTATGTGTTCTAAGAAAAGTTGAGTGTATTTAAGCTATTAAATAATTGTTTTGGGATGACACCTGTCGTTGAAATGACTATTGGGACTATTGTCACTCTATTCATTTTCCATACTCTAGTAATTTCTTCTTGTAGTTCTGTATATTTCCTGATTTTTTCTGTAATAGTATTATATTATTATTTATTTATTAGACAACAAGTATCCACGTGTTAGTAACAAATGACTTAAAACCATGTTAGTGTTATGTAGTAGGTAGGTATCTGACAACTTGTCTTCAATACTGTAACCAATTCAATATGATTAAAATCACTTCTGCTTAACCAACACATGCATGAAGTGATTTAGGATTGTGTATTGTATTATTGATTGGCGAATCAAACTTAGCTACTAACATCTTCAGGATTCCATTAGGACTTGACCGCGTTCTCTTTAAAAGCGAGGCCGTCTTATTCCTCACTATGCCATAAAAATCATGAACACGCGCCTGAGCAAACATGTTAGAGTCACTACAAAAACGCGGCAGCCCCAAAAGCATCCTAAAGCTGTTATTATATGTAAAAAAAATCGAATACTTTACTTTCTGCCTAACCCCTTATCCAACCGTCAAATGAACGTACAAAAGTGAGTCGCGCATGTGGGCGCGGACACCGGCGCGCGCCCCACTTAGCTGCAGGAAGTCTATATATTACCTTATTATATCCCGTAAAAGTGTCATCCGCTAGCTGTCGGCCAAACAGGTGTTGGCCTTCATGAGAGACAATTGATCTAATAGTCAGTTTAAGGCGAAAATATGAATTTAGGTGCCAAAATATTGTTGTAAATTGCAAGAACGACCATATTATTATAGTCAACTAGTGCTCAAAATCTTAGAACAGCTAAGGGCACTTACAGACGGACGGCACTTTATCAGCGTGACAGCTAGCTGACGACGTCAACTGCTGTACAACTAATTATTAGAGTGTGACTATGGGTGGTATGCCACTCGTCAAATTTCTTTTTCCAATCTCTTTCATCATCATCAACTTAGCCTATCGCAGTCCACTGCTGGACATAGGCCTCTCTCAAGTTGCGCCACAACACTCGGTGTGCAATTTCTTTATTCAATCCAATTTATTTGATGAACAGTAACAAAATACATACAACATTTGATAAAAATCATAATTTTTTTTTGATCAGTCACATTGGACAAAGAAATTTGACAAGTGGCATACCACCCTTACATAAAGAACCTCATAGACTACAGACTAAACTGTCGGCCGTTGTAGTTGGGATATACAACCTTATTCTTACTTTATACTAAACCCATCATTATGAACAACTTTTACTGGACGAACCATGAAATCGTAAAAAAAACAGCTTATCCCTATACATATGTGTTAGATGAAACGTTTATTTAGTACAAAACAAGATACAGGATATAGGTACAAGTAAAAATACATAAAAAAGGAACTTGAAAAACTTGGAAGAAAACAGTGTTTCCATAAATCGACAAAATATATGGAAATGCTGTTTTTTTTCGCGATCTCAGGATTTGTCCCATATTAAAAGTTGTTTATAATGATGAGAACAATGACCCTTTAAGAGAGTAAACTGAGTATAAGGTTGCGGTGTAGTAATTCTATGGTTGTGTCGTCAGGCTCTATTTGCACGGTTCCAAATTGTGGGTCCTATGGAGAAGAACCGGCATGAACCATGAAAATATTCTTTAAAAAAAAAGGGGTATGGCGAAGAGCAGTTCACTGGACACAAGGCGCAATTCGTACCGGCTCTTTTAGACGCTTGTGGCCGCTCGACCGCTCTTCATGGCGCTTTGAGCCTCCGAGCGTGATTTTATTTCACTATTCAAATTAAGTTGAATTCCAATTGTTACTTAATTACTGCACTTGCCGCGGTCAGTCTGTGGATGGGTGACCGTTTCGTTACACATCGAGTCCCCTCCGTGCCTCGGAGAGCACGTTAAGCTGTCGGTTCCGGTTGTTATACGAATATCTATGGCAGGCGTTACGGGTAGTCAGAAGCCTGAAAGTCTGACAACTGGTCTAACCTCCGAATGTCGGTATTACCCAGTAATTGGGTTGCAGGGGTCTGATGGCAGTCGCTCCGTGTAAAATACTGATGTTCAGCCGCATCTGGCTAGACTGGAAGCCGACCCCAATATACTTAGGAAAAGGCGCGGAGGATGATGATACTCGCTTCGTTGCCGCTTCGCCGCCACTCGGTGTGGTGTGTGCTAACCCTTGGACAGAAAGAGCCACTTTCACACATATTTTCAATTTCAAATTCAATAATAACTTCTTAGGTTTTCGCGATCACTACACATTATAACGTCAGGGAAACCAATTTAAATAATATACGCGATTTAATCCGGTTAAACTTTGTTTTATTCAAATTCAATGTTTTTTATTTCAAATAAACCTAATTACAGGCACTTTTGAAAGGTCAGGCTCTAGTTGCACGGTTCCAAATTGTGGGTCCTATGGAGAAAAACCGGCAAGAAACTCCATGGATAAACTCTTTTTAAAATAGGTTATTAATTATTACATCAAATTTATTCAAATAATGTGAGTATAATGTAGGTTAGATACTCTGGCGTACTGTGGGTGTACTATACACTTCTGCCTACCCCTTCGGGGAAATACAGGCGTGATGTTATGTTATGTGTTAATGTAGGTTAATGTCAGAAATAAACAAGAGTTTAAAAGTGAGTATATTGCCATTAGAAATAAACGTAAAAAGAGTTGCCATAGTATGTAGAAGCTGACCTGTCCCGACAGACAGACGGCACCCGTTCACGAGCATGACGCGAGCATCAGCCATCGCTTAACTCAACCATATTGACACTAACGCCACCATCAGCATGATATTTAAGTGAGCATATCATTTTAATAAGGATTATCTTCCAGGTAACATTCTAAAAAAAATTGTATTGCAACTCCATCGATACTAAAACTTGTACAATGCTAAAAGCGATAATTCTATATTAACGTTAGGTGTAGCGATTCTGTAGAAGGCCTATAATAAGCAGAGGAAGGTAACAGTATGTTCTAGATCTAGTGTTCGGATTTAACCTCAAAGACAATTGACCTAAATCTCACTCGACGACACTCGGTATGTGGCTACAAAATAATATTATTACCTCGGACGAATAAAAAATGGCGGACGGTATCTTGCTAAGAAAAGATTGAACATAACATAAAATCACGCCTGTATTTCCCCGAAGGGGTAGGCAGAGGTGTAATAGTACACCCACATTTCGCCAGTTATGTTATAGTCCCATGTAATAGGGGGCGAGCCTATTGCCATTGACCGGGCACAAATTCAGACTCCAGGCTGATACTGAGAATTTCCTAATGAAAAAACTCAATATCACATTGCCCGACTCGGGAATTAAACCCAGGACCCCAAGCTCAGCAGTCGCGCTTGCAACCACTAGACCAACGAGGCAGTCTGCAACCAAAGGATTGAAGCACTTCGTTTTTTCCTAAACCCACTATAATTTCGATATAATATTAACACACCAGGTATATATTGTTATTTTATTTGTGAAATAGCGGCAATGACTACCGTCACACGAGATTTGTTGTGTAATCGCGGCTTTTTGTCTTACTATGGGTGTGAATATGTGCGTGCCACCCCGTACTTTTAAGCGAGCTGTCTTACTATGGGTTCTTCACTTTTGGTTTAGCGAGATTCCGTCCGCCTTTTTTATTCGTCCAAGATTATTACATTCTAATCTCCCTAGTAACTAAACTGTTTTTTTTTGCGAGGAGAAAACCTTCAAAAGGCTGCCGCTGCCGGCCTCATGGCGGGTGGGGTATGTGGTAATTTACACACTAAAACCCCACGGTGGCCGTCTTCAGCACAATAAGGGGGATTACTTTCGCAATTGAGTCTCTTGTTCACAAACTAAACTTATTTTAAACGAGTGCTCTCTTTTACTAACAGTAGATACAAGAAAGGGATGGCAAGAATTTTAGTGATTAGAGTTTCTGTGCAAGTTTAGTCGTGATCTCGGAACGTGCCGATTAAAAATACAAAGAAGTGTCACGTAAACTAATTTGACAGGTATACAATTATTGCTATCTCTTTCTTGTTTTACTATTAGAAAAATATATGAGTAGTTTTAATTAAGTTAAGTTGGTAAACAAGAGAATGCAACACCAGCTTGGATGTTTCCTCGTTTGTTTATCCTTGAAACTGATGAACGGAATTAGATAAAACTTTGTACAGATAGACCATGTTCTGAATTAACACATAGGATACTTTTTATTTGCTGATTCTGTTGTTTACAAACTAAAACTTATTTAGTCTCGTTATGTCTCTTTCTAACTTACAACATTAGAAAGGGATAAAAGATTTTAATTTCTTAGCTCGATATAGGTAATGTAGGCAACAGCTGTTTTTTTTTCGGGATTCTGTATTAGCCCCATAGTAAATATAGTTGTTGTCCCCATAATTGTTCATAATTATGAGTACAAGGACACCTTAACAGGTTCTTAGTTGTTTCAATTACACCTTGTATCATTTCATCATCATCATTTCAGCCGAAAGACGTCCACTACTGGACATAGGCCTCCCCCAATTAAGGGGGGGATATGCCATAATCGCCACGCTTGGCAGGCGGGTTGGCGATCGCAGTTGGTTGGTTAAATACTCAGAGAACGCTGCTGCCCATCCTCTGGTGAATCCCTTAGTCGCCTTTTACGACACCCATGAGAAGAGATAAGGGTGGTGCTATTCTTTAAGTCCGGTACCACACGGACTACACCTTGTATAGCAGGTGGAAATTCGTAGTCTCTGCCTACCTCAATTGGAAATAGGCGCGATAATATTATATGTATCTATGTATGTAAAATTAGATCACCCAATTATTGGCCTCAAGTTAGGACGTAGGCAACGAGGCTCTTACTATGACCAACTATATCATAAATATCGACTGAAAATCGGAACACGGATATCTATTGAAAACAGTATTTCCATGGAGTTTCTTGCCGACTCTTCTCCATAGGACCAACTTTTTGGAACCGTGCAACTAGACTCATGATTAACAATACAAATACAATACAAATCCTCTTTATTGCACAACAAGATTACATTAATTTCTTAAATAACTACCGTAAAATGCCCTAACTTTGCCAACAAGCCCTACTTTGCCTAAGGCATTAACTTAATTTTTACACACACTGACACTTTATAACTGAACCAAATGTTAGCGTTGTCATAGTTTTCAAAGCTCCCCAAGTACGGAAATCATAGCTATTATAGTTTACTCAAAAAATAACTAGGCAAAGTAGGGCTTGTGGGCCAAGTTAGGGCAGTTTACGGTACTTATGTGTTAGTGTACAACTGGCGGTCTTATCGCTCCACGGCGATCTCTTCCAGACAACCATTGAATGAACTGGAATGTCATGGAAGAGACAAAGGGTAGTTAACGATGCACTTAATAATAAAATTATTAAAACGGAAACTTAACTAATTAAACTAAACTAACTTAACTAATGAATAACATAAAATAAACATACCAAAATATAAATACATGTATTATCCTCTATAACATCATAAACTTAATTAACGTTTTGAAAGTGCATTTAAACGCTTATTCGAAATTAAAACTTTTAAATTTGACTTTGATAGAAAGTAGGAAGCAGCAATATGTTATTTGCTAGGATCAATAAGGATTTAAAAAAAATACTACATAACATCCTTAACTGTGGGTTTGCACCAAAAAACATTTAACATGTAATGTCTCGAAACTTGTCAAATGAAACTAATGTCACAACTTGTTTTGTTGATTGTTACGTTCGCACTGCAGAAAACTGGGTAAATTCTTTGACAGATTTCAAGATTTGTTGTTGGCTGTGTTTGCACTGACTAAAAACTTATACATTGACATGTTTGTCTATAGATTTGTCACGGCTGACGTTCGCACTGATGCTTAATCATGTGTCAAAACATGTATAAATCTCGTTTTTTGTGTTATCCAATAAGGTCGGTAAACATGTATGGCCGAAAGCAGATACTTTGAAGTGTATCGAAATTAATTGTGAAACATGTCAATAGACTATGAAATGTCAAACAAGTTTTGTTTCAACAAGTTGTGTGATAATGCAAACGCGATTCGATACATTGACAGAAAACTGACTTTTCAACATGTTTTTATGTGAATGTTTCGTTAGTGCAAACTCACAGTAAATAACAAAAAGTACTTGTTAGTGGAAATGGAAAATAAAGCGACTTCTCCATTCTAACCCTCCGAGACTGACCCTCGGCTACTTATCAACTGACTAATCGAGCGAGAAATCGGCCCAAACCTCGTATCCAATGGGCCCGATTTTGTTGAGCGCCGACTGAACTCAAATAAAATCTAAGCATGTTGTTGTTACTAGCAGATAAAACAAGAAAGAGATGGAAATTATTAGGGCTATTGTACAATATTGTTTTCCCGGGACGTGCCAAAGGCATAGCACTAGAAGGGCACCGGCGCGGTCCGATGGAGTTCCCGGAGCTCCTCTATTTTGCGTAGAGGATGGCCACCGTGTGGTTTTAGTCGGTAAGAGTCCAACCATAAGCCTTTTTTTTTTCTTGCCGTGTGTAAATCCTCATGGACGCACTCCGCTCGGGGTAGGCGGAGCCAGTGTCGGACTCTTACTGACTAAAACCACCACGGTGTTCCTTCAACTACCTTAGCCGGGGGCGTGGGAACCCGTGAGTATTCACACAACCACCCCCGACAGGTCCTGGCCCGCCTCAAGCAGGTGAGACCCTTCTCCCCGTGCGGCCTAACTTTGGCCGCACCCTCCTCGGTGGCGCACACGGAACATTGCACGCCACCTCACCTCATGGGCCTTTACCAGCTGCACCAACTACGCCGGCTGTGCCAGCTACGCCAGCTGCTGGTCGGGCAACAGACTACCCCGAGTCTGCTGCTCGCAGGCCCTAACTCCCGTAATTTTTTATAGAAGTTTTCTTCCTCGCGGACCGGGCGGTGAAGCCAAGACCCTCGGTCCCAAGAGGCGTGAGAACACTACTCAGCGGGCACTCCTGGGGTTACGAGATCGACGGGGGCAGGGAAGGACAATACCCCCGCTGCCTGCCCAGTGGCAGGGTGAGTGCACACCAGGCCCGCCCCTGCTTTTCCACTGTGCCCTCTGTTGGCAACAGAGGGACACGTGGAGCAACTCCCCACTGGCCCAGAACGGGCCAATATTCGCCACAGGCAATATAATCCCGCGAAAGTTAATCCCTCGAATGGATTTTATTGCCCGTGCCCAGGATGCTCCGGCCAAACAACTGCCGTTCCCTCCAGACGTGTCCAGAAGGACAAGCAGCCGTCAGGCACACGTGGAGGTTTTCTGGCCAGCACCCCCGACCATACCCCTCCGCCATCCCCAGTAGGATCATCCATGAGGATTTCCACCCGAAAACAAAACAAAAGGGCTGTCAAACAAATATCTGATTTAAAACAGCTCTAAAAAAACAGTATTTTATAGTTATTTTAGTTGATTTAGGTGATTAGAGAGCGTTGTTGATTTTTTTATAAATCATGAATCGGTGATCAGATGTTCAGCGTGATATTATTGAGGCTGAGTTCACTTTCAGCATCATCATCATTTCAGCCGAAAAGACGTCCACTGCTGGACAAAGGCCTCCCCCAAGCATCGCCACAACGACCGGTCCTGTGCCTTCCGCATCCAGCAGATTCCCGCGACCTTCACCAGGTCGTCGGTCCACCTTGTGGGGGGCCTACCCACGCTGCGCCTTCCAGTACGCGGTCGCCACTCCAGAACTTTACTGCCCCATCTGCCATCCGTTCTGCGAGCAATGTGCCCTGCCCACTGCCACTTAAGTTTGGCAATTCTTCGGGCTATGTCGGTTATTTTCGTTCTCCTGCGAATCTCCTCATTTCTGATTCGATCACGCAGGGACACTCCGAGCATAGCCCTCTCCATTGCCCGTTGAGCATTGTGAGCGACCACGTTTCAGTACCACTTCACTACACTTTGCTACAGAGTAAATGAAATTACTGAGGTTAGACGACAGTCGTCGTCCTTGTTCTTAATTAAATATCTACAGATTAAATAATGATTTATCAACTGGGTTGCGGGGGTCTGATGGCAGTCGCTCCGTGTAAAATACTGATGTTCAGCCGCATCTGGCTAGACTGGAAGCCGACCCCAATATAATTGGGAAAAGGCTCGGAGGATGATGAAATAATGATTTATCAAAACAGTTGACGTGGGCTTTGAGGCAAAAGTTTAGAGAAACAGGGTCAATCCTAATCGATTGCGGCCTGAATCTTCGTCTTCTGTTATGATTCTGTTTGGTGCGCAATTTTCATATTGTATATCTTATATCACCGAATTTCTAACTAAATCTTCCCCACCCTACACGTAGTACAGTCAGCGGCAATAATTAATTCCCTTCTGATTTATGCGAATATTATGCGAGCACATACATACATTTGTACTGCCACGGCCCGACTACGAGTGTCTACAGCGGTTTAGATTTATGCATGTATGGTAATGCATGTTGATGTAACAAGGAATATATTTACGTAAATAAAAACGGTACGACGTTATCTTTGCTGAGTGGATTTGCAAAATTTTCTTGGTTTCAAATAAAAATGTTGAGGTGATTTTTATTTTTACTGTTTATGTAGGTTTCGGCATATTTTTGAGAGAATAAGAGTTTATCTAAAATGTAGATAAATGCAAATAATTACTTATAAATAGGTAAAAATGTTGAGGTGCATTTGTATTTTTAGGATTTATGTAGGTTCTGGCCACAGACATAGTAAAAAATGTAGACCGACATTCTTAGTGAAGCTAACAAAAAAGTGTTCCTCCGTGTAGCGACCATCTCAAATCATCTACCTTAAACTCCGTGTACAAACCAGCGCTCACGCTTACACATGCACATCAAATCGTGCTCACCGCTCTCAGTACACATGTCACGGCATCGTCCAGTAGATAAACATCGACAAAATAAATATCTTTTAGGAGCACAGTTTTGTTATCTTTACTATGATTGTTCGCAGCACTTCGTCTTTATTTTTTACTATGTCTGTGGTACTGGCTTACATGATTAAAATTTCAAAGTGCATTTTCATTTCTAGGATTTACCTAAGTAGGTAGTGGCATATATCATTGAGAAGGTTAAGAGTTTATGTAAAATGTAGATGAATGCAAATAATTATATGGACATCCGTAAATGCAATAATAATCATCCATATTCTATTATTTTTTTTTTATTTTTTTTTTTTAATATAATATAATCTATATTGGAACCAAAAAAAACACATTTTACATTAACTATAGTGTTCGATAATAACTACATTAGTTTATCACTGTGTCGTAGCTATTAGCGCCCACCTCTCAGAGGGAGAAGACGTCAGCGTTCCGATTATAAAGTAAAATAAAACAAACAATAAAAAATTTGAAATTAAGACTAAGAAAGTGAGTGTGGTATAAGGTGCTATGGTATGTTTGTTTATGTATTGTGTGTGTGTAAGGGTAGAGTGGTGGGTGCGTGTGTGAGAGTGTTAGAAGGAGATGAGTCGTGTTTAGTAGTAAGTGTGTCTGTGTTGGAATGAAATTCGGACTAGAAATCTTTAAACTTTTACTAAATTCTCCAGTTTATCGTACGTGAGAGTAGCGAGCCATTTATCAGCAAGTCTCTTGCATTCCCTAGAAGAATGTGGGTAAATATTTAGTACCCTATTAACCCTGTTGTATAACGTGGGGCTAAAAAACATATATTGACGTCGAACAACTTGAAGTTTAGTAAGGTATGTACGGCAGACTATGTCTGATCTCCGTTTTCGTCTACACAAATCAGGGTCAAAAAACAAATCAGCATGTCTACGCAAGATAGTATTGAGCACGAAAGAATGTCTCACTCTAGGTAGTTTACACAGCTCATATAATTCGTTAGTAGGAAAGCGAATGGGCTTCTTGGCCATGACCTTAAGAACAGCCCTCTGAGCTCTCTCCAGACGCAGCATTAAACATATCCCAGCATTACCCCAAGCTGGTATACAATACGTCAGAACGGAGTGGGCAAGGGCAAAGTAGACAGTCCTCAAAGTAGGGAAATCGGCTGAGCTTCTTAAGTTTTAAAAACAAATATGAGCTTCCTAACCCTTGGAACCAGGGAGTTTATTTGTTCACCCCATTTCAACGTACTATCAATCATGACACCAAGATATTTAATGGAGTCAGCGCGTGTAATTTTGGTACAACTACAGTCAACTTCCGTGGCTGGATTGCATTTGTGAGCTGTCAGACTGAAGGGGGAAGTTGGTTGTGATACAATACTTGGACTAAATGTGATAAACCTAGTTTTAGTCAAGTTTAAGGTAAGCAGATTTTGGGCTAGCCATTTTTTTCATTGTAGTTCGCAATGCAGACTCTGCAAACAAGAGGGTCTCGGTCCAATCAGTGCCACGCACAAGAATTACTGTGTCATCAGCATAGGAAAACATTTTAGAGTTAGCTGGGGCGAGATTGCAAAGATCGTTAATATATATTAGAAACAGGGTAGGTCCGAGGACACTACCCTTCATCTTAATTCATAGTGATCCTGTAATACTAAGTGAATTGCTTATTACGTGTATTTGAAACAAATTTCTAAACTATTACGTTGTGTTTACCTATAAGTTCAACGGAAGAACTCTCAAACATTTTTTTATATATTATAGGATGGCGAACGAACTAAAGGCCAACCTGATGTTAAGCGGTTACCTTTGCCCATAACAACTACAATACCACCTAAGCTGTTAACTAAATGGTACCGCAAGTCGGTTCGCCAAACTGAGACATGAAGATGGAAATAAATAAATAAATATCTTTGGGACATTTTTTTACACAGCACCATGCTGCAGAGCTTGTGCTATGGGTACTAGACAATGGATATAATACTTATATACTTTTTTTTTTGTAATACATACTTATAATACATAAACAACACCCAGATCAACACAAACAGTTGCAGTCACTTGTGGGATGGCTCCGCCAAATACCAGCTTGCGGCTCTTGACTCGATTCAACGCAGAGCTGAGAGGTTAATTGGTGATGAACTGTTAGCAAAATCTAAGCTACAAAGCTTAGCCCATAGACGCACAGTTGCTTGTTTGTCGGTGTTCTACAGGCTGTACTTTGGAGAGTGTGCGCAAGAGCTCCATGAGCTTATTCCGCCATCTCCTTTCTTTCATCGGACTACACGCCGCACTGCAGGATATCATCCACATTTGGTGGAAATCCCTACTATCAGGACCAAGCGCTTTGAGAACTCTTTCATAATGCGCACAGCCAAGTTGTGGAATTCACTGCCGGCATCTGTATTTCCGGGCACTTATAACCCTAACGCCTTTAAAGCTGGAGTGAATCGGCACCTAATAGGTTTGCTCGCTCCATCGTCGACCACATCCTGACAAAGCTGTCTAGATTGTGGTCAAGAGCAGATCTATAAATCATAAAAAATAAAAAAAAAATAAAAAAACACTTATGTTCATCACACAAATATTTGTGTCCTGTGGGAATCGAACCCACGACCTCGTTATCAGCAGTCAGACACTCGAACCACTAGACCACAGAGGTCGTCGCATGGAAAGTCTCATGTGATTGTAATTTCACCGGCACCCGTACCCTTCAGACCGAACACATCAATGCAAGCATCACTATTTGGCGGAGAAGTAGATACCGTGGTAGTACTTCCACGGACGAGCTCTTTCACAAAGGAGCTCTACTACTTCTACCCGTAACGCCTGCCATTGATATTTTTGTATGGGTTTCTTATTAGAAAATTGAAATTTTTTATAAGAAATGCAAGTAGGTACAAAATAGGCGGGATCGCCATCGCCATTCAAGGACGCGATCGCCATTTTGAAAGTTTTGAAATCAAACGCTTCAGGGTTTATTAAATTAATATTTAATTTGATTATTTTTCTTGAAAAGTTTTTCCAAATGAGTTGTGTCCTTACATATGAATATCGATTCTGATATCGTACCTCACAGAAAAAACAGGGTTTTTGTTACATATTGAATGTGTCAGCACACATTCTACCAAATCTGTTTTCATACCATCTAAATCCACCTCGGCCGTTACATTTTGATTGAAAACACAGCAATACCTGCCTACTTTTAATTTTTTTTAAGTGCTCGTGAAAGCCTTCGCAAATTGATTCCACCATAAAAAATCACAAAAATAGTAGGTACCTATTACGTTCTAAAAAGTATCTAGTCTGTTTTTTTCTTACTTATTACTTTGTAAACAACTTTGGCATGTCTTTTTAATGCAATTCGTTATTAATAATTATTAATAGACATTACATTAACAATTTAACACACTAAATAATATTTTTTACCTAGTTACATGTGCAGAACTAGTGATTTACTATATTTTATCAGTACCTAGTTATTAAAAAAATCAACATAATAAAGACATGCCAAAATTGTTTACTAAATAAGTAACACAAGTATGAAGTCATAAAAATAAAAATAAATACTAATAAAATCTTTATTGATCAAAAGCAGAAAGTAAGTAAAAGTATAAGTCATAAGTCATTTATTCATTTGTGTAACATAGGTACAAAAAATAATATAAAGTTCTTAAATACAATAAAGAGTCCGCTATGTTATGCCAGCAGGCGTACAAATGTGTATTTAAAATCTAAATGAGAAATTTGAATCAATATGCTACTAAAAAAATATTTAATTATACAACTCGAAATATCACAAAATAATGAAATGTAATGATGTTATAAAATAAAAATGTCAAATGGTATTCTTGGTTACTAATCATAATATTATTAAATTAATTGGGCATTTAAAAATTCTTCCATCGAATAATAACATTTTTCAAGTAATAGTAGTTTCATGCGTTTTTTAAACTGTACCAAATTTAGACGTTTTATAGTATCAGGTATTTTATTATATATACGTGGAGCCATACCTAGAATACTTTTACATAATAAAGCAATTTTGCATCTATAATTACACAGTGAGTTTTTATATTGACTACGGATTGGAACATTTCGTACTGTCGACACTTTTTCAAAAAGTTGCATATTTGTTTTGACGAAAACACTGATCTCCAAAATATACAGCGAAGGTACAGTTAGAACTTTTAATTCTTTAAATAACGGTACACAGCTATCATCTGAATAAAATAAACTTTAAAAAAAGTATAATCCGACTTCAAAAAGAACAAAATAATTTGTTTGAAACAGTTTAGGAAGTAAGTGGCTTTGATTAGATTCGGTTTAAGAAAAAACTGGCACTGTCTTCCTAAACTGTTCCAAACAAATTATTTTATTCGTTTTGAAGTCGGTTTTTACTTTTTTAATGTTTAGTTTATTTTTCTATTTTAAGTGGCATTAACAATAGAAAGACAAGCGATTGCTGCAATCCCCGATGATTTGCTGTCATCCATTGCAGAGTTCCCTTCTTTAACTCCGAAGATCTTAATCAGGTTTTCACCAAATGATACTTTCTCAATGCAAATGCTTGATTTGTTGATGAAAATACCAAAATCGCTATATGTATGCCTATAATATTTGAGGAGTTCCCTCATTTCCACATGGATCCCATCATCAGAACTGAATTTAGATATGATCAATGACCAAATCAAATGGGATGAGTCTGCTCGTGACCACGGCCAATGCAACTTGACCGAAACGTCAAGGTTAGTCAAAATGTTTGTTATATTTTGATTTAATTGTGCGCGACAAGTCCCGTAAACTTAGTTCAATACAAATGGGATCAATCTGGAAGTATATCCTTTCAAATAAAAAAATAATTTTCCAAACCTGTTTATAAATGACTGAGTTATGAAGTAACAAACATTAAAAAAAAAAACATTGAGAACCACCTCCTTTTTTTGAAGTCGGTTAAAACAGAGTGTACATGTTCAACTTTGCCTAATTTTCCTATGTTAAATGCCTCTAATATTTTCTTTTACTTACAAGTTACGACTACCCGAACAGAACAAGTCAATAAATTTTAAAAAATGAATTTGTAATTTTTTCGAAATTCCTCCTTGCCAAACCGTTTACGCCGACGGCGACGGCGGGGATCGCGTGCCATTCATTTGCCATACATTTGTTTCTAGGGAGTGTGCCAAACCGGCCACATTGCTGGCAGAAACACAGTTACTGGCATGCTAATAACATGTTTAGCTTATTTGTTGCACACAGCAAGTGCATAAGTGCATGTTTGGGTAATTGTATTTTGTTTTTGGCGCTGCATTTGTTTATTTGTTTTTGTAATGACATTGGTGAGATTCTTGGGGTATTGGTTAGGTGCATCATACTACTACAAAAAAATACAAAATGTATGATACATGGTAACATTACTTGGTGATTGGAGCCTCCTTTTAAGCAAATAATGCATTTATTAGGAAGCTCCGCTCTTAGATAGAGTAGTAGTTTGGTAATCAGCCTCCTCATGAACTATTGCAGTGAAAGGAAAAACTTGCAGTGTGTCGTTATTAGTATAAAAATTCAAAGGAGAATAATGAGATATCTAATTTAGACTTAGTTATTGATAAATTTACGATACCAAACCTTAATTCTTTGATAAAGCATCCTAAATCCTAACCCACTACCGCTATTTTTTTTTTTAAGAACTACTGATAAAGGTATACGTCTAAAATACCATTCATTCATTTATTTTTTATTTTTGTTTTCTCTGTATTTTTATTACAAAGTTATTGTTATCTCGCTTTTGTTTTAAAAACGTGGTGGTATATTTAAAAAAACTTTTTCATCAAATCATTTACTAGCACTAATTAAAATGGAATCTCTCTACCTCTCCAAAATCTTCAAAGTCTTTAAAAGAAACTTGAAATCGAAGTTTAACTTCACATCATCAAATTCAACAGCTAATAGATTCTTATCAAAAGAACTTTTCTCTCGAAAAATTATCATGTGCTCTATTATATCCTGCATATATTTATCGGTAATGCATGGCAGAAAGTTCATAGCGATACGGTACGATAAAATACAGTTTAATTTTATTGTTAAATCCTCGCTACGTTCAATAATCGAGTTATCCAGCCGTTGACTCCAATCCACCGGCCACTCGAGACTGAGCTAGAGTACGTAACACCAATTGACTGGGTAGCAACATCTCAGGATAATCGCCTCTCAAATTTAGCACAATAGTCCGACCGAATTGGAGCCGCTGCTGCATCGAATACGCACAATGCGCTTCAGTTACTCAGCTGCAATCTCTGAAAGAATAACTATGGCCTTCGAGACAAGACATATTTATGATACATGCCAAGTGTACGGTGCTACCGATAGAGGCGTGTAACTCAGCTCAGAACCGGTTCAAATATACAGATCAATAAGCTTGAACTGTTGAGCTGCAGCTCAATGACAAAATACGCAGCTCACGGCTCAAAGAATAGTATCTAACTGTGCGACAACTTTTGTTGCACGGAAGATAAAAGATGTCTATATAGATAAAAACCTGTTTCAACCGGTGAGCGGGAGCGGCGACAGATCCGCGGTGAGTCGCAGAGTCAGCGAGCGAGCGCAGCTCAAACAGATCGAACGGTCTTTAAGCTCAGCGACTCGCATCGAAGTAGGCAGATACACAAATTGAGCTGATCTGTGAGCCGGTTTACAGCTCCGGCTCACTGACCTGAACCGTGAGCTGAGCTGCAGCTCACGCATTTTTGTTGAGTTACCCATGTCTAGCTACCGAACATTGCGAAATTAATGTACAACCCGCGTCAGCATCACAGAGTACTTTTTATATTGTCAGCATTATCCGCCAACATTCATAATTCATTTTCATTTACTATTAAGTTAGTTCACTACCGAGCATCGAACGCGCCGTGTGTTCTCATATACCTTTTACCACTACAAGTGAACGATCCTGCAGCAGCAAAGAGAAGACCAGAACCCGCATGTCCTATAGAAGGCACGCGCACAAAATTTGCCAAACGACATTTCCCATATCTAGGCGCCCTAATTTATAATAAATTGAACCAAATTCTGAGTATACATTCCCTTAACGTATTTCACTGTAAAAAGAAAATCAAAGAATATCTCTTAACCCTCGACTATAGTAAAACAGAAGACATACTAAAGTCGCAATATAATATATGACCATGTGACCACTCTACAAACCAAACACACCCATAAAACACTGACTCACTCACCCACAAACACATCCTCACAGCCCTCACAACCCATCTCCTACACACACTCGCACACATCCCCCTCACACCTAAAACTCACACCTTTTCACACTCACCCCTACAAACTGTTTTTCCACCAAAAATTAGTACTACTTACCTGTATGTAATCCTATTCGATGGACGGATACATGACCCCTGTAACACAGGATCTTCCTAGCACGGGGGTCATTGACCAAACCTTTTTGCACCTGTAAGTCCTACGCTGTAAATGTTGCACATACTTTGTACATTAATTTGGAATTGGAAATAAAAAAAAAAAAAAAAAATATTTATTATTATTATACCTATCAATATCATATCAATATCATTTATTCTTTAGTATTTCTGTCTGAACTTTGGTGTTAATTTAGTGCAATAAACTATTGGTCATCAAAGGACTCGTATCATTTATAATTATCATATCAGCATATCAGTAAAGTTGTTCGGTACCTACAATACCCTACACCAAGTAACACAAAATATAAAATCCAATATACATCTCCGTACCTTACAAAAGATGTTTAATTGCATCCGTAAAGTATTCAACTCAGCCTATCGCAGTCCACTGCTAGAAATAGGCCTCTCCCAAATTGCGCCACAACACTCGGTCCTCTGCCTTCCGCATTCAGTCTCCACCAGATACTTTCATCAGCTCGTCGGTCCACCTGGCTGGGGGGCGCCCTACACTGCGTGAGCCGATTCGCGGTCTCCACTCAAGGAGTCATCTGCTCCAGCGGCCATCGGTCCTTTGACAGACATGGCCAGCCCACTGCCACTTCAGCTTACTAATCCTACAAGCTATGTCGGTCACTCCGGTTCTTCTTCGGATATTTCGTTACGGATTTTATCCTTCAACGAAACTCCAAGCATAGCTCGCTCCATAGCTCGCTGAGCGACTTTGAATTTGTGGACTAGCTCAACTGTCAGTGTCCACATCTCGGCACCGTAAGTCATGACAAGCAGGACGTACTAGTTGAAGACCTTTGTCTTCAAACTTTGCGGTATAGGTGACGAGAAAACTTAAAATAAACAAAAACACATTATGAAGCAAAGTATTATAGTTGTAACAAAAAGCACCGAAGAAAATCTGTAATACAGAATTAATACTTTTCAGTTGCCAATAAACATCTTTTGTAAGACTTGGAGATGTATATTTGGTTTTACTTTTCCTTTAAAAAAAATTAACTGGTTATTGTGTTACTTGGGTTATAAATTTATAATAAATCATGAATACGATTCATAGGTGAAAGTTATTTATTGATTGAAAGATATGCGCGCAAAATGTGTGGTCTAAAATTATTTATGTAAAATGTACAGTCTTTCCATCTTTATGTCTTGGTTTGGCGAACGCGATTTCCAATACAATTTAGGCAACAGCCTAGGTGGTATTGCAGTTGTTGTGGGCAAAGGTAACCGCTTAACATTTGGTGGGCCGTCTTATTACTTAGATTTCTGTGGATGGGCCTTTAGCTCGTTTCACCATCATAAGCCATAAAAATATTGCCTTTTCCAATGTACCGTTTTTTGTTACTTTGGTACTACAACATTTTATTGTATTATTAACCAATTTTGCGTATAGGTCGCGGGAATCCGCTGAATGTGGAAAGCGCAGGACCGGTCGTTGTGGCGATGCTTGGAGGAGGCCTATGTCCAGCAGTTGACGTCTTTCAGCTGAAATGATGATGATGATCCAACTTTTATTCGACTTGACTACAAGACTAATGTGTTTAAGTTTTTTTTTACTCTAATGTGTAAACCTAGTAACCTAGACTTATGTCTAGTTTACTAAAAAATTTGGGACATAATATCAAGGACCTAATTTTTCTTTAAAAAGACTTAGTGCGCTTTTCCTACAGAAATTCTTTCTCATCCGTGATGTGATTTCCTCACACCGGCTTTTCACTTTGAGTTGCACTTGCACAAGGAGATTTGGCACTATACACAAATGGTTTTTTAATAATTAAATTATTGTAACTAGATATAATTGTATCTCAGACCAAAAGAATAAGATAGATGGAGCGCATGGAAATAGTGACTGAAGTCAGAAAAAGGAATACGAAATAAAAAAGAGTAACTTCTATTCTAATAATTGTTAACGCATTTACGCATGCGAAGCGAAATCTAAAGATATAAATTGTGGAAAGAAAAAAATCGCTCAGGAGCAGGATTCGAACCTGCGGCTCCTGGCTCAGTACCCAGTGCTTTAGTCACTAAGCTACCGTGAAGACTAACTTCTATTCTGCCCACAGTATTCACGAGCCGCGATTGGGAGCATCAATTCTTATTCTTTTGGTTTGAAGATTAGACGCACGCTCCCGATCGCGGCTTTAACACTGTGGGCTTTAACACGGAATAGTAGGTACTCCATTGCTATTTAGTATTCTTTTTTTTTTGGCTTCAGTCATTAGTTTAGACGCGCTTCGTCTATCTTATGCCTTTGGTCTGAGAATGTTAACGTTAGCTAACATTGTTAAGAGGCGCTAATAATTATAGAGAGGTCACTAACTTTGTTATTTCATTTGAAACAAAAAAAAAATAACATGGTCCATAAACACTCCTTGCATCCCATGTAGTGACCATAAATAAGTAAGGTGGTTCCATATCCATCACAAATAATCTCACCAGCAATGCCTGAAAGACCAGCCCAGACGCAAAAGGGATTTGAGATGCTTAACAAGGCCACTCGCTCCCGTATTGGAAGACGCACAGCGGTTCCGACACCCTGAAGGCGTTTCTCCACTCACCTTTATTCAACAGCCTCCATCTCCACCACAAGACACTGACCAGACTTCACCAGACGCTGCCGGACCTACACCGGACACAGTCCATCGCGAACACTCCGTCGGCACCGGCGACGAGCCGGACGCAACACGGACACGACACGACACTCGGAAGGGACGCGTCTGACCTATTTGTCTTGTTAAAAAAATAAACAAATCGATAGACCGGAGCAAAGCGAGCGTCCACCGACAGGAAACCGGGATAAAAGCGAGGTGCCTCGTCCGGTCGTAGGAGACGAAGGGAGGGTTGCGGGGGTGGCAGCCGGAAGGTGGCGGCCACGCCCCCGGGCGGGGCTTCGCCTGCGCGGGTTATCCCGGCGCTGCTCAATGGTAGTTGAGCAGAGATGCCGCTTACCAAATGGTACCAACTTTTTGGACTCTTTGTACTTTAGATAGATATTGTGTGCTATCTTTTGAAGGTGAAACTGAATACACTTGAAAGTTCGACTTTATATCTTTGTCGCTGACTGTATACATAACGTAAATCAATTTTGTATTTATGCCAAAAATAACTAAATTATTTTATAACACCATGACAGTATAATTTTAAGGGTAAGACAGTGGTTTTCTGTTTATGTGCTTGTTTTTAACCGATGACGATGACTGTTAGACCCCAAAGGGACAAACCTGATATCGAGAATCGGAAAAACCTCTGTAGGATGGTGTTTTTGTGTTTCTTTTTGATTTCAAATAAAAAAGTTTTAAAAAACCAACCCCATGTAATAGGGGTGGACATATTGCCATAATTTCTATCCCAATAAAACGGGCTATTGTACTGATATATATTTCAGAGAAAAACCCAGACTTGTTTTTGGACTCAGGATAGCCACAACAGCCTTCTTGGCTGGAATGGAGGGCATGTGTGGTGGGAAACCTTGGACCCTCTTATTTACAAAAACCAGAAAACTAAAATGGTTTTTAGCTATAGACACTATTCTTTTATTTTGTTTGACATGAGACTAACGAAAATACTCATGCTGTAGTGGGTCAGCCACAGAAATAGAATGATTGTAATCACAATTTTACTTGGAATTCATGCGTGGCAACTTTCGAACAAACTACTCCTTACATATTGACGTCATTAATATTTGAAAATTAACTTCAATCAAATGTACTTTACAGCTTTTGTTTCTGCAGTTAGAAACAGCTCAATAAGGCATTTCTGCGGGTTTTTGTTACAGTATCTACAGAAACAAGTCATAAGACGTACTGAGAAAGGCTTTGAAATGCACTGCACTATGGTGCGACGACCTGGTGAAGGTCGCGGGAATCCGCTGGATGCGGAAGGCACAGGACCGGTTGTTGTGGCGATGCTTGGGGGAGACCTATGTCCAGCAGTGGACTTCTTTCGGCTGAAATGATGATGATGATGATGATGGTGCAGAGTGTTGGCACGCGCGAACTGCCCACTTTTCCATTCTATGTATTTCTGTGACGTCAGCCATGTTTGCTCTAGCGCACACTGACGGGTTCCATACGGTGATATGCAAACGTGTCGCGTCACTGATGTGCAGAGTCCATGGGAGCACCAACACCATTGTCAAGGTTATTGCTGATAAGCCGGACTGCCCAATTATCGGGCACCTCGGGTCCTACATTATTAATACAAAATATTTGAAATGGTGAATCTAGGTTAGGTTAGGTTTAAAGAATCTTTATTCTCAAAAAGAACATTCAGTTCACTTATATGAGAACTTATTATTCTTAAAATTACACATAGGTCGTCGTTTAAATACAAAGCATGCAAATCTAGCTACCTATGTAGCTTCATCAAAGTGAATGTGGAGTACCTCATCAATATGCCTATTATGTTTCTAACTAAGAGTTATTTCTTTTTGGCAATATTAACATCTAGTTCCTAATGAATAACCCATCATTTAAAGGTACGGCAATACTACAACCATACTCTCAAAGATTTAATATAAATATTTTTTATTCAGTCTGTTGTACCTACATCTCGTCTTGGCGGCAACGAATTTACTTTATTCTCGTATTTTTTCGATTCAATGTGGTTTTATTTTATTTCTACATAAATAATAATCACACCATGCATTTTAAACCATAAAACATCTAGGTTAACAATTCACTTTATTGTTAAAATTAGTTTCATAAATAAGACAAAAAATGCTCAATGTTTATGTTTACAACCGATTACTTAAGTGAAGAGATCATAAATTAAAACAAAACTTTCATGGGTTCAAGTGGCCTATTCATAAGCATTATAAAAAAACTTCAATTGTAAGCAAACTTCTGAGAAACAAAGTCATAAATAACGTTTTTTGTAACATGAGCTGGCCGCGCATTTTTACTTGGCTAATAACGTAATGTCCTGGTCTCTCAACGGTTAAAAGACAGATGCCCCCGGTCACTCCAGCGGGTAACAAACAACATTTACTATGGGACCAACCCTGAAATCCAAAGTCCCTACATTTCCAATGTGTTCAACTGTTCACTGAAATCAATAAAATGTAGGGACCACCTGATGTTTTTATCTTGATTTCAGGGTTGGTCCCATAGTAAATGGTGTTTGTTATGATGAGTAGATTCACCACATCAAATATTTCGGATTAATATTGTAGGACCTTATATACGCATGTGCATGTAAGCGGTGCATCGGGCATACCTACGTAGAAAATACCTCAATTAATGTAAACTACTGATTCTAATATAGATATAAGTTTTTAAATATTTTTTTGTAGTTGTTGTAGTTTGTAATTAGGCCTACTTAAGGAACCCTATAATACTCAGCATGGCCCGACATGCTCTTGGCCGGTTTTTTATTATTACGTTTTGCTATTTGGTCAGTTTATAATGATATCATAAAATACAGTACCGACCCCGGAAATGCACTTTGTTAAACTGTGAATAGTACCGTAGCATTCCACGAGACAGGCTTGTCCTAGTGTGGAATCCACAAGTTAATTGTTTCCTTATGTAATACTACTACTTATACCTAATACTATCTACCTGTAATGTACCTCTTAAAGGTAATGTAAAACTACAGTTATTTTTGGCAAATAAATGATTACCAGGCCCCTCAGAAAGTATTGCGAAAAAAAGTTTTTATATATGGGAGACTGGCCAGTTATAATGTTTTTCGAAAATATGATTATTTATAAGTAAAAATAAGTAAGTTCCAATTTCAAAATTTCCCTCCACATTTTTTGCGAGTTAATTCAAAGTATTGTGTCTCACTGAAATATGGATCTGCGCCGGGAACATTTTAGAGCTATGATTTTATACGATTTCAAGTGTCGCCTGAAACCGGATGAATCGTACGATAGACTTCAAATGGCATTCATGGATGAAGGCCCTTCCAAGGCAACCGTGTATCGTTGGTATAACGAATTCAAGCGCGGTCGACCAACTTTGGGGGATGTCGAAAGAAGCGGTCGCCCTTTGACGGCTGTTACCGAAGAAAACGTGCTAGCAGTGAAAAATTTAATCCAAGACAATAGGCGAATTACATATCAGAAGATTCAAC
Source organism: Asteroscopus sphinx (assembly GCA_949699075.1). Classification (NCBI taxonomy): domain Eukaryota; kingdom Metazoa; phylum Arthropoda; class Insecta; order Lepidoptera; family Noctuidae; genus Asteroscopus; species Asteroscopus sphinx. The sequence continues at coordinate 2,940,920 of OX453002.1, read as the reverse complement.
ACATATTGAAGATTGGATCGGGAAGCGTTCACGAGATTCTACACAGCCATCTTCGCGTGAGGAGGATAGTATCACGCTGGGTGCCGCACAACCTCACCGATGCTCAGAAGCAGGCCCGGGTGGAATGGTGCCGTGATATGCTTAACAAATTTGAAGCAGGCTCGTCTCGTTGTGTTTACGACATCGTTACAGGTGATGAGTCCTGGATTTATCAATACGACCCAGAAACCAAGCGCCAGTCGACTGTTTGGGTGTTTCAAAATGAGCCAACGCCTACCAAAGTGAAGCGATCTAGAAGCGGGGGTAAGATTTTGATCGCTAGCTTTTTTAATTTGACTGGCCACTTGGTATCAATTCCCTTACGGGATCAAAGAAGCATTAATGCCGAATGGTATACTACCAAATGTTTGCCAGAAGTTTTCTCTGTTATAAGCAACAAGCGACCAAACACAGGGCTCCGCGGGCTACTGCTCCACCACGACAATGCACCTGCGCACACCGCACTCAAAACGAGGGACTTCCTGGACAGCACGCCAGTCAAACTCCTGGGTCACCCTCCTTACAGCCCTGATCTAGCACCGTGTGACTTCTTTTTATTCCCAAAAATAAAAAATCAGCTCAAAGGGATACAATTTTCGTCGCCGGAAGATGCGCTGGCTGCGTTCGAGCAGGCTGTAAACGAGGTGTCTGCGGCGGACTGGAAAAAGTGTTTTGAAAACTGGTTTAGGCGCATGAATCTTTGTATAGAGGCTGGTGGAAAGTACTTTGAAAAGATTTGATAAAAATATATGTACGTATAAAACAATTTTTTTTAGTTTCGCAAAACTTTCTGAGTGTCCCACGTATCTATTATCTACTAACAAAATAGGGGCAGTAATTTCTGAAATAAACGTATTTTATTTTATTAGTATTTCATTTTATTATTTATTAATAATAATAAAAAATAAAAAAAAACGCTACTTGACCGTTTGAATGCGAGTCCGACTCGCGCAGTAAGGGTTCCGTACCTGTCAACGACCTGATACCCCATAAAAACTGATTTAATTTACGAGAGTTTATCAAAAGACATCAACGCACAGTGCGCGAAATATGAATTTTTGCATGTCTTTCTTACGCAGGTACTGCCAAATATGTCTATGTTTGTCTTATTTTTAGTATTTGTTGCTAAACTACATAATATGCACTATAATCTGACCAAGTTTTTAGTATTTGTCGTGATACACCTCATAGCAACACATATTCTGTGAAAATTTCAACTGGTTATCTATTACCGTTACAAAGATACAGCCCTGTGACAGACAGACGGACGGACGGACGGACAGCGTAGCGAGAGTAATAGGGTCCCGTTTGGAACCCTTCGGGTACGGAACCCAAAAAAACGGCCAAGTGCGTGTCGGACTCACGCAGTAATGGTTCTGTACCACCCATCGAGCTGATACCCCATTTAAACTGATTTAATTTACGAGAGTTCATCAAAAGAATTGAATTTGTGTCGACGCCGGCTGTCGCTGAAAACCAGCGCTGTGTAAAGACAGCGCCTCATGCACGGAGCCTTTGCTTTGGAGGCACAGCAATATGCTGAGCGGTGGCCGTTTTGCGCGGATGTGACGCATATCTTACCACACTTCTTGGCTCTGTACCTGTATTTGTTCTGTGTTCTTGAATTTTTTGGTAACTTTGTGCGTCACTTTTGAAGCAAATAAATATTTTTTCTTTCTTTCTATCTTTCAAAAGACATCAACGCACCATGATCGAAATATGAATTTTTGCATCTCTTTCTTACGCAGATATCACCACATATATCTGTGTTTACCCTATTTTTATTGTTTTGTGCTAAACTACATAGTATGCACTGTATTCAGACCAAGTTTGACGCTGGCATGAATAACCATTTTGAAGATAGAACAGGAACGAAAACGTTGAAAAAAATTCATGTTTTTCGAGGTTTCTTATATGGGTACTAAAGGGAGTCCCCCTTTAGTTTTAGACTTTTTTTTAGCATTTGACGTGATACCCCTCATAGCAACACATATTCTGTGAAAATTTCAACTGGTTATCTATTACCGTTACATAGATACAGCCCTGTGACTTATATATAATTTACATACTGATTTATATATGAAAGTCGACCCATTCTATCGAGCATTCGATAGCGTATGCGTTAGTTTCAAAGTCGGAATCGGAACTATGTTCATCCCACATGAACCGTTTGTTTTGCATAAAACTCAAAGCAGTTTTTAGTCTAATCAAAAAAATCAAAATCAAAAAATCTTTTAAACTCAAAAAGTTTCATCAAAATCGGCCGAGAAGTTTCAGCGTGATGCTCGAACAAACAAACAAATAGACTATTATAGATTCATAATAGTTATAGAATAGATAAACGGATAGTATCTACGATGATCTGAAATCCCAACTTTCACTTGTTTTCAAAATCCGAAGAGCTTACTTCATCATCATCATCATCATCATCATTTCAGCCGTGAGACGTCCACTGTTGGACATAGGCCTCCCCCAAGCATCGGCACAACGACCGGTCCTGCGCCTTCCGCATCCAGCGGATTCCCGCAACCTTCACCAGGTCGTCGGTCCACCTTGTGGAGAGCTTACTTACTTTCACTTGTTTTCGAAATCCGAAGAGCTTATACTTACGCTAGTATAATAAGTTCATGTCCAGCACATAATACCTATGCCGTTCAGCTATGGGTACTAGACAATTGATATTATACTTATATACTTTTTTTTGTAAATACATACTTATAATACATAAGAAAAACCCAGACCAACGCAAACACTTATGTTCATCACATATAAATATTTGTATCCTGTGGGAATCGCACCCACGACCTCATTCATGATCAGCAGTCTGAACCTCGAACCACTAGACTAGACCAAAGACGTCGTCAAAAGAGAGTGATACAGGCACAATTATGCACATATTGTAGGGGTGATCCCTACACTATGCGATGCTTGCTTGATAGTGCTTTGATAATGCTAGATGCTTGCTAGACCCGGTGTTCTAATTACTGTACGTGGGACACTCAGAAAGTTTTGCGAAACTAAAAAAAATTGTTCTATACGTACATATATTTTTCTCAAATCTTTTCAAAGTACTTTCCACCAGCCTCTATACAAAGATTCATGCGCCTAAACCAGTTTTCAAAACACTTTTTCCAGTCCGCCGCAGACACCTCGTTTACAGCCTGCTCGAACGCAGCCAGCGCATCTTCCGGCGACGAAAATTGTATCCCTTTGAGCTGATTTTTTATTTTTGGGAATAAAAAGAAGTCACACGGTGCTAGATCAGGGCTGTAAGGAGGGTGACCCAGGAGTTTGACTGGCGTGCTGTCCAGGAAGTCCCTCGTTTTGAGTGCGGTGTGCGCAGGTGCATTGTCGTGGTGGAGCAGTAGCCCGCGGAGCCGTGTTTGGTCGCTTGTTGCTTATAACAGAGAAAACTTCTGGCAAACATTTGGTAGTATACCATTCGGCATTAATGCTTCTTTGATCCCGTAAGGGAATTGATATCAAGTGGCCAGTCAAATTAAAAAAGCTAGCGATCAAAATCTTACCCCCGCTTCTAGATCGCTTCACTTTGGTAGGCGTTGGCTCATTTTGAAACACCCAAACAGTCGACTGGCGCTTGGTTTCTGGGTCGTATTGATAAATCCAGGACTCATCACCTGTAACGATGTCGTAAACACGCCGAGACGAGCCTGCTTCAAATTTGTTAAGCATATCACGGCACCATTCCACCCGGGCCTGCTTCTGAGCATCGGTGAGGTTGTGCGGCACCCAGCGTGATACTATCCTCCTCACGCGAAGATGGCTGTGTAGAATCTCGTGAACGCTTCCCGATCCAATCTTCAATATGTGTTGAATCTCCTGATATGTAATTCGCCTATTGTCTTGGATTAAATTTTTCACTGCTAGCACGTTTTCTTCGGTAACAACCGTCAAAGGGCGACCGCTTCTTTCGGCATCTCCCAAAGTTGGTCGACCGCGCTTGAATTCGTTATACCAACGATACACGGTTGCCTTGGAAGGGCCTTCATCCATGAATGCCATTTGAAGTCTATCGTACGATTCATCCGGTTTCAGGCGACACTTGAAATCGTATAAAATCATAGCTCTAAAATGTTCCCGGCGCAGATCCATATTTCAGTGAGACACAATACTTTGAATTAACTCGCAAAAAATGTGGAGGGAAATTTTGAAATTGGAACTTACTTATTTTTACTTATAAATAATCATATTTTCGAAAAACATTATAACTGGCCAGTCTCCCATATATAAAAACTTTTTTTCGCAAAACTTTCTGAGGGGCCTGGTATGTAATAAAACAACCGAAGTGATTGACTGAGTTTATTCAACTGTTTTGTGTAAAAATAATAACATAGATTTATATTGATTGAGGTGACAGAGTCAGCAAGAAAACCTCGTACGTTTGCTCGTACATCTTGCCCACTAAAAGAGAAAAACAAATAGTAACTAGAAACATAAAATATAAAATTGTAACAATACAAATTAATCTACAATTTCTTGATATAATGTGCCACTGATAGTTGGAACCTCAAAGTGACTGTTCTTGACCGAGTATCCCTTGGCGAAGCTACTTGCTTAGCTGTTTCATTGCTGCTGATTGTCCGGTCTGTTCGTTGTTGCCTTGATGTGCATCCTTGACCTACACTTATAAATCAAGGTTGTAACTTGAGTATCAGCTGTGCAAAAAAATGCGTATTCTGCATTCTTGACGACACGATGATAACCACCTGTTCACGAGACCTCTCGTATTTCTTTGTTTTGATACATGAGAAGTCTATTTTGATGTTGAAGTTCATTAGTCTCGTGACGTAGTTGTGATATGATGCTGAAATGCTGACGTACGGTTCTGTTACGTCGCGACTTGTAGGTTGATATGTGACATACTGAGTGACGTGCCTACGTTTGAAAACTGCACCGATATGTAGACATATTTAAATAATATGACTGTCTTCCATTAATGTTGAATGAATTTTAGATCTGCTTTTTGACCAAATACAGTCCCTGCTGACCGCTGAATGCGGAGATATTATAATACTGGGCTTCCTGATTGACGCTTGACTGTGGACTGGTCATCTGGGCGACTCGATCCGCTTGTCGTTTGCGTATTTGTATGCGAGATCTCGCTAATGGGTAACAACACTAACTTATTGATCGGTCTTCTGATGATTTTATTCCGGCTTTTTAGGGACACTACTCTGATATATCCGTCCCTTCCAGGGTGAAGCTCGGTAACTCTTCCAATTGCCCACTTGCCAGGAGGCATGTTATCTTCCTTGATGATAACAATGTCATTAACCTCCAAATTCTTGCTAGGTGTTCTCCATTTAGATCTTGTCTGGAGCTGCTGTAAGTACTCACTGGACCAAATTTTCCAAAACTGCTTATTCATCGCCTGAATAAGTTGCCATCGCATTGATAAATGTGTGATATCGGGGTCCATTTGTGGTCTTGATATAATTGAATCTCCAACTAGGAAATGACCTGGTGTAAGGCACAAATCATCGGGATTTTCAGTCGGCGCAAATAAAGGTCTGGAGTTCATGCATGCTTCAATTTGACATAATAGGGTGCTGAATTCCTCGAAAGTAAGTTTCTGATCTCCTATGACACGTTTAAGGTGGTGCTTCATTGATTTAACTGCAGCTTCCCACAAACCTCCTGAATTTGGCCAGTAGGGCGCGTTGAAGTGCCATTGTATATCCATTTCCTTAACATTATTGGTAAAATTAATGTTGATTGTGTCTGCTATTGCTTTGTACTCTTGCTTAAGAACTCGCGATGCTCCAACAAAGTTCTTGCCGTTGTCGCTGTAGACATGCCGAGGAGTACCCCTGCGCGCGCACATTCTTTTGAACGCTGCAAGGAATGCTTGAGTGCTTAAGTCAGACACTAGCTCTAAGTGTACTGCCTTCGTTGTCAGACAAATAAAGACTGCTATATATCAGCAGATAAAGCAGTCGTGTTTGATTTCCGATGAGATCAGTCGCGTCGATCGCGTGCTCTAGTTTAAGTGTAAAGTGCAGACGCAGCATAGCGAGTCGCGCCGGCAGAGCCGCGTACGCGCGATGACCTACATAATTGTCACTGTGCAAGGCCTAACCGACGTAAACAATAGTTAAGGCGAAGCTGTTAACTTATCAAACATGGCTGAAAACCAGCAAATTAAAATAAAAACTGAAACAGAGCGTCGGTTGTACCAAGCGTACACGGATGAAGTTGTGAAAAATGAAAACCTGCAGCGCCAACTAATGAGCATGGTGAAACAAATAGAAGATTTGCAGCAGCAAGTCAAGACCCTCACAGAACAAAAAGGAACTGAAAATATTCAGAAACCTAGCCAAAGAGAAACTTCTACACAGTCTGCTGAATACTGTACTGACGAAGAAGAGTTAGCCAAAGAAACTGAGTGGATAAGGGTGAAAAGTAGAAAAAAAAGGAAATTAAACTCATCCCCCACCCTCACACCGCCCCATGATACAGAAGAGCAAAATAAAAGTGCTGAGATAGTGAAAGTCAAGAAAGTACCACCACCACCACCAATAATAGTAGATGAAGTTGTCAACTACCAAACATTTTTTGACCTCTTGTCAGAAAAACATACAGATGACTCATTTACCACAAAAATGATGTCTGGAAAAAGTGTTAAAATCAACCCTAAAAATGAGGACTCTTATAAGTCCATAACAAAACTTCTATCAGAAAAATGCTATCTTTGGCACTCCTACGAAAACAAACAGGTGAGACCACTAAGAGTAATAGCTAAAAATCTTCACTTTACTTGTAAACCAGATAGAATTGTAGAAGACTTGAAAAATAAAGGCTATAAAATAGAAGATGCAGCAAATAAATTGAGGTGGAAGGATAAAGAGCCCTTCAATATGTTTATGCTCACTTTTAGAAATGATGAGGATGTCAACAAGGTTTATGCGATTAAATCTATACTGGGGTGCAAAGTAGAAATACAGCCTCTGAAAACATCTAAACTAGTACCTCAGTGCAAAAGATGTCAGGCGTATGGTCACACTCAGAAATACTGTTCTAAGGAACCCCGATGTGTGAAATGTACCGGCAAACATCTAACCAGCGACTGCATGAAACCTGCAGAAGAAAAGCCTAAATGTGTGCACTGCGGTGAACCACATCCTGCAAATTATAGAGGATGCATAGTAGCCAAGGAAATGCAAAATATTAAAAATAAGAATATCAAAAAACCAGCAGCATTTCAAAAGCAGATCTCTTTGGAGAAACAAATGTATGCCAGCGCAAAAAAGAATATTCCAAGTACTGAAACTAATAGTAAGAATATTACTTATGCACAAACGTTGGCAATGAACGTTAACAAAACAAGTACTTCAAATAACAAAGAAATAACCTCAAGTTTAGAAGCAAAGGTTGACAAAATACTAAAATGCCTGTCATCATTTGACGGCCGACTAAAAGAATTAGAAAATAGCGCCAAAAATGCTATAGCTAAGCCAAAGAAATGAATAATTCAATTAAAATAATGACATGGAATTGTAATGGACTCCTCGAACACCAACATGAACTTGAGGTAGTCTTAAACATAGAAAACATTGATGTTTGCCTTATTTCAGAAACTCACTTTACTAAACACTCGCACATTACGATCAGAGGTTATAAGGTGTATCATGCGCTACATCCTAGTAACTCCGCCCGAGGTGGCAGTGCCGTTATTATAAAAGAAAACCTTTATCACTATGAAGAACTAAAACACGAGCAACAAGAGATTCAAGCCGTTGCTGTATGTGTTAAAACAAAAATGTTTCCAATAAACATTGCAGCAATTTATTCTCCTCCACGGCATAACATAAAAAAAGAAACTTATGTGAGTTTCTTGAAGCAACTTGAACCAAGGTTCATCCTAGGTGGTGACTTTAACGCCAAAAATACGCATTGGGGCTCCAGACTTACCACTACTAAAGGAAAAGAACTTTACAATGCCATACATGAGATGAGATGTGAAGCTGTATCAACAGGTAAGCCAACCTATTGGCCAACTGATCCGCACAAAATACCAGACCTCATAGACTTCTTTATTTGTAAAAATATATCATCTACATATTTAAATATAAGAGAATGTTTCGATATGAATTCGGATCACTCTCCCATTCTACTTACATATAGTGAACGTATTATGTATAAGGAAAGTATCCCAAAATTAGTAAATAAATATACGGACTGGGAAAGTTTCAAGACCGAGTTAGAAAATAGTTTAGAATTACGAGTTCCGCTAAAAACCACGGAACAGTTAGAAATAGAAGTAGAAAATTTTACCACAAGAATACAACAGGCAGCTTGGAACAATACCCCTGATTATCATAGAAGAACGAAAGGAACTATCTATCCAGAATATATAAGGAAATTTATAGCTGAAAAGCGGAGACAGAGGAGAAGGTGGCATCAATCTAGATCCCCTCAAGACAAAAGAATACTAAACTATTTAACTAAAAATCTAAAAAAGGAAATTAAAGAGTATAACGACGCATTCACAAACAACTACCTTTGTGAGCTGACGAGTGACAACAAAAGAGGCTATTCGCTCTGGAAAGCTACAAAGAATATGAAGCGGCCAATTACTCAAATTCCTCCAATAAGGGAAGAAAGTGGAAAATGGGCCATAACTAATGAAGATAAGGCAAAAAGATTTGCTCTGTACTTACAACACATCTTTGAACCTAACGAAGGGCTGACTGAAGAACTAGAACAGCCTGAAATGGAACGAGAAAATCTAGAAATTAAGCTTGTGACACCGAAAGAAGTTTTTACTGAGATAAAATTCCGCTTGAACTTAAAGAAATCTCCTGGTTATGATTTAATTACAGGCGAAATTTTAAGAAATCTTCCACGGAAAGCGATAGTTAAACTTACCACTCTCGTTAATGCTGCGTTTCGGCTGAAACACGTGCCTGACTTGTGGAAAGTAGCTGAAGTCATTATGATACCTAAGCCTGGGAAACCTCCTCATGAACCTACGTCATATAGACCAATTTCTCTGTTGCCAATCATATCAAAACTGTTTGAAAAACTATTACTCAAAAGACTAAAACCTATTATAGAAAATAAAAATCTTATCCCGGACCATCAGTTTGGTTTCCGAGAAAAACATTCAACAATAGATCAAGTTCACAGAATTACTAACATAATAGAAAAAGCATTAGAGGAGAAGAAAGTGTGCTCCACTATATTCTTAGACGTAGCTCAAGCTTTCGACAAAGTTTGGCATAAAGGACTTATACATAAACTTAGAAAAATGCTTCCCACACAATATACAGATATTCTAGAATCGTATATAAATAACAGGATGTTTAGAATTAGGCAAGAAGACGCATATTCTGAACTCATGGAAATAAAAGCTGGAGTACCTCAAGGAAGTGTCCTAGGTCCGGTCCTGTACCTGCTCTACACCTGTGACATTCCAGAATTAGAAAACAATTCTATCGCAACATTCGCTGACGACACTGCTATTATGGCTATAGGTCATAGTCACGAAGAGGCGGTAGAAAAAGTTCAAGCAGCTGTAAATAAAGTATATGATTGGACAAAAAAATGGCGTATCAGACTAAATGAAACCAAGTCACTTCACATTGACTTCACGAATAAGAAACCACAGTATTTCCCAGTACATATAAATAGTAAAACCATACCATATGCTAATACAGCCAAGTATCTTGGCATAACGCTTGACGCGAAGCTACGCTGGAGAGCGCACGTCAAGAAGAAAAGAGAAGAGCTGGAAATACGATATAAAAAAATGTACTGGCTCCTTGGCAGACATTCACCGTTGTCAGTACACAACAAAATATTACTATATAAACAAATATTAATGCCAATATGGACATATGGTATTCAGTTGTGGGGCTGTACCAAACAGAGTAATCGTCAAATCATCCAACGATTCCAAAACAAAGTACTGAGGGGCATCGTCAATGCGCCCTGGTATGTTAGAAATTGCGATCTCCACCGGGACCTAGAAATGGACTTCGTGAATATAATTATTAAAAAATACGCAGAAGCTCATGAAAATAGGCTTCATCATCACGTGAACATCGAGGCAATACAGCTCCTTGACAACACGGATTTAACAAGAAGACTCAAAAGGAAAAAACCCTTTGAGTTAGTTTATGAGTAGTTAGTGAGAGTGCAAAACAATAAGTGCTAAAAAGAACACATGAACAAAGTGTCTTCACCTTAATTAGAAACTAAGGAAAGTGTTATAGGACGCATTCTTAGAATTTTAATTGTTTAGAAGTTTAAGTTAAAATTAAATTACTTATTAGCCTTAACCGCTAGATTGTAATATAAATAAAGCAGATGCTTTATCAATAAAAAAAAAATTAAAAAAAAAAAAAATAATATTATTATCTAGATTCGTGTTCATCACCATCATCGACATTTCAGCCGAAAGACGTCCACAGCTTGACATAGGCCTCCCCCAAGCATCGCCACAACGACTGGTCCTGCGCTTCCCGCATCCAGCGGATTCCCGCGACCTGCACCAGGTCGTCAGTTCACTTTGTGGGAGGCCTAACCACGCTGCGCCTTCCGGTACGCGGTCGCCTGATTCGTGTTAAAAAGCTAAAATTAGAAAAGTAGATTTTCTAGTCTTTATCTATACAAATAATGTATTTAGGTATTTATCACCTATTTGTTGAATCATTGTCGGTTTATCGCCTGTTTGTCACTGTTTCCACCGAAAACCAGCGCTGTGAAGTGGCTTACGTTGGCAGCACAGCATCATCCAGAGTATGTAAGGCGTTGTCCTACTGTTTTTCGTCTGCAAACCCATGTTTCTTACCAAAAGTTGTTCAGTTTCGTTGTTACAATCAACCTTCATAATTTTTCGCGTGTGGGTGTTTGAGTTCATTCCTGTAGGTAAATATAATCTAGGTAACTACAACATTGGACCCGTCATCGTCTATGAGGAGACAACCCTTGTGTGGAAGTTTAACGTCGCGTTCTCGTCTCGTATTATGCAACGCAGACGGACAAGTGGGTCATCTGATGGGAAACAAAGCCAGCCATGGACATACGCAACACCAAGGGGATTGCAGATGTAAAGCCAACCTTTTAAGGTGCTACTAAGAGCTATGGTGGCGCCTCCATTAGTAGAAAAAATAATTACTGCTGAGTACATAATTTATTTTATTGCGCGACTGCTGAGCATGGGGTCCTGGGTTCGATTCCCGGGTCGGGTAAAGTGTTATTGGGTTTTTTCATTGGAAAATTCTCAGTAGCAGCCGTCGGCATCTGGATTTGTACCCGGTCAATGGCAATAGGCTCGCCCCCTATTACATGGGACTTATAACATAACTGGCGAAATACGGGTGTACTATACACCTCTGCCTACCCCTTCGGGGAAATACAGGCGTGATGTTATGTGACATAATTTATAGAAATTTCGTTTTTAACAATAAAGTACAGGTATTATAGTTTAATCAGAAACTATTAACTCTGTAAATAAAATTATAGTTCGCTGTAGTTGTAGATACAAAAAATGCGATTTCGGCTCTTTTTCTATCTACAACTACAACGAACTATAATTTATAGTATCTTACTGCCTGGCGGACCGCAGCCCAACGGTTAATGTCTAGCGTTTGTATTATTTTGTGCTAACTGCGCATCACATTTTGCTTGAGCGATTCAGGATTCGGTGACGTCATCGTATTCATATCACCGATATCCAGAGGGTCTACTCTCAAAATCGACAACGACATAATAGAAACGAATAATGCTCTGAATATTATCGGTCATACCCTATTCTAATGAATGTTCGGATTCTTTGTCGTTTATCGAATTCAGAGGCAAATATTGTTTTTTTACGACGTCATAGACTACGTTCGGAGTGATTGATTAAAAACAAAATAAATACTGTCAATGACATAGACTAGTATATGTATTTGGAAAATTTGGTCATGACATTAAAGGACATTGATAAAAATAGCCTTAAAATGTTACAAAGATGAACAATATACGAAAATTACATGCGAATTTTTTCGTTTCATAATATATATTATTGCAGACAGTACAAGAACCATTTTTTATATTTTAAGGAGTATCAATACATTAATGACGTAACCGGATAAAATTATATCATCCATGATATCTGTGTATCATCCATATTTTTATTTCGATACCTACTCTATATCTATGATTCAATATTATAGCCTCCTTTTCACACAAGAAATTCCAAAAAATTGGCATCGACTGACAACTTGACAACAATGTAGGTTGTTTGACATAACAAAAAAAGCAAAACATGACATCAAAATAGCACAGATATACAGATATCTGTGCTATTTTGATGTTAATGATGATTCAAAATAGTAAATATTTTAAAAATCTAAAATTATATTTAGTACTGTCCGTGTTTATGAATGTATTGCAATACATTGGCTTCATTGAGTTGTATATGGTGAGCATCACCTTGAATTTGTAACGCCAAAGGGCGGAGTCACTAAGGATCTTTAGCAATGTCCTTTACAACTAAGGGTGGTATGCCACTTTGTCCAATGTGACTCTGATCAAAGAAATTGGATGATTTTCATCAAATTTTGTATGTAATAAAACACTGATCATCAAATAAATTGGATTGGACAAAGATATTGGACAAAGAAATTTGACCAGTGCCATGTGGCATACTAAGGTTACGACCGAAAATATTAGATTAGTATCGTTCGTTGCTTCGTATGTGCGATGGTTAAATCGACATAGAGTAAGTTTCGATTCGATAAATGTCACGATAATATCGATCATCGTTTTTTGTGAGTAGACCCCAGTTGCAGTTCGCATGTAGCAAGATAGATGTCGCTACAAGAGAAATCTTAACCTCTCACGGTATTCACGTTCCAATTTAAGTCCTATTTTTTTACAGGAAACCAAGGTTCGAGGACATCACATCAAACTACCCCTTTTTAAATAAATAAATATTTTTACACAGCACCAACAATTTTTACGCAGTCCCAAACTTTTATATTATTCTGTGCTCAAACTAAGCAGAGCTTTTGTACTATGGCACAGATAATTTATAATACTATAAATATGGGTACTAAGACAATAGATATAATACTTAAATACATTTTTTTTTGTAAATGCATACTTATAAGAAAAGAAACACCGAGACCAACACAAACACTTATGTTCGTCACATCAATATTTGTGTCCTGTGGGAATGTAACCCACGATCTGGTGATCAGCAGTCCAACACTCGAACGACTAGAACACAGACGTCGCCTTTGAATCAAACACTTCAATACCAGATTGATGAATCAATAAACATGAATCATGCTCATTATGGCTCATACTCTATGCCAACGCCACTAACCCTCCCTGCAACGCGTGGTAGGCAGGCAAGTCCACCATTCGTAGGTAATTAGCAATGCTCAATGAACGACCGGTAATCGCGAGGGACGCCCGGGGCGGGTCTGGCCACCCTCCTTAACGCCTCCGGGCGATAACAACTAATGTTCAGCGTTTTTTAAATACTTATTAGTCACGCGTTGACGTTTTTTGTAGGTTTGAGCCAATAGATATGTATACAGTTAAAAAGTCAGGATCTGGGATTATAGTTTTATGTGAGGAGTATATTTTTTTTAAGTCTGTACAGCCCACGGAATACCTACTTGATTCATTTCCTCTATGGTACAGCCAAAGAGATCCTACAAAGATAGTTGTGCCAAAGTGTAGAACTACCCTTCTTTACCACAGAAATTGTATGTTTATGTGTATTAAAGTTTATAACAAAATACCCCAGACTCTAAGAGAATTAGGTAGGTACCCTTAAGATTATTTCGTATAAAGTTAAAAAAATGGCTAACTGAAAAATGTTTCTATACAATTAAGGTGTTTTTTCAATGTAAAAATAATTTAATTTGATTTTTATTATAATTAATTCATAGATTTGACTATATTGTATGTGTATTATTGTATGCCCAAAATGGGCTGATTGATGTATCTAACTAACACTATCAAGATGTATTATAACAACTGTAACCACTCAATCAGAAACAATAAAGTTTACTTACTTACTTACTTAAACGTTGCTCCACTGTAGGGTTTTTCGGGTATCGTCCACATAAAAAAATCTCAATAAAATACTGGGTGTAAGGGGAACGCTTCCGAAAACGAAGATAGGTGCTGGTGATTACTGATACGAAACCACGAAAAAAAATGTGATTCTTTTTTTAGATTTTTTCATATATTTTTATTGCATTTTTCATACATAATTAGCTTTGGGCGGTTAAATAAAACTCATACATCATGAAAAATGCAATAAAAATATTTGAAAAAATCTAAAAAAAGAATCACATTTTTTTTCGTGGTTTCGTATCAGTAATCACCAGCACCTATCTTCGTTTTCGGAAGCGTTTCCCTGACACCCTGTATAGTGATATAAATATTAGATTTTACCTATCTATATTTATTATTCTTTTAAATAGAAGGGGCAGGGGCAAATGAGTAAATTTAATAGTGTCACTTGATGGTAAGCAATCACCGCTGCCCATGAACTGTGCTGCCCACAGAAATAGATAGAATGGTTGTAATCACAATTTTGTTTGGGATTCATGCGTGGCAACTTTCCGAACAAACTACGCCATAGATTTTGACGTCATTATTTTTATAAATTAATTTTATTACATTATTACATTTGATTAACACAGCTTTTGTTTCTGCAGTTAGAAACAGCACAATAAGGCATTTTTGCGGGTTTTTGTTACAGTATTTATAGAAATAGAATAGAATAGAATTTGATTATCACTTACTTTAACGGTGAAGGAAAACATCGTGAGGAAACCTGCACACCTGAGAGTGCTCCATACAGTTCTCGATGGTGTGTGTAGTCCACCAACCCGCACTAGGCCAGCGTGGTGGACTAAGGCCTTAACCTTCTCATACTGAGAAGAGGCTCGTGCCCAGCAGTGGGACAGTAATGGGCTGATTATGTTATGTTATGTTACGAACGTATCACGATCAAATCGCGGATGTTCTCAAAAAATGCCAGGTTAAAAGTTCTCTAAACCGACGAGCATGCATGACGAGGTTAATGGACGTAGATGAAGCGAAAGAGGTGTGTCAGGATCGTAGCAGGTGGAAATCCATAGTCTCTGCCTACCCCAATGGGAAACAGGCGTGATAATATGTATGTATGTATGTTACTTATAGAAACAAGTCATAAGGCGTGCTGAGAAAGGTTTTGAAATATCCTACACTATAGTGCATGGTGCTGCCACGCGCACCTTGCCCACATTGCCATTCTATGTATTTCTGTGGTGCTGCCGATGCTTTGCTATATGTACATATGCTCTTTACTCTATTCTTGAAAGCTCCTGACTCAATTGGTGACACAGTATACTTCATACCCATATAAATCTAAGTAATGAGGTAATATAAATGCAATAAAGAGGATTGGATTATCTTGTTGTGCAATAAAGAGGATTTGTATTGTATTGTATTGTATAAATGCTATATACTGTCTTTTAACACCGGATCGCTTGTCGCTGGTTAGTCGCTACCAACACATAAATACGCAATCACGCCCACCATGTTTCTAAAATTAAATGAAAACTAAAGTAAGCCTAAAAAATCTGCTGTTAGATAAAGTCCTCCCGGCCGAATTTCAGTCACGGCAGCCAATCTCAATGGAGACTAGCCATCTGCGCGGGACATATTATAGTGCACAAGTGTGTGCGCAAACACAGGTGCACTCTCTATTCCCTTTCTCTCATAATCCGATGGGACGGCAATTCGACACGACCGGAGAGAGATCAGGCGCAAGACCTGCTGTTAGATAATTATGCTACAAAATACAAATTAGTGACTCCACGTCCAAAACAGCACTGATGATCAAGCAAACGGTTCGCGTACTGGTGTCCTACGAGACACCTGCACGTGGCGACAAGTTCACGAACCTTTATCACTTCTATTACCTTATTATTTAGATTTCTGTACTCATACCTATAGTTACATAACCAGCCCATTACTGTCCCACTGCTGGGCACGGGCCTCTTCTCAATACGAGAAGGCTAAGGCCTTAGTCCACCACGCCGTAGGCCTTAGTCCGTTATATCTATAGTTAATAATCATAATTTAATAATCATACCCCCCGCAATCACCGTCATCGCCCCCTATTACATGGGACTATAAAATAACTGGCTGAAATGTGGGTGTACTATTACACCTTTGCCTACCCCTTCGGGGAAATACAGGCGTGATGTTATGTTATGTTGTTAATAATCATAATCATCATCGTCATCATCTCAGCCGAAAAACGTCCACTGCTGGACATAGGCCTCCCCCAAGCAACGCCACAACGACCGGTCCTGCGCCTTCCGCATCCAGCGGATTCCCGCGACCCTCACCAGGTCGTCGGTCCACATTGTGGGGGGCCTAACCACGCTGCGCCTTCCAGTACGCGGTCACCACTCCAGAACTTTACTGCCCCATCGGCCATCCGTTCTGCGAGCAATGTGCCCCGCCCACTGCCACTTAAGTTTGGCAATTCTTCGGGATATGTCAGTTACTTTCGTTTTCCTGCGAATCTCCTCATTTCTGATTCGATCACGCAGGGACACTCCGAGCATAGCCCTCTCCATTGCCTCATCATAATGATACTTTATAATTATGATGATAAGAATTATATCTAGTTGACAACCACAACTCCTCGCTTTGTCTCGATATATATCCTATGACGACGTAGCTTGTTCGTGTAATAAGCAAACGAATTTTACTAAAAGCATCACACGACCTCTCCCTTCTTGTAACATAAAAAAAAAACAAAAGAGCGATGACTAGCTCTACTAAAATTAATTGACGGCCGATACATCACACATTGATTTAGAAACACACGGCACCTGGCCGTTTTAGGGTTAGGTGTGGCCACGCAATATAAACTTCCAATAAAACTGTACCTTTTAAACTCTTTTCATTCTTCGAAACAAGAGATCTTTCAAAACTGGACGGTACAACCTAGATTCCAGTGTATCACTGTAGTTTGATGAAGGGTGAGACATATAGGGTTCTAATAAAACTGGTCTTAGGGATAGAATCGATTTTTTGTAGATAAACAAAAGGTTACGTAAAGCTAATATTTGATGAGTTTATGTTGGCAAAATATTTATTCTGTAGATTAATAATGTGCTTTTATTATTTTTATCAGACTGTTTTACAAAGTAAGTAATAAACTTCTCACTAAATAGAAGATTTGTTCCCCATCTCTTCTCGTGGGTGTAGTAAAAGGCGACTTAGTTAGGGTTCAACAGAGAATGGGCAGTAGCGTTCTCTGAGTATTTATTCAACCATCTGTGATCGCAGACCCGCCTACCAAACCTGGCGATTATGGCATTATGGTGATATGCTCCTTTTGGGGAAGGCCTATGTCCAGCAGTGGATGTTTTTCAACTGAAATAATGATGATGATGATGAGAAAGTTGTTTGTTAAATGAAATTTTGATAAATAAGTAAATAACATAATTTAATTTGGACTTAAAAATCCATATTTTTGTTAGTAACAGACTTGGACTTAAAATGACCGTACGACGCCGGTATACGCCTGCTTCCTTGACCTCTCCCCAAGGCTCTCGATCTAGTTTCATATGATGTGCTTTGGAGAAAATTGAGGAGTAGGAGTATACGCTCTGCTCTGGGGGATCTGCTCAATGTGCTACAATTCTGGAAATGTAAACAAACTAACCGTGTTAGGTGGTCTAATGCGCTCTCGGAATCATATGGGTTGGATTGCAGGGTGAGACAGGGTGGTTTGACAACAAAGCTCTTCAACCTATACATTAACGACCTAATAGATGAGCTGAGCAGCATGCGTGTCGGATGCAGGGTGAATGGTGTTAGTATTAACAACATCAGCTACGCGGACGACATGGTGCCACTCGCCGGGGCGATCACTGAGATGCTCAAAGTAGATAGATAGATAGAATATACTTTATTGTACACCATGAAAATAGTAGTAAACAGGAACAACGTATAAATTATGGGTACATGGGCGGTCTTATCGCTAAAAGCGATATCTTCCAGACAACCTTTGGATGGACAAAGAAGACGTAAGATCTAGATAATGGGGGCAGTCCGTGGCGTACTACTAAACTAAAATAAATAAATAGCACAAAATACACATATAGGTATCATAAGTATATATAATATATATATAAATAATCTTACAATTTAGAATAAAGAAAGTAGGTATGTGAGGCTTACGCTACTGCCTGACTGGTTTACAATTTGCCAAAAAATGTGGATAGGTACATGGTTATTGGGGATGCTAGTTGGTCGGGAAAATGCACTCGAACTTACTGTAATGGTACGATAATATCAGAGTCACAAAATTTAAATATCTTGGTCTATGATCTTGGGCATTTTTTTACTGATGACATTAGTCATAGAATAGGTAATAATTGTTCTCTTTTCTTATGCCTTAGTGGCCATGTTGATATGGAGAGGGAGCGTAGGGCAATGGCGGTCAGGAGTAGGTAATATGTCGGCACGAAGATTTGCTCGGTGTACTGACCAAGTAAAAATTACTTACTATTTTTAAAGCATACCTACTGTCAGAGTATCTACATCGGTAATCTTTGGCTCAACTACACGAAAAGATCGTTGGATGTCCTGTGCATCCAATACAACAATGCTTTTGGGATGTTGTTGCGGCTGCCTCGTTTTTGCAGTGCAGTGCCTCAGTTATGTTCGCGGTAACTTACCTTTAAGTACCTACTGGGTTTGATGCTATCATCCCCAAAAAACGGCATCACTACTGAGAAGAATAAGGGGCAGTCCCCCAACAGTATCCTAAAGGCGATAGCAGCAGATACTTCCTCTGCAATGATTAAAAAAATTGTGCATAGAGTGATCACGCAGCAGTCGGGTGATCTATGCAAAAAATAAAAATAGGTACTCCTATGTCTGTTTATTAAGTTACTAACATAAGTATTTAAGTTTAAGTTCATGTCTGTTATCTACTAACAAATTATGGATCTTTTAGTTGTCCGGAATGAAATTATTGGATTGATTTGATTTGAAAATACTATGCAGGTCTATATGTTAGTAATTTAATAATGCTCAGGGTCAGGACAAAACTATATTTCGAACGACTGTTACTGTTTAGCCATTTGGCTATGTTCAGTTATATCGCCCGGCGACGTCGACGACGCTCGGTGTGTTCTTTGGGCCTGGTGTTGGGTTAATCAACAAAAAAAATTTCAATCAATAATTGATTGATCTATCGTGACCAAAGACTTTGTATAACTGACTAATTTAGTATGACTCATGACTATTTAATCATGGTTGAAAAATTCAATCATAATCATGACTGAACTACGCTCTGTGCGTGCGTCGTCAGGTGTCGCGTTCAGTATCATCGTCCGACGACGCCCGGAGCGTGCTTTTGTCGTTCATTTACTCAGAGCGACATAGATTTAGAACACTATAGATAGAAACTCGACGTGCCCCTTTTAGATAGCAATAGTTTGTACTTCAGTGATACCACACTAAGATTTTTACCCCCATTTTTTTGAGATTAAGTTAAGGGCTCTTAGCGTACGTAGAAAATAACTTGAAAATGCGCAGTGATCAGTTTAAACGATTTTAACCTCTATGTCAGTATAGTAACAAGCGCAATCGTACCATCTTTGTTCAAGTTATTTGCCGGATTAACATTTAATGGAAGCCAGTGGCTCCTACACTCTCGTCTATGAATCGCGTATGTATGTAAAGGTAATTTAGAAAAGGGAAATTAAATAAAGTATTTTGGAAAAATAGGATTTATTGTAATTTTTTTTGGATATATTTATACATAGATATATTTTGGATATTGATTGGATGTATAGGATTTATTGTAATTTTAAGTGTAATTTATTGGCCTTTAAACAGAATCAATTTCGTATGAAAGTTTCTCACTCTATCACCTTTCTGTGAAACAGTTTTTATAAGGTGATGTATTCGTACATCTAAATATTTTAATGCAACAGCTTTTATTAGGATTACGAGGTGGCTATCCAGCGGGTTTTAATCTCTAACATGGTCGTTCAACGTAGTAAATGTGGGTTTCTCAATGTTTTTTTTCAAAATGGTCATAACCATATGAGCCATTGCCTTGTTAGTGGCAAAAAAAAATTTATACTACACACATACTACACTGTGTGTACCCTACACATAATACTAAAACAACCATATAAACCAATCTACTTCATCAATAAATAAAGATGAAAATTAAAAACACCCTAAATAATGGGTACATAATTACGTAAATCACAGCAGCACTAATCACGGAATTATTTAAAACATACGTCTCCTTCAACAATTTAATAAAAAGCACCATATAACAGGTAGCACCCTAAATACTGGGAACGTAAACATGTCTATCATAGCAACACTAAACACGGAAATATTTTAGGTTATGTTATTTAGAAAACGCTGAAAACTGCTAATATTTCTATAAGAAATGGGTTCAAAATAATTAACACTTACCTACTTGTAGAAACACATTGTATGTAGTTAAATAAACACAACAATTTAGATATAAAATGCCACTTACCCGTGGAAAGTTAATCCTTCAATGTGTTGCTCGCTGCGGCTCTTGCAGCCTAACACACTACAGCCGATCATATCACGGAACTGTATGAGTGTTTTATCACGAAGTTTCACCATAAAATTATAGAAAACTACGAAGCACAATTAATAAAACTCTTTAGTTTGACAGACCAAACGCTTTGTTTGTCAAACTTTAAAAGTGTGACAACGAAAATATGGGTAACATGTAAGAGATGGCGATATAATATTTGTGTCTTGCTCTATCTTAGGAGCAGTGTTATAAGTCCATTTCTTTCCCACATACTCTAACGTAGTTAGGAATCCATCTGTAGTGTTCATAATCTAAGCAGAGCGATCTTACAAACGAACGCCCAAGGAACGCTCTGAGCTTCACCCGACGACGTCGGCCGGTATTACTGAACGCGGCCCTGTACTGCCTTAATGTCAAAGTCAAACATCAAACAAATTGTCAAGTCAATTCAATGTCAAATTCAAAATGTCAAACCCAAACAAACAAACCAAACGAATTTTAATATTCGATAAACAGTTTATTTTGTGTTTATGTAGCCTCTGTTTAGCTAGTTTTTACGATTTGTGATGAGAGCTCAACATAATATATAGCTACCTCGAAATATTTATGTATTTGCAACAATCCCCTCTTGGTGGTCCAACAATGGCCACGGGGAAGAGGGTTACAGTCTCATTTCAGTTCACCTACATTCAAAGACATTAAATATTACATTAAATCTCTTTGCCTACATTATATATACGGAACGAGCAGAGCTAGAATTCCTTAGACTGTGCTGAAATTTACAGACTGGTGTGTAAAAATGGATGTTTGCTGAAGTTGGCTCCAAGGTAAGCAATCAGTCATTTTATTGCATAGGTAGGTGCAGCCCCAAGGCGACACTCTGACCACATGATGTACAAAGATGTTAATACCTAGAATAGTTCCAAACATGCACCATGTAAGGACACTGGTTTACAAAAATAACATTAGATTACTTATAAACTAATATACTCAGTAATAAACTTGCCACTATTAAATATAATTTCCAAATCATCATAATAAAATTTTACAACATTTTCCCCCCGTTTCTGAAAGGCTGATCAACGCAAAAAATAAGTAATCAGCTGTCAAATCTCAGGTCAAGCAATGTGATTAGTTGTTAACATTTTGCCAGCCAATCACAGAAGCTGATATTAGATTTGACAATAGATCAAATTGATCAGCCTTCCAGAAATTGGGGGTATGTCTATCGGACAATGACAGACGGAAATTTAATTAGGTAAGCTAGTATGATTCTCCTTAGTTAAAGACTGGCATTTATCTTATTTGTTAGTATCATGATAAATGGGTACTAGCATTGCCAACCTTCCCATAGTTCATGGGACATCCTGTATTTCTTGCATTAAAAACATTATAAAAATAAACATTTGATTTCATTTCATAAGTTTTAATGTCCCGCTGCAACTGGCCATGTCTCATATTGTACACATAAATAAAAATCTACGGAAATCGCTTGCTAACACTCAGAATTAAATGACAAAATGGTTAATAGTTATTTCAAATGTTACTTATTCAAGTTTATTCAAAATTGTGTACACTCTAATAGCTTAGCTCTATAAATTGAATAATTATTTTTTCAGGCAAATCATTAAAGGAACTAAAGCCGAGAAAGGTGATTGGTCTTCGATATCTTTACACATTTCTTCAAGAAGGTTGCCAGTTTTTTTGAGTGTGCATGAGATAAATGCCCAATTTGTCAAAAATATGGGATTTTAGGTTTTTACCTGGGACTAAAAGAAACAACATGTAAGTATGTACAGTCACGATCCTTCCCAGTGATACATTTTGTTGACAAAGTCCCTTGAACGAATTCTGCTACATTACAATGACGTACCTATGGCTGCCGTCGACACTGAGCGCTTCACACAGATGCCGAGAGTCCGACTTTCGGGAAACCCAACACGATGCAGCAGAGGCTGCCGGGGGGACCGGTGGCGCGATCCCCCAGCTATACCCTGAGCCGACCCCAAGCTCCCCCCTGGGGACCCTCATGGTGTCACAACCGGAGATAATCATGTCACGCGAGACCGACCCTATGCTCTAGAGTAGTTCCTAGGAGTAGGCTTAACCGCCACTGTGACAGGATTAGGTAGGTCTTCGCCCTCGCCGGCGAGGCTTGCCGCTTAACGGCGATTCGCGAAACGTGCCACACCCCTATATACCGAAAGTCTGCCACTTTCGAGAAAACTATTCCCGATGCAGCTTGGGGGACACCCTTATGCGGTTTTTGCAACCGCAATTTTAGTTTATAAGTTAGGTTTAGGGTTTTTTTTCGGCGGATTAGTCCCTAACGGGATTCTCCGCCACCAGCCCAGTTAAGCAGTTAGGGTACCCATTTTGGGTACAAATACTGCGAGAGTCCATTCGAAAAAAATAAAAAAGAACACTGAGTGCAAGCGATTTTAGCCTTAGTGGTGGTTCACTGGAAAGTTTGGTGATAGTACATTCAAACTTTTTGTGCTTCTTGTTATATTGTAATGCTGAACTTTTAAATTTCAACATGGTTTTGTTTGATTTCCATATTTCAAAAATCAATGGAGTTATTAAAATTTAATAGAATAGAATATATTTATTTGCATAAAACATGGTATAAAAAGGTGTTATAAACTTAAGTATGAGATCATTCATGTTTTGCTTAAAATTAAAGCATGCAAAATTGTAGACATTATAATCTTTGTTCGAAGAATTCCCTAATGGTATAGTAATTATTTTTATTCAGCCATTCATACAATTTGTTCTTAAACAACCTGCAATTTAGTGTGTGTAGTACCTAGTATGTATTTTTAATACACTTAATAAATATATTTCAGACGAGAATCTTCTAACATCATTTGTGGATCTTAGAAGTTATGCTGGTGAGCAGGCAGAGCCTCTGGACAATGTCGACCAGTGGCCAGAGCCAGTGGTCTGCACTGGCTATTAGCCCATGAATCCACACTACATCATACTAGCTACAGAGTGAGTAACCGGTAGATACTCTAGACACAAATCAATATATTTCCTTTCTGACTTATTTGCTGTAGGCTCAGAATACAGAAAGTCCCAAAAACCACGTCCGCATACCATAAATGTGACATTGACACCCATATTCTTTCTTAATTGTTTCCTCAAAAATTTCTAGACTCAAGCTTAGTCAAGTATGCCTTCAAGGGCTTACAAATAATTGCAAAATCGGTATTTTTAGACATTAAACACTGGACTGACGAATTTTGCTATCGACTCTATAAGATTTCATGAGTAACAAAATTGGTGTGGAAGGGTGACATTTTATTGTCACTTGTTTTAGAATGCAGTTGCTAGTAGGTGATGTGGCTTCTGGTCCTTTCTGTATTCAGAGGCTGTATGTACCTATATACACTATGTCTTCTCATGGGTGTCGTAAAAGGCGACTAAGGGATTCAACAGAGGATGGGCAGCATCATTCTCTGAGTATTTAACCAACTAACTGTGATCGCCAACCCGCCTGCCAAGCGTGGCGATTATGGCATATCCCCCTTTCTTGGGGGCACAATCCGTCCAGCAGCGGATGTCTTTTGGCTGGGATGATGATGATGATGTACCTATACTTTTTGATTCCTATGTAATAATATTTTTTTTTCTTTAAAGTATAAATACCTGCTATGCGCATAGCGCGCGCATACCTACGGCTGGTAGGCGTCAATGTCACAACGAAGCAAGGCGTAGCAAACAAAGACATTTGGTAGTAACAGACTGGCTGCAGCATTAGAGACGACTGTCGAGAGACTGCGGAAATAAATACAAGTAATGGTCTTATTTTTTTATGTGTACAGTACGCGCAATTTATCTTGGCCATAGTGTTTTTTTTTTTTTTTCGTAATATACTTTGGCGAAACGAGCTAGAGGAGAGAAATGCAATATTTTTGACCTTTTAGTATTTTTAAAAGACTAAAGGACTAAAGAAGAGAATTTTATACCAGTTTTTTAATTATGTTTCAAAATTTTTCATTCTTACTATAGTATCGAGTAAACGTTCGTCTGGTGAACACGTGACGATAGCTATTCGATTGTGCCAAAAACTCATGCTCATGGCTCTAGCATTCTCTTCCCGCGATACCCCGAAGCTACGTCACGATCAGTGTTGCCATTGATTGACATCTTCAATACAAATAAGGAGAGATTTTAATTCATAATGAATACATCATAAATGAACGAAACGATGACTGAAACGTGGTCACTCACAATGGGCTTGATAATAAGGCTCAAAGTCACTGAAATGGAAATGGAGAGGGCTATGCTCGGAGTGTCCCTGCGTGATCAAATCAGAAATGAGGAGATTCGCAGGAGAACGAAAGTAACCGACATAGCCCGAAGAATTGCCAATCTTAAGTGGCAGTGGGCGGGGCACATTGCTCGCAGAACGGATGGCCGATGGGGCAGTAAAGTTCTGGAGTGGCGACCGCGTACTGGAAGGCGTAGCCTGGGTAGGCCCCCCACAAGGTGGACCGACGACCTGGTGAAGGTCGCGGGAATCCGCTGGATGCGAAAGGCACAGGACCGGTCGTTGTGGCGATGCTTGGGGGAGGCCTATGTCCAGCAGTGGACGTCATTCGGTTGAAATGATTATGATGATGATGATGACATAATAAATTCCTAACTAACTAGGCTAACTATATGTTTATTTTTTGTACTACAGGCTTCCAATGAGAGAATCATCATCAACTCAACCACCCACGACCTCGTTATCAGCAGTCTGACACTTTCACCTTAGGGTGAATGCTACATGGTAGCCTTCTAGGGTGGTTTTCTAATTCAAGTGTTACCCATTGTCAGGCAGTCGACTGTACCTCGCTAGCTCGCAGTTATGAAACTCGCTTGAGCTGGACAGCTACTTAAGTTCACAAAGGGCAATATTTTTGATATTTTAGGCACTTAAGGTGAATGCTACAGGGTAGCCCGCGTAATTAAAAAAATTCGGGGTTTTTTGCAAAGTGTAGCTTTATTTCACGTTGTATATCAATCAAAATATGATTGGCGGAAATAATAACAATATATCTACTGAATAATACTCATAGAAAATTTAACCTAGCTCTATAAGCTGTACAAGCTCGAAAATCGATAATTTTATCGTAAATTAATATTATCGAGCTTGTACAGCTTATAGAACTTGGGTAATATTTTTTACGAGTATTTTTCAGTAGATATATTGTTATTAATTCCGCCAATTATATTTTGACCGATGTACAACGCGAAATAAAGCTAGAATTTGCAAAAAACGCCAAAAATTTTGAATTTCGCGGGCTACCCTGTAGCATTCACCTTAATTTTAAGTCAGCTCAGTCATTCAATTTGTGTATGCTGTGGCCTCCTGTAAGTGAAGGAGTACACCAGATAGAATCCTGTATCTGTCACTTGTGATTTTTTGTGTATATCTATTGTTGGAGGTCCTCAATAATATAAAGAAATGAATCAATAAACCCTAATGTTGATGTTGTGGAGGAACAAGAGATGGAGATGTTCTTCCAATACAAAGGAAGGATCCTCCAATCATGCTAGGTCCCTTTGTCTGCTGGGTCGCGGCCTACCAGTGGATGTCGTGCTTTCGTATTTATGCAATTTGCGAGTCAAGTATTGCTTAGGTGATTCATGGTTTATGACGTCATCCCATTCGCATTGCCGATATCCAGAGAATCTAGTCGTGTTTGACGATATTGAGTAGCCAAGTGGCGCCCTCAACAGTAAAAAAAATATTACATATTACGCGCTGAATACATCATTTAACGAAAATTAACATAACATAACATCACGCCTGTATTTCCCCGAAGGGGTAGGCAGAGGTGTAATAGTACACCCACATTTCGCCAGTTATGTTATAGTCCCATGTAATAGGGGGCGATCCTATTGCCATTGACTGGGCACAAATCCAGACTCCGGGCTGCTACTGAGAATTTACTAATGAACAAATCCAATAACACTTTGCCCGACCCGGGAATCGAACCCAGGACCCCACGCTCAGCAGTCGCGCTTGCAACCACTAGACCAACGAGGCAGTTAAAAATTAGTTTTTACCAATTGAAGTACAGGTACTGTAGTGTAGTGTAGTGTAGTTGTAGTGTAGATATCCCTATTAGCGATAAGACCGCCAATGTACCCTTATTTTACATGTTAGTCCTAAGTTTAATAATGTTATTGGTGTACAATAAAGAATATTCTATCTATCTATCTTTAATCAGAAACTGCCAAAACTGGCCGTTTTCCGCACTTTTTCTATCTACAACTACAGCGAACTATAATTATATTACAGTACCTGTACTTCAATTGTTAAAAATAAATTTTCGATGAAGTATTCAGCGAGTAATAATTTTTTTACTGATGGGGGTGCCACGTGGCTACTACATGCTCCTTTAAGGTGCTCGTGGCTAAGTAGCAAGCGTGTGAATTGTACGATCTGCAAGGTTAAGCTGCACTAGCCGCGGTCAGTCTGTGGATGGGTGACCGTTTCGTTACACATCGAGACCCCTTCGTGCCTCGGAGAGCACGTAAAGCCGTCGGTCCTGCGCCTGATCTGTCTCCGGTCGTGTCGAATTGCCGTCCCATCGGATTATGAGAGTGAGGGAATAGTGAGTGCACCTGTGTTTGCGCACACACTTGTGCACTATAATATGTCCCGCGTAGATGGCTAGTCTCTGTTGAGATTGGCCGCCGTGACCGAAATTCGGCCGGGAGGACATTATTACATGCGCCTTAATGTACCATTCATCGCACAATTGGCTACTCCGGTCAACCATCGTTCCTATAACGCATGCGAAGATCGTGTTTTCACGTTCGACCGGTTTCATACGACTACAAACCGTAGTATATCTTAATTGTGCCTTTTCTATGTGGCCTATATTTATTGTGTAGGGATCAGTCTGTACGAAAGTTCGAACTTCGTTTGTAGTTTATGAAACGCGAGTAAACTCCTAGTTTCTCAGTAATAGTTCGCACGTAGCGCGATAGATGTCGCTACAATGTTCACTGCTGAACTTAAGCCTCGCAGACTGCAACTTTAAAGGCCAAAATGCCACCACCTACGTACGAAAGCTTACCTCAAATGTACACACACGTGTAGGTTAGGGATGCTCGCCGCTTGTAATGCGACCGAGTTCCAAGAGGTTCTCAGTTTTTCTCAGAGATGGCGTTTGTTGGGAAATAACATAAAATAAAATCTTGTGATAGAAACACGGTTTTTAATTTGGTAAGCACATTGTACAAAACTCTCATTCTCATCTAATATCAAAACTGAAGTCTTACTTTTTCTGGAGTTGACAAGACATCAAATAACTAAGTATATTATTATTGCCATCTAATACAATCAATATTTATTAATATTTTATGTTTGGATACGAACAGCGTGCTTGAATAGCGACTGGCGATTGACGTGTATGTATATTGACGCAAGCGTGCGTGTGTCTTGGGTAGCACACCTAAAAAATGAGGATTGTGCAAGGCGCTCTTTTGATAACTGTGCCACCACACTATGCTAGCACGATTGAGGCGAGGCTGCATCTTTTACTGTAGGTATCATGTATGTGCTAAGGTGAACTATTCATAATAACGCACATTCAATTCCCACAGATAACTTATGCGTCCATTACACGCACGCTACTCGCGAGACATCGAAATCGTGGTAGCACAATGTTATAAAATGAGTGAGTGACTCTTTGAATTAGTGAGTAGCTACAATCGTGCTAGCATACGTACTGCGTCACCCAACACTACAGCGCAATTGCCGATAAACTGCGGGCAAGTGCGGGGTGCGGACGAGGAATCTTAAATTAACGGGAATGTCCCAAAATATTGATTTATTATTGAATCCAACTGAATTCAACAACCACGTATCTACAATTCAGTTGAATTCAATTTCGACATATCTACAATTCAGCTTGAATTATGAGTACGTTGTTGCTTTACGACTGCAACGATTTTAATATTGATTTATATCATGGTATAATAAGATGTTTCACCAGGTATTCTCTTCCCGCAATGACAGCGCGATGCCTCCAAGCTACGTCACGATCAGTGCTGCCATTGATTGATATCTTCAATATACTTAAGGAGATTTTTGTTCATAATGAATATAAAATAAATTCCCAACTAGCCTATTTGTCATCTCGTGTTATTCATCTAATTCGTTAATAAAGGAAACTATATTAAATTACTAGTTAAAAAGTGATACTTTATAGATGAAAGTAAATGAAAAAATGCATTTTGCTCGGATAATTTATTTTCACAAAGTGGCAGCACATCAAACTGACAAGTGTCACTCTAACAGCCCGCTATTGGCTCCACGGCCGATGACGTAGTACGGAGGCAATCACGTGACCTAGCTGTCACGGGAAGAGACTACCTGGTGTTATTATACCATGATTTATATAAGAAGATGAAAATATTCTGTGTACAACACTGTCATGAAATATTATCATTTCAGCATCAAGCAGGACAGCTCTTCAAATCCCGCCGTGTAGCTGGTCGATTCGGATATGCAGAAAATTGTGAATATTGGACAGCAGTGTCTAGAAGAATCTAAGACAGCACAGGCAGATGATGTAAAATATAACCTTAATTTATATTTTTTTCCTAAGTTTTGCTATCAATGGAAGGTCCCATGCGTTATTGGAGATAGCGTGGAAGTTTATTTAGACGTATTTATATGTGATTTTTTAGGATTTAGGTAATTAGGATAATTAAAATAATGTTTACATTTAAAAGCTGTAATTTTATTCCTTACTACAATAGGGAAGGTGACTAATTGTTTTTCATTCGTTTTTATTAGAAATCTCGAAAAAAATACCAAGAAATATAAGCAACAATAAAAAAACCAAAGAAATATTTAATTAAATGATAGGCGATTTAAATTTGTTCACTATACAGAGACAGCACTATCAAAGTATGACGTCATTGTATGTTATATACCTACACAAAATCAACAGCACACCACTCATCCACACAATACACTCTTACATCAACTACACAATACACATACACTCATGGCTTAGTAGTAACCGCCATCAATTTACTTTTTTATTTATTTATCATATTACCTACTTCTAATAACAATTATTAAGGAACAATAAAAAGCAATGTACCTACTTCTAACCGAATAATAATATATAACTTAAAGCTTAGTTTTAGGGAAGGCACTGTTTCCTGAGATACAGGTTGTCACCTAGTTCGGGAGACAGAGCTCCATTGTTATGAAACATATTTGGTTGCTAATAAACGTTATTTATTATTTTTTATTGTTAAAACCTTCATAGTAACTTGACATCTCTCTGTACAATGTCTACTCAAAGGTTTGCTGGTGGAAAACTCAATTAAGAGTTAAGGGAAAATGGCAGACAAGTGGCGCCCCCATCAGTAAAAAAATATTACTCGCTGAATACAACATTTATCGAAAAATCGTTTTTAACAATTGAAGTACAGGTAAAAACCGGCCAAGAGCATGTCGGGCCATGCTCAGTATTATAGGGTTCCTTAAGTAGGTGTAATTACAAACGAATCAAATCGAATATTAATCATGGCTATTTTAGTTTTTGCAATAATCGGCAGCATTCGCGACTCAGTGTGTAAGTAGCGCCATCTAGCGATAAATTCAAGAAGCCAAATTTAAGAAGTTATGTCATTTTAAAGTTACTTTTTGTGATTTTTCAAATATAAAGTAAAGGAGCATTATTTGCTATGATAATTTTTCTCTAAGGTCAATGACCTTTGAACTAGGACGTTTTAAGTATTTTTCAGTTTTCTCTCTATAACTCAAAAAATTATAATCATATTATACTCGAAATAATTTTAAAAGAGAGTTTTCACAAAGGTCTATCAATTTGGAAGATTATAAGTTTCTACATTGCATAGTTTAGAAATGGCAGGGGGGGGGACACATTGCAAGCCACTTTGGCGGGCTATATTTCGCAGATGGTACACCTGATAAAAAAGTGGTGTATGAAACATTACCTTCATTTTAGTAGATCTATTCAATGATACCCCACACGAGGGCGTGCAGCGAAAAAAAAATATTCATCCCCATTTCACATGTATGGACGCCACCCCTAAAATACGTAAAAACCATTTTTTTATTCATTTAAAATTGAGATCTATATTTAGACTATTTTTTAACAAAATTTCATTTACTTATGTTTATAACTGTAGAAGTTATTAAGCTGTAAAGGATTAGGACAGACGGACAGACGGACGGACATGACGAAACTATAAGGGTTCCTTGTAGGACTTCGGAACCCTAAAAAAGGCAGGCAGGCATGTCGGGCAAAGTGTTATAGGGTTTTTTCATTAGGAAATTCTCAGTAGCAGCCCGGAGTTTGGATTTGTGCCCGGTCAATGGCAATAGGCTCGCCGCCTATTACATGGGACTATAACATAACTGGCGAAATGTGGGTGTACTATTACACCTCTGCCTTCTGGGAAATACAGGCGTGATGTTATGTTATGTTGACGTACAAGTACTGCTGTAAAATATAGTTCGCTGTAGTCGTAGATAGAAAAAATGCCAAAAGTGGCTGTTTGTCGCACTTTTTCTATCTGCAATTACAGCGAAGTATAATTTACAGAGTCAATAGTTTCTGACTAAACTACAGCTTAATTTAATTACCTATACAGCTTGGACGAATAAAAAAAGGTGGACGGAATCTCGCTAAACAAAAAGTGAACCCATAGTAAGACGGCTCGCTTAAAAGTACGGGCTGGCACGCACACATTCACACCCATAGTAAGACAAAAAGCCGCGATTACGCAACAAATCTCGTATGGCGGTAGTCATTGTATATAACTATAACTATTGCTAGCTTTACCCACACTCACGTTTTTGCTATTCTTGTACCTATACTTGCATGCATCTTAACAAATTAATAATGTATAAATCACAAAGCTTGTACAATCTTTGTGTGTCATTTAAACGGGGAAGGAACTGATTTCTGACACACAGGCTAGATTATAGCTTAGTTTATAAATGAGAGCTTTCAACAAATTATGAATTTATTTGGTGTCAAATAAATAAATAAATAAATGCTACACCGCTAGAGTTATTCAACATTCGAAAT
This sequence comes from Asteroscopus sphinx, assembly GCA_949699075.1. NCBI lineage: Eukaryota > Metazoa > Arthropoda > Insecta > Lepidoptera > Noctuidae > Asteroscopus > Asteroscopus sphinx. The sequence goes on along the minus strand of OX453002.1, from coordinate 2,909,207 downwards.
ATTGTCGTAGTGTCACAAATAAAATAACAATAAAATTGGTGTGTTAAAATTCTCTCGAAATTATAGTGGGCTTAAGAAAAAACTAAGTGTTTCAATCTTTTCTTAGCGAGATTCCGTCCGCCATTATTTATTCGGCCGAGCTATACAGCATGAGTTTTGAAAATAGTGCTGGAGGACCAAATCCGTAACTATATGTTATAGGAGAAAAGTTGTCAATGGAGCCAAGCTCGATTTCGGAGAAAACAAATAGGTACTGCATTTTCAGTTTGTTTTTAAAGCAGCTGGTTCGGCCAGGATGCGAACCCAATATTTCCCAAAATCCTATTTCTTTTGTTTTGACACATTATATTTCGCAAGATTCATTGCTTATCAGCAACCAGTAACCTTATCAATTGGTGCAATAATAGGGGTTGGTAATTTTTGTAAAAAAATATTGAATCGATTCCTGGCCGAACCATTTGGAAAACTTTTCTCTATTGACCCTCCAGCACTATTTTCTAAACTCACATTGTATGAAAGTTAGCCTTCGCGCACATTGAATGCTGAATATACTCCTGTAATTGTTTAGCTGTTTCAGGTTATTTTCCACTATCTAAAAAAAACTTTACAGCGCCATCTAGTTAGGATAGCGGTGAACTTGCAACATTGCTTTACCGGTTGAACGGTTGTCTTTCTTGCATGAAACAAGTGGCGACCGAGAGATGGCGGGATGATATGCGGTTCACTATGTGAAGTCCCATCTAAGAATAATAATTAATGAAAAAGTTTTTTTTTAAAGCACGTTTTTTTAAAACGAAGCGAGTAATATTGCATTGTCATCCAGTCCTGAGCTATGTTCAAAGTTCCAAGTCTCTAGCTTAACGGGAAGTTAGTTTAAAATCAATTGCAAAATTTGTACAGATATGACTGAAAGCGAGTTAAAAAAATACGCGCTAATTATTAAAAAAGCTTAAAACCGCAGTTTTTGCACGTGGAATGAAGCTCAAAGACTACAGTAGTATTACTGGATGATGAAGCAATTTCAAGCCTGAACGTAGCCTGTTCAGTAAATTTTTCGCGCGCATGTGTTCGTGTCGGCGAACATTTTACGTGCCGCTTGCGGGAACACATTGTTTGATTTTGTGCTTCAACTTTGAGCGGAAATTTGAAGGAAATTTTCGCTCTTAAGTCAGAAAGTTTACGGGAATGCACATTATGCTCTCTGTCGCTTAGTTTTAAATAGGTACCTACCTGAGTGAATATTCAAAAAATCTTAACTAAAATTTAGAAAGTCATTAATCTCTTGAGTTCTTTAACACGATAATAGTTCCAATTGATTTTTTCTTGTGATTTTGTCTCATAAGACACTCGTCATTAGACAAGATCACAAGAATAAAAACAATTGGAACTATTATCGTGTTAAACAACTCAAGAGATTAATGACTTTCTAAATTTTTGTTAAGATTTTTCGAATATTCACACACCTACCTACCTAATATTTATTCTCAAAAAGAGCATTACAGTTCGCTTATATGAGTTTACATTTGCAAATCTATCTATGCCCTACAAATTAATACAATAGCGTCGTAAGGCCCAAGCTAAATTTAGGTCGATATAAATGACGACCCAATGTACATACTAAAATAGGTGTAAGTACCTAGTTGCGGCCCAGACTTCAATTTGTAAAAAGTAAGTAAGTACCCATTACCTAAATCGGCCTAACGGCCTAAAACAGGGAAATCAGATGCAAATTAAGCCAAACAAAGATGCCCGTTTTTTAGGTCGTTGGGCCGATATTAGTCGATCCATCTATAAGTAAAACTGTGAGTCTGAAGTAGATCGTTGGGCCCATGGTATAATCAGATGTTTCACCAGGTATTCTCTTCCCGCAATGACAGCGCGATGCCTCCAAGCTACGTCACGATCAGTGCTGCCATTGATTGATATCTTCAATATACTTAAGGAGATTTTTGTTCATAATGAATATAAAATTAATTCATAACTAGCCTATTTGTTATCTCGTGTTATTCATCTAATTAGTTAATAAAGGAAACTATATTAAATTATTAGTTAAAAAGTGATTCTTTATAGAAGAAAGTAAATGAAAAAATGCATTTTGCTCGGGTAATTTATTTTCACAAATTGGCAGCACATCAAACTGACAAGTGTCACGCTAACAGCCCGCTATTGGCTCCACGGCCGATGACGTAGTACGGAGGCAATCACGTGACCTAGCTGTCACGGGAAGAGACTACCTGTTGTTATGATACCATGGTTGGGCCTATTAATCTGTGGTTGGGCCTTACGTGGATAGGTAAACATTCTATAACCAAATAAACAAGATTTGTGATGTTATAATTATGTAGGTAGGTCTCTAATCTTAATAATCTATACTTCTTAACTATTATAAAATTGTAAATGTCTGTTTGTTTGTTCCAGTATCACGCTAAAACTACTGGACTGATTTTGATCTTTTTTTTTTCGTTTCAAAGCTGATGATCAGTCTTAAAAACTGGTATGAGTTTGCTTCCACATACTATATTATTGGATAGGTATCATCAACAATCTAAGTATATGTACCTACTGTGTTGACATATAACTAAGTATCTCGATGGATGCCAGTACTCGTCTATATTATTGGATAGGTATCATCAACAATCTAAGTATATGTACCTACCGTTTTGACATATAACTAAGTATCTCGATGGATGCCAGTACTCGTCTATATTATTGGATAGGTATCATCAACAATCTAAGTATATGTACCTACTGTGTTGACATATAACTAAGTATCTCGTTGGATGCCAGTACTCGTCTATGTAAAAAAGAGGGGAAACCTTCGTAGTTTTAATTGTACTACCCGCCTCTCCAAGAATGTTTAATAATTGGTAGAACGGTTTTGGAGCACTTTTGAATGTACCATCTATAAAACATTCAATGCTCGTTGGTAAAATTTGTTTTGTGTATTCAGAAGCAAATTATCTTCTGATCTTGAACATGAGACATTTATCATAAAATTGCAATGGCCAGTACATGATATGTAGGTATATCAAAGAGTATCTACTATACATATTAACGCAATATAATAGGATCTTACTAGACATATGTATAAAAAAAAGAACAATGAATATCAGATGATCAGATTTGCTTGCACTTGCTTGCCTTGCAGTGGAACCAATTAGTCGTACAAAATTTTACCTAACTCCAACAATATAATTTTATTTTATTCTAACAAAATGCAATTAACTAACAATTAACTCAGTTGTATTTTTATTTAGCCTGTTTTGGTAAGTAATTTCATCAGTGGGTCTACAAGGAACGACACAGAGTATTCCTCATGGGCCCACTGCTGAGTGGGATTACGAGGAATTACATTTCCCTGTGGTCCCACCAGTGGAGCAAAGTAGTGGGACCACGAGGAACGATCGAATTCTAGAATTATTTTCAGAATAGTCTGCCAGAAGAAATGATAGGAATTTAGCGGGTACTTTAACCTCATGGAAATCTCTACAAATAAGCTTGGTGACATTATGTTGTTCCTTTTGCTTATTATACAGAACATATTTCATATTATTGAATGAAGGAATTTTTGTTACCAGATTCATTCCTTCATCCAATAATGGGTCAATACCCTTTTTATAAATAGACGGGATTGGTTCATTTAAAACTGCCGCTTCTCTCTTGATTTTTTCCAGTTTTTGTGCCACTTTGTTTTTAGCACTGTTTGGCAAACTTTGGAAAACTTGCGGTTTTTTACATATCGAGCCATCCTAAAAGGAATTAAAAATTCATTATAAAACCATATACCGTCGCTGCGCCTGCCAAATTCCATATGTGATTTTTGATAGGTTTCGGGAAACAACAAAAAACATATTATTTTCTAAACAATACATTAAATAAGAAAACTAATAATGTAGTATAAAAAACATTATTTATCCTGAAAATTAATTTGGTTAGTAGTAGTTTTTAGTTGGTAGTTTGGTCAGAGTGTCGCCTTATTTTATTCTATATATTATTTCTATGTTGTCTTAATTATTCATTTCATTATTCTTAATAAGTTATTATTATTTAGTTATTATATTCGATTATCATTTGCTTTAACGGTGAAGGAAAACATCGTGAGGAAACCTGCACACCTGAGAGTGCTCCATACTGTTCTCAATGGTGTGTGTCGTCCGCCAACCCACACTAGGCCAGCGTGGTGGACTAAGACCTTAGCCTTTTCGTACTGAGAAGAGGCCCGTGCCCAGTAATGGGGTGGTTATGTTTTGTGTAAGTTATTATTATTTAGTCATTAAGTTCTTATTATTTAGTTATGTAAGTCTGTGTTTTTTTTTAAAGCAAGCAAGAATCAAACAAATCTTACTTCAGTAAGAGATCCAGAGCATTTTCTTTTTCTTTTTAGGCTGCAGATCCATAGGGTATGATCGTTTGTGTATGTTTTGTGTCTGTAATACTGATAGCCTTGAAAAAGTAAAACCTGACCACGTTTCCTTTGGATGATATTGAATGATGATGAATTGTCCGAATCACTCATTATTAAGAATTTTCGGCTTATTTATGGAGTATGCAGTGATTACCTATATTATGTTTCAATAGGGTTAAAAGTAGAAATTTGTGCACAATCGCAAAAAATATAAATGACTGACGTGAAATGATGTTGAATGTCATTAATGTCACAGAGAAAATAATCACTTGATTAAAGTGATTATATTATCTTTGGTTTTAATTGTTAAAATAGGAATATGTCCAAGAAGTCGGTATATTAACATGATAGTATACATACATATAGTTATACAGAGAGTTCCATTTCCCATCGCTATGCTACATAGAGGGAAAGAACTTTAAATATTGAAAATAGGAAATTTAACTTGAAGACTTAATTTTATTTTTTAAAGCAAGTAATGCTGCATTAAAGGTTTTTCGAAAGGGTCTTCCCCGAGCTGAGAATCGAATCTTCAAGATTGCCAAAAAATATCAGCCTGTGTTTTTTTGCCACCAGTCGACAGTCGATGATAAAATAATTCGGTTGGCGGGAAAATTCGGAAAGATCGTGTTGTGGATTTTGTATTATTTTCCTAAATTTGTGTTTCTTCGAGTGTTAATGTGTAATAATGGTGGATTATTAAATGTTAAGTGCTCGTTAACGTGTACAAGTGTGGGTAAATGGTAAAAAGTTGAAAAACGTGACTGTACCTAACTTGAATAGGTCATGCACTGATTCTCTTTACTTTTGTGGATTTCTAATTATTTATTGAAAATAAAACGACTTTTCTGTTTGACACATTTTTTAGTTCTTTTTAATTCGCCACCTGCCAAGATATACTCAACGATCTTTGGTATAATACTCCACGGAGGCACGGCGTTAACATCCTCCCCACTTTGAAAGTAGCTACTGCTTTCAAGAATTGCTGCTTGCCTGTTCACTGGATGCTTCTTGTTTCTTCTCCAGTAGCCGCTTGCTGTTCCACTGGTGCATTGTCGTCCAGTGGCAGTGGGCAAATTTTGGAGAATGCACGGCGAGTAATGCTCTTTGCAGTTTTGATGCTGGCCACCCTTGAGACACCATCTTTGCCTGGAAAAACTTCAATAATGCGTCCCAGACTCCATTTCAAAGGAGGCTGGTTGTCATCCTTGATTAAAACGAGGGTGTCCTTCTTCAAGCTGTCAGTCCCCTTCTGCCATTTCACTCTCGCTTGCAGCTCGGAGATATATTCTCTGGACCACCGGTTCCAAAAATGTTGTCTTATTTGTTCAACCCTTTGATAGCAGGTCAGTCTGGATGATGACACGTTGCTCAGGTCGGCGCTGACAGGTGCATTCAGTGGACGGCCAACCAAAAAATGACCAGGGCTTAGTGGAAGGAAATCCTGTGGATCTGACGACAGTGGAGTTAGAGGACGGGAATTTAGCATGGCTTCAACCTCTGCCAAAACCGTGCTGAACTCCTCAAACGTTAAATGTGCGTTGCCCACAACACGTCGCAAATGATGCTTGCAACTTTTCACGCCAGCCTCCCACAGACCCCCAAAATGGCTTGCATACGGAGGGTTCATTTTAAATTCTATACCTTGAGACAATGCGTATTCTTTTATCTCATCGGAACAATTACTAAGAAATTTTTTAAATTCATTCATCAAGCCTACGAAATTCTTTCCGTTATCAGAAAATATAACAGCCGGTTTACCTCGGCGTGAAATAAATCGCTTGAGTGCAAGTAAATAAGCGTTAGACGAGAGATCACTGACTAACTCTAAATGAACTGCCCGTGTTGTGAAGCATACGAATAAACAGATATATGACTTGACTGTTTTTGCACCCCGACCTCGACGGTTCAATATAAGCACTGGGCCGGCGTAGTCGACGCCGCAATGTATGAACGGGTATCCTGCATCCAATCTTTCATGTGGTAAGTTTCCCATTATAGGTGTAAGAGTTTTACCTCGCATCCTAGCACACGTGACGCAAGCATGACAAGTAGTTCTCGCCAAGTTCCTCCCACCTACGGGCCACCACGATTCCCGTATCGAATACAACAGTAGCTGCGGCGCCGCATGCATTAACTGCTTGTGCTTATACCGAAAATATAGAACGGCAAGATGATGTTTACTTGAAATCAAAATGGGGTGCTTCTTATCAAAATTAAATTTAGAGGAATATCCTATGCGACCTCCAACTCTAATTAATTTGTTTTTATCTAAAAATAAATTTAATTTTGACAAGTGAGCCTGCGTTTTACTAGCACAACCGTTTTTAAGCAAAGAATTATACACGTCAGGAAACGCTTCCTGTTGTGCTAACCTTGCTAACGTTAAGACAGATTCATTCAACTCGCCCGCACTCAACATGCCTCCTCGCCTGAGACTACGATTGCGCGCGTTATGTATAAAGCGGAGTACATACGCGAAGGCACGCTGCATGCGTACGAAATGTGAATATCTAAAAAAGGGAAATAGTGTTATATTATTTTGTTGTTTTGTACCACAATAATAATTATGTGTGGCGTGTGTAGACTTTAGTTCTGGCAAATCTAATATAGGTGGTGGACTAGCCTCCAATGTATGCTCAAATTCTCGGTTTCGTAGGAACTGAGGTCCTCCCCACCACAAAGTGGAAGTACTGAGACTATCTACATTACAACCGCGTGACAATAAATCGGCAGGGTTTTCTTTTCCATTTACATGATGCCATGTATGCCCTTTAGTTATATCGAGAATTTCTGAAGTGCGATTTTGAACATAAGTTTTAAGTTGTGTAGGTGCAGTGTGCAACCACCCTAACACTATCGTGGAATCTGTCCAGAAAACAACTTTATTAAACTGAGTGCGAAGTGAATTTATAATTTTTGAGTATAATCGGGCACTTACCAGTGCTCCGCACAATTCTAACCTCGGTATCGTCACAACCGGTTTAATTGATGCTACTTTACCTTTAGAACACAGCAGGCTGACGTTCACAACAACACCTGACGAGTTATCTATTGTGCGAATATAGGCACAGGCGCCGTACGCTGCCTGAGATGCATCACTAAACATATGTAACTCTATAGATATATTGGGCATTGAGTTATTATTCATTGCGTATCGTGGCACTCTGATACTATTAAGTAATGTTAAGTTACTTACGAACCGATTCCAGATTTTTGTAATCTCCTCTGGTACCGGCGCGTCCCAATCTAACTGTAATACCCAGCACTTTTGTAATAATATTTTTGCTATTGTAATTACAGGACTTAATAGCCCAAGTGGGTCATAGATCTGTGCTGCACTAGACAAGATTATACGCTTTGAAATAGGTTTCGTGACGTCTTGTTCTAACTGTGTGTGAAAGTATAATTCATCCTGCGTAGGGTACCAACCTAAACCTAGGGTTTTACTCTGAACATTTTCGCCTACTGATAAATTCTTTGCTAGTGTCTGTGACATAGTTTGGGAATCATTTTCGAAATTATAAACCCATTTTCTAAGAGGAAAACATGCTGACTGTAATACATTCATTGTACCCTCACATATTTCTAATAGTCTTTCTTTACTGGAGGCTGAACAAGACATGTCGTCAACATAAAATCCGCTTAATATTGTTTGTGCGACATCGGGATCGTCAGATTCTTGTGCCAATTCTTTTAAACACCTGCAACTCAAATAGGGCGCGGACGCTGTGCCGTAAGTGACCGTGTTAAGTCTGTACACGCTTATTTCATCAGCTGGACTGTCACGCCATAAAATTAACTGTAAGTCGCGTTGTGATTCGTCAATTAGTACCTGTCTATAAAACTTCTCTATATCGGCGCAAGCGACATATTTATTTTCCCGGAATCTCAATAAAATGGACACTAAATCGCCTTGTATCGGCGGCCCAATCAGCTGGAGGTCATTTAACGATACTCCGGTAGTAGATGCGGCGCTTGCGTCGAACACAACGCGTAGTTTTGTAGTTATAGCATGCTCCCGAAACACACCATGATGTGCGAGAATATAATGAGGTGTCCCGTAAGAATGCACACGACTCATGTGACCTAACGCGATATATTCGTGAATAAAATCGGTGTACATTTTTCTATACGTTGGATTGCGATCTAAGCGTTTCTCAAGCGCGTAAAAACGTTGCTTTGCTTGTATGTATGTGTCACCTAAAGTTTCGGGAGAATGCTTGAATGGCATGCTCACACAAAACCTGCCGTCGACTTCACGTTTAGTTGTCTTTAAAAAATGATTCTCACATCGACTTTCTTCGTCGTCAAGCGAATCAGCTGATTTTGAATGAGCAGGCAATTCTTCCAATTCCCAAAATCTACGTAACTGATTATCTATAGACTGCATGGTTGCAGTTTGCGTGAAGTTACAAGATATATTGTTTGACCTTTGACCTTTAACATTTGTGACGGAACCAGAAACTACCCAACCTAATTTCGTGTTTTGTAGAAAAGGGCCGTTAGGTAAACGCATTTTCCCTGCACTAAGCAAATCCCAGAATAAATCTACACCTATTAATAGATCTATAGGTCGACTTTCGGAAAACATAGGATCAGCCAAAGAAATATTATAAGGAATTTTAAATAATTTCATGGGTACCGACACTTTAGGCAAAGTTGAAGTTAATTTTTCTAAGACTAGGCACTGTACGTGTGAAATAAACGTGCCATCCGTCGATCTAAGTTCGAGTTTGCAGGATTGGGTACACTGCGTAGCTATATTGCTGACACCTCGAATCTGCTGAGTGGACTGTATAAGTTGAACATTTAATTTATCACATAACGACTTGGTCACAAACGATCGTTCACTGCCACTGTCGAGGAGTGCGCGCGTCCTGTGTAAGTTACCTAAACTATCAGGTACATCGACTAGTGCAGTTGATAAGAGAACGGATTGCGGTGGTGACAGTTGCGTGCTATAGATGTCGTTATGTGTGTTATTCACCTGTATAGAATAACTTTGTGCGTGTGTGCTATTTGATGTACCGGCAGCGGCTTGGATCGCTGGCGGTTTGTTTTCATTCGTCGATTGAAGGTCGGCCGTGCGGGTCTGCGTTTGACTACCAATGCTAAGATCACATATTAATGTATTATGTTTTTTCTCGCATTTTCTGCACGGGCCGTACCTACATTCAACGGATGAATGACCTGCAAGAAAGCAGTTCTCACACAATTGTTTATCTTTTATCATCCTTTGCCTGTCTTTTAAAGTTAAATTGAGAAACTTCTGACATGAGTACAAAGGATGTGGTATGTTACATAATAAACATAACCTTTTGCGTGCCTGTTTTTTGTGTGAGTTATATTTAGTGTGATTGGTACCTTCTGCTTTTTCTGTAAGTATGTTACAGTGAACCTTTTGTGAATATGATTGTTTTTTGTCATGTGTGCTGTTAGACTTCTGTGATACAAATAATGTTTCTAACATATCTGCTTTATCTCTGAGGAATTTTAACAAGTCATCGACCTTAGGCTTTGAAGACTCACCAGTCATAGCTGAAATATTTTTATATTGCTCCCACTCGCGTTCCGTGGTTTGATCTAACCTGGACACAATCATAAAAATTATGAGTGTGTCCCAGTGCTCAGTTGACTCACCGAGTACTTTAAGGGCACGTAAATTCTTTAATGTTGTATCAATAAGCTTACGAATTTGAGCTGGCGATTCTTTCGAAACCGTAGGCATTGAAAATAATGACTTAACGTGATTGTGCACGAGTAATTTACTATTATTATATCGATTTGATAATAATTCCCATGCAACAGTGTAGTTATTAGCAGAAAATTCTATGGATTCAATAACTAGCTTAGCTTCTTTTTTTAATGATGATTTTAGATAATGGAACTTCTGTATTTCGGAAAGACTTTTAGAAGAATGGATTAGGGACGTAAACGTGTCGCGGAATTCGAGCCAGTGCTCATATGAACCGTCGAATTCTGGTAACGTAATAGTAGGCAATTTGACTGACTGCGGTAACTTATCAGTGCAAGTTGGAGTAAAATCGTCATCCAGCATGCACTGTGCTTTGGATAATATGGAGTAATATTCTCCATCAAAACATTCTCGCGCTTCTATTTGTTCCTGTAATTTACTCTCAGGAATCAACACGTCAATTTCATTTTGAATTCCGTGATACTCTGTGAATAAACTATTTATTCCCTGAATACGCATTCTCACCTCAGCGCGTTGTTCGACTGACAAAGTAATTCCTACTAATGAAAGCACATATTTCTTGAAACTGGTTAATCTACATTTTATAATACCTCTTTTCCTATTAAGATCTTTAATTAAAACTTTACTATCACCGTGTTCACTTTCGTTTGCCATTATGTGGGTATGCGGGAGTACTTACGGTTTTTAGCTGCTTCTTTGCACGTTGCACCCCTGGAATAAGCAGCCAGGCGAATGCAGGATGCAGATTATGCGTGAAGTGAGCAGGCACACCACGTTCAAGGCAGCTCAACACTGGAATTTACCAAAGGCACAAAGTCACACAAAGGAAAACTGTGGGCGGGAGGATTTTGGCTGGCTCGTCTCACCAAAATGCGCTGCGATGCTGCTTTTGCCGGTTGCGGCTGGTGATTATGACGGTGATCTGCGATGATCTGACCAGGCACTGGATTCTTCTGAGGAATTCCTTTTCCTCGCCGCTTGTATGTTCTAGTCTTCTAGTCGTAGGTTTTATGCATTCATACAATTATCTTCACTCCGTAATTGTATCCGGCTCGAAGGACCAAATCATGTACCTAACTTGAATAGGTCATGCACTGATTCTCTTTACTTTTGTGGATTTCTAATTATTTATTGAAAATAAAACGACTTTTCTGTTTGACACATTTTTTAGTTCTTTTTAATTCGCCACCTGCCAAGATATACTCAACGATCTTTGGTATAATACTCCACGGAGGCACGGCGTTAACAGTGACTTTCGTATTTTCTCATCATCCACTCAAAAACCTGGTAAAGTTTCCATCACTTTACTAGGGTGAGTAAACTAAAGACTTGGCTGGAGGGTCTAAGCAACCAGGCCATAAAACTACTCACATATATAACAAATAAATGACTTGGCTTAAAGGTCTTAGCAACCAGGCCATAATAATTAAAAAAAAAAAAAAAAAAAAAAAAAAATTCAATCACTTCAACAACGGTTTTCCCGAACAAATTTGACATGGGAGCCTTCAAGAAAAGAGCATGCGTGTTTTTAAAAGGTCGGCGACGCATCGGCGACTCCCCTGGTGTTGCGGATGTCCATGGGCTACGGAGATTGCTTACCATCAGGTGACCCGCATGCTCATATGCCCTAATAAAAAAAAATAAAAAAAAAAAAACAAACATACAATCATATATTGAGGGAAGATCACGACATCTAACAGCTTAGCTACATTTCAATAAAATAATACGTACCAAGGCTGAGGCAGTAAGTTTTACTCGAAAACACGCTTTTGTTAGGTCGACCGGTATGTAACTATGTAATGGCTAGTATAGTATTATATTATCTGTGGAAATGGAATCTGGTAACTAATTTAACCATCTTCCAAGGGTCGTAGCGTAGTGAAAATTGGCAGCTGTATGTAGTTCTGATGAAAATACAATAATATGGTACTGTCGAACTGATCTGATGATGGAGCCGGAAGATATGAACTGGAACTTTATGATGGAAAATCGTATCATAGCTGTTTTGGATTTCTGAGAAAAGTCTTGTAATGAACTTTGACCACGATTAGGTTTCAAGGTCTAATGATGGAGCCGGAAGATAGGCACTGGTATTCCATGATGGAATATCGTATCATAGTCGTGTTTGCACTTGTGAGAAAGTCCACGTAATGGACTTTGAACACGATCAGGTTTCAAGGTTATAACAAACCTATTATATATTGAATAGTGTAAATATTGACATAGGTGCCTGTATAAAATGTATAGGTATATACCTGTACATGGAGAAGCGTGTTTTTCTAGTGTTTTTTAAACTATTAATTTATTTTATGTAGTTTGTCCATATTTGATGGACTTCCTTTAATTTCAGACACCATGTTTGTTGGACAGATTTTATCTTTATTATTGACCTATCAACAGCTGCTAAAATACAGGATGATACTTCTTCGCGATTGTGTTAGTTTAGAAAAATCCTAGAATGCAGCATTACTTACTTTAAGAAATAAAACGCAGCCTCCGTTTAGTAGCATTTCATATTGCCAATCACAGATCTACTTTCCTTCCATGAAACGGCAATAGGATATCCTGTATTGTAGTGTGTAGCTCGACCAAAGACTTTGTATACCTACTTAGTAACTCTATGAGCTCGACTTACCTCGTATAGTGTTATTAGTATAAGCTAAGCTAAGTAAATACAGTACCTATATTAAAAAGTAATCGAAAGGAAAGTAACACGTCTTTCATTATTTATCATACCCCACATTACAATAAATAACATGTATCAGAAATACCGCAAAGTTTGAAGACAAAGGTCTTCAATCAGTGCGCCCTGCCTCTCATGACTTTCGGTGCCGAGACGTGGACACTGACAGTTGGGCTAGTCCACAAGTTCAAAGTCGCTCAGCGAGCTATGGAGCGAGCTATGCTTGGAGTTTCTTTGAAGGATAAAATCCGTAACGAGATTATCCGGAGAAGAACCGGAGTGACCGCCATAGCTTGTAGGATCAGTAAGCTGAAGTGGCAGTGGGCTGGCCATGTCTGTCGAAGGACCGATGGCCGTTGGAGCAGACGAGTCCTTGAGTGGAGACCGCGAATCGGCAAACGCAGCGTAGGGCGCCCCCCCTGCCAGGTGGACCGACGACCTAAAGAACGTGGCTGGGGGTACTGGATGCGGAAGGCAGAGGACCGAGTGTTGTGGCGCACCTTGGGAGAGGCCCATGTCCAGCAGTGGACTGCGATAGGCTGAGTTGATGATCAGAAATGCGTTGTCATATTATTATTTTAAGAGTTCATTCAGGGAATGAGATCGAACAATTTTTAATACGGGACCAATCCTGAAATCGTGAAGAAAAAATCTGCTGTTCCGTACATTTTGTCGAGCGACACCGATAATTTTGTAGAGAACAGCTGTTTTTTGCGATTTTAAAAGTTGTTCTATGCTATGCCCTGAATGAGCTCTTAATATGACCACGCATTTCTAATACAAGTTGTAGAGAATAGTCAGGTTGACCGAACCACAGATAATATAATACTATCCGAACTAATGCAACAGTGGTAATGGTTCGGTTGGTACAAAGTACGAAACTATTAAGGTGCTGCTTTGAATTTGCAACCGTCCCTTTCTAACATACGGCAAATTGCGCGTGTGAGAACAGAGCGGAATCGCGCTGTTTTGATGTTTTTTTACAATTTTGCAAATATCTCTTCGAATAAACATTTAAATTAAAATCTGTTACACTAGAATTTAGATATGTACAAGATATATCTTATTCACAAAAAACTATAGTATAGTAGCCGGCATGAGTCGTGAGCACAGATGGACAGTAGTGGGGGCAAGTTCGCGCATGTACACTTTCGACCAAAATTATTTAGTATCTTTGTTCACTAAATTTCACCGTTAGCGTTTTATAAGGATTATGGGTAGTTATAGAAACTACAAACTTTCTCGAATTTCACCCATATTATGATTTTAGGACTTTTTTTTTTACGCACAGATAAATAAACAGAAAACATTTTAACATATAATTTATTTTTTACTATTTAGTTATCGATGGACAGGTTTTTTAACTCGCATTCGTATTCTCAGCAAGTCCTTTCATTTGATACCCATATTGTACAAAATTTCAGCTCAATAGGTTGAAGATATCCGCTTCAAAATCGAGTTGCAAGATTCCACTCTAGCAAATATATTTACATACGTACATACATTGCTAGTTAAATACAATCTTGTAATAAATAAAAGAAGATGAAGAAGAAAAAAAAATCAATTTTTAATTCAAAACATTAAACACTCAAAAATCAAAATATAAATCAATTACAACAAAAGAAAAATAAACTGTTTTAAATTCTAAAATGTGAGTCAATAAAGTTGAACCGAAAGTGTACGGTAGCCGAATGACACCTAATTGTCCAATAGACGACGAGCATCGACTGTCGACCAATCGCGTAAATGCAATGTTCGGCGTTGGCACCCCGCGCTCCTGTCATTCCACCAAGCAGATCTATAAATGAACTTCTGCGCAGGTGAAGTTTGTGCTCACGACTCGTGCGACGATCTGTAAAAACTATTGGAATTTCTAAATGCAATTCGAAATAGTTCAAAAACAGACCTTATTTTGGAAAATAAACCTATCCAGCTAAGTAGCTATTAATTAGCTTATTAATGAAATTTCATTAAATCGTGTTTTCCCAATACCAAAATCTAGTAAATATAATGAAAAATCTTAAATATGAAAATTAGATCAACGTCGTATCCACAAATGAAAATATTTTGATTCTAAAATCCCTATTTTTCCCAATGCTAGTAGCAATAGATCGGTCAGTGATGCCACCGGTGGGTCCAAGAGTAATAGTGAATATCGTATGACGATGTATGACTCGTGGTCCCACTGGTGGGTCCACGAGTCATGGTTTTATCGTACGACGAAGACCCACCGACCAGTGGGTCCACGAGTCATAATTTTCCGAGCCGGTGGGACCACGAGCACTAGTGGTACAAAGCCCAGTGGGTCCACGCATATACAAAGGTACTCTGTGGGTCCACGAGTCATACATCGCTATTTTCTATCAACTCAGTCTGTGGCAGTCCACTGCTGGATATAAGGCACTCCAAAGCTGCGCCACAACACTCGGTCCTTCGCCTTCCAATCCAGTCCACCAACAGTCTACTTCTGCAGGTCGTCGATCGTCCTTTGCTGCGTTTACCGATTCGCGGTCTCCACTCTAGGACTCGTCTGATTCAACGGCCATCGGTCCTTCGACTGATATTTTGTCTACAGCACTATCGCTTAACAGGTGATGTAGGTAGCGGTCAAACCACGAAGAAAAGAAAGGAGTTTCTCCTTTCTGTTCTCCAGGTCAAACGCATGCTTGATTTGAATAAAAATAAATAGGTACCAGGTAAGGAGGCCGCAGAGCGAGATCGGGAGAGGTCCGATCCCGCTCGGAGAAGGAGGAACAAGGAAGGGAGGAGGAAGGAGGCAACCGCCCTGGCGCAAGGCCCAGATAGGGCTACGGGCCGCAACCCTGCCGCTACATCTGGCAGTGGACCTTCGGGATCGTGGACGCTAAGAGTTGGGGGACTCGAGGCGTCTATTAAGCGACCCTGGGGAGGACAGCAGTACGTAGTGGTCGCGAGTTGCTGTGGGGAAAACAATATTGTTTTCCCGGGACGCGCCAAAGGCTTAGCACTAAAGGAGCACCGGCGCGGTCCAATGGAGTTCCCGGAGCTCCTCTATTTGTGCAGAGGATGGCCACCGTGTGGGTTTAGTCGGTAAGAGTCCGACATACCCCTCCGCCATCCCCAGACGGAGGGTATCCATGAAGATTTCCATCCGAAAAAAAAAAAAAGGTATAGAACGGATGATATGGATTTAAATTGTGGAAAGAAAAAATCGCTCACGAGCAGGATTCGAACCTGCGACTCCTGGCTCAGTACGCCAGTGCTTTAGCCACTAAGCTACCGTGAACACTGCTCGTGGTATCGAAATTATCCTCCACTATACGTCTTTGGGTGACGTCAGCGATATCTTATTAAGAAACATTGTTTCTTAACCGACTCGACTAACTTTGCAGTTAAATCAAAGTCGTATAGATATGCCTACCCTTACTAATTCTTTTATTATTTATTATAATTTTTTTTTTTTTTTTTTTTTTTTAATTTTTTTTTTATTCTTTTTTTTTTTAAGAAACAATGTTTCTTAATAAGATATCGCTGACGTCACCCAAAGACGTACTTGGGACACTCAGAAAGTTTTGCGAAACTAAAAAAAAATGTTCTATACGTACATATATTTTTATCAAATCTTTTCAAAGTACTTTCCACCAGCCTCTATACAAAGATTCATGCGCCTAAACCAGTTTTCAAAACACTTTTTCCAGTCCGCCGCAGACACCTCGTTTACAGCCTGCTCGAACGCAGCCAGCGCATCTTCCGGCGACGAAAATTGTATCCCTTTGAGCTGATTTTTTATTTTTGGGAATAAAAAGAAGTCACACGGTGCTAGATCAGGGCTGTAAGGAGGGTGACCCAGGAGTTTGACTGGCGTGCTGTCCAGGAAGTCCCTCGTTTTGAGTGCGGTGTGCGCAGGTGCATTGTCGTGGTGGAGCAGTAGCCCGCGGAGCCCTGTGTTTGGTCGCTTGTTGCTTATAACAGAGAAAACTTCTGGCAAACATTTGGTAGTATACCATTCGGCATTAATGCTTCTTTGATCCCGTAAGGGAATTGATACCAAGTGGCCAGTCAAATTAAAAAAGCTAGCGATCAAAATCTTACCCCCGCTTCTAGATCGCTTCACTTTGGTAGGCGTTGGCTCATTTTGAAACACCCAAACAGTCGACTGGCGCTTGGTTTCTGGGTCGTATTGATAAATCCAGGACTCATCACCTGTAACGATGTCGTAAACACGCCGAGACGAGCCTGCTTCAAATTTGTTAAGCATATCACGGCACCATTCCACCCGGGCCTGCTTCTGAGCATCGGTGAGGTTGTGCAGCACCCAGCGTGATACTATCCTCCTCACGCGAAGATGGCTGTGTAGAATCTCGTGAACGCTTCCCGATCCAATCTTCAATATGTGTTGAATCTCCTGATATGTAATTCGCCTATTGTCTTGGATTAAATTTTTCACTGCTAGCACGTTTTCTTCGGTAACAGCCGTCAAAGGGCGACCGCTTTTTTCGTCATCCCCCAAAGTTGGTCGACCGCGCTTGAATTCGTTATACCGACGATACACGGTTGCCTTGGAAGGGCCTTCATCCATGAATGCCATTTGAAGTCTATCGTACGATTCATCCGGTTTCAGGCGACACTTGAAATCGTATAAAATCATAGCTCTAAAATGTTCCCGGCGCAGATCCATATTTCAGTGAGACACAATACTTTGAATTAACTCGCAAAAAATGTGGAGGGAAATTTTGAAATTGGAACTTACTTATTTTTACTTATAAATAATCATATTTTCGAAAAACATTATAACTGGCCAGTCTCCCATATATAAAAAAATTTTTTCGCAATACTTTCTGAGGGGCCTGGTATAGTGGAGGATAATTTCGATACCACGAGCAGTTTTCACGGTAGCTTAGTGGCTAAAGCACTGGCGTACTGAGCCAGGAGTCGCAGGTTCGAATCCTGCTCGTGAGCGATTTTTTTTTTCTTTCCACAATTTAAATCTTTAGATTTCGCTTCGCATGCGTATATGCATTAAAATAATAAAAGAAAAAAAAAAAATAAAGAATCGGATGATATGGGTCCAGGATATGGATGGTAAAAGAATCGGATGATATGGGTCCAGGATATGGATGGTAAAACTGGTATTACGCAGCAGCATTCTCTTGACTGCTAACGGCGTCGATTCTCTTGTTCACGAACTAAACTTATTTTAAACCTTTTTAAACTATCGCTCTCTTTTACTAATAATTCATATAAGAAAGGGATGGCAACAATTTTAGTGCTGTCAAATTAGTTTACGTGTTACATTTCTACGCTAATATTATAAAGAGGAAAGATTTGTATTTTTGTGTGTAAGTATGTTTGTAATGAATAAACTCAAAAACGACTGTGCCGATTTCACAAATGTTTTCACCATTAGAAAGCTACATTCACCCTGAGTAACACAGGCTATATTTTCATGTCCACCCGTGCGAATCTCAATCCGCATTATGCCATGAGCTATTATCATTATGTAGCTCATGTCGACACGTTAGAAGAAGACTGCTTACAAGCTTAGACGTTGTCAAGGCATAGAATAGGTACTGGGTGTCAGGGAAACGCTCCCGAAACTGAAAGGCTATTATTATACTACCTAAACACAATCGAATAGCCATCAACATACATACTTAAAACTTTCCTCGTAACATTCTCTCATTCCTCCTCATCACATGTCCATACCATGACAGTCTGCTACTGAACTGCTGCTGCTGCTTAACTTCTGTCACTGGCGCTACTTTCAGACTCCCTCTTACATATTCATTCATTCCTTATCCTATCCATTCTCGTTACACCACACATTCCTCTGAACATTCTCATCTCAGCTGCATGCACTTGCCTTTCATTAATTCCTTTCGTAGCCCAACATTCCGATCCATACAAGACAGCAGGTCTTAGCATGGTCTTATAGATATTTCGGAGGAATTCGGGAGTCACATGTAGTTCCCGTGACCTGCCGCCATTATACATAGTATACTATAACTTATAAATATAGGTAAATAATATAAGAAAAAAAACGTAGGTAAATTAAAAACATTTATTCTGGCGGTGGGGTCGCCCCCAAAATCATTTCAACCAACCTCAGTGTTCTGCACTCAAGTAGTGTAAGGTACCTGCAGTAAATAAGGGCCAGCGTCTATCAAAGACCATCCGAGAAACAACACACATGCAATAGTAATATGTATTTTAGTTTTAACTATGCCGTCTCTTATTTACTGCAGGTACCTTACAAACAGCGCCTGGCAGTAATTACAGTTTGGTAGATTTCAAAACAAAAAAATAATAGGCACATAATATAAGACAAAAACATAGGTAAATTAAAAACATTTATTCTGGCGATGGGGTGCGAACCATACTCAGTCGCCCCCAAAAACATTTCAACCATTTTTCATTATTTTCAGTGTTCAGCACCCAAGTGGTGTAAGGTACCTGCAGTATATAAGGGCCAGCGTCTATAAAAGACCATCTGAGAAACAACACACATGCAATAGTAATATTTAAGTTTTAACTATGCCGTCTCTTATTTACCGCAGGTACCTTACAAACAGCGCCTGGCAGTAATTACAGTTTGGTAGATTTCAAAACAAAAAAATAATAGGCACATAATATAAGACAAAAACATAGGTAAATTAAAAACATTTATTCTGGCGATGGGGTGCGAACCATACTCAGTCGCCCCCAAAAACATTTCAACCATTTTTCATTATTTTCAGTGTTCAGCACCCAAGTGGTGTAAGGTACCTGCAGTATATAAGGGCCAGCGTCTATAAAAGACCATCTGAGAAACAACACACATGCAATAGTAATATTTAAGTTTTAACTATGCCGTCTCTTATTTACCGCAGGTACCTTACAAACAGCGCCTGGCAGTAATTACAGTTTGGTAGATTTCAAAACAAAAAAATAATAGGCACATAATATAAGACAAAAACATAGGTAAATTAAAAACATTTATTCTGGCGATGGGGTGCGAACCATACTCAGTCGCCCCCAAAAACATTTCAACCATTTTTCATTATTTTCAGTGTTCAGCACCCAAGTGGTGTAAGGTACCTGCAGTATATAAGGGCCAGCGTCTATAAAAGACCATCTGAGAAACAACACACATGCAATAGTAATATTTAAGTTTTAACTATGCCGTCTCTTATTTACCGCAGGTACCTTACAAACAGCGCCTGGCAGTAATTACAGTTTGGTAGATTTAAATAATAAAATAATAAATAGGTGGGTACTGAATACAGGTAGGTATGAATAATAATAAAAAAAAAATTGGGTTTGGGTACCCTGGAAGCCTCGGCACCCGCCTTTACATAGGGCTCGCGGCGACGGTTACGCTGAGGCGCCTCTTGCGCCTGATGATCCGGTGTTGGCGAACCCAGTTCCTCCCCGAATTGCGACGAACCTGTCAAAGAGATAATAGATGTACATGGTGCCGCTTAAACGAACGAAAAACTTTTTGCATGAGGAAGCAGTCGTGAAATGTTGGCGGGGACCGGGGGGCGGACGGTGCGTTATGATTGGTCGGCTTAAAAGTTCGGTGTTACGATTCCGTATGATTGGTACCGCTCGCTGACGGACTGACGTCCTGATTGGCGGCGGGGCGTATCATATGCAGTACTACTGCATTTACATTGTGACCGGGGGGGTGTCCGGCTAATTGGCGTCTAGAGGCTTACTGGTCTGTGACACGGTGTTACGTTTCTTTGTTCGTTCGTTTGTTTGTTCCGCGAAAATCGTCAGTTTTCGAGAAAATCGCAATGTCCGTATTTAACTCACAGTGTCTACGAAACTTTATTTTGCGCCCAAATTATTTACGCAGGGCGTGCAATTGTTTCATGAACAAAAACAAGGTTTATAAGAAATAAAATAAAGATTGAAACTGAGACTTCTTTATTTCACATTAAAAAACCGGCCAAGTGCGAGGTGGACTCGCGCAGTAAGGGTTCCGTACCACCCATCGATCCGGTACCCCATAGAAACTGATTTAATTTACGAGAGTTTATCAAAAGACATCAACGCCCCGTTAGCAAAATATGAATTTTTGCATCTCTTTCTTACGCAGGTACCACCACATATGTCTATGTTTGCCCTATTTTTAGTATTGTTTGCTAAACTAAATAGCATGCACTATAACAGACCAAGTTTGACGCTAGTATGTATTACTGTTTCGAAGATAGAGCAGGAACAAAAACGTTGAAAAAAATGCATGTTTTTCGTGGTTTCTTGTATGGGGACATGCCAGAAGAAAAAAAAGAGTGTAGGTACTTTAGAACACACGACTGCAGTAAAACTTCACTAACTATCTCCCTCAATATTATTTCAATGAGAACCAGATGAGAACAAAGGAATGGCGGCGCGGCGCGCGTACATCTGCCGGCGCTCTGTCGTGGCCGGCCGTACCGCGCCTAGTTCCCCGCGTCCCGCACTACACCCTCCGTTCGCCTCTCTTTTCGTAACGCATTCACCAGCTTACTTCCCAAGTCAAGCGTGCCTAAAGAAGTTTTACTTAAAAAATCTGATTATGTGGAAACTACTCACGTAAAAAAAACAAACAACAAAAAATACACACATACACACCATAATCACCCTACCTATCCACTCTCCGGAATCTCTAACACATACTTCGCTTGCTGTTGTTAACCTTAAATAACTGAAAAGTCACGCATGTATTATAAAACTGAAGCCGTAGAAACTCCCAACTCCTAAGATACAAGTCTGCGTACCTACCTAGTTTATGGGCCAGAAATCTGTCATTAAATCTTAAAACTTGATTGTACAACCTACTGTTGTTCCTTGTGCTCTGTATTGTGTTTTATTGTGTGTTGTGTTTAAGGGGCTCGTGGCTAAGTAGCAAGCGTGTGGATTGTACGATCTGCAAGGTTAAGCTGCACTAGCCACGGTCAGTCTGTGGATGGGTGACCGTTTCGTTATACATCGAGACCCCTTCGTGCCTCGGAGAGCACGTAAAGCCGTCGGTCCTACATCTGATCTCTCTCCGGTCGTGTCGAATTGCCGTCCCTTCGGATTATGAGAGTGAGGGAATAGAGAGTGCACCTGTGTTTGCGCACACACTTGTGCACTATAATATGTCACGCGCAGATGGCTAGTCTCTATTGAGATTTGCCGCCGTGACCGAAATTAGGCCGGGAGGACATTATTATTATTTCCTTTATTCATCTATATACATATTATTTACATTTTTAAATATTTCTATAAAAAAATATAAAAAAAAACATTTAAAAAAATAAAACAATAGTATCCCACCGGCATCGGGAACAGGGTCCAAACTACCGGCGGTCAGGGCCTCAGAGAGAGGAACCTCCTGACGATACGCGCCGTATCCAGGAGTACCGCTTTCTGTATCAAGCCCTTGACCCAGCTGCCCAACGCGAGCCTCCTCAGATGTATATCGAGGTTCTTGGCTATTAAACCATTGGCCGTAACGACAATCGGCACAATCAGTGCTGAATCAACATCCCACATGTCGACAACCTCGTGTGCCAAGTCAAGGTATTTCTTTATCCTTCTCGGCCTTCACGAGATTCGCGTCATGCGGGACGATAACATCAACAATCATTGTGCGGCGCTCTGATCGATCTATCACCACTATATCAGGTTTATTGTGAGCAATAGTCCTGTCAGTGATGATAGATTGGTCCCAGTACAATGTGACATGGTCATTCTCGAGAACTGGGTCGGGCACATACTTGTAGTAAGGTACTTCTGCGTCCACAAGGCTGTATCTCAGGGCAAGTTGCTGGTGAATAATCCTGGCCACTAGGTTGTGCCTGTGCAAATACTCGGTGTTAGCAAGACGAGAACAACCAGAAATAATATGTCGGATGGATTCCCCGGTACAGTGACATGCCCGACATATGTCAACTGTGCCGTCCTTTACAATATATTTCCGGTAGTTGTTCGTCATGATAACCTCATCCATAATTGCACAGACAAAACCTTCGGTCTCTTCAAAGAGATCACCGAAGCGCAGCCAGGATACGGACGCTAAAAAGTCTACATCGGGCCCATGAAGGGCCCGGAAAAAGCGTCCATGAAGCTCCTTGCTCTGCCATACCTCCCTGCGGTCATTAGTATCAAGTACTACTGGTTTGCGCCAGTTCTCTTTAGCCAAGGCGAGCGGGGTCAGCCCTTTGTCCATTGCAACTACATCTAGATGCATCCCCACGTCGGCTTGGGAAAAATACTCCCTGAGATTGCACACCTCACGGTTGTGAAGGGTCTTGGCATTAAGAAATCCTCGACCCCCACACTTCCGCGGGATGTATAGCCTCATCACCGATGAGCGTGGGTGATGCATTCGATGAGCAGTCAGCAGAGTACGAACCCTCCTATCCAGGGCGTCAAGTTCAGTCTGAGTACGCCGAAGGAGTACATCAAGACCGGCATGACCCAACCGTTGAAGGCGTGCACCTAATTTCCGCCCGACAAAAGACTTTTCAGTACCTTTGTCAGGCGGCCATAGAAACGCTCCCTCAGCGATTGCTTCATGTCAGCCTCTTATTATTATTTCCTTTATTCATAAAATACCATATAAATTTACATTTTTAAATATTTTTGTATAAAAAGGAAAAAAAAAAAAAATATTAAAAAATAGTAAGCCACCGGCATCGGGAACAACGTCCAAGCTAGGTCAGGGCTCAGGCTACCGTTATTATTATTATTGTGTTTGAAGTACAAATCTGTAAAAAAAAAAAAAGACTACTTACGATCCTCCTTTTTGGCATTGGAGCTATTTCTGAGAAGGCTGATGACATTGACCTGTCGTTAACCGGGTCCATGTCAGGAAAATCTTCAAACTGGTTCATTTCATGACCTACATCTGCGAAAAACAAATTCATTGAACATAGGTTTAAAACATTGGTGTTATACCGTACCGTATTGGTGTTGTCCACAGGCATAATAAAATCAAAATTGAGTCGTTTCGAAAACGAAGAGGGGTCACTGGCCAACCACGAAATCGCGAAAAAGAAATCAGCTGATCCACGATCGACAAAATGTAGGGTTCGGATGATTATTTTTTCTATTAAACTTTTTAACAAAAAATTGAACCGACAAAATCAGAAACTAAAAAGCGAAAAACAACAAATTATGAGTCAGCGCCAAACAAACTTTTATAACAAGCAAAGTACGTGCAAGTTGCAAGTGGCTGAGCGGAGAACGCATTTTTGGAAAGTTATTGTTTATCGTAGAAAATTTCACGTTGTATTTGATGTTACGATGTTTTTATTATTTATTTAATGTAATTTAATGATCTTGGTTGATTGTTTGTTTGGCGCCGACTCATAATTTGTTGTTTTTCGCTTTTTAGGTTCTGTTTTCGTCGGTTCAATTTTTTGTTAAAAAGTTTAATTTTATGTTTTTTTGTGGCTAAAATCTAACCCCAGGTCTCCATTATGTTGAAATGTTTAGAACTACATTTATGTGTGCCAAGTTTCAACAGAATCGGTTAACAGGTAAGAATTCAGTGGGTGAACAAGCACTCATCCCTTTCCTACCCTTAGGGGTGGATTTTGATTTTGAAATTTAAATGGGACCAACTTCGAGATATACCCTATCCAATAAAAAAAGAATTATCAAAAACATTACCCTCCTTCTGGCGCAGTCGGGTAAAAATCGGACCACTCTGTAAAACCGGCCAAGAGCATGTCGGGCCATGCTCAGTATTATAGGGTTCCTTAAGTAGGTCTAATTACAAACGAATCAAATCGAATATTAATCATTGCTATTAATTTTTGCAAACAGCGCCACCTAGTGCTAAATTTATGAAGCTAAATTTAAGAAGTGTGTTTCTTTTTGTGATTTTTTTAAATAGAAAGTAACTAAAGGAGCATTATTTGCTAGAATCATTTTTCTCTAAGGTCAATGACCTATGAACTAGGACGTCTTAAGTATTTTTCAGTTTTCACACTATAACTCAAAAATGTATAATCACATTATACTAAAAATAATTTTAAAAGAGAGTTTTTATAGAGGTCTATCAATGTTGACGACTATAAGTTTCTACGTTGCATAGTTTAGAAATGGCAGGGGGGGGGACACATTGCAAGCCACTTTGGCGAACTGTATTTCGCAGAGGGTATACCTGATAAAAAAGTTGTGTATGAAACATTACCTTCATTTTAGTAGTCCTATTCAACGATACCCCACACGAGGGGGTGCAGCGAAAAAAATATTTTCAACGCCATTTCACATGTATGGGCGCCACCCCTAAAATACGTAACCAAGATTTTTTTATTCTTTTAAAATTGAGATCTATATCTATTCCATTTTTTGTCAAAATTTCATTTACTTATGTTTATAACTGTAGAAGTTATTAAGCGGTAATGGATTAGGACAGACGGACAGACGGACAGACGGACAGATGGACAGACGGACAGACGGACGGACATGACGAAACTATAAGGGTTCCTTGTAGGACTACGGAACCCTAAAAAGTTATGCGTGGTAATACATAAAAAAAAAAAAAAATTATACGCGTCGAATTGAGATCCTCCTCCTTTTTTTGCGTCGGTTGAAAATAAAAGTTGTTCGTACGATGACCCCTCGCGAAACTGCTAAATTTTTTGCGTGTAGGTAGGTATACCATGTATTTAGAGTTTGAACCTACTTGGAGATTCGCTTCCAATAATATTTCTGAAGTAATATTTCTCCACGTTTCTTCTAGTCCGTGCCATGTCAACTGAAACAAGGTAGGTAGGTACCATTAAATATTTTAAAGGCAAACACAAAATCTTTCAGTTATGATTTTCTATGATTTACCGACAAAATGAAATACCGAAAAATACTCCGTGTCATTGCATTGTAAACCCGTACTAAGCTATAACAGAAAAAAAAACCAGCCAAGTACGAGTCGGACTCGCGCACTAAGAGTTCCTACCTGATATCGAACTGATAAAGAATAAAAGTATAAAAAAATATTGAGCAGAAAAACACACTAACAAAACAAAAAAATAAACTATGATAGCTGCTAAAGTATAAACTGCAGCGCAGCTACCAACGCTCTTATCAAGATACAAGTGGTATAATGTTCCGTGCATAACAATAACAACAAGCGAGTTAATTTAAAACGTAAAAATTTACACTATACACGCTGAAATTTGAATCGCTTATTTCCCGAAAAGGGGTCATTGTACTCATCATTAAGGACAACTTTTACTATGGGACCAACCCTGAAATCGCGAAAAAAAAATCAGGTGGTCCCTACATTTGTGTTCACTTAAATCAATAAAATGTATGGACCACCTGATTTTTTTTCCGCGATTTCAGTGTTGGTCCCATAGTAAATAAATAAATAAATAAATATAAGTACAATGACCCCTTTTCGGGAAATAAGCAATTCAAATTTCAGCGTGTATATATACAGGGTGTTAGGGAAACGCTTCCGAAAACGAAGATAGATAGTGCTGGTGATTCATCATTACAGCCGAAAGACGTCCACTACTGGACATAGGCCTCCCCCAATTAAGGAAAAAAAACTGACGGAAAGTTAATATTTGTAGCCACAGGACTTGAACAATCATCACAGGGTGTCACTTTTCGAGATTTTTTTTTGAATCCATAAAATTTGAAAAGTAAATGACCAAATTTTTTTTTATATTTTTCTAATGACTGTCACGACTTGGCCTATTGCCCGTTTTCGGCTCGACGTTGATTTCTGGGACACGTTGTATATACTGATGAATACAATGAGCCCTTAAGAGGTTTTGAGTTATGTCAATAACATGTTGTAAAGCAGATTTTTTTTCGCGATTTCACTTCTTATCCCATAGTAAAAGTTGTTCATACTGATAAGTACAATGACCCCTTAGGAGGTTGAAGATCTTGGCATCTTGCCCTGTAAGATTCACAATAACATATATACAAAAACATTATTGTGATCTATTTACCTAATTTTTTTCTAGGATTCCATTCGAATTTGCAGTTTTTGGGGTTGAACGTGATCGCCAGATAAGCAAGTGGTAATGGCCCCTGGTCTGTTGAAAAAATTATAGTTATTAGAGGCCGGGATTTCTAGAACGTTGCTCGATCGTGAATCTAGGTACAACTGTCACGATCCTTCCCGGTGATACATTTTGTCGACAAAGTCCCTTGAACAAATCCTGATACATTACACGTACCTACGGCTGGCCCGCTGCCGTCGAACACTGAGCGCAAGCGATTTCAGCCTTAGTGGTGATGAACCGGAATGTTTGCTGGTAGTACTTACAAACTGTTATTTTTCATAAATCTCGTTTGTCGTCACAACTCTCTGTGTTCTGTGTTTATCTATCTGTAACTGTAACTACTGTCTTTGTTTTCGTTTGGTGTATGTACAATAAAGAATATAATAAATAAATAAACTATTTAAATGCGTTTCTTTTTTTCCTTTTTTTTGTAGTATAGGATGGCGAAACGAGCTAAAGGCCCACCTGTGTTAAGCAGTTACCTTTGCCGATAACAACTGCAATACCACCTAGGCTGTTGCCTAAATGGTACCGCAAGTCGGTTCGCCGAACTGAGACATGAAGATGGAAAGTCTCATGTGATTGTAATTTCACCGGCACCCGTACCCTTCAGTCCGAAATACAGCAATGCAAGCATCACTATTTGGCGGAGAAGGCACGGTGGTAGTACTTCCCCGGACGAGCTCGTTCACAAAGGAGCTCTACTACTACTAAATGTATTTAAACAGTATAATAAAACAAGTTTGAATTGGATTAGACTTTCCGTTTTAGTTTTGATTTTGAAACGTCAGGAAAACCAATTTAATTAATGTACGCGATGTAATGTGTAGTGATCGCGAAAACCAAAAAAAATATTGTATAAACAGATAAAGTTTCTTGATTTTTGTACTAGACTAGTTAGAGGGACTTAAAAAAATCGAATATAATCTTCTATTAGATATCTATGTTGGTTACGACACAAAAAATAAGGCGCGTCGCCAATCTTTGTTCGCGGTTCGTGCACACACGGAAAAACGATCGACGAAAACACCCAAAACATTAAAAAAATATAATTAAAATTGATTGACGACGTGACGTCTTTTTCTATTTCGCTCACACGCTTCCGAACTCTAGCGGCAGCGGTTGAGACTTTTGTCTGGCAGCGATGGTGTTTTCTGATTGGTTAAGGTGAATGCTACAGGGCAGCCCACGAAATTTGAAATTTCTTGCGTTTTTTGCAAATTGTACCTTTATTTCGCGTTGTATATAAATCGAAATATGATTCGCGGTAGTAGTAACAATATATCTACTGAATAATACTCATAAAATATATAAACCTAGCTTTGTAAGCTCTACAAGCTCGAAAATCGATAATTTGATCGTAAATTAATAGTATCGAGCTTGTAAAGTTCATAGAGCAAGGTTAATATTTTTATGAGTATTATTCAGTAGATATATTGTTATTACTGCCGCGAATCAAATTTCGACCGATATACTACGTGAAATAGAGCTACAATTAGCAAAAAACGCAAGAAATTTTGAATTTCGCGGGCTACCTTGTAGCAACCACCTTAACCTATTTCCCGCATATTTAAATTGTCACCTGCGCAGGTCACAGACCAGTAAGCTTCTAGACGTCGATTAGCCGGACACCCCCGTTCACCACGCATATGCAGTAGCACTGCATATCATACACCCCGCCGCCAATAAGGACGTCAATCCGTCAGCGAGCGGCACCAATCATACGGAATCATACCACCGAAATTTTGGGCCGACCAAACATAACGCGCCGTCCGCCCCCCGGTTTCGGGCAACATTTTACGACTGTGTGCAAAACTTTGTTTTCGCGGCGTCTTGAGGCTTACTGGTCTGTGGCGCAGGTACTATCAGCAAGCATTCCGGTGAACCACCACTAAGGCTAAAATCGCTTGCGCTCAGTGTTCGACGGCAGCCGTAGGTACGTGTAATGTAGCAGGATTCGTTCAAGGGACTTTGTCGACAAAATGTATCACCGGGAAGGATCTTGCGTGACTGTACAGTCAACAAATCGGAATCATGACCCACTCAGCCGAGAATTCGTATGAAATTGTCAAAACAGTAAAAAAAATACTTATTAGCATCGTGCTGCACTTAGGACATTTTGAATACTAGGGAAACTGCGTTAATACTACGGGTCAGAGGTCTATGCAATTTTGAGCTTTGTTATTAAATGTAATAGATTAATAATTGGATAAAAAGTTACGATGTTGATAAAGCTAGAATTATGTTTTGAATTTAGAACTAACTGTCGTTCTGCATAGTTTACCTATAAAAATGAAATAAACAATTTTTTTTCAAAAACCTAGTTAACTCTTTCAATTCCAGAAGAATATTAATCAAATTAAAAGAAATTGGTAAACTAACTGTCACTGCCCAATAAAATTGATAACAAGTTTGTTGCCAGGGGAATATCTTTAAGCGATATTCGACCCAATTGTATTAGAATGTTTGTAGAAAATTAAGCTTATGGCGGGTCATGATTCCATTTGGTCGAGTGTACATGGTACACGGTGAGCCATATTAAATGTGTACTACTGTAATACTTACCGATGGAACTACTATTATTGAGTGTATGTATTTCTTGTCTGTATAAAACTTCCAGGAATGCGTATCTTGCTAAAGCTGTTGCTTCCTCAGTACTTTGATCATCCTCTTCTGCTTCTTATCATAATAAATAAAACATGTAAGATTAAAATATCTTGTTTATTCACGACTTACCTACGTCCGTAAATAATTTATTTATTTATTTCTGCAAAAAACACATTAATCATCTATCGTAATTGTTGATATACACATTGGGGGCCTCTGCCGCCTAACTAGGCGAGATAGGTACCTGTACCTATACTATAATAGTATTACCGCCAAAATTCAAAATTGCCAAAATGGCGGACTTCCACAGATGAGAGGTTATATTATCTGTGAAGTATTATATTATCTGTGATCTCGGCGAACAGCGTCAATCCCCAGGAATATAGTGACACACATTTATGCTGGATGACCCATACAAATAAAGTTTACACGTGTGTTTTTACATAATGTTAAGACTACTCTGTTAAGCTTTATAAAAGTAGAAAAATTAAAAAAAAATAAAAATTACAGAAATAACGTATGAAAAATGTAAATATTGCACATTTTGAATCCGTCTTTGGGGTCACCCATCAGCTACATCTTATTAAGAAACAGACGATCCATAACATACTTATAACTTAAGGTTCACTTAACGTAAGGCACATAGATGTGGGTGTTTGAACGAAAAGCGCATAAAAAAGTATTTTTATTTAAAAAGTGTATAGGCACGCTTCATGATTAAAGCATAGACATTAATTAAGCAGATTCAGCCACAACGACCGGTCCTGAGGGCCTACTCGCGTTTTACGAACGACAAACGAAGTACGAACTTTCGTCCCGACTGATAACTACAAAATAAAGATAGGTACAAAAAAAGCACAATAAATATAGACTACGGTTCCAAGGGGCATGAAATTGAACGGAGATCAAAGAAGCAAACGTCAAAACACGATCATCGCGTGCGATACGGGAACGATGGTTGACCGGAGTAGCAAATTGTGCGATTTATCGTACGATTAATCGAATATCGTTAAACGGGAGTAGACCCTGCGCCTTCCGCATCCATCGTTGTGACGATGCTTGGGGGAGGCCTATGTCCAGCAGTGGACGTCTTTCGGCTGAAATGATGATGATGATGATGATGAAAGCAGATTTCGTTTAACGTTTTCGTAAACCAAACTTATGCTTACAATAGTACGAATGTAACCTTATTTCTATAAGCTTAAGACTCAATTTCAAAATTGTCAGGTGGTTTGATAACCGGCAGAATTAAATTTTATTCGTTTACGTTAATTTGCTTGGAGAAAGCACTTTTTTGTTTTGTTGATTATTTTCGTATCGTTTAAACGTTTTTGACCTTGATTGATTTGCTTTTGATCTGGCGCTTAACACAGAGAAAATAATCACTACGTTACAGCGCTTAGTTTATATTCCGTTGTCAACAAGTGAATGCGTTTTCGAATGTTTTCCTCTGTAATTACGCGGCGATTGTAGGTAGTTTGTTTGTATAGTTTTTAGTGAACTTTGTAAATAGTTCAATTGTAAATAGAATAGTGTAATTGTAGACGAAGGAAAGTTAAGTTTTTAGAAGTGAAAAACGATAAGAGTCATAAGCGTAAAAAACGTACGTTTAAACGTGATTATGATTTTAAATTTTAAGCCGTTTTTCCCAACTTTTGGTACATCTATACTACTTTGAAGATAGTCGAAGATGTATGTGACATCACTCAAAGACGGATCCAAAGTGGAGGTTAAATTGGATACCACGAGTAGAGTTCATATGGTAGCTTAGCTGATAAAGCACTGGTGTATTGAACCAGGAGTCGCAGGTTCGAATCCTGATCTTGAGCGAAATTTTTCTTTCCACTATTTATGTCTTTGGATTTCGCTCCGCAGGCGAAAAAATTGGATACATACATAACATAACATAATCAGCCCATTACTGTCCCACTGCTGGGCACGGGCCTCTTCTCAGTATGAGAAGGTTAAGGCCTTAGTCCACCACGCTGGCTTAGTGCGGGTTAGTGGACTACACACACCATCGAGAACTGTATGGAGCACTCTCAGGTGTGCAGGTTTCCTCACGATGTTTTCCTTCACCGTTAAAGCAAGTAATAATCAAATTCTGATCCGCACATGAATCCGAAAAGTCAGAGGTGCGGGCCGGGATTGAACTCGCACCCTCCTGCATGGAAGGCAAGCGTTCAACCACTAGGCTATCACACTGAAAAAATTGGATGGTATTGATTATTAATTTCGTTCACTGGTCAAGTGGTCAAGTGGTCCCTACATTTTATCGATTTAAGTGAACACAAATGTAGGGACCAACTGATTTTTATTTGCGATTTCAGGGTTGGTCCCATAGTAAAAGTTGTTCATAATGAATGTTCACAATGACCCCTTTTCGGGTAAGAAGCCATTCAAACAGCATGTAGGTATTATAATTGGGAAAAGGCACGGAGCATGATGATAAGATATCTTTTTAATAATTTTCATGTTTCACTTTAATTGTGTTGGCAAAAGTCTGAATATTCCTATTGTATTTTTTTTTGTTTTAGAAACTATTTTTTTTAAGAGGAAATTGAGGTTTAAAAAAACCTATTTTCTGGTTTAAACAGTTTATAGTAAAATAGGTATAACCAAAGACATTTCTATACTGACGTAAGTATAATACCTTTATGGGTATAACTGAGATCTAGGAAGTTAAAATGCCGCTTCTCAGCGTTCAACCAACGTGGCGGCGTCGGCGGGGAAAAAAGGTCACTTCGTCGCATTTAATGAAAATTCCACATTTTTTAAAACTATGGTACTTATAAATAAAATTAACATAATAAATAAATAAACACATCTATTACTGAGATCTTCGACGCCAAACAGTAGCTTAAACCGCAAATTTCTCGTGTTTCTTTGTAATACGGCTCTTAAATACTTATATTTGTGTGTGAAAAATGCAGGAAAAAATCAGGACTGGCCTTTTGAAGAAAGCGCCAATTCGATTTGAGTGGACCTGTCCCAACCAACTGATTGAGCGCATGTATCACTTAAGGGTGCCACTGACGATGCATCCAACAGTCCGACTGGCGTGGCCGAATTCCAAAATCTGTCAGTGAATGTTGAAAACGTATGTTATTTTTAAAACAAATCAAGCTTTTTTGGATGTAGTCATTAAAACGACGTCTGAATGGATACATCGTCAGTGCCCACCTTTAAATGTCATGCTGATGGTGGCGTCAGTATCGGGTCGTTAAGTTCCCTTCAATATGGTTGCTCGCGTCATGCTCGTGAACGGCTGCCGTCTGTCGGGACAGGTCAGCTCCTACATACCTACTATTGCAACTCTTTTTAGGTTTATTTCTCACTTTTAAACTCTTGTTTATTTATGACATTAACCTACATTATACTCTCATTAATTTAATTGAATTTGATGTAATAAACCTTGGACGAATAAAAAAAGGCGGACGGAATTTCGCTAAACAAAAAGTGAGGCATCCATAGTAAGACGGCTCGCTTAAAAGTATGGACTGACACGCACACATGGACACCCATAGTAAGACAAAAGACCACGATTACGTAACAAATCTCGTGTGACGGTAGTCATTGTCGTAGTGTCATAAATAAAATAACAATATATATCTGGTGTGTTAAAATGATGTCGAAATTATAGTGGGTTTAGGAAAAAAAACTAAGTGCTTCAATCTTTTCTTTGCGAGATTGCGTCCGCCATTTTTATTCGTCCGAGTAATAAACAATAAACCTTTTCAAAAAGAGTTTATCATGAAGTTTCTTGCCGGTTCTTCTCCATAGGACCCACAATTTGGAACCGTGCAACTAGAGTCTGACGTTTCAAAAATGCATGTAAATAGCCAATGTAAGTTCAAAAAAACATAAAAAAAAAAAAAAAAAAAATTGCCATCGTGTAGCTCATATTTTATGGGGCTTAGCGACCCGGCGGGATGCACTACAACTACCAGACAAAATGAGTTAATAATAATTATTCAAATATTTTTTTTTACATATCACCATCTAGTCCCAAACTAAGCAGAGCTTGTACTATGGGTACTAGACAATGGATATAATACTTAAATACTTTTTTTTTTGTAAATACATACTTATAATACATAAGAAACAACCAGACCAACACAAACACTCATGTTCATCACACAAATATTTGTGTCCTGTGGGAATCGAACCCACGACCTCGTGATCAGCAGTCCAACACTAGAACCACTAGACCACAGAGGTCGTCATATAATAATTTCAGCGTGTATATAATAATATGTACCTATGTGTAAGGAAGCTATTCATTTGTGTTATGATTTAAATACCTTGATTCATTGCACATTTGACCTTAGCCTTCGTAGAATGCGAGCAGCACCACTAATGTGAACTGTAAAATAAATAAAAAATATTATTTTTAGAAGCATTTAAGTTCCTAAGCTATAACCATGGACGAATAAAAAAGGCAGACTGAATCTCGCAAAAAAAATAAGTGAAGCACCCATAGTAACCCGTAGCACCCGGCTCGCTTAAAAGTACGGGCTGGCACGCACACATTCACACCCGGCCATAGTAAGACAAAAAGCCGCGATTACACAACACATCACGTGTCACGGTAGTCATTGTCGTATTGTCACAAAACACAAATAAAAAAAACATTAAAAAAAAAAACATTTGTTGTAAAATAACATTAATATCTGGTGTGTTAAAATGCTGTCGAAATTATAGTGGGTTTAGTAAAAAATGAAGTGCTTAGTTATCTTATTTTATTATTTTCAACGCATTTACGCATGTGAAGTGATGTGATGTGTGTTTAAATTGTGGAAAGAAAAAATCTCTCACGAGCAAGATACAAATGCTTCAATCTTTTTTAGCGAGATTCCTTCCGCCTTTTTTTATTCGTCCGAGCCTATACATGTTGAAATTTTAATGGCTTCTTTCCCGAAAAGGGGTCATTGTACTCATCATTATGAACAACTTTTACTATGGGATCAACCCTGAAATCGCGAAAAATAAATCAGGTGGTCCCTTTATAATGTTGTTGGCACCAACTTTTTTTCATTATACATTTTTTTTTCAGACTGTATAATTATAACCTATGTTTTCCTACAAATAAATGAATTTTAATTTTTTAATACAAAGTGGTTTCACGTGGCGATGTCAGCGATGTGTTTAATATTATTTAAGCCATATTTCCCTCAGTTGGTCCTTAGTGAGACAATCTAAGTTTATAGGCCAGGACACCATCCATAGTGTAGGTGTATCCATGATTCCAAAGTAAAAAAAGTCATCAAGCGCTGGCGGTGTTCCGTGTGGTGCCGGACGTAAAGAATTGTACCGCCCTATATCTTCTCATGGGTGTCGTAAAAGGCGACTAAGGGATTCACCAGAGGATGGGCAGCAGCGTTCTCTGAGTATTTAACCAACTAACTGCGATCGCCAACCCGCCAGCCAAGCGTGGCGATTATGGCATATCCCCCAATGCGGGAGGCCTTTGTCCAGCAGTGGACGTCTTTCGGCTGAAATGATGACGCGCTGGCGGACAAAAAAGACGTCACTCTTAATAATAATGTCCTCCTGGCTGAATTTCGGCCATAGCAGCCAATCTTAACGAAGACTAGCCATCTATCATAATAATAATAATAAATTTATTTTCCAAAAAAGTTGTACATAAACATTATAATAAAACGCAGTTTAACCGGATTAAATCGCGTAGGTATATTATTTAAATTGGTTTTCCTGACGTTTCGAAAGCTTTGCAGCATTTCGTGGTCGCAGGTAGTAGACTAAGATGACAAGCGAATGTACAAAAATTTCAAAAAAAAAAAAAGTTTTTTTTTCTTCTACCTGAGACCACAAAATGCTGCAAAGCTTTTGAAATGTCAGGAAAATCAATTTAAATAATATACACGATTTAATCCGGTTAAACTTTGTTTTATTATAATGTGTAGTG
This sequence comes from Asteroscopus sphinx, assembly GCA_949699075.1. NCBI lineage: Eukaryota > Metazoa > Arthropoda > Insecta > Lepidoptera > Noctuidae > Asteroscopus > Asteroscopus sphinx. The sequence goes on along the minus strand of OX453002.1, from coordinate 2,873,897 downwards.
ATCGCGAAAACCTAAGAAATTATTATGTACAAAAACACTTCTTACAAATAACATAAGACTTATCAATATAACTAAAAATCAGTATTTCGATGAACTCTGGTACCCAAGGTAAGATTTAACTTGTGTTATAGGTTATTGCGCTTAGGTTGTTACACCAGCAGTTACATTGTAGGAAGAAAACAGTATTAGAATAAAATAAATAAAACATAAATTGAGGGTATGTGAGAGTGTAATATAATGTGTGTCTTTGTGTGCGGATTTATTTGTGTTTGTAAAAATGTAGTTAGACTATAAAATCGACAACTTCATCCACAGATCTATTACCTAACCTCATCAGATTTTCTATCATAATCTTTTTACTAAATCGCAAAGTTAGTTTGAAAAACGTGTAAAATCGGAACTAATTTTCTATCTTTGTCAGTAGTGTCAATTTGTGTTTTATCATTAGCTATTAAAAAAACCTGACCTATTAAAAAAAGCTTTGATAAAACCGATCCACAAAAAAAATTCAAAAACAGATCCAAATAATTATCGCCCCATTGCTCTCTTGCCCTCAGCTTCTAAGATATTTGAAAAAGCTATGTGTGATCATATTTACACTTTCTGTGAAAAATATAAAATATTTGATGAATGCCAGAACGGTTTCCGTAAAAACCGTTCCACAACTTTGGCAGTCTATAAATATATTCAAGAAGCACTTAATATCATCGATAACAAAAACTATGCAATAGGTATATTACTAGATATGACTAAAGCCTACGACAAAGAAAAATTTAGAATATTATTAAACAAATTATACGGAATAGGAATTCGCGGAAAAGCTCACGAATGGCTCTCATCTTACTTACAAAACAGAGAACAACTAGTTGAGATAGAATATTTTAACCACCAAAGTAATGCAATAGAAAAATTCCGATGAAATAGTAAAAGAATTAACGCCTCTATTCCCCAAGGAAGCGTAATAGGATGCCTTCTATTCCTAATATATATCAACGACCTGCCAAAAACTGTAGAGGGTCCATGTGTTTTGTTTGCGGACGATATGTCCCTTCTTGTTTCTTGTCACAAAAATTTCAATTTACATGAAAAACTAAACTCCATACTAACCAAAACAACAAACTGGATGAATGAACACAATCTTGAAATTAATTACACAAAAACCAAATTAATTACTTTCTACCCCCAACAAAGAGCACCTATAAACGTAAACTACACTTTTAACGGATCTAAATTAGAAACTGTTAACGAATTTAACTTACTAGGTTTAACAATAGACAAGCACATTAAATGGAAATCGCACATAAAAAAATTAAGATCAAAAATTTCAAAGTTTTCTTATGCCCTCCGCGAAATAAAAAAGACCACCAATCAACAAACCGCTTTAACCACCTATTATGCTTATGCTTATGCGTGGCTAAGTTACGGAGTTACCCTTTGGGGAAATAGCACAGACGCACCAACAATCTTCACACTTCAAAAAAAATTAGTAAGAATTCTAGTATCCATAGAACAAACTGACAGCTGCAAACCCCATTTTATAAAGCATAACATTTTAACCCTCCCTAGCATTTATATATTAGAGACATGTAAATTTGTTCGGAAGCATCAGGAATTCTACTCAAAACGTGGAGATATACAGTTAAATTATGAACTCCGACACAAATCTAGGCTAAATTTACCACATTCCCGCTTAAAAATGCATTCAACTAGTCCTTACGTAATGTCCATAAAAATATATAATAGATTACCTGAGCCAATAAAAAATGAAAGCAAAATAAATATATTTAATAAAAAACTAAAACAACTATTATTAAAAAAATGCTATTACAATATTAATGAATATTTCGATGATAAATCATTACAAAAATATACTAGTTAAAATTATATTAATATAAATCATAGACAATATTTCATTGAACAGTCAGCTTCCTCTCCTACATATTTACTTTGCCGTGCCCGACAGGGTTCACAATGATCTCATAGTTTTAAGTCTACCACCTAAGTAATACATTGTGAATGCAATAAATATATTGAGTATTGAGCTATAAATTAATGCAAAAACAGAGCCCGTAAACACTTGAAGTTAATTTATATGAATAAGACATAATACTATCCAGTTCTGCCAAAAATGCGATTTAAAAAGTTCAAATTTTTAATATATGACTAGTGGCCACCATTTTGTTTTCTCTTTTATTCCAAACTGCCAAACTGTACATATTTTAGAGTTACTTAAGATCCTAGGAACCTTAAAATAACTCTAAAACATGTAATTTGGGAAGAAAAAAAGTTAAGGATCCTGTGTAGGGGCTAGCTGATGCACGAAAATACATCGAGATGAAACTTCTGGTCCTATTCACGACCCGCTGATGCAATGAATTTAACACCAAATTGAGTTTTTTTTTGGTTTATGTGTAACATGTATTTATTTTTGAACTTTCGCGTTGCATTTATAACTAATTAAAATAATATGAAACTAGAATTAACACGCACTTACCTATTTAAAGCCTGAAGCTGCGACGTATCAACCTTGTTAGATTGGCTCACGGGCATACTGATGCAGTGGTGTCAAACGGTCCAATTGAAGTTGTCGAATGTTCATCTACCCTCAATTTTTTCATAATTCGTTGTAAAGCCGGTACACACTACACTCATTGTATTCGTATATTTCACCGACTGCAATACAATACAAATCCTCTTTATTGCACAACATAAAAACATGATAATTTATAAACTAGGTATCAGTGTACAATTGGCGGTCTTAGGTAGGTATAGCTCCACACAGTGGCGTGCACTGCATATAGGCAATTAGGCAGTACCGACCCAATGCCTTCCTCCTTCAAATTTAATAGTGGTTGAAAGTTATTATATTTTTTTCAAAGTACGATGATTATATATCTTTTAATATACTTAACTTGACTTTGACTTTTAATGCTAAATTAATCATCATACATAAAAAAATCTATAACTTACACGACAATTAAATTCAAATGAAGTATGCCAATGCCACTGGCTCCAGAGCAGTCTCTTCCAGACAACCATTGGATGGACTGGAATGTCGTGGAAGAAACACAGGGTAGGGAACTAAACTAAAAATAATATAATACATACTTATATAATTTATCTTATAAAATCATTAATATATATAAACCAAATGGAGTTAGGACAACAATATCCTCATGTCATTACTGCGACAGATAGTGCTCCTTAACCAAACGCTTAAAAAATAGGTAAACTCTGTTTTTTCTTACTTGTCTTAATAAGTAAACAATCTTGTCATGTCTTTTTAATGCAATTTGTCAATAATAATTATCAAAAGACATTATATTAACAATTTCACACACTAAATAACATTAACCTAATTACATGTGCAGAAATAGTAATTATATTTTATCAGTACCTAGTTATTTAAATAAAGAGACGTGCCAAGATTGTTTACTAAATAAGACAAGTGAGAAAAAACAGAATATAGTGATTGCACACGTCCTATCCCTACAGGTAATTAATTCCACAAACGAGAGATAGAGAGAGTTAGAGTTACGTTTCGTATATTACTGTAGGGGCAAAAGAGAGAGGTGCGAGCACACATTTATTTTTTTGAAGTAAAACATCTTTACGCACGCTTGACTTGGGGAGTAAGCTGGTGAATGCGTTACGAAAGCGTTACGAAAAGTGTGGCAAACGGAGGGGGCAGTGCGGGACGCGGGGAACGAGGCGCGCGCTAGGCCGGCCACGACACAGCGCCGGCAGAGCAGACGCGCGCTGCGCCGCCATTTCTTTGTTCTCATTGAAATAGTATTGAGGGAAATTATAAGTTAGTGAAGTTTTAATTCAGTCGTGTGGTCTAAAGCTCACTCATTTTTTTATGTCTACGCCTAGCGCTCAAAGATTGGTTCATAACAATTGATGTTACCGGCGACATATTTCATAGAGATTAAAAATTAGAGATTATCTCGAATTGGACATTTATCTCTAAAACGCGAGAATTAGGGCCCAGATGCGGCTTAACATCAGTATTTTACGTGTCGTGGAGTCCAATGAATAATATAACAAAACCTTGTTCGGTGAAATATACGGATCCAGAGTGTAGTGTGTGGGTACCCGGCCTTACAACGAATTCTGGAAAATCGAGGGTAAACATAACATCGAGGCATTTTTTTTTTTAATTTTTTTTTTTATTTAACGGCCCTGGATACAAGTCCTTAAAGCCTAACTTAAATAGAAACATGGCGAGGCACGAGGCATCGATGGGAACATTATTCCACTTCCGTATCACAGTGACATCGCCCGCATCTGGGGTGCGTTCAGTATCATCGTCCAACGACGGCGGACGATGCCCGGAGCGTAATTTGGTCGTTCAGTAACTTGGCCGGGCGTTCAAATCAAACCGTTCAGGGCTGCGTTCACTTATATCGCCCGACGTCGTCGGACGACACTCGCAGCATTCGTTGGGCTTTCGTTTGTATGATCACTCTGATTAACTGAACTGAACAATCAAATTACGCTTCTAGCGTCCTCCGACGACAATAAGTGAACGCAACCCAGTATTGTGAGCGGACGTCGCTGTCATGTTGAATTTTGTCAGTGCTTCATTGTTTTAATTAATTAATTACACTTTTTTGTACACACATATACACATTATTATTACAATAGGAAAGCTTATGTACATCGGCGAGCTTAACTTAAAAATGAGTTTTCTTACAAAAACCTTAACCCCTTTTTTTACTGTCAGTTTCATAAGGTCGCCCGAAGTTTTTCAGTAACTGCGAAAATCGTCAATGATCACGCGACATTCACACCGGAAGGCTTTCACACGGAGAGCGTTATAACTGAACGTAGCCCTGGGGTGCTGTTGTTTGCTTAGTTTGGGACTAGATAGTGCTGTGTAAAAATGTCCCAAAATATTTATATTTATTTATTTATATTTATATAGAATGTTCTCAACCTTTAAACTGTATCAAGAAACTGAGGTGCTCACTGTTAGGCAATTATATATTTTGTCAACCATTCTTCGACAACATTCGGATAAAACAACCTTTAATGAAAAAAAAACCACAACAAGAAGGCATTATGCTATTTGTAACACATATAAAGTTAATACAAGTTTTGCCCAAAAGTTTTATGGTTTTCAAGGGGCTAGATTATATAATAAAATCAATAATGACATCAACATCTACAAAACAAATAAAGCAGAATGTAAAGGTAAAGTCACTTCATGGTTGCGAATCTTAGATTATAATAAAACAGAAGAACTCCTTCATATCTTGTCCTAATTCATGCATTCATACAAAGTATTATTATTGTACACTAAAATAATATAAGTATTATATTATGAACTATAATATTATTAATATTAAACTATTGTAATATTATTTTCTAGTATCACAATCACACTCTACACATACACACGCACCCTTCCCACACATACGTACCCCCCACATACACACACACCCCCCACATACACACAGCATTTCCCCCATATGTACACACATACACAATACATACATAAAACTAACAAAACTATTATTGTTAAAAATGCATAATAGTATTCTGGTTTAATTAATATTAACTTAATCCAGTACAAATAAGAATTAACCTATTATGATTGTTATCCATGCCGCTAGGAGGGGGACCTGGTGTCCTAAAATACAAGCTCTGGCTTAGTTTAGGCACCAGTCTCCCACAAATAATTGTTTGTTATATTATTGTGATAACACTAAATTGTTGCTTGTTATTTGTGGAAGAAAATAAAAAAATCTTATCTTATCTTATCTTATCTTATTTATCAATTAATGAACATATTTTTTTCTTTAGCAGTACCTATATTTAAATACCTACACATACACTTACCATTTCAATACTATATTTTGATAAACACTTATTATTTTTAGTTGATACTAAACCTGAAAACAACAACATAATATAATTAGCGAAATGTGGGTGTACTATTACACTTCTGCCTACCCCTTCGGGGAAATATAGGCGTGATGTTATCTTATGTTATGTTATTTAAACCTGAAAAGGGGTCGTTGTACATACTCATCATTTTGAACAACTTTTACCATGGGACTAACACTGATCGCGAAAAAAACACTTGCTTTTTACATTTTTGTTCACATAAAACGACAAAATACAACCTTTGCCTGTTTATCAATAATACAACGTATGTACAACAGAAGTTTAAATGTTGGATAAAGGCTTACAAAATAGATTTGGGTATGTCTTTTGTACATCGCTTAACCAGACCGACTCCATACGACGCTATATAGGTACATATAGTCTAAGCTAAGACCTATGACTTGGGAGATATAGCTGAATGTGGAAAGCGTGGGACCGGTCGTTGTGGTGATGCTTGGGGGAGGCTTTTGTCCAGCAGTGGACGTCTTTCGGCTGAAATGACGATGATAACCAACACGTTGGGTCTAAGAGATATAGCCATCAGTTTTGATCATTTATTTTTCTAGAACTCATCAAACTTTTCATTTGAGTAACAAAATGACGGGTCTATGACCTATGGCGCAAGAGATATGGCCATTAAAATATTTGACCATTTATTTGTGAGGTAGGTACTCATTGATACCTTTCATTCGAGTATAAACAAGAGGGATCTACGACCAATAGCTGAGGAGATAATATGGCCAAAAGAGTTAATTATTATGTTGAATCAATAAATTACAAAACACGAAACCCTCTTTATTGCACGTTAACAACGATTGGTTGGTGCCGGTATTGTAGCAACTTTTTAACTTCCATGTTCATATCGTTTGCCGTATTGGTCACCAATCGAAAACAATTTGTTGGGGTGTGCTTTAGGTCATTCAGCTCTTGTTCCCTATACATGCTGAAATTTGAATCGCTTATTTCCCGAAAAGGGGTAATTATTTGTGTTTACTTAAATCGATAAAATGTAGGGACCAACTGATATTTTTTTCGTGATTTAAGGGTTGGTCGCATAGTAAAAGTTGTTCATAATAATGAGTACAATGACCCCTTTTCGGGAAATAAGCGATTCGAATTTCAGCATGTATACCTTTGGCTTTTTGAAATACTCTGAAGGCATTTCTGAAGAACCGAACATGAAGTTTAAAAAGGAAAAGCTCTTCTTACTCCCTTCCTATAGTTTTTCGTCATTATAACTTCGTCCGACGATGGTGCACGCTTGCCCAGGAAAAAGCTATTCACTCGTGCCCTAAAACCACTATGCTTCATGGTTAATTGAATCATCTCCTTGCTATTCCCACAAAGAGCGACCGTGTGGACGCAAAGGTGATCATATTATGGAATCCTGTCCACCTCTTCCAGTTTGCGTCCTCCGAAAGAACATTGAATTTCCGTTTTTAATTGCGTTTGGTAAGATCAAAAGAATTGACGGTAACATTGTTGCGTTTGTGATGCTGCCAAAGACTTTGTATACACTTTACGTCAGTATAATAACTTTATGGATGCTGCTCTATGTGACGATATGACGTTGTAACAATACTGAATTTATTACTAGGTACCTTCTAAAATGTTCAAGGCAGTTTCTATTATCGTCACGAAAAAAAATTATTGCTGCCATTTTTGTTAGCTGTTATCAAGTAAAATGTTCACATATTTATACATATGGAAATATAAAGCTACTTGTTTGCTAACAATAACATAACATAACATAACATCACGCCTGTATTTCCCCGAAGGGGTAGGCAGAGGTGTATAGTACACCCACATTTCGCCAGTTATGTTATAGTCCCATGTAATAGGGGGCGAGCCTATTGCCATTAACCGGGCACAAATCCATACCTCGGGCTGCTACTGAGAATTTCCTAATGAAAAAACCCAATAACACTTTGCCCGACCCGGGAATCGAACCCAGGACCCCACGCTCAGCAGTCGCGCTTGCGACCACTAGACCAACGAGGCAATAAGGCAACTTTATCACAGATTTCTACAAATATTGTAATAAAAATATTTTTTATTAACGAAACCAAAAATCCCGACTGCGTGTGAAAATATTTAAAGAAGACTTGTGTAGGTAGGTACCTAAGTATTTTTTAATTTTTTTAATTATAGTATAGGATGGCGAAATGAGCTAAAGACCCATCTGGTTTTAAGTGGTTACCTTTACGTACTTGAACTTGTTTTATTTTTATTTTTATTATGTATTAGTGTATAGCATATTTTTATTATTTAAGTTTTATTGTGTATTGTTTTAATGTATTTTTTATGGGGCTTGATGCCTTAATTAAATGAATTATTATTCCTTTATTCATTTATACACACATTATTTACATTTTTAAATATTTCTATAAAAAAAATATAAAAAAACATTTAAAAATATGGGGTAGGCAATTATTATTGAATTATTATTATTATTATTTGCCCATAACAACTTCAATACCACCTAGGCTGTTATCTAAATTGTACTGCAAGTCGGTTCGCCAAACTGAGACATGAAAATGAAAAGTCTCATGTGATTGTAATTTCACCGGCACCGTACCTTTCAGACCGAAACCATAAGAATAGACAATTATTATTATCTATTTTATGCCGAAACACGTTTTCCAAGATGAAGTAGGTACCTACCTTAACAAGACTTGTGTAGGTAAGTATATGTCAAAGTATCAAATCAACACGCAGGCGGAGGCTATGTTTTTGGTCATGAATTACATAAATAGTCCATAGGTAGCCGCCGCCTGCGTGTTGATTTGATAATGTCAGTAGTAGCTTAGCTTCTTAAATCGATGATAATTTCACATATACTTACCTACTCAAGTCTTGTCAAGGGAGGTTCTTTATTTTGGAAAACGTTTTCTCACACAAGTGTAGTATATAGTAATATAATATCTGTGGTAATACCAAAAACAGACAATAACCCACGAGCAAATTTTTGCAAATTATCAAATTGTACCAGTTGAAGACTCTTATAAAATTCCAACAAAGATGAATTTTGTCACTGCACTGTAAATCAATAATTTCCATTTGGACTTTCGGAGCTAGGGTGCAATTTCAGAATCTAAAGGATTTTGAAAAAGCTTTTTCATTCGCAATTACATCAAAGTCTGAGAAACGAGTATCAAAATTTATCTTTAAAGCACTCAAAGTTACAAAAGCATGTTTGCTTGTCGTGCACTTTGTGACTAATCTAGAAATATAGTTAAGGGCAGAACTATTAAACAGTTTTGGCCCTTGGAACATACTAAAAAATCATTCAATTCAATTCATTTATTTTGCGAAAATGGGTACATAAATCAGATGGTAATTTATAAACAAGTATGTTACATATGCCATTATGGTCTTAAGGCTCCAAATTTGAATTTGAAATAACAAAATAAAACATAAAAAGCTTAAAAGATGTCGGGCATGCCCATTCCAGAAGGGTCACCAACTCAGTATTTATTTGCTGGGCGTGGAGCAACCAGCGCTGATTTTCAGTTGCCACCCCTGCATATCTTACAGGTACATGGTAGCTATAATTATGTTGTAGCTGAAAATTCGTTCCCCAGCCCCTGAAAGAAAAGGTATACGCCTACACAGTGGGTGTAAAAGCGTTTTCAGTACTATGTGTATTCTATAGGCCGCAGGGTCCTCATGAATATTTATGCCTTTTGCTCACCCAATCATGGGCCACGACTGGGCGTAATATGGAAGGGGATAATGCTCACAGTCTGAATAATGTAAGAGGAAATGCGGTCAGAGAAACTTTTGAAAATTAGGTAGGTATTTGAAGAAACTATTGCTGTCGCTTTGGGGGTGCTGGGCCTCAAATAAGGGTGATAAGGACAACTGCAGCTCCAACTGGATAGCCTTAGTCAAATACATAGCCTCGTCCTTTTTTGAAGTCAGTTAAAAATTGGCACAATACGATTTGGTGTGCATCCAAAGTCACTGTTTTTATACCTATTTTGTCCCGGGGTCTATCTGAAAAACGGCTTCACATCTAAGGTTGTTACTTTTGGATAGTTTCAGTAATACCTTGTAATTTAACAACAAATACTTAAACTTATCAATTATCAGTAAGAAAAAAAGTTATAGGTAAGCAAAAGCAAGAAAAAACATTTGCTCACTATCGCTTCCGGTCATTCTTTGAACTATACCACAGACTATACTGTAAATTCATAGATATGCAATAAAAACACTAAGTTAATATATACTACATATTACCTCAGTGAATAAAAATAAGATTTATGCTTCGAAAAGTACGTATAACACCAATTCCAATCTTCCTACTGTATTTTTTATCAGAGAAAAGTTTTGATTTAGTTCTTCGCTCGGGTCGAACCACTAGTGTTAATATTGAAGAGAAGCAATCAGGATAATTAAAAACCAAATTCCACAATGCCTACAATTCTTATCCTCTATCTGTCATCCTGCCCCCCCATTGGCTGGCGATGCTCTTGTAATAAATACACAAACATATATCGATGGGCATGGGCACGATTTATCCACAAAATCTTACTGCAGAATAATATCCAATTAGCGCTGAATGAGGAGCTTGTTACGAGGAAAGTTTTTATTTATTTATATTATTTAGGACCTCCAACAAAACATATACACAAAAAATCACAAGTAACAGATACAGGATTCTATCTGGTGTACTCCTTCCATTATAGGAGGCCACAATATGCACAAAATAAATGACAGAGCTAACTTAATATTAAATTAGATTTTAAGTATGAATGTGGATGGCTATAAGAAAAAAGGCAGACCGAAGAAAACATGGATGGATTGTGTGAAAGATGATATGAATAGAAATAAAGTGAACACGGAGATGACGGCTGATAGAGATGTATGGAAGAAGAATATTTCATGCACCGACAACAAATAAATTGGGATAAGGGCAGGAGGATGATGATGATAAAAGCTATCAATTGGTTACGATGGACTTGGTTAATTAGGTGAGAGTGTTAAACAACACGTGATGTAAGACGTCAACTATTGCTAATTGGATACAAATTGATACGATGCATGCTACCACCATTTGTAGTAATTGGAAACGGAACGGTTTGACAATGCGAGACCTCAGCTAGTTTGCTAAGCCTTGTTATTGCAACTGACTGATTTCTGTTGACAGGTAATTCAGTTTAGATATTTATGGGTGCACAAGGATCAAGCTTATATAATCAGCCCATTACTGTCCCACTGTTGGGCACGGGCCTCTTTTCAGTATGAAAAAACTAAGGCCTTAGTCCACCATGCTGGCCTAGTGTGGGTTGGCGGACTACACGCACCATCGAGAACTGAGCACTCTCAGGTGTGCAGGTTTCCTCACGATGTTTTCCTTCACCGTTAAAGCAGTGATAGCCTAGGCTACCACTAGTGGTTGAACGCTTGCCTTCTATGCAGGAGGTTGCGAGTTCGATCCCGGCCCACACCTCTGGCTTTTCGGTTTCATGTGCGGATCAGAATTTGTATAACACTTGCTTTAACGGTGAAGGAAAACAATCAAGCTTTGCACAAAGATAATGTCTACACAGGGCAATCGCAATGCAAAAAAAAACAGCATAAGACTGCACTATATGCGAAAAGTTGTATGGGAATGGCTCCTACGATCTATAACAAATTTGCTGAGTATAAGAAGGTCAGAAAAAAACTAACAGTCTTTTTGGTAAATAAGGCATATTTTCATTCATTCATTTCAGTCGGAAGACGTCCACTGCTGGACATAGACCTCGCCCAAAGGGGTGGATATCCCATAATCGCCACGCTTGGCAGGCGGGTTGGCGATCGCAGTTGGTTGGTTAAATACTCAGAGGATGCTGCTGCCCATCCTCTGGTGAATCCCTTAGTCGCCTTTTACGACATATTATTATTACTTAAACGACTTCTTAACGGATGTTATAATAAACGACAAAATAAAATTGAATTCTTAATAATGTGTTACGTCCGATTTCTTTGTTATGCTGTTTTGAATTTTGATATCAATAATGTTTTTTAAATTTAATTTTTATTGTATTGTAATTTGTAATATTGTACCAACCTAGGTATGAAATTTTTATTTTATGACGATTGGATGAGGCTGATCACATATTAATATGGTACTGTATTATATTTGATTAAGACCAATTTTTTACCCATGTATCACAAATAAATGATTTGAATTTTAATTTGTAAAGAAATGCTTCATGGAGGGAAAGTACCTACTCTAAATAATGAAAATTAGGAAAGTTAACTTATACAAAACTTAATTTTAAACATTAAAGTAACTAAAATGTGTTCTCTAAGCCAGAGATTTGTATTTTTATGCCACCAATTGAGGGTCAATGAGGATCAAATCTCTCCAACAAACATTAATTTGTGTCTTAAATTGAAGGAAAACCGAAGCCAGTTTATGACTATAATTCGCTGTAGTTGTAACATAACATAACATAACATCACACCTGTATTTCCCAGAAGGGGTAGGCAGAGGTGTATAGTACACCCACATTTCGCCAGTAATGCATTTTTAGGATTCCGAAGTCCTACAAGGAACCCTTATAGTTTCGTCATGTCCGTCCGTCTGTCCGTCTGTCCATCTGTCCGTCTGTCCTAATCCTTTACAGCTTAATAACTTCTACAGTTATAAACATAAGTAAATGAAATTTTGTTAAAAAATAGTCTATTTATAGATCTCAATTTTAAAAGAATAAAAAAATCGTAAATTATACTTCGCTGTAATTGTAGATGGAAAAAGTGCGAAAAAAGGCCACTTTTGGCATTTTTTCTATCTACAACTACAGCAGATAGAAAAACCGGCCAAGAGCATGTCGGGCCATGCTCAGTATTATAGGGTTCCTTAAGTAGGTGTAATTACAAACGAATCAAATCGAATATTAATCATGGCTATTTTAGTTTTTGCAATAATCGGCAGCATTCGCGACTCAGAGCGTGTTGTTAGTAGCGCCATCTAGCGATAAATTCAAGAAGCCAAATTTAAAAAGTGTGTCACGTCAAAGTTACTTTTTGTGATTTTTTCAAATAGAAAGTAGCTAAAGAAACATTATTTGCTATGATCATTTTTCTCTTAGATCAATGACCTTTGAACTAGGACGTTTTAAGTATTTTTCAGTTTTCTCTCTATAACTCAAAAAATTATAATCACATTATACTCGAAATAATTTTAAAAGAGAGTTTTTACAAAGGTCTATCAATGTGGAAGATTATAACTTTCTAAGTTGCATAGTTTAGAAATGGCAGGGGGGGGGAGGACACATTGCAAGCCACTTTGGCGGGCTATATTTCGCAGATGGTACACCTGATAAAAAAGTGGTGTATGAAACATTACCATCATTTTAGTAGACCTATTCAATGATACCCAACACGAGGGGGTGCAGCGAAAAAAATGTTTTCATCCCTATTTCACATGTATGGACGCCACCCCTAAAATACATAAAAACTATTTTTTTATTCTTTTAAAATTGAGATCTATATGTAGACTATTTTTTACCAAAATTTCATTTACTCATGTTTATAACTGTAGAAGTTATTAAGCTGTAAAGGATTAGGACAGACGGACAGACGGACGGACATGACGAAACTATAAGGGTTCCTTGTAGGACTTCGGAACCCTAAAAAAGAATTTTCTATTTTAATCCAGAATATGGTCATCTGTGTGTCAAATTTTATCCAAATTGGTTCAGTAATTTTTCGTGACGCTCGTACAATCAAACAGAAAATTACAGGTTTAGTAATATTAGTCAAGACACATATTTATTACTCAAACTGTGTACATAAATGCAGGTATGACACTCCATCTTACCACGAAACTCACGATACGTAATTTGTTGCGATCGCATCGTTCGTCACAGCATACAATGCTGACTGAGTAGCAAGCTTCATGTGCGAACTGCCGAAGCGACACGCAATGTAATTAGTACATCGCCGACGCTAAACCCATTTTCAAGGTTTTTCTATCGTTTCGCGTGGTACTAAAATGTAATAAATTTATTTTGATCTACCCACAATTTATCAATTTATTAGTTTATCTTTACTAATACCTATACGTTTTTCAACGACAAGCCGTAACTACACAAGTTAGAAACACGACATTTGGACAGTAGGTATGGTCTTTTTGTAACGCAAGCACTCACTAAGAAATAATTTTTGGAAATGTTTACCCTAAGGGGTTGAAATAGGGTTTTAGTTTGTATCTTATAAAAAATCATTGGTTTGTATGAATAACTAGATTTACATAAACCTAATTTAACATCTAAGTAGGTACGTAGGTACCTAGGTACTTATGTAATTTGTTTCATTTCGTATTCGTATCTGTAACAATGTTATATTGGATATATCTACACATGTCATGTAGTAGAAAATTATACTTTTTTAAAGTATAAATACATAAAACTAACAAATCTATTATTGTTAAAAATGCAAATAGTATTCTGGTTTAATTAATATTAGCTTAATCCAGTACAAATAAGAATTAACCTATTATGATTGTTATCCATGCCGCTAGGAGGGGGACCTGGTGTCCTAAAATACAAGCTCTGGCTTAGTTTAGGCACCAGTCTCCCACAAATAATTGTTTGTTATATTATTGTGATAACACTAAATTGTTGCTTGTTATTTGTGGAAGGAAATAAAAAATCTTATTAAATCTTATAATAAGTAAAGTACTAAAAGCGACTCGTTGACATAAACCTTGTGCCCCGAGACAGTACACCCGGTTTTTTAAGTAGGTACTTTATACTGTTAGAAAAATAAAGCTAAGATGATCGCATTTTAGAAGGAAGCTCTGGGAGGCGCAGCGTAGGTAGGCCCCCGGGACAATGTGGACCGACGACCTGGTGAAGGTTGCAGAAATCCGCTGGATGCGTAAAGCGCAGGACCGGTAGTTGTGGCGATGCTTGGGGGAGGCCTATGTCCAGCAGTGGACGTCCTTCGGCTGAAATGATGATGATGATGTAATCGCATTTTGATATTTTCCAGAGAAAAAAGCTACACAAAACAATCTATTTAAATTGACGTTGTCAATTAAAATATTACCTACTACAAATTGAATACAGCAATACTTTCGAGTGTTTTATAATGTCCAAGTTGAGCTACTTTAAATGTCTACAACAGACATTGTAAAAATATAGACGAAGTGCTGCGAACAATCACGTGAAGCCAAAAAAACTATACTCCTTTATGTACAACCAGCTCTCGCCACATATGCACCTCAAACCGTGCTCACCACTCTCAGTACACATGTCCCGGCATCATCCAGTAAGCATCGCGAAAGCAAAAATCCTTCAGGTGTATGGTGTGTGCGTGAGCGCTGGTTGTATACGAAGGAACATGGTTTTTTTGGCTTCACTATGCTTGTTCGCAGCACTTCGTCTATGTTTTTTACTGTCTGTGATGTCTACTTAAGATTTTATTACTTTCTGTTAGTCAATTCCTTCAACCCTTATAAGTACACAATAATTATAGGTTCAAGTACAGTTGACCGCATGTCAATGGTAACGTGAGTAACGTAATTACGTAAGCAATAAAGTGGTTTTCGTAATTCAAGACGTGTTACCACTGTAGTGCGGTTTACTGTACAATGTAAGTAGTATGTACCTAACTACATATAGGTAATTGTCGCTTAGTTTATATGGGTACACACTAGCGATGGGTCATTGACGGTTTTCGTGTCAATGTAATGTAACCATTTTTTTCCGATAAATAACTGGTTTAAAAAGCTGTTAATTTTAACAGGTTTGAAAACGGCTGCATTTACATTTTTTTAAACATTAAAGTTCATTAAAAAAGAAAAAATTCGAAGTTTATTTATATTGAAATAAAATTGAGTTGATTTTTTAAACAATTCGTTTGTCAAATGCATACATTTTTTTCAACCTGTTTTTTGAGCAATGGAAAACTGAAAATAAATTATATTCTGATGAAAAAGCTGTTTTTAAAAGCCGTCCCACCGCTAGTACACACCTGCATTCCCATTTACAAAATGCAAGCGTGATGTTATAATATAACAATTTATGATGCACATCGCAGGCTTCATTATAAATCGCTTCCGATCCTTTAGCTAAACTACGTCTGGGATAGACATGATCTTGCCTCTTATGTCTCCTCTACAGATTGAAAGGTCTATTAAATTCCATTTGTTTTCGCAAACTACGTCATTGATATCATTGTGTAAGTATAGAACAAGAGCCAGTCATGTACTTCGTGTATGTGTTAGGCACAAAGAACGAAAACAATCTTTGAGCTTAATCTGAGCTTTGAGCGAAAAAACCAGCTCACAACGCGTTGTGGTTTCTGTAAAACATCCACATCGCGAAATTCGTGTTATAGCTCATAATACCCACGATGCGTTGTGCTAAACAACAGCAACAACAACAACAGAAAGAACATACATGCATACATATTATCACGCCTGTTTCCCATTGGGGTAGGCAGATACTATGGATTTCCACCTGCTGCGTTCCTGACACACCTCTTTCGCTTCATCTACGTCCATTAACCTCGTCATGCATGCTCGTCGGTTTAGAGTACTCTTAACCCGGTATTTTTTGAGAACGTCCGCGATTTGATCACGATATGTTCACCGATGTCGTCCCCTTCCAACTCTTCCATCCACACTCGCTTCGTATACCTACTTGTTTCGTCAATCTGCTCTCGTCCATCCTCTCTATATGTCCAAACGACTTTAACATACCTTTCTCAATCTTTGTCACTACAAATTCTTTCACTCCAGAACGCTCCCTTATCACGTTATTCCCTACTTTATCTCTCAAAGTTACACCACACATACTTCTCACAGCTCTCATTTCTACTGCATTTATTCTGCTTTCATGTTTCTTTTGCCATACCCAACTTTCACTGCCATGCATAAGTGTAGGCACTAACACTCCCCCATGAACAGCCAGCCGTGCCTTTTCCGACACAAGAATACATAGCGAAATTAGTGTCGTGACTGTCGTGACTATCATACTATTCGGCCAAAACGCGTTGTGGAATTGAAGAAAAGCTACGACGCATTTGCAACGTCAGCTTCTTCTTGTATCATGTCGACATGAGCTACTTAATGATAATAGTTCATGTCGTGGGAAAAAGATTAGCCAGTCAGCAGGTTGATAGCAGGGCTAACTGCCCAGGGAATGAAGAGCGAATAGTTAAATATCGTCACTCGTGGAGGCTCGTGGAACGTCGGCTAATTAGCAAGATATGATATGCTGATGGATTGTATGAAAGATGATATGAATAGAAAGAAAGTGAACAAGTCAGTGTTCTACAGGCTGTACTTTGGAGAGTGTGCGCAAGAGCTCCATGAGCTTATTCCGCCATCTCCTTTCTTTCATCGGACTACACGCCGCACTGCAGGATATCATCCACATTTGGTGGAAATCCCTACTATCAGGACCAAGCGCTTTGAGAACTCTTTCATAATGCGCACAGCCAAGTTGTGGAATTCACTGCCGGCATCTGTATTTCCGGGCACTTATAAACCTAACGCCTTTAAAGCTGGAGTGAATCGGCACCTAATAGGTTTGCTCGCTCCATCGTCAACCACATCCTGACAAAGCTATCTAGATTGTGGTCAAGAGCAGATCTATAAATAATAAAAAAAAAAAAAAAAAACGAACACTGAGATGACGGCTGTTAGAGATTTAGGTGCATTTATGGTACCTATTCAATCAATCCATAAAATTACATTATGAGTCATCATCCTCGCCTTTTCCCAACTACGTTGGGTCAGCTTCCAGTCTAACCAGATGCGGCTGAACATCAGTATTTTACAAGGAGCGACTGCCATCAGACCCCCGCAACCCTAGCTGGGTTGCGGGGGTCTGATGGCAGTCGCTGGGTAATACCGACATTCGGAGGTTAGACCAGAGGTCAGACTTTCGGACTTGTATTCTTCTCACAACAGTGTTACTTGACCATTATGTGAACTAATACTTTCAAAATAATACCTCAGTGTTTAGAAGTAATAATTTATTTGAATTATTTTTCAATTAACTCTTGAAATAAACTAAACATGACTACCTAGTAGTGCTTTTGCGGTTTCGCCAGCGTGAAAAGTTTTAAAATGGCCCGTATAATGATCCCCGTCCTAGTTTTGAGAAAAAAACATCTATTTTCTTTATTATTATTTTAATTTGAAGAGTATTTATCTCAAGTGTGACTTCAGGAAGATTTTTCATAGAAACTTTAACACCTCTTTTTTACCCCCGTTTATTTTATTTTATAAAAAAAAAAACACGTAGATAGATAGATAGATAGAATATACTGTATTGTACACCATGAAAATAGTAGTAAACAGGAACATTGTATAAATTATGGGTACATGGGCGGTCTTATCGCTAAAAGCGATATCTTCCAGACAACCTTTGGATGGACAAAGAAGACGTAAGATCTAGATAATGGGGGCAGTCCGTGGCGTACTACTAAACTAAAATAAATCATCATCATAATCATTTCAGCCGAAAGACGTCCACTACTGGACACGTAGGCATAGACTTATAATTCATTTTGCTCTAAAGATTATTTAACCGAGTTTCAACTCAATACAGCTACGCAATAGTATTCTCCCATACAAAATTTATAACCTTATTGAATCCTCTTTTAGGAATAATTTTGGAAAAGTAAAAGATAAATGTTTCATTACTTCATCATCATCATTTCAGCCGAAAGACATCCATTAATGGACATAGGCCTCGCTCAATTAAGGTCCAATAATATCCCCCATATGCCATAATCGCCACAATTGGTAGGCGGGTTGGCGATCGCAGTTGGTTGGTTAAATAGGTAGGTAGGTACTGGTTGCTCATCCTCTGGTGAATCCCGTAGTCGCCTTTTACGACACCTATGAGAAGAGATAAGGTGGTGCAATTCTTTATATCCGGCACCACACGGCACGTGTTTTCATTTGGTAGGTACCTACTTACTTTAAAGATTATTTATTCCTAAGTTTTGAGAGAATCGATCTAAGAGAAAAGATTTTTCAAAAAACTCTAAGACCCTGTTTCAGCCTCTTAAGGTCAAAATTTTCAAAAATCCTTTCTTAGTGGGTGCTTCCGTTACAAAAGGAACCTACTGTCCAAATTTCAAGTTTCTAACTTGAGTAGGTAGGTAGTTTCGGCTCTGCGTTGATGAATCAGTCAGTCAGGATATCTCTCTTTATAAGTATAGATAGATAAAATATTGGTTCTGCTATATCCCTATCTGAGGATTCTTCAACTTTCTCAGATGACTCCTCAATCTCTAACTTAGTTTGAATGTTATCATACTCATTTAATAAAGAGTATACAACAGGACCGGTCGTTGTGGCGATGCTTGGGGGAGGCCTATGTCCAGCAGTGGACGTCTTTCAGCTGAAATGATCATGATGATACAATATCTTGATCTGTATCCGCGCTATATTTAAGGAGGTGACTATACCACTGATACTGAATAAGAATCAATAAAAATAATACTTACATTTTTTATATATTTAAATAAGTACCTATTTGTAAACATACAAATTCCCTTCGTGCGTCGCGTGCGATGCGTGCGACACCACCAAAACAATTTGCAGGTATTACCACCCTTTGACAATGCCACCGATGACTTATTTTCAGTCGTTCGGGATTTATTCTCAAACCCTCGCTATGTTTCTAAGTGAAAATTTGGTTATAGGTACCTAATCGTAGAATGTTTTGAGTATTTTTAGATGACTTTATGATCTTGTATTTTAGTTCATCTAAATTTTAATTCGAAAAACTGTTGTTTTGAAATTTCTTTATAGGTTTCTAATTCAGCTAGTTATTTAGGTAGGTACTTTTTAAAACTAGTTAACCTTCCCTTTATTGACCCCCTTTGGCGCCTTAATTGTTTTAACTCCGTGTCAGGCATAATGCTGGTTAAAAACACTGGCTTACGCATTTACGCACGAAAATTATTAAATACCTACCTGATCTCCACGCAAACCTCAGTTCATTCGCTCTGCTTGCGGGTAGTTGCACAGCAGCCAGGTTCGTGAAGTACAGGCGTCGTTGTCTCCGTGTGCCGAGGGGTAGGCGCAGGCGATGCAGTGCGGGCGGGAGGGGAAGTTCGTCCGTACAGGCGTCGTCGTTTACCTCGCGTTCCCGATTAGGTATCTATAGGTACCTACGTACACACGGCTTCACATCGCGCTGTATAATATACTATCCAGTATAAGGTGACCTCGCTTTGTATAGGCTTTCCGTACAATGCGAGATCAGCTTATACTGGAATGTACAGCTTGATTTGTAGCCGTGCGTACTGGGTATCTTTTTGGGCTGAAATTTGCTAGAAACCCATGTTATTATAGCGTGTAAAGCTAGCGACTTAAAAGGGAATTAAATGTGGGCGTGCAAAGTCAATAAAGGCTAAATTAGGCTAAATGAAATGAATGAAAATAGCTTAAAGATATTAATCTGAAATTGAAACATACATCATAATATTATTTATTATAAACAATACCTAATATAAACAATTGTTCGCGATGGGAACAAAAGAAAACTAGATTTTTTGTCGCGTGATATTTCCGCTCTGTCATTGGCTGGCTGCGCGTCGCGTGATATTCCCGCTCCGTCATTGGCTGGGGGCGTGTAGCGAAACTTGGGGAGCCTTGATTGGTCAAGCGGTGGCGTAGACAACAATAATTGTGAATTTGTGACATAATAATAGTAATGATATTAGGTACGTGTATAAGTATTTATTATATTCAACAGTACCTACCTACCTAGGTAATGTGTAATTATAATTTTATTGTTTTAGCATAATTTTCGCATGCTTACGGACTTGTAATTAATTGTAATATCTGTGTAGGTAGGTAGGTAGGTACCTTTTTTTTGTTTTCGGGTGGAAATCCTCATGGATATCCTCCGTCTGGGGAAGGCGGAGGGGTATGTCGGACTCTTACCGACTAAAACCACACGGTGGCCATCCTCAGCACAAAATAGAGGAGCTCCGGGAACTCCAATGGACCGCGCCGGTGCCCTCTAGTGCTACGCCTTTGGCACGTCCCGGGAAACAATACTGTTTCCCTCATAGCAGCACGCGACCACCACGTACTGCTATCCTCCCCAGAATCGCTTAATAGACGCCTCGAGTCCCCAACTCTTAACGTCCGCGATCCCGGAGGTCCCCTGCCAGATGTGGCGGCGGGGGATGCTGCGTTTCGCCCTATCTGGGCCTTGCGCCAGGGCGGTTGCCTCCCCGGCGCCTTCGTCTCCGAGCGGGGTCAGCCCTCTCCCGATCCCGCTCTGCGGCCTCCTTCTGGAGCATGACTGTCTCGCAGAAGGAAGCCACGGCCCTCCAAGTCGTCGGATCTGCCAGCATAGCCGACACTACTGCTGGCAGAGAAAGATCCTGCCCGATCAGGTTGACCAGGTCCTGCCGCTCGGAACCCCACGCAGGGCACTCCTCGAGCGTATGTTGTGCGGTGTCCTGGTCACACCTACAATGGTGGCAATTTGCCGTGGCCTCGCGTCCAATCCTATTCAGGTACTCACCGAAGCAACCGTGCCCGGTGAATACCTGAGTAAGACGGTAGGTGACGCGCTCACCCCTCTCCAGCCAGGCTTCAAAGCACGGCAGGACAGCTTGAACCACACGCTTGTGCGCATACTGCGGCCCTTCTAGCCGCTCGCGCCACGTCTCGAGCGCGTGTCGTCGCTCCTGCCGCCTCAGCATCTCAAACACCCTTGCAGGCGCGCTCCCACCGTTCTGGCGGATGGCGCGAATCCGGTCATAGACCCTCGCGTCCATATCCGCCAAGATATCCAACGGCGGGAAGCGTGCCAGGACAGTTGCCGCCTCAAAGGATACCGTTCTGTATCCTCGTGCGATCCGTATGGCCACCTTGCGCTGTAGGCTATTAAATTTAGCCCTTGAACGCTGGACGCCTGACAGTCGGTGTGACCATACAGGCGCCCCATAGAGGGCCATGGACCTCACGACTCCCGCGTAGAGGCGGCGAACTTCCTCCCGAGGTCCCCCGAGATTGGGCAGCAGTCTGTGCAGTGCACCAGCTACCCTCTCGATCCGGGGGACCAGGCGGTTGAAATGCTCAGGTAGGTAGGTACCTACCTACACGATATCTTGTGCGGAATAAATTATTTGATTTGATTTAATTTGATGAAATACCTAATGGTTAGTTAGGTAGGTAGGAATAGATATATAGAAATTAGTTATGGGTTTACTTAAGTTTGTTTTTTATGAAACTATTTCTACTCTCGATATCATCATCATCATCATTTCAGCCGAAAGACGTCCACTGCTGGACATAGGCCTCCCCCAAGCATCGCCACAACGACCGGTCCTGCGCCTTCCGCATCCAGCGGATTCCCGCGACCTTCACCAGATCGTTGGTCCACCTTGTGGGGGGTCTACCCACGCTGCGCCTTCCAGTACGCGGTCGCCACTCCAGAACTTTACTGCCCCATCGGGTACTTACACGTACCATTGCATACCTACTTATACGTAGGTAGGTAAATATTTCGACATTTGTTATCTAATGATTAATAATGATCATGATACCTGATGATTTTTATTTGTTACCTAGGTATGGGTTACTCCCAAACTTCGATCAAGATCAAAGCTCCCAAGATTGTTAGTTGCATATTTATTGGTGGGTGACCTGAAAGCTTGCATTACTGTGTTTCGGTCTGAAGGGTACGGGTGCCGGTGAAATTACAATCACATGAGACTTTCCATCTTCATGTCTCAATTTGGCGAACCGACTTGCGGTACCATTTAGGCAACAGCCTAGGTGGTATTGCAGTTGTTATGGGCAAAGGTAATCGCTTAACATCAGGTGGGCCCTTATACCGCCAGCCTATACCTACTATAAAAAAGAAAAAAAAAACGGCCAAGTGCGATTCGGACTCGCACAGCAAGGGTTCCGTACCTCTCAACGACCTGATACCCCATAAAAACTGATTTAATTTACGAGAGTTTATAAAAAGACATCAACGCACAGTGCGCGAAATAAGAATTTTTGCATGTCTTTCTTACGCAGATACCACCACATATGTCTATGTTTGTCTTATTTTTATTTTGTTTTATTTTATTTTATTTTGCTAAACTACATAATATGCACTATAATCTGACCAAGTTTGACGCTGGTATTACCGTTTTGATGATAGAGCAAAAACAAAAACGTTGAAAAAAATGCATGTTTTTTGAGGTTTCTTGTATAAGGACCCCCTATGGTTTTAGACTTTTTTTAGGGTTCCGAAGTCCTACAAGGAACCCTTATAGTTTCGTCATGTCCGTCCGTCTGTCCGTCTGTCCTAATCCTTTACAGCTTAATAACTTCTACAGTTATAAACATAAGTAAATGAAATTTTGTTAAAAAATAGTCTACATATAGATCTCAATTTTAAAAGAATAAAAAAATCGTTTTTATGTATTTTAAGGGTGGCGTCGATACATGTGAAATGGGGATAGAATTTTTTTTTTCGCTGCACCCCCTCGTGTGAGGTATCATTGAATAGGTCTACTAAAATGAAGGTAATGTTTCATACACCACTTTTTTATCAGGTGTACCATCTGCGAAATATAGCCCGCCAAAGTGGCTTGCAATGTGTCCCCCCCCCTGCCATTTCTAAAATATGCAATGTAGAAACTTATAATCTTCCACATTGATAGACCTTTGTGAAAACTCTCTTTTAAAATTATTTCGAGTATAATGTGATTATAATTTTTTGAGTTATAGAGAGAAAACTGAAAAATACTTAAAACGTCCTAGTTCAAAGGTCATTGACCTTAGAGAAAAATGATTTTAGTAAATAATGCTCCTTTAGCTACTTTCTATTTGAAAAAATCACAAAAAGTAACTTTGAAATGACTCACTTCCTAAATTTGGTTTCTTGAATTTATCGCTAGATGGCGCTACTAACACACTGAGTCACGAATGCTGCCGATTATTGCAAAAACTAAAATAGCCATGATTAATATTCGATTTGATTCGTTTGTAATTACACCTACTTAGGAACCCTATAATACTGAGCATGGCCCGACATGCTTTTGGCCGGTTTTTGTTTTTAGTATTTGTCGTGATACACCTCATAGCAACAGATATTCTGCGAAAATTTCAACCGGTTACCTATTACCTTTCAAAAGATACAGCCCTGTGACAGACAGACAGACGGACGGACGCACGGACTGCGTAGCGAGAGTAATAGGGTCCCGTTTGGCACCCTTCGGGTACGGAACCCTAAAAGAAAAAGAAATCTTGTCACGGTCGCCAAAAATTTTTAGAGCTACTTAGAAAGAAAGAAAGAAAGAAATAATTTATTTGATAACGGGAACTGGTTCAAATTTGGCATGCAAGATTTTATCTAAACCAAAGACATTAAATATTTACTGGTAAATCTAAACCAACTAACAAACATTGAGAGCTAAATAAGAGCTTGTAAAATTTACACATTGTCGTCTGATGAAGAAGCATGCATATCTACGCCATATAATGGGTACCTAAATATTCTAAACATAGCGAAACAATATTTGTTATTTTGTTATTCTCTTGTTATTGCGTAGATCTCTAATTAATAATCGTGTCATAACATCAATTTGTAACATAACAAGCCAATTTATTTCAAAAGGTACCCTCAATAATACTTGTTTTTTTATTATTAAAGAAGGTAGGGAAGTGAATTCGATTGAGGAATGTAGCTTGTTAAAGTGTGACTACGCATGCAAAGTTAGCTATAATACGTAGATACTATGCATGTGTGAGTAGCATCACTCAGTATTTTTCCACCGCTAAAACTTAAAAACAACTTTCTTACTTTGTAGGTACTGTATTGAGACAACAAATTAATATTGTAACCAGTATTAAGTGTAAGGGGATTTGCTCTTAAATAATTGTTAGTTAAGGTCCTATTAATTTGAATAAATGCCTTCTAAGAAACGTAGTACTAACAGATAATAGATACATGTAATTTATTTTCATTGGTTTTTCGAAAACTGTAATATTCTATTATTGTAAATACAACATATCAGATGTGATCAGCTCGTTTAGGGCATAGCATAGAATAATTTTTACTATAGGACCAAATCTGAAATCCCAAAAAAAAACTGCTTATCCCTAGAAAATCATTGATGTCGCTCGACAAATAGTACGGATCAGGTGTTTCATGATCGTGATTTCATGGTTAACCCCTTATCAAAAGTTGTTCTATAGCAATCACTAACGGCCAAAATTAATATCCAATCTATCCACGATTTGGCTTACTAGAGATAGAAATTTGACATATTTTGTATGGAGCTTATGTCAAATTCCTATCTCTAAGTAGGGCAAATCGTGGATAGATTGGATATTAATTTTGGCCGTAAGTGAGCTCTTTAAATATGACCACGCATTTCTGATACAGGTTTTACATTCTATTTTATAATGAATGAATGCGACTACAAAAAAGGGTTACCTATTGAAATAACTGAAAACCTACTAAGAGCTAAATGGCACCCCATCAGTAAAAACCGGCCAAGTGTGGTGTGGGTTCCGTACCACCCATGGACCTGATACCCCGTAGACAGTGATTTAATTTACGAGAGTTTATCAAAAGACATCAACGATGTAGGTACGTGAAATGTGATTTTTTTTATCTCTTTCTTACGCATAAGATAGAGCATGAAGAAAAAACGTTGAAAAATTGCATTTTTCGCTGGTGCGTTGATGTCTTTTGATGAACTCTCGTAAATGAAATCAGTTGCTATGGGGTATCAGGTCAATGGATGGTACGGAACATTTACTGCACGAGTCTGACTCACACTTAGCCGGTTTTTTAAAATAATGAAGCAATATCTGGGCAAGTGGGAGAAATTGTACATTATTGCAGGGGCGTTGATGGACGTACGTGAAAATGTGGGCCGAGGCTAAGCCAAGCTACACATACGTGAGTCCATCAAAGCCTGGTTGCGGCCAAGGCTTGTGTAGTACTTTTCTCAAATAATGCGCGGAAATACGAACTAAGTAGTACCTACCTATAGTCAATTGTAGAAACAATGACGAACAACAATTATATTTCACACGTCAGTATGTTAATTTGTTTCTTTTTTTACTTCTAAATGCAAGCCAGTTCTAAATAAACGTAGTGGTTATATTCTCTTTGGTTCTAAATTTAAATCAAATCTTTGATTAGTCCTTGATTGCTATTTTTGGGAGCAAAAAGTTCGTTCAATTTTTTAATAAGATTTTTGAATAAGTATAAGTTTTCATAGACCTGTTGAGAGGCCAAATAAATTACTAAATTTATTTGGCCGTTAAACAGGACAGATATGGATTTTCACACTAACATTGCCGGCTGTTGCTCGAATGCATTTGACCAGTATGTACAGCATTTTCGATTTATCTCGAAAAAAGTTGTCAAAATAATGTTTGAATTTCCAAGCATGTTTGAGAAAAAGTATTTTCTATATTATAGGTTATTGCGAAGGACATAAATGAAAACTAGTTTCAAATCAAATCGAATAATTTATTTGCTTGAATACGGGTATACATGAGGTGATACATATATTAAACAGAAGTTCTTTTACCATAATAATATCCTACTTTAAAAGGTGTACAAATATGTAGTTGTGATAATTTACATTTATAGATAAAAATCCCACATGTGGGGTCCAATCAGAACACCTAACCACACCACCACCACGTACGTCATCATACAAAAAAAAACACAAACAATAAAAAGGTTCCCTGGCTTCCAAACTAGGTCAGTACCTATGAATTGGGAGTCAGTTTTCCTCCAAAATATTTTTTACAAATGTATGTATGTAGTAAACGAATGTCGGTAGAAAAAAAGAGGAAAATGAAAAATCCTAGTAGTGATTTCTTGGTTTTCGCGGTCACTACACTTCCTAATCCTAGTAGGTAGGCAATTATACAATATTGATTTACTTCAAACTAGATTTACAATCTGAAGCATAAGTTGTGTGAGAGTGGGACGAGTTAATGTGTGAAAGCATGGGGAAGGGTACTGAATTTGACTTATTTTTTAATTACTTATAAGATAACAGAGATCCAGTCGTGTTAGTAAATATATTAATAAAAGGTTAGTACATATTCATTCTCAAAATTATACATTAAATTACATTCAATTATTCATTATTACATGTAATCTAATAACATTATTAATGTATGGGCAGTTCACCCTATTTGCTATCATTTTCAGGATACCGTTAGTGCTGCCGCGAACTCTGCCTACCATCGAAGCAATGCGCTTACGCATAATTGCAACGCGCGCCTCCGTGAACATACCAGAGGCGCTGCAGAACCGCGGTAGCCCCACCAGCATCCTGAATGCATTGTTATATTGAACACGAAGGGCTCCATACGATGCGCGAGTATATGCATCTCATAGGTTGCATGCGACTGTTAGATTATGCAGATGTCCAAGTAGGTAACTTAGACATCTAACATTCATAACTTAAGACCTAAGTCACACAGAAGTGTAAATTTAAATTCATTTGAAACATTGCAGCATACACCAGCAAAACAAAAACTACTGTTACACAAAACATAAGTTACTTTTGTATTAAATCATGAAAGTGAAATTTTATTAATTATTTTACAGGTTATTTTTTCATTTTCAAAATACTACAAAAGTTTTAAGAGTAAAAATTTGTTTTTTATGCTTTGTTTTGTTAGTTTTTGAGTTGTTCTACACATTATGAAAAGAATCACAGCTCTAAGTAAATTATCATAAGAGTAATTGTCACAAAAAAGGGCCCCCTGCACGCCCTTGAAGGGGGGCCCTTCCTTATAGAAATACAATAAAGCTACCTAAATCTTTACAAAAAAAAAACCCGATAAAATACCACAAATGGGATGTTTTTATCGATAAAATTAGATGTATTTACCGCCCTTAAAGTTTTATTACTACAAACCAGGGCGTACAGTCAACAAATCGGAATCATGACCCATTCAGCCGATAATTCGTATGAAATTGTCAAAATAGTAAAATTTTCTTCTTATTAGCATCGTCCTGCAATTAGGAAATTTTGAATATAAGTTACTGTCACTGCCCAATAAAATTGATGGCAAGTTTGTTGCCAGGGAAATATGTTTAGGCGAAATTCGACCTAATTGTATCAGAATGTTTGTAGAAAATTAAGCTTATGGTGGGTCATGATTCCGTTTGGTCGAGTGTACCTATTGTATAGTTTAATCCGTTAATACAATTTATTGCTTACAAATAACCGTTTATTGTATTCATTGCTCATAATTCTTATACGTGTATAACTAGCCTATACCCGTGGCTTTGCCCATGTGGATGTCGATTGTCGCGCATCCCTCGGGAACTGTTCGTCGTCCCGGTATAAAATGTTAGCCTTATATATTAAGTTTCATTGAAATCTGTTCAGCCCTAACAGCGTGATTGAGTAACAAACATCCAAACATCCGGATTTTCACATTAAAAATATTATTACTGTGAGTTTGCACTGATGAAACATTCACATAAAAACATGTTGAAAAGTCAGTTTTCTGTCAATGTATCGAATCGCGTTCGCATTATCACACAACTTGTGAAAACGAAACTTGTTTGACATTTCATAGTCTATTGACATGTTTCACAATTAATTTCGATACACTTCTAAGTATCTGCTTTCGGCCATACATGTTTACCGACCTCATTGGATAACACAAAAAACGAGATTTATACAAGTTTTGACACATGATTAAGTATCAGTGCGCACGTCAGCCGTGACAAATCTATGGACAAACATGTCAATGTATAAGTTTTTAGTCAGTGGAAACACAGCCAACAACAAATCTTGAAATCTGTCAAAGAATTTACCCAGTTTTCTGCAGTGCGAACGTAACAATCAACAAAACAAGCTGTGACATTAGTTTCATATGACAAGTTTCGAGACATTACATATTAAATGTTTTTTGGTGCAAACCCACAGTTAGGATACGCGTATCTTGTCGATTAATAAAAACAATCTAAGGGCAGACCTACTTATAACACTAATGTAGCTACTATGAAAAATGCTAACAAGAAAACAATTCTTATATTAAATAATCCTGTTATTTTAGATACAATAATATATTTTTTCTTCAGCTTAACAAACAATTGCGCAATAATGCATAACTGTGTGCATAACACAAGCAAACACAATATGATACAAAACTTAGGCCTAGACCACACTGCGATTTTTACCCACGCAATTTTATATCGCAAAATCTGTAACACATGGAATCATAAGCAGGTGACGATTAAAATAGTGGTGGAAAAACCTCTCAGTGCGCGAATAAAAACAGCGTGAATAAAAATCGCTATGCGTGCCTGGCCTTAGGTAATCACGCAACTAGCACCGTTATCCTCAAAATAATACATAAAAGCAAATAGGTACAGCAAGCTTAATGCACTTTATGCAGACAGAATTAATTAATTATCATTATGTTGCTCATGTCGACACGACAGAAGAAATGGGTATTTATCTAGCTCTTCAAAAATTATTTATTTACCTAATTACAGTAAAACACAAGATCGTGTAGTTTTTACCAGACTGCGGCAGAAGGAGGGCTATGTTTTTCAGTCAGCAGCTCTGGAGGCGGTCAGTGACATTAATTGACGAATAATAACGCATTCACCATGACGCAAAGCTTGCGCATTGGCACACGTCGTGCAGCGCGTATCCGCTAGAAGTAGGCCGACGACGATTGACTCGTTGGATGCACAAGATGGCCTCCTCTATCCAGTCACGTCAGCCACTGCTCCTGTTATTTAATGAAAAACAGGGTCAGAGACACACAGACACACAGGTCGTGTAATGAAGATGAAAATCCGACTAACTTGTTTTGTTTCATTGGTAAAATCCACCATTTAGATTTGTTGCATGTACTTAATTGATTTCATGTATAAAAATAGTACATTACTGCAGCGGCCAAGGCTTGTATAGTACTTTTCTCAAATAATGCGTGGAAATTCAGACTAAGTAGTACAAATCCATTTTTTCTTAAATTAAATCAACTATAAATTTCAGAATGAATGACGAACAACCATAATTTTTCAGGCGGTGATATATGTTCATTTTTTTCTTTTTATTTACTTTGAGCAGCTCTATTTGCAAGCCAGTTGGAAATTTAAATAAAATCTTTGATAGGTTACCTCATTGGTTGCTATGTTGCGGAATAAAAAGTTCGTACCATTTTTAATTTACATATTACATATATATGAGTTTCCATCATAATTTTTCATAATTTATTCGGCCGCTAAACATGACAGATATGGATTTTCATATTAGCTTTGCCGGCTGTTGCTCTGCTCGCATGTATTTTTTTTTTTATTATTTATAGATCTGCTCTTGACCACAATCTAGATAGCTTTGACCAGTAAAGCGTTTACAATAATTTATCTAGAAGAAGTTTGTCAAAATAATGCTTGAATCTCCAAGCATTTTTGAGAAAAAGCCGTTTTACTTGTTTACATAACTAAAATAATTATATTCATAGCAATGAAAGTATCAAAAGCTTCGGGACGAATATCAATAAACTCACCTGAATTTATGGTCATGGTGTGTGCAGTCGTAGTTAGTGAGAAGAAAATGTTGAAAATCATGGTTGATTCCAAGATTTGAGAACTTAATATATCTTCAAGAATGCAAGCGGACACACCCAGCAAGCTGTGAACAAAATAGTAAAGTAAGTCAAATACCATTATTCTACAGTCAGAAGCAATAATATGTGCCTATCGACGTATTTAAAACTGCCCATTATATCTATCTGACCCAACGCAAATGAATATTATGGCTATGAGTAGTAGGGCCATCTTTTCTACAGAATGACTTTTTAATCACCATCCAATTTTTTATAGGCATTAGATATAATTTAAAGACTCCATTTTTGGAAAAAAATTGTAAGTAAAATTTTCGCAATAAAATAATTTTCCCGGAAAAAATACCAATTTCTGTGAGGTTGCTAGGACAAACGTCATTTTTGAGATGCAATGGTGTCGATTCTCTTGTTCACGAACTAAACTTATTTTAAACTATCGCTCTCTTTTACTAACAGTACATACAAGAAAGGGATGGCAACCATTTAAGAGCCACTTACAGTCTGAAATAAAATAATTTAATTTAATTATTGTTACAGCTCCGGAAATCTTGTTTCTCATTTTGGCAGCTAGATATTGAATTGTCATGAAACATGAAAATAGGCATGACATGCATATTGCACACTGACAGTTGGGCTAGTCCACAAATTCTTGGAGTTTCTTTGAAGGATAAAATCCGTAACGAGATTATCCGGAGAAGAACCGGAGTGACTGACATAGCTTATAGGATAAGTAAGCTGAAGTGGTAGTAGGCTGGCCATGTCTGTCGAAGGACCGATGGCCACTGGAGCAGACGAGTCCTTGAGTGGAGACCGTGACGACCTGAAGAACGTGGCTGGGGGGACTGGATGCAGAAGGCAGAGGACCGAGTGTTGTGGCGCAACTTGGGAGAGGCCTATGTCCAGCAGTGGACTGTGATAGGCTGAGTTGATGATGACATGAAAATAGGACAAGACAGGATTAAGTGCAAGACTTTCAATTAATATTTGAGTTTAACTGTTCCGGGATCTAAGCTTTCAATTTTAGTTTTTAAATCATCAAACTGATTAAGCGACTCTCTACACCTTTAAAGTTTTATCTCCATTTCCGCAAGTATTTGTTTTGAGATGTTTTAAGCGTCACAGTATTTAAATTAAGGCTCAAATGGCTTCCCATTCGCTTTCGCCGGAATGCCCATATTCTTTCGCTGCTATATAATGTGCTCTTTAATCCTTCCATCCCGTTTTACCTTAAAGAGCGGTTCAAGTTCCTCTGTGACATACATTCTAAATCCTTGAGATCATCTGAAAATCTTAAGTTAAATATGCTCTTGCATTCCACCTCCTTTTTTGTTAAATCCTTCACTGTACAAGCTGCTCGACTGTGGAATGCATTACCACTAAATGTGAGGCGTGCAGAATCACTACCGCTTTCTAAAAAACTAGTAAAGGAACACTACTTGTCAATCTGTTTCACTACTTCTTGAAATTGCTTAACTACTACACTACTACACTTTATATTTGTATTTATTAGTATATTATGTGATATATATTTCTCATACTTATTTAAGTAAATTCCATTTACTTTATATTATTATATTTAAGTAGGTATATTATGTACGAAACGTACCTACTTTTACACCGTACCTACCCACGATCGGTTCCCATTCTTCTAGTCCATCCAAAGGTTGTCTGGAAGACATTGCCTTGTGCGATAAGACCGCCCATTGTACTTACTTAATCCTTCTGTAAACTAGTCTTTGTTTTCGTTTGGTGTAATGTACAATAAAGAATATAATAAATAAATAATAAATAAATAAATATTTGGAAAATATCGTTATCGTTATTCTTGCTTTTATTTTGCCATGTTGCTGAATAAGAGGCTTTAATTCAGCAGCCACAATGATAAGTAAACAGACCAATAAAGAAGTAGTACTTATGCTGGTATGAGGCACAGTCACGGTCCTTCCCGGTGATACATTTTGTCGACAAAGTCCCTTGAATTAATCCTGCTACATTACACGTACCTACGGCTGCGTTCGAATACTGAGCGCAAGCGATTTTAGCCTTAGGTTCACCAGAAATTATAAATAATAAATAAATATTTTTGGAACATTTTTACACATCACCATCTAGTCCCAAACTAAGCAGAGCTTGTGGTATGGGTACTAGACAAAGGATATAATACTTATATACTTTTTTTTTTTGTAAATACATACTTATAATACATAAGAAACAACTAGACCAAGACCAACACTCATGTTCATCACACAAATATTTGTGTCCTGTGGGAATTGAACCCACGAACTCGTGATCAGCAGTCCGACACTCAAACCACTAGACCACAGAGGTCGAAAGGTCAAAGGTCGGAAAGTTTGCTGAAAGTAGGTTCCTCAGTTAAAATAAAATTAAAAGCCAAACCGTACAAGTCACGCTATAGCAACGATAACCAGTCGTCAGTCAGCAACTCGCAGACGAGAAAAGCAGGCCCCGCAGCACAGGAAGCAAGCTGTGATGCACAGGTGGGTAGGTATCCTTCTATTTAGCAGCGCATTCCAACAGGACCCAAGAAGCAGGTGCAAACGGCGAGTCTGGAAAATGCCAGGGTGGTCCCGTGAGCGAAGTGCAAGCATAGTAATCCGGTAGTTGACTACAGTAAAAAATACCAAAAATGTTATATTATTTCAAAGAAGGTACAGAAAGGACAACATTGTAGAAAACAATAAATAAAATCCATAAAAAAATGGGAGAGATACACGTTTTTTAAGTTTTTGGAAGGGCCATTTTCTTTCCTTGTCGTGCGAAACGGACATTGTTCAGAGAGATGTCAAGTTACTATGAAGGTTACATTCTTCAATTGTGCTTTCTCTGTCTAGTGAACTAAATCGCTTACAACTTGGACATTTTATTAAATATTTTATCGGTTTTGTCACTGTTGATTATTTTTCTTAAAAATGTTTCATTATTTCTTTCCACAATTTAAATCTTTAGATTTCGCTTCGCATGCGCAAATGCGTTAAAAAAAAAAAAAAAAATTGTCACCATCCCTATTAGTGGCCTAAGTAGGTTACCTAGTTACTTATCCTTTAGTAAAAGGAAGGCGAAAGAAAAAACTTTTTAACGAAAAAAAAGCGACTTCAAAAACCTTAACTAAAAAGTTTAAAAAAATATCCTTAGGTATATGTATTTCAAAATCTTTTCATAAACCAACATTTTGAAGGCTGCGCGTGATTGAACCTTTCTTTACGTATGTACACGTATTTCACGATCAATGATCGTGAGCGTCATGTAAATATAATGTACAGTCGAGCGCATATCTGTAGTAAATAACAGTATAAGTGAATGTACATGAAAATCACACCGCCTTCAAAATATTGGTTTATGAAAAGATTTTGAAATACATATATTATATATATTATTACCTGTACATTGAATAGCAAGCTTTAGCTTTGTTGTTAGTCGCTCAGCGAGCTATGGACCGAAAAATATCCTTGGAGTTTCTTTGAAGGATAAAATCCGTAACGAGAATATCCGGAGAAGAACTGGAGTGACCGACATAGCTTGTAGGATCAGTAAGCTGAAGTGGCAGTGGGCTGGCCATGTATGTCGAAAGACCGATGGCTGCAGGAGCAGACGAGTCCTTGAGAGGAGACCGCGAATCGGCAAACGCAACGTAGGGCGCCCCCCCGCCAGGTGGACCGACGACCTGAAGAACGTGGCTGGGGGGACTGGATGCGGACGGCAGAGGGCCGAGTGTTGTGGCGCAACTTGGGAGAGGCCTATGTCCAGCAGTGGTTTGAAATAGGCTGAGTTGATGATGATGATTAAGAGGCTGTAAACACCTAAAAAATCAGACCTCTGCGGTCACTGTCGTTTCGTACAGAACTGAAAGAGAGGCAACGAGCCGAGGGACGTCGGATACGGCGCTCAACATGAATGAAAAAAAAAAAACAGAAACAACAAATGTTTAGATTATTGTCTTTCTCAAATGTTTTCTTAATTTTATTTATAATATTTAGTAAATAATAGAGATTTTTTGCTTTAAAGCATGTTTTAAGAGGTTAGTTTACAATTATTTTCCATCGAGAAAACTTCAATAAAACGTGTTTTGGGCACAATACAGATTCAGAAAATACGATCACGATTAACATATATTTTTTTCACTGCCACAAACTGAATAGATACAGCTAAAAATGTTTTTAAAAGAAGCCTTTTGGGGTATTTGGCGGTTGTCAGCGTCTTAATGACAACACCAAGTGCCATGCGGGAAGCGTTTGCAAATAGGTACAGGCACAGACCTAACGGGCGGCCTGGCACTCGCCTGGGCTGGGATGGATGCAATATGTGGCAGGTCTACGGGTTGTGTCATTCGGAGATACATCTTGACTCCTCTACACATACAACACGTTCTTAATTAAAAAGCAGCCCCCCTAGCCAAGTTAACATTTGACAATCTACAATCGTCAACGCTATAGAAAATAATCAAAATGTATGGGAATGACATATCTCAACGAATGACTTTTTCGTTGAGATATGTCATTCCCATACATTTGATTGTTTTCTATTAGCGTTGACGATTGTAGATTGTCAACTTGGCTAGGGGGGCAGGACATTATTGTATATTTTCAACAACTTGATATAAATTTTCGAAATCCACGCGTGCGAAGCCGCGGGCAAAAGCAATTTACATAATAACAATAAAATTACTAATTTATAAATAAACCTTTTTATGAGTTAAGCTAAAAATTACAAAAAACATGCTCAACTTAGCCGGGTCTGCTGCGACAGGCTACGAACATATTTTGTTATTTAATACACATATTTGTTACAATAAGTAAGCGTGCCTAAATGTTTGGCCAGATTTGTATTAATTGGCCTTACTCATAGACATAGTAAAAAATATAGACGAAGTGCTACGAACAATCATAGTGAAGCAAATAAAACCGTGCTCCTCCGTGTACAAACTAGCGCTCACGCACACATATGCACCTTAAACCGTGCTCACCCCTCTCAGTTCACATTTCGCCGGAACGTCCAGTAAGCATCGCGAAAACAAATATCCTTCAGGTGCATGGTGTGTAAGTGAGCACTGGTTGTACATGAAGGAGCACGGTTTTTGTTGGCTTCACTATGGCTGTTCGCAGCACTTAGACCACAGACATAGTAAAAAATATAGACTAACTAAAACAAAATATCTACATGTTTTGTTCGATTTTTGTAGCAGGACAACCAGCTATATTTTTAACCACCACCTCATTTTACACAACATGGTTTATTATTCTTGATCATTTCGTACTTCGTTGCTTCTGTTACCGCCACCGCCGCCGACGTTCTAAGGGCCCAATTTAAGTGTCTGGCTCTGCATAGTAGATAGATAAAAACATCAACTCTGCAGAACCAGGCCAAAATTGGCACCTTTTATTCTTCTTGATGATTTCGATCTTCGTTGCTTCTGTCACCACCACCGCTGCCGACGTTCTAAAGGCCCATTTTAAAGCCTGGATCTATGAGATAGATGGATAAAAACATCAATCTTACAGAACCAGACCTAAATTGGCACCCTTATTAACACAGTTCAAAACATTATGTCATGACTTGGGCTGAAAGTAAAGTAAGTCTTGACATGGTTAGGAAGTAAAGTAAAACTAATCTTGAAGACCAGTCCGATCAAAATCTAATTCTATTCACGAAAAAATGCCCAAAAATTAGGTATATCATATTTCCAAAATAATGTTAGACAAAATAATTTTGATTCAATAAACAATTTGGCGTAAATGCACTAAAAGCTATTATTATTCGTATCTCTTGTATTCATTTAAAAACTTATAATTTATATTTATAAAAAAAAAAAACTCAAAAGAAACAAAAAGCTACCGGTCAGGGCTCCAGAGATAAGAACCTCCTCACAATATGACAATGTGCCGTGTCGAGGAGAACTGTGCCTTCTGAATCTGGCCCTTGACCCAGCCACCTAACGAGAGTCGAAGTAAAGATATTTCATTATGATTATCATTTTAAAGCCTGGATCTAGGAGAAAGATGGATAAAAACATCAATCTTGCAGAACCAGACCTAAATTAGCACCCTCAAGAATAAGAATAATTTATTTCACAAAAAGGATTAACAACAGTGTCACGAAACAGTAATGAAACACTTTTTGGAGCACAACAGAAAGTAGTGTAAAGTTGGCACCTGTACTAATGTAGAACATTGCATCACAGGCATCAGCACCTTCCAGTAGAGTGTGGTACAATTTGATGCATTTAATTAAATTAAACAAGCAGTGACAGCGGACATCTATTAATAAGTTTTTAAAATAAAAATTAAAGAATAAGTAAACAAATAAACTAAGAGAAAAAATTACATGCATGGTGTGACTGTGTGTGAAGGAGCAGCGTACTGTCAGGCACACAAAATAAGTAAGCAATTGATAGGAAGTGTACGGGTAAGTTTACGCGTAAATATGAGGTAATATGTTTTATGTGGTCCCAGGATTCTATCATAAAACAAAACATTACGTCATGACATGGTCAGAAAGTAAAGCAAGTCATAACATGTTAAGGAAGTGAAGTAAAACTGATCTTGAAGAACATTCCGATCAAAATCTAATTCTGTTCCCGAAAAAACGCCTAAAAATAAGGTATATTATTTTTTTTTTAAATTGCCAATATAACTTTGATAAATTAAGTACTGGTAACTACATTATTCATTCGATGAACTTTCACTTCAGTAAAATATTTGACGTAAACGCACTTAAAGCTAGTATTATTATTATCTCCTTTATTTATTCAAAAACTTAAAAAGAAACAAAAAAAATCATCTATTATACATACCTATAATATTACATTATTTTAATTATTTTTATGTTTCGTTAATGCAGAGTAGCAATATTAACTGACTTGAAATAAGACGATTTCGATCGATAGAAATTGTAATGAACACTATCTTTTCAAGAGTTGTCGCAGGAGAACCAGCTATATTTTGAAAACAAAATAATGGTTTGAACTCATGAGAACCGCCACCTCATTATTAACAACATGGTTTATTCTTCTCGTTGATTTCGTTCTTCGTTGCTTCTATCACGGCCACCGCCGCTGACGTTCTAAGGGCCCAATTTAAAGCCTGGGTCTGCAGAGGAGATAAATAAAAACATCATCCCTGCCTACCCCTTCGGGGAAATACAGGCAAAATGATATGTTAATGATTTCGATCTTCGTTGTTTCTGTCACCGCCACCGCCGCCGACGTTCTAAAGGCCCATTTTAAAGCCTGGATCTTGGAGATAGATGGATAAAAACATCAATCTCGCAGATCCAGACCTAAATTGGCACCCTTAATTTCGATCTTCGTTGCTTCTGTCACCGCCACCGACGCCGACGATTTAAAGGCCCATTTTAAAGCCTGGATCTAGGAGATAGATGGATAAAAACATCAATCTCGCAGAACCAGACCTAAATTGGCACCCTTACTAACACAGTTCAAAACATTATGTCATGACATGGGCTGAAAGTAAAGTAAGTCTTGACCTGGTTAGGAAAAAAATCTGATCAAAATCTAATTCTGTTTACGAAAAAATGCCATGACCATGTCATGACAATGTTTTGAATTATGACAGAATCCTGGGACCACATTTAACATATTCCCTCATATTTACACGTAAACTTACCCTTACACTTCCTATCAATTGCTTACTCACTTTGTGTGCCTGACGGTAGGCTGCTCCTTCACACACAGTTACACCATGCATGTCATTTT
Source organism: Asteroscopus sphinx (assembly GCA_949699075.1). Taxonomy (NCBI): domain Eukaryota; kingdom Metazoa; phylum Arthropoda; class Insecta; order Lepidoptera; family Noctuidae; genus Asteroscopus; species Asteroscopus sphinx. The sequence goes on along the minus strand of OX453002.1, from coordinate 2,835,711 downwards.
TTCTCTTAGTTTATTTGTTTACTTATTCTTTAATTAAAACATATTAATGTCCGCTGTCACTGCTTGTTTGATTTAATTTAATGCATCAAATTGTACCACACTCTACTGGAAGAAGCTTATGCCTGTGGTGCAATGTTCTACATTGTACAGGTGCCAATTTCACACTACTTTCTGCTGTGCTCCAAAAAGTGTTTCGTTATTGTATCGTGACACCGTTTTTGTTCTATCGATAGAAATCGTAATGAACACTAATCTTTTCAAGAGATGTCGCAGGAGACCCAGCTATATTTTTAAAACAAAATAATGGTTTTAACTCATGAGAACCTCTACCTCATTATTAACAACATGGTTTATTCTTCTCGTTGAGTTCGTTCTTCGTGGCTTCTGTCACGGCCACCGCCGCTGACGTTCTAAGGGCCCAATTTAAAGCCTGGGTCTGCGGAGGAGATACATAAAAACATCAACTCTGTAGAACCAGGCCAAAATTGGCACCGTTTATTCTTCTTGATGATTTCGATCTTCGTTGTTTGTCACCGCCTCCGCCGCCGACGTTCTAAAGGCCCATTTTAAAGCCTGGATCTAGAAGATAGATTGATAAAAATATCAATCTCGCAGAACCAGACCTAAATTGGCACCCTTACTAACACAGTTCAAAACATTAGGTCATGACATGGGCTGAAAGTAAAGTAAGTCTTGACATGGTTAGGAAGTAAAGTAAAACTAATCTTGAAGACCGTTCTGATCAAAATCTAATTCTGTTCACGAAAAAATGCCCAAAAATTAGGTATATCATATTTCCAAAAACATTTTAGACAATATAATTTTGATTCAATAAACAATTTGGCGTAAATACTCTAAAAGCTATTATTATTAGTATCCCTTGTATTCATTTAAAAACTTATAATTTATATTTATAAATATTTTTTCTATAAAGAAAAAAAAATATGAAAAATATGAAATGTATGGTTCCACCGGCATCGGAAACAAGGTCTAAGCTACCGGTCAGGGCTCCAGAGAAAGGAACCTCCTCACATTATGACAAAGTGCCGTGTCGAGGAGAACTGTGCCTTCTGAATCTGGCCCTTGACCCAGCCACCTAACGAGAGTCGAAGTCAAGATATTTCATTATGATTATCATTTTAAAGCCTGGATCCAGGAGAAAGATGGATAAAAACATCAATCTTGCAGAACCAGACCTAAATTGGCACCCTCAATAATAAGAATAATTTATTTCACAAAAAGGATTAACAACAGTGTCACGAAACAATAATGAAACACTTTTTGAAGCACAACAGAAAGTAGTGTAAAGTTGGCACCTGTACGTAGAACATTGCACCACAGGTATCAGCACCTTCCAGTAGAGTGTGGTACAATTTAATGCATTTAATTAAATTAAACAAGCAGTGACAGTGGACATCTATTACTATGTTTTTAAAATAAAAATTAAAGAATAAGTAAACAAATAAACTAAGAGAAAAAATAACATGCATGGTGGGACTGTGTGTGAAGGAGTAGCGTACCGTCAGGACCATAAAGTGATTAAGCAATTGATAGGAAGTGTAAGGGTAAGTTTACGCGTAAATATGAGGGAATATGTTATATGTGGTCCCAGGGTTCTATCATAATTCAAAACATTATGTCTTGACATGGTCAGAAAGTAAAGCAAGTCATGACATGTTATGGAAGTGAAGTAAAACTGATCTTGAAGAACATTCCGATCAAAATCTAATTCTGTTCCCGAAAAAACGCCCAAAAATAAGGCATATTACATTTCCAAAAAAAAAAATGCCAGTATAACTTTGATAAAATAAGTACTGGTAACTACATTATTCATTCGATGATCTATCACTTCAGTAAAATATTTGGCGTAAATGCACTTAAAGCTAGTATTATTATTATCTCCTTCATTTATTTAAAAACTTAAAAAGAAACAAAAAAAATCATCTATTATACATACCTATAATATTACATTATTTTAATTATTTTTATGTTTCGTTAATGCAGAGTAGCAATATGAACTGATTTAAAATAAGACGATTTCAATCGATAGAAATCGTAATGAACACTAATCTTTTCAAGAGTTGTCGCAGGAGACCTAGGTATATTTTTAAAACAAAACATAAAAACAAAGGTTTAAACTCATGAGAACCTCCACCTCATTATTAACAACATGGTTTATTCTTCTCGTTGATTTCGTTCTTCGTTGCTTCTGTCACGGCCACCGCCGCTGACGTTCTAAGGGCCCAATTTAAAGCCTGGTTCTGCGGAGGAGATACATAAAAACATCAACTCTGCAGAACCAGGCCAAAATTGGCACCATTTATTCTTCTTGATGATTTCAATCTTCGTTGCTTCTGTCACCGACACCGCCGCCGACGTTCTAAAGGCCCATTTTAAAGCCCGGATCTAGGAGAGAGATAGATAAAAACATCAATCTCGCAGAACCAGACCTAAATTGGCACCCTTACTAACACAGTTCAAAACATTATGTCATGACATGGGCTGAAAGTGAAGTAAGTCTTGACATGGTTAGGAAGTCAAGTAAAACTAATCTTGAAGACCATTCTGATCAAAATATAATTCTGTTCACGAAAAAATACCCAAAAATATGGTATATCATATTTCCAAAAAAATTTTAGAAATATAACTTTGATTCAATAAACAATTGTCCCCGACATGACATTAAACTGTGACGCGCCCCCGACATGGCGTTAAAGTGTGGCGTTCCCACCGAGAGCAGTAGCTCTAAACGGTCTTGGTGGGAATACAACCGATGTCAGTGCAGGATATCGGTTTAGGCTGGTGGCGGATGAATGGTTGTACAATCAACCATCAACGGCAGCATCCATAAGCCGAGTAAGAAGGCTTACTGCGCACCCACCAACCCGCACTAGACAAGCGTGGTGGGTTATCTTGTCTTATCCCCTTCCCATAATGAACCACAACAAAAATACCAATCCCCCAGTGCCCGGCAGCTCCAGCCAGTGCACGGCTATGGGCAGTATGCAAGTGCACCCTGGAGTCGGGGGTGAAAATCTCCGGGCGAGGGTCCACTGCCAAACAACCAAAGCTAGCCAAAAGGATACCGAGAAACTTAATATTTTAACATTCAATGTCCGAACATTACGCACCGAAGAACGACTGCTAGAACTAGAAAATGCGCTGAAAAATCTTAACTGGGATATAGTTGGACTGGCTGAGGTTAGGAGAGAAGGCGAAAACACGTTTGAAAGGAATAATATCATCTTTTACCATTATGGGGAAACGAATACAAGATATGGTGTTGGTTTCCTCATATCGAAACGCTGGAAAGATAACGTAATGGAATTCGTCGCCTACTCCGACAGAATAGCCTTGCTTAAATTACGTGTGAACGACAGGAAAACACTAACAGTAATTCAGGTCTATGCTCCAACATCCTCGCATAGTAATGACGACGTTGAAGATTTCTATGACTTACTGAATAAAGCCTGTGACGAACATAGGGGCACCTGGACATTGGTCTTAGGAGATTATAACGTAAAAATTGGTCCAAGATTAACAAACGACAATGCTAACATTCTGGGACCACATGGCTTGGGTATCAGAAATGAACGTGGTCAACGCCTTCTAGAGTTTTCTTTTGGGCAGAACCTAAGCATAAGCAATGGCTTTTATTTTAAGAAGCCACAACGTCGTTGGACCTGGTTATCTCCTGACGGCTACACGAAAAATGAGATCGACTTTTGCCTTTCCTCAAGTAAACAAATAATCAAAAACATAGAAATACTCAACAATATTAAATTCAGTTCAGATCATCGCCCTTTAAGAATTGTAATAAATTTTGATATAAAGATACAGCGTAGTAAAATGATTAAAAACACAATAAAAAGACTAGACAAGTCAACATTAATAGCCAACAAGGAACAATTTAACCTAGATTTAAAAAATAGTTTTAAATTATTAGAACAAAGTCGTTCAGAAGATGTAGAAATTCAATATAATAATATTAAATATGTAATTAAAACAGCAAGCACTAAAATACAATCCACTAGGAAAAAAGAGAAGAAACTTACCAAAACTACTCTCAGTCTAATTGAAAAGCGTCAGGAATTGACTTTTCAGTCAATCAATTACAGAGAAGTAGATCGAAAAGTAAAAAGGAGTATCCGCAAGGATATCAGAAACTACAATACACAACTTGCGCATGCAGCTTTAACTAGTAACAGATCCTTAAGGTCGGCCATGCGCGGAATGGATACGGGTAAGTCCTCTATTACTCATCTGAAGGACAGCGATGGTGTGAAACAAGGAGATAGGGCCAAAATTATAGAAATATGTACACAGTTTTATAAATCCCTGTATTCTGAAGAACTAACTCCCCAACTGGCGACTGAAGCCTACTCGTGCCCAGACGATTTTCCGATGATAACTGCATTTGAGGTTCATCAAGCTCTAAGTCGCATGAAGTATAATAAAAGTCCAGGTGAAGACGGCATAACAACCGAATCACTTAAAGTGGGAGAGATCACCTTATTACCACACATATGCAACCTTTTTAACACAATCCTAAAAACAGGTATATTTCCACGTAACTTCTGTCACTCAAATATAATTCTCCTACACAAGAAAGGCGACAAATCCGGTATAGGTAACTACCGCCCTATAAGCCTTGTTTCACATCTTTATAAGACTTTTATTAAAATAATCGAAAATAGAATATCTGGTCAATTAGATTTCTACCAACCCCCTGAGCAGGCAGGTTTCCGCAGCGGCCTCTCCACTACCGATCATCTACATTCCCTAAACCAACTCATAGAAAAACACCAGGAATTTAACCTACCATTTTATCTCGCGTTTGTGGATTACTCCAAAGCGTTTGACAGCTTAACCCACGCAGCCATATTTGAATCCCTAGATAGTCAAGAAATAAACCACACCTACATTCATATCTTGCAAAAAGTATACCTAAATAGCACGGCTGCCATTCACATACACGCCACTGGGTCGTCATTTCCAGTCCAGAAAGGGGTCAAACAGGGAGATCCGTTGTCTCCTAAACTTTTTACAGCCACGTTGGAAGAAGTGTTCCAGAAACTAAATGCAGAATGGAGAGACAAGGGTATCGTCATCGGGGAAAAGAGATTAATAAATCTCCGATTCGCCGACGACATTGTTCTTTTTTCTTCTTCGGCAGCTGAGCTTAATCTTATGCTCGAACAACTGAGCCAGGCAAGCCTCAGGGTCGGACTTGCGATGAACATGTCGAAGACCAAGATAATGACCAACAGCACTTTGCGTAGCATAGAAATTGGGGGTGTGGGGGTTGAATATGTCCATGAATATATATATCTCGGCCAAATAGTCTCTTTCCAGGCCAGACAGGATAAAGAAGTAGCTAGACGAATCGAGAACGCCTGGAAGAGCTATTGGTCGATGAAAGAACTGATGAAAGGACCCCTCCCTCTCTCACTAAAGCGAAAGCTCATGGACATGTGCATCCTCCCCACCGTCACCTATGGAGCGCAAACATGGTCACTGACAAAGCGTCAAAAGTCCGCACTTGGAGTTTGTCAGCGAGCAATGGAACGCAGTATCCTAGGAGTTAGACTTACTGATCGCGTAAGAAACTCTATACTGCGTTCCAAAACACAAATTGCTGATGTAGGCCAAACAGCTGCCAAGCTTAAGTGGAACTGGGCTGGTCACATCTGCCGCATGCCGGAGGAGCTATGGGCGAAAACAACCACACAGTGGATTCCAGACAGCAGCAAACGACAACGCAGCAGGCCCAGAAGGAGATGGCGGGACGAACTTGACTCCTGTCTGAAGGATTGGCCCCAGAAGGCAAAAGACAGGGACAAGTGGAAAAAGGGAAGGGAGGCCTTTGCCCTGCAGTGGGACACTACAGGCTGATAATATAAACAATTTGGCGTAAATGTACTAAAAGCTATTATTATTAGTATCTTTTGTATTCATTTAAAAACTTATAATTTATATTTATAAATATTTTTTCTAAAAAGAAACAAAAAAATTGAAAAATATGAAATGTATAGTTCCACCGGCATCGGAAACAAGGTCTAAGCTACCGGTCAGGGCTCCAGAGATAGGAACCTCCTCACAATATGACAATGTGCCGTGTCGAGGAGAACTGTGCCTTCTGAATCTGGCCCTTGACCCAGCCACCTAACGAGAGTCGAAGTCAAGATATTTCATTATGATTATTATTTATTTATTTCGATAATGCAGAGCAGCAGTATGAACTGACTTGTAATAAGATAGTTTCGATCGATAGAAATCGTAATGCACACTTATCTTTTCAATAGTTGTCGCAGGAGACTAAGCTATATTTTTAAAACAAAATAATAATTTAAACTCATTGGAACCTCCACCTCATTTTTAACAACATGGTTTATTCTTCTCGTTGATTTTGTTCTTCGTTACTTCTGTTACCGCCACCGCCGCCGACGTTCTAAAGGCCCATTTTAAAAGCCTAAGTCTGTAGAGAAAGTAGATAAAAGCATCAACCCTGCAAAACCAGACCCAAATTGGCACCCTCAAGAATAAGAATAATTTATTTCACAAAAAGGATTAACAACAGTGTCACGAAACAATAATGATACACTTTTTGGAGTACAACAGAAAGTAGTGTAAAGTTGACACCTGTACTAATGTAGAACATTGCACCACAGGCATCAGCGCCTTCCAGTAGAGTGCGGTACAATTTGATGCATTTAATTAAATTAAACAAGCAGTGACAGCGGACATCTATTAATATGTTTTTAAAATAAAAATTAAAGAATAAGTAAACACAATTCAACTACCACAATTTAAGACATTATGTCGTGACATGGTTAAAAATTAAAATAAAACTAATCAGTGTGACATTTTTCCAAGTTAGTTTCATTCTTCGTCAAGGCCACCTCCAGCACCGCTGATAATATCAGGTTCCAATTCATTCTCGGATCGTCAGAGCGCATGAAATGACACATGTCAGCTTTGAGGATCCGAAGAACAAATTGTACCTTTATTGTTGGTACTGTTGGTAGTAACTGACATGATCGCTTGATCACCACTGAACTGAAAGAAACTTGTATTAATATTGACATGTTTCTAAAACGGTAGATATTTTTATGAACTACTTATCAGCTGCCAATAAGCGAGGGATTGCGCAAGATGCAAAGAGTATTATTCAGTATTAGAGTATTATTAGAGTATTATCATAGAAATACATTATCGCGCATCCTTATTGCAAATGAAAAAATGTATTTTTCAACTTGTGATTTAAAATGGCAAAAGTTACCGTTTCTTCCCCCCTTATCTCTGAAGGTTATTAAGAAAAAACCTCAAATATGAAAAAACATCAAATATGAAAAAACCTCAAATATGAAAAAACCTCATATGAAAAAACCTCAAATATGAAAAAACCTCAAATATGAAAAAACCTCAAATATTTACAATTTGAAAACCTGCTTACGAAATAAAGATGCTGCTAATGTCAAAGTGTTACCACCGACCTGCGGTCGACCGTACATGTTAAAGAAAAATAGAAAGAGGTTTATGTACACCATCATCCTCATCATCATTATCCTCCTGCCCTTATCCCAATTTATTTGGAGTCGGCGCAGCATGTCTTTTTCTTACATACATCTCTATCAGCCGTCATCTCCGTGTTCACTTTATTTTATCCATATCATCTTTCACACAATCCATCCGTCTTTTCTTTGGACTACCTCTTTTCTTATAGCCATCCACATTCATACGCAAAACTTTTTTCGTAACATGTTCCTCATTTCTCCGCATCATATGTCCATACCATGGGTAGGTTTATGTACATATTAAGGAAAATTGTGTAACTATAAGCACAGTTTTTTGAAAACCCATCAAAAATCCTTCACAAACAAACTTATGCTTGATTTCACCAACGATAATTCTGGTTAATCGTCTGTTTACCCTTAATTCCAGTACATTTTTCGAGTAATCGGCTGTTTAATCAGAGAATTAACATTGATGAACACCAGCCTTAGTTATGCATTATAATAAAACAAAGTTTAACCAGAGTAAATCGCGTATATTATTTAAATTGGTTTCCCTGACGTTTCGAAAGCTTTGCAGCATTTCATAGTCGCAGGTAGACTAACGGCCAAAATTAATATCCAATCTATCCACGATGTGCCCTACTAGAGATGGGAATTTGACATAAGCTCCATACAAAATATGTCAAATTTCTATCTCTAGTAGGGTAAATCGTGGATAGATTGGATATTAATTTTGGCTGTAAGATGACAATCGTCTTTACAGATATTTCTAAAAAAATATTTTAATCTACCGTACAATATTTATTAATTAAAATCGTTTCGATCATCATTATCTTTTACAGTGTTGCGTGCTGTTTGGGACTTGATTATTTTAGGACTGGGTTCCAAACAGGTGGTAGCTGCCAACCATCTTCTCTATTAAAATTGAGATGTTTTTTAATTTCAATAGCCTCACGGAGCATTCTAGGTACATATCGGTTTTCCTTCGCCAGAACTTGTGGTTTATCAAATCGGAGAAAATGGTTGGGTTTGTTAAGGGCATGTTCACACACTACAGACTTTGGAGCATCTGTTCTTGACGTCAGCTATGTGTCCTTTAATTCTAGTGGCTATACTACGCTTTGTTTGCCCTATGTATGATAACGCACAATCACAATCAATCTTATAGACCCCTGCATCTTGTAAGGGAATGTGACACTTCACCGGTCTGAGGAGTTGGCTGATCTTTATTTGGGGCTTGAAATAGGTTTTGATAGAAGCACGCTTCAAGATATGACCAATTCTGTCGGTGACCCCTTTGATGAATGGTAGAACAGCATGTCGACGATCAACTGTGCTGGGTTTCGAGCGGCTTTTGCGGAGGGGATGTGGAGCTCGCAAGTTATTATGCTTGAGAACATGCTTCAAATGGTAAAGTTCCCCTGCCAGGTGGTCGGCGTCGCAAATGCGATGTGCTCTCTGTAACAAAGATTTGGCCACGGTAGCTAACTGACAAGGATGGTGGTGAGATTCACCGTTCTAGTACCTGTGTGTATGGGTAGGCTTTCTATACACTGTATGACTAACAGAATGATCAGGATTATGGATAAGTTGTATATCAAGAAAAGCTAAGGATTTGTTTGCCTCCAATTGCATAGTAAATTGAATTTTACTGTGTATAGAATTTAGAAGTTCTAAGAAAGCAGAGACACTACTGTGAGACAAGATGGTGAAAGTGTCGTCAACGTACCTCTTGAAGATCTTCGGCATAGCCGGGGCGGTCAAGAGAGCTCTCCCTTCAAAATCCTCCATGAAGATGTCAGCTACCACCGGGGATACCGGTGAAACCATGGCCACACCGTCGACTTGAAGGTAAAACTCATTGTCCCACAGCGGCTACTTCCGCTGGTAAGGCAGTGTTCAAGCAGCTCTGCATATGCTAGAGGCATGTCATTTTCACTTAACCACTTCTTTACAACTTCCAGGCAGTCCTTTACTGGTAGGTTGGTGAATAAGGACTGTACATCAAAACTGACCATCACTTCATACACACATTCATTCACTTCATTCTTCATTAGTTATGCAGTTCGGTTTTTTTAAACAGTTATGGCGTTTCAAATTATTTAGTAGGAAGAAGAGCAGCCCCTACATACCGTGCCATAATATACGCTTTTTTCCGTTTCCATTTTTATGTTCGACGGCGCGGTGGCTGCTGGCAACCTGGTTATGTTTTATAGAAAAAGACTTTATCGCAAGAAAGATTAAAAAATCTAACAACAACAACTGCAACTGGTTGCGAAGCTCGGTTGCCATCGCAGCCAAAAGGCCTACACTAAGGAAATCCCAATAAATAACTCATTATTCATCAGAGGAAGGCACGTCACCTTTGGTGCGCAAGTCTGAGTCGCATTTGGCCGGTTTTTCTAGTATTAAATGTAAGCACACGCATTCAGTTGCTACCAGCCACCTTGCCAATATCATCGCTCCACCGAGCCTGAGGGCGTCCTACTCTACGTTTACCGATACGTGGTCTCCATCCAAGAACATGTCTACGCGAACGGCTATCGGTTCTTCACATAATGTGGCCGGCCCACTGTCACTTTAGCTGGCTAGTCCTACAGGACTGATACAGGAAACTGATAGTCCTACAGGATAGAGTTCTATCGGATCACCTCGTTTCAGATACGATCCTTTCGAGAAAATCGAGAGGATCAATGTCAGTGGCGTGCCATTGGAGAGAACTATGTCCAGCAGTGCACTGCTATAGGAAAATGATGATGATGATGAAATGTAAGCTATACACAAAATCGTCGATTCTTCTTGATGGTTTCGTTCTTCGTAGCTTCCGTCACCGCCGGCGTCACCGAAGTTCTAAGGACCCAATTTAAAAGTCCGCCTCTACAAAGCAGATAAAGATCAAAACATCAACCCTGCAGAACCAGACTCAAATTGACACCCTTAGTACCACAATTTAAGACATTATGTCGTGACATGGTTAGAAATTAAAATAAAACTTATCAGTGTGACATTCTTCCAAGTTAGTTTCATTCTTCGTCAAGGCCACCTCCATCACCGCTGATAATATCAGGTTCCAATTCATTCTCGGATCGTCAGAGCGCATGAAATGACATATGTCAGCTTTGAGGATCCGAAGAACAAATTGTACCTTTATTGTTGGTACTGTTGGTAGTAACTGACATGATCGCTTGATCACCACTGAACTGAAATAAACTTGTATTAATATTGACATGTTTCTAAAATGTTAGATATTTTTATAAACTACTTATCAGCTGCCAATAAGCGAGGGATTGCGCAAGATGCAAAGAGAGATTTCTTGTTTCGGAGCCCAAGACTCAGTTCGAGTCGCTAACTAGTAGAATAAGTAAAAAGCTATTAGCAACCACTCGACTTAGCCGCGGCTTGATCCGCGTATTATTCAGTTTATCATAGAAATACATTGAAAAATCATCAAAAATCCATCACAAACAAACTTAGTTATGCAGTTCGGTTTTTTACAACAGTTATGGCCTTTCAAATTATCTAATAGGAAGAAGAGCAGTCCCTACATACCGTGCCATAATATATGCTTTTTTCCGTTTCCATCTTTAGGGTTCGATACCCGAAGGGTGCCAAACGGGACACTATTACTCTCGCTACGCTGTCCGTCCGTCCGTCTGTCTGTCACAGGGCTGTATCTTTTGAACGGTAATAGGTAACCGGTTGAAATTTTCTCAGAATATATGTTGCTATGAGGTGTATCTCGACAAATACTAAAAATAAAAAAAAGTCTAAAACCAAAGAGGGTCCCCATACAAGAAACCTCAAAAAACATGCATTTTTTTCAACGTTTTTGTTCCGCTCTTTCTTCAAAACGATAATATATACCAGCGTCAAACTTGGTCAGATTATAATGCATATTATGTAGTTTAGCAACAAAAACTAAAAATAACACACACATAGACATATGTGGTGGTACCTGCGTAAGAAAGACATGCAAAAATTCATTTTTCGCTCACTGTGCGTTGATGTCTTTTGATAAACTCTCGTAAATTAAATCAGTTTTTATGAGGTATCAGGTCATTGAGAGCTACGGAATCTTTACTGCGCGAGTCCGACTCGCACTTGGCCGGTTTTTATGTTCGACGGCGCGGCGGCTGCTGGCAACCTGATTATGTTTTATGGAAATACACAATCGCAACTAGTTGCCAAGAAAGAATAATAAATCCTCCTGCGCAGCTGGTTGCAAAGCCCAGTTGCCATCGAGGCCGAATGAATTCCTTATTGGCAACCAGGTTGCGTATTAAGACAAAATACTCCTCCATTGCAACTAGTTGCCAGAAAGGAAGAAAAATTCCGGTTTCGCAACTGGTTGCGAAAGCGGAATTTAGCTTGGTAGCTTGCTAGTCCTGCAGGACTGGTACAGGATACTGATAGTCCTACAGGATAGAGTACCAAAGTTGTCGATATTGCCTATTGGCTATGTCGACAACTTTGGTACAATGGTGATCAATGTCAGTGGCGTGCCATTGGAGAGGGCTATGTCCAGCAATGGACTGATATAGGATGATGATGAAATGTAAGCTATACACGAAATGATCGATTCTTCTTGATGGTTTCGTTCTTCGTAGCTTCTGTCACCGCGGCGTGCCGCCTAACTTCTAAGGACCTAATTTAAAAGTCCGCTTCTACAGAGCAGATGAAGATCAAAACATCAACCCTGCAGAACCAGACTCAAATTGACACCCTTACACAATTCAAGTTAAAACAAACCAGTGTGACATTTTTTCAAAGTAAGTTTCATTCTTCGTCAAGGCCACCTCCAGCACCGCTGATAATAACAGGTTCCAATTTTCTCGGATCGTCGGAGCGCATGAAATGACACATGTCAGCTTCGAGGATCCGAAGAACAAATTGTACCTTTATTGTTGGTACTGTTGGTAGTAACCGACATGATTGCTTGATCACCACTGAACTGAAAGAAACTTGTATTAATATTGACATGCTTCTAAAATTTGAGATATTGTTATGTACTACCACAGATATTATAATACAGGTATTACTTAACTGCTTAATAAGCAAGGGATTACGCAAGATTGTGCAAAGTGGAGAGGAATTCTAGCTCCAGAGGCCTAGAGTCAGTTTGAGTTATATACATGCTGAAATATGAGTCACTTATTTCCCGAAAAGGGGTCATTGTACCCATCATTATGAACAACTTTTACTATGGGACCAACCCTGAACCCGAAAAAAAATCAGTTGGTCCCTAACATTTGTGTTCACTTAAATCGATAAAATGTAGGGACCACCAGATTTTTTTTTCGCGATTTCAGGGTTGGTCCTATGGTAAAAGTTATTCATAATGATGAGTACAGTGACCCCTTTTCGGGAAATAAGCGACTCAAATTTCAGCGTGTATAAATATGTCATATACCTACATATAAGTATCAATATCTTCAATGTTACATATTTCTCTAAATTTTCAACTTGATTTAGTAGATATTATCAAAACATGGCTTAATAACTAATTGTTAAAATAATTCACGGGTCCTGAAAATTACATTTCTTATTGCGGCCGCTAGGCGGCGCCCCTGTCGTGCACATAGCCAAAATAAAACGTGTTTTATTGGCTATCATTCTTAGTTTGCGTGATATTAAGGTTTTTGTTTGGTGACCCGTGGGGTAATGGTGTAATGCATTCACTTTGACATTAGCTTTCATTTTGAAATTAAAGCAGCATTCATTGCATGGTACGTAGTTGCCGATAACATGGATTGTCAAAACACACGGCGCAATGAACATTGAAATCCAAATGATTGCGATGGCGAGTGAGTTATGCAATTCGGCAGCCGGATCCATTGCTCCGGAGTGTATGTTACTCTCCGGCCCATCAACAATCTTTATACAAAAAACTGTACTACATTAGGTCGAAACATCAAAATGTCGAAGTATTAGAAGTATACAAAGACGAATGGTCTATGGATCATTAGGTCCGAAGACCAATAGTCGATACATCAATATACATGCTGAAATTTTAGTCACTTAATTCCCGAAAAGGGGTCATTGTACTCATCATTATGAACAACTTTTACTATGGGACCAACCCTGAAATCGCGAAAAAAATATCAATTGGTCCCTACATTTGTGTTCACTTAAATCAATAAAATGTAGGGACCACCTGATTTTTTTTTCGCGATTTCAGGGTTGGTCCCATAGTAAAAGTTGTTCATAATGATGAGTACAATGACCCCTTTTCGGGAATTAAGCTACTCAAATTTCAGCGTGTATAGTATATTGATATACAACGTGTATCATAAATGCGTGGTCTTAGTTGAAGAGCTTATTCAGGGGATGCTATCGAACAACTTTCACTATGGGACCAATCCTGAAATCGCGAAAAAAATATCAGCTGATCCTTATACATTTTGTCGAGCGGCATCGATGATTTAGTAGGGAACAGCTGATATTTTTTTCGCGATTTCTGTGTTGGTCCCATAGTAAAAGTTGTTTTATGCTATGCCCTGAATGAGCTCTTAAAATACGACCACGCATTTCTGATACACGTTGTATATGAGATTGAAATATTATTAAATGCAAATTACTCATTGAGTGTTATTTCCTCGTAATAATATAATATTTAACGGACACTAGGGTCGATTCTCTTGTTCAAGAACTCATCTTATTTTAAACTATCGCTCTCTTTTACCAAGAAAGGGATGGCAACAATTTTAGAACTTTCAAATTAGTTTAAGAGTTACATTTCTTTGTATTGTAGTGGGCACGTTCCGAGATCACGACTAAACTTGTATCGTAATCAAAATTCTGACTAATTTCACTGTTCTAAAATTGTTGCCATGCCTTTCTTGTATCTACTATTAGTAAAAGAGAGCGATAGCTTAATAGTACATTACTGTCGAGGCCTGAAATGAAGCAATTTACGGCCAAGTAATATTGGAAGTACGAGGCGAAGCCGAGTACTTCCCAAGTGAATTTAAAAGGACGAGGCGCAAGCCGAGTCCTTTTTAACTAAACGAGGCCGTTAATTGCTATTTCGGCCGAGACTTGTATAGTACTTCTCATTTGCGAGGAAACACAACACAAATTAATGCAACATTGGTGCCGATTCTCTTGTACACCCACCTAAACCTAACTATAACTAAAATTTACAAATTATAGTTTAGAAAATCATAAAACTTATTCTGTGTTTATCTTTTTCTTATTTTAGAAAACTTGTTGACAGCTCTAATAATTGAGTTTGACGCATCTAAGTTGAATTGGCGGTGTTACCAGTACATCTTGAAAAAATTATTAAAGAGTGAATGGAATGACCGAAAGTTCACAAAAACAGAAGGAAATTAAATAATAATTATATTTGGAATTATTAGTTTATCATTAAAATTAAGAAAAAAAATCATGTCACGAAATAAAGTACATTTTTGTTTTATATTTTCAATAAAATATATAAATTGGAATAATGTGATCAGATTAAAGAGCTAGGTTATTATTTTCTACGGCCCGTATTACAGAACGATACTCAAGCGTTGATCACTGTTTAAAACTAGTTTTGAGTTGAGGTTTCATTTTAGATCGTTCCTCAAGCAGAGATTTATTGATCACAGATTTGATCTGTAATCAATCACTCTGGTGTGGTCCAGACTACGCTTGAGTAGAGATTTCTATTTTAATTCAGGTCAAATTCGTGTGTTATGTTGTTGAGTTAAAGTTTATAATAATTACCGTTCTGGAATAAGACCGTTAGTCATGTAACGATTCTATCCTTAAGTAGTGATCAGGTGATTGGAGTTAAAACTGTACTCGAGGAACCTTCTGTAATACGGGCCTAAGAGTACCTATCAAAGGAGATATATTGTTATTATTGCAGCGTATCATATGTATATTCTTAAACAACGAGAAACAGAGCTATTTGCAAAAAATGCATGGACCTTTGAATTCCATGGGCAATCACAATAATAAACTATTTCTTTAATTTAAAAATTAAAGACATTTTTAAAGACGTGGTTAAAAAGTTCTAGCACCCAGGCCACGAAATTTTTCAAAAAAGTTGAATAAATTAGAAATTTAGAATATAAGCTAAAAAGTACCACGCAGGATTACAAACTTGGAGACTTTCTCCCCAAAAGAGGGAACATTTGTGAATTCAGGCTTTGTAGGGACACATATTAGCATAAAATGATAGAATTGAATGTCACATAGATTTTTTTTTCCCATTGTATGGATTTATGTACTTCTTATCCTTTATTATATAGGTACCTCTTCTTATCGAAATTATAAATTTCATTGTATATTTCTATGAACAATTTACCTTTCTGCTGAATCTACAACAGCTGCAACCACATAGTAGGCATCCATTATTTATTTTAAACTACCTAAAAACTATAAAAATGAATAAAATAAGCTTTGCAATTTTAGTTGTTGATAACTAATTATAGTCGACATGTATTTTGATGCCTTCTAAAAATAGTCGGATTTAGGTTGATATTTCTAATATTAGGTGAAAAACGTCAATTACAGAATAGCAAAATGTCAATTTTTACTAAGTTGAATAACTAAACTAATTTTGGTCCTGTCAAACCAAAAATTAGTTTTAAAGTGAATTTCAGAATAGAAAACGTCGTTTGACAGGACTAAACTAAATTTAGGTGATTTTTAGTCTAGTTTAGAGAATTTTGTGACAAGAGAATCGGCACCAGTATCTCATTTTCATTCACGCCAATTCGCCCGCGCGCGGTTCTTGTTCTATTTTCAAAGTTTTGATAAAAAAAACGCGCATTCAGCCTGTATGATGATAAATATTTTGTACCTAAAAACACCTAATTTATGTGTCTACTTAAAAACCTCGGTAGCATAATTTAAAAAATAAAAAGTGTTCAGCAATTTCTATTATTGTCCTGTTGGATATTACCGGCTTGTTATTTCGGTGCGTACGGAAAAGAACCGATTGTTGTATTTTTTTTTTTGAATAATGAACCAATTTCCGAGCAAGTGGGAGAAAAATAAGTTTAGTTCGTGAACAAGAGAATCAACATCATTGTCGTTCAAAAGTACCCACAAACTAAAACGTCCATTATTTTTAAAATAGAAAGAAAGAAAGAAAGAATGAAAAAGATTTTATTCTTGCGCTCCATTTGACGCACACACTACAATACTTTTACATAATACTTTACAATTCCATGACAATTTAGTATAGTTACAGTTAAATTGACAACTGACAACACTGGACATAAACAATACATGGCATATTAATATTAATCTATGAGGGGCTCGTGGCCAAGTAATTTAAGTGATTATGTTTAATAACTTGTCAAAAACTGTTGATTTAAATGGTCCATTTACGGCCAAAATTAATATCAAATCTATCCACGATTTACCCTACTGGAGATAGAAACTTTCCATCTTCATGTCTCAGTTTGGCGAACCGACTTACGGTACCATTTAGGCAACAGCCAAGGTGGTATTAAAGTTGTCATGGGCAAAGGTAACCGCTTAACATCAGGTGGGCCTTTAGATCGTTTCGCCATACAATACTAAAAAAAAAAAAAAAAAAATTTGACATACTTTGTATGGAGCTTATCTCAAATTCCTATCTCTAGTAGGGCAAATCGTGGATACATTGGATATTAATACCACTCCATACAAATTTAATTTATATAAGAAATTACGAATAAAATTAGAATTTGATTAATAATGTGAATTCGTTAATACAAATCAAATTTCAAATTTTTACAATTTCATATCTATTCATTTTTATTTGATTTAATAAGTTGTCAATAAAATTAGTATAATGTGTATAATCAATTTGCAATCCGATATAATTATTATAGTACATTATGATAGAAGTGAGCTAAGTTAGTAAGGCCGTTATACTCGAGGCTGGATTGCAGCTCGAGCCGAAGGCGAGGGCGTAATGGAGCCGAGAGTATAATAGTCAATGCTCACTCGTGTCATACAACTTTTATCAACACACTTGCGAGAAAAAGAACATAAACATATTTTAGGCAAATATTGAATATGTGAAAAATTGCGCGCGGATTACTGTAATCGCACGGTGACGTGTAGGTATTCACGCACAGGTGGTAGAAGGAAACCGCTATACAGCCTAAAATTAAAAAAAATTAAAATTGTTTTTTTTATTTATAACAAATTAATATCAATTTAAATATTTAAGTTGTGGAAAGAAAAAATACCACATATATATTTCGATACCACGAGCAGTGTTCACGGTAGCTTAGTGGCTAAAGCACTGGCGTACTGAGCCAGGAGTCGCAGGTTCGAATCCTGCTCGTGAGCGATTTTTTCTTTCCAAAATTTAAATCTTTAGATTTCGCTTCACATGCGTAAATTCGTTAAAAATAATAAAATAATTAATATCAATTTGTTGAAAAAAATAAAATAATTTGATGTAATGAAATTATTTTAATTAATATAATAAATATAATAAAAAAAACTCATTTTTTTAATTTTGATCAGGCATAAAAACTCTATGCTGCGTTTTAAAATAAACTGAAGTAAAAAGCACTAGTGCGATAGTGTAAAGTAAAAACCAGCTAAGTGCGAGTCGGACTCGCGCAGTAAGGGTTCCGTACCTCTCAACGACCTGATATCCCATAAAAACTGATTTAATTTACGAGAGTTTATCAAAAGACATCAAAGTACAGTGCGCGAAATATGAATTTTTGCATGTTTTTCTTACGCAGGTACCACCACATATGTCTATGTTTGACTTATTTTTAGTATTTGCTGCTAAACTACATAATATGGACTATAATTTGACCAAGTTTGACGCTGCTGTATATTACCGTTTTGAAGATAGAGCAGGAACAAAAACGTTGATAAAAATGCATGTTTTTTGGGGTTTCTTGTATGGGGACCCCCTTTGGTTTTACACTATTTTTTGTTTTTAGTATTTGTCGTGATACACCTCATAGCAACACAATTTCTGAGAAAATTTCAACTGGATACCTATTACAGTTCAAAAGGTACAGCCCTGTGATAGACGGACGGACGGACAGACAGCGTAGCGAGAGTAATAGGGTCCCGTTTGGCACCCTTCGGGTACGGATCCCTAAAAACCACGCGTGCGTTATAAGCTACATTGTTAACCTAAAAGCAGTGCAATAAGAGCCACTTTACGAGCAAGTGTGTAGAAAAATATTACTTTTTATTAGTAAATTATTATTATTTATAACTATTATTACCATTCAATATATTGTAATTTTTATGGCACCTATTATTATGTTGCTGTGCCCTTACCGGGTTTCATGTTGAAACCATTTAAGTTCCTACAGGACTTATAAAAGTAACACTATATCACAGATTACCTATTAGTTACTATGTAACAGATATTGAAATTCCTGTAAAATAATCCATACCTACTGTTTTAATAGCCTACTCTTTCATGTCGCCGACCGCTGCGTGCGAAAATGTACCTACATGTTAGAGCGTAAAGCTCTTATTGCGCCGCAGCTGCGCGTGACCACGCGAGTCCGCGTGACCTTGCAGCAATCGCAAAAACGTTAGGGCTGCATCTTTGGATAAAAATACACCATATTTAGGTACCTACCTAAATAAAATTTCTAATTTAAATTGTTTTTTTTTTCAAAGAGACCTATTTACAGTAGCTTGTGAATAGTCGATTCTAGTTGCTGTAGTTGTCTACACGAACCCTAGGCAAACCTATACACGCTGAAATTTGAATCACTTATTTCCTGAAAAGGGGTCAATGTACTCATCATTATGAATAACTTTTACTATGGGACCAACCCTGTAATCGCGAAAAAAATATTTGTTAGTCCCTACATTTGTGTTCACATAAATCAATAAAATCTAGGGACCACCTGATTTTTTTTTCGCGTTTTCAGGCTTGTTCCCGTAGTAAAAGTTGTTCATAATGATGAGTACGATGACCCCTTTTCGGGAAATAAGCGATTTAAATATGCGTGTATACACATGAATGCAATAAAAAATTAGAGTTTGAGTTTAATAATCGCTGTGTCGCAAGATCTACGAGGTTAAGCGACATCAGCCATGGTCAGTCCTTAGACAGGTGACCGTTTCATTGAAAATTAAGACCCTCGGAGGGCACTTGAAACTGTCGCTCCCCTTTGCCATACGAATAACTATGGCAGTAGTTCCAGGTCAGGTAGTAAGAAGCCACAAAAAAAAAAGAGCATTATAAGAGCCTCCACGAGTGATCATATTTAATTGATCGCCCGGCACACCCTGGGCAGTCGGCCCCGCTACCAACCTGTAGCTAATATTTTGCCCACGGCATGAGCTATTATCATTATGTAGCTCATGTCGACACGATAGAAGAAGAAGAGTCAGAAGCCCAAAAGACTGACAACTCGTATAACCTTAGGATGTCGGACATCCACGGTCAGGTTGACATGCTCTCAGAGGCACGGAGGGACCTCGATGTACGTACATACTACGAAACGGTCACCCATATAAGGACTGACTGCAGCTAAAGTAGCCTCTTGTCTGTATAAACCTTGTCTTTAGCCAATTTTCTACATTCACTCCATCGCTCTAAGGTTTGCTAAAGTATAGACCACAGCAATAGATAGAATGGCAATGTGGGCAGGGCGCGCGTGGCAGCACA
This sequence comes from Asteroscopus sphinx, assembly GCA_949699075.1. Classification (NCBI taxonomy): domain Eukaryota; kingdom Metazoa; phylum Arthropoda; class Insecta; order Lepidoptera; family Noctuidae; genus Asteroscopus; species Asteroscopus sphinx. Next base: position 2,815,596 of record OX453002.1, on the reverse strand, counting down.
GGTTATTTCAAAGCCTTTCTCAGCACGCCTTACGACTTGTTTCTATAAATACTGTAAAAAAATCCACAAAAGTGCCTTATTGTGCTGTTTCTAACTGCAGAAACAAAAGCTTAATAAAATTAATTAAAAAAAAATCATGATGTTAAATGAAAGAAAGAAAAAGAAAAATGATTTATTGCAACAACAAGACGACATGCGGTAAATGTAAGGCGTAGTTTGTTCGGAAAGTTGCCACGCATGAATCGCAAGTAAAATTGTGATTACAACCATTCTATCTATTTCTGTGGTATAGACAAAGTGCTGCGAACGATGACTCGGAGTCACAGACATAGTAAAAAAATATAGACAAAGTTCTGCGAACAATCATAGTGAAGCCAACAAAAACTGTGCTCCTCCGTGTAAAAACCAACGCTCACGTGAGCAAGAAAGAAAATTATTATGATGTACGGTCGGCCGCACGTCAGTGGTAACAATTTGACATTGACAGCGTCTTTATTTCGTAACCAATAAGGGTGGTTTTCTAAATCGAGTGTTTCCACTGACGTGCAGTCGACTGTACCTATAATAATAATAATAAATTCATTTATTTCAGATACTCAACTCCATAGAAAAAAATTACCTGTCAAAAAATTATAATAATTTCAAGAAAAGTTAATTAATAATGTCAAATGTAAAAGCATGTCACAGAAGAAATATAAATTATCATTCATCAATTAAATTATTATTACACGTGAATATTGTATTAAAATTAAAGTAATGACACTGACTGACATGGACACTGACACAATTGACAAATTATCTGCCCCACCTCTGGTTTACAGGAGCATGTGTTACGAAGGGGTTGCAGGAAGTAACACATGCTCCTGTAATCAGCAATCCCTTCGTAACATCTGAACCTGCACACCATGGTTCATTTCCAGCAACCCCTTCGTAACACATGTAAGGCCTGCCAGTGAAATGTCCCTAATTTAATTTAATCTCTAATTTCAAATAAATTTTAGATTATTTATTTATTTAATCCTTTATGTACAACCCATAAAGGTATTATACTGACGTCAGTATAGAAATGTCTTTGGTACAACCATAGAAGAAGTAATGTACAACTGGGTACAGCGTTCTCTACCAGACAACCTTAAGATTAGGCTGAGAGGGTGTAACTTAAGCGCAAATCACACACAGCACGGGTGCGTGGCGGGTGCGGGTCGGGCCACAGAATACCTAATAGTACTATCGTACAGAACGGCCACTCACCGCCCCCTGCCAATTTAAGATTCCTCATCCGCAATCCGCACCCACCCGCGGTTTGCCGGCAATTGGACTGCAATATTGCAATGGATGTCAATCGTCAGTCGCTATACAAGCACGCTATCTCTGAGAACTACTAAGAAGCGCTTGGAACCCAGTCGGAATTACGAGCGACGAGCATCCCTAATCTACACGTGTGTGCGCGTTCGTATACAGACGTAATCGTATGTATGTAGGTGGTGCTAGCAATTAAACTGTATTGAGTGGCCGAGATGTGCCCGCACTCGGTCTGTAGTGGCGGGAGACAAGCGGCTCCCGCTCTCCACCCGACGCGGGCCCTTCCCGCGCCCGCGCTGTTTGTAATGTCGTCCATATAATATCAGGTAATATACACACCGCGGGCCCGACCCGTCCCGCACCCGACCCGCACCGGCGCTGTGTGTGGTTTTCGCTTAAATGTTACCGTATATCAGTTTGACTTAGTTATGAATTTATACTGTGAACCTTGTAGATAGGTTCAATAATAATTGTGTAAAGGTCTTAAAAATGCAGTAGATCTAGATATCAAAAACATATTAAAATCAATCAGGCGAAACGAATTAAACGTGAAAAATTCAGTGGAGTGTACGATATTGAGGGGAACTTAGGGCTTGTGACTAGTGATCGGTACGCCTAATCAAATGCTAAGTGCAGTCAAGTATTGACTGACTGAACTCAGTGCTAAGAGAGCCCGCAGACTTACAATTCCAAGTTGAACGACTATATCGCAGAGTATACTAATAGTATTGTACAGTCTTGTTAGACTGCACTTCCTTTGATGATGATGCTGGTAGAAATAAAATACGATAGATCAGTGGCCTGATTCACAAACGTTCGAAAAGTTTCCGTTTCCAAAGTGAAATTTGACCGGCAAACGAAACAAAACGACCACTTCCTGCGACCACGAATGATGCCAAGCATTCGAAACATCAGGAAAAGCAATGTTAATAATAATACGCGATGTAATCCAGTCAATATTGTTTTATTACAAAAAAATACGATTTGAGAATCGAACGCATTCGGAAACGCTACTCATCATCATCATCATCATCATTTCAGCCGAAAGACGTCCACTGCTGGACATAGGCCTCCCCCAAGCATCGCCACAACGACCGGTCCTGTGCCTTCCGCATCCAGCGGATTCCCGCGACCTTCACCAGGTCGTCGGTCCACCTTGTGGGGGGCCTACCCACGCTGCGCCTTCCAGTACGCGGTCGCCACTCCAGAACTTTACTGCCCCATCGGCCATCCGTTCTGCGAGCAATGTGCCCCGCCCACTGCCACTTAAGTTTGGCAATTCTTCGGGCTATGTCGGTTACTTTCGTTCTTCTGCGAATCTCCTCATTTCTGATTCGATCACGCAGGGACACTCCGAGCATAGCCCTCTCCATTGCCCTTTGAGTGACTTTGAGCCTTCTTATCAGGCCCATTGTGAGCGAGCACGTTTCAGTACCGTAAGTAACTACGCTACTCATAGTTCTTTAATTTTACATCGAGTGCTTTCCGACAGCAAATGGCTCACGGGAGAGTTTCCATGAATTTCGCGTTGTGTTTCCGAATCCGTTCGGTTCTCAAATCGTTTTGTTTCTTAATAAAACAAGTTTAACTGAATTACATCGTGTATTATTATTAAAATTAGTTTTCCTGATGTTTCGAATGCTTTGCAGCGTTCATGGTCGCAGGAAGTGGTCGTTTTGTTTTATTTGCCGGTCAAATTTCACTTCGGAAATGGAAACTTTTCGAACGTTTGTGAATCAGGCCACAGGAAAAGAAATGTTATACTGTCCGAATAATTATGAAAGTTAATGAGCTGAATGAACTGTAGGTATGTGAGTGGAAATTATATTGCTAATACGCGACACTTGTTAGTCACGTAAAATGTGAGAACGCGCGGCTTACTTGATAGCTCGTCGCAAACTGGTCTAATTATTAAAATAAATTCATAACATAACATCACGCCTGGTTTTCCCCGAAGGGGTAGGCAGAGGTGTAATAGTACACCCAAATTTCGCCAGTTATGTTATAGTCCCATGTAATAGGGGGCGAGCCTATTGCCATTGACCGGGCACAAATCCAGACTCCGGGCGGCTACTGAGAATTTCGTAATAAAAAACCCCAATAAAACTATGCCCGATCCGGAAATCGAACCCAGGATCCTACGCTCAGCAGTCGCGCTTGCAACCACTAGACCAACGAGGCAGTCAATAAATTCATGAGTCGCGTAAAAACGCTGACCTGAGAAAATGTACAGTTGCATCGTACAAGTATACTAATTTAGTTAGATAAGATGTGCGGGCTCTCATCAAATTCCTAGTCTATTAATACTCAAAAAGTTCAAAAAGACAGGATGAAATTAGAAATACAGATCTCCGACTCAAAACAAAACTGACTGACATCCTAAAAAGACTAGACCAACAAAAATGGCGATGGTCAGGCCACATGATGCGAGACACCAAAGGCAAGTGGAGCAAAGCACTGACAGATTGGTACCCAAGGGACGGCAAAAGACATCGAGGAAGACAGTTTTCCAGGTGGGAGGAAGAAATTAAGCTGACAGCAGGTCCAAACTGAAGGTGGGTTGCTCGCGATAGACGACAATGGAAATGGTTAGAGGAGGCCTATGCCATGAGGCACACCGAAATTCGAGACATACTGTAAATTTTACTGTTGGCTATTGATCAATATTGTTTTCTGTCTTCATTTTTCGGAATAAAGGGCTTAAATAAATAAATAAATAAATAGTATACTCTGCGATTTAGTCGGCCACGTTGGATTTGTAAGTCTGCGGGCTCTCTTAGCGCTCAAGCTTAGGGTGTAACAATTGAGTGTAAACTTAAACTTGTTAACAATAAACACGAATTATTCTATTTTATTATTTAATTATTCTATTCTTATAAAATAATAGAATATAATGTCTTTATTTGTAAGGAATAGGTAAATTGTAGTTAGTACGTTCATTCATAGCCAGCTTATTCCGCTAAATGTTTCATATCAAAGCATGCACATATTTATAAAGATAATGTTAATAAATTTATATAATAGGTACTAGCTTTTACCCGCGGTTCCGCTCCCGTGGTTTTTTATTCCGGAGGAACCGTGCATTTCTCCAAGATAAAACATAAGCATATACCGACTGTCGATCTGTTGCTCCGTTACTGCGTGAAATAGGACAAACAAACATACACACTTTCGCATTGGGACACCCTGTATATAAGAAGCCTTTGTTACTTTCCCGTCTATCAACTATATCTGTGCAAAAAATCACGTCAAAGGACCTTACGTCCATTGGTGCGATAAAGAGGAAAAAAACAACTAACGACCGAAATTAATATCCAATCTATCCACGGTTTGCCCTACTAGAGATAGGAATTTGACATAACCATCATCATCATTCTAGCCCGGTATCACCCACTGCTGGGTATAGGCCTCCTTTCTTTTTTGCCAGCCTCTTCGATCTTGTGCGTCCCTCATCCAGGTGTTTCCTGCGGCTTTGGCGATATCATCAACCCAGCGCGCTTTCGGACGGCCCGGGTTTCTTCAACCAGACCTTGGCCACCACTCGGTCAACGCTTTACTCCATCGGCCATCTCTACGCCGAGCCAGATGTCCGCCCAACTCCACTTTAGCTTAATTGCCCTATCACCGACGTCATAGACTTTCGTCCTTTTCTTTTGATTTGACATAAGCTCCATACAAAATATGTCAAATTTCTATCTCTAGTAGGGTAAATTGTGCATAGATTGGATATTAATTTTGGCCGTAACATACTTTCGCATTAGATTAGATTATTTATTGACAAAACATAATATCACGCCTGTATTTCCCCGAAGGGGTAGGCAGAGGTGTAATAGTACACACATAGGGGGCGAGCCTATGGCCATTAACCGGGTACAAATCCATACTCCGGGCTGCTACTGAGAATTTCGTACTGAAAAAACCCAATAACACTTTACCCGACCCAGGAATCGAACCCAGGACCACACGCTCAGCAGTCGCACTTGCGACTACTAGACCAACGAGGCATTACTACACGTCATTACAAATTTCATTAATATAAAACAAAACATTTTAGTAGTCAAATGAAATGTAAAAATGATAGTAAATAATAAAATTATTAAAATTTTAAAATTGAATTAACATTCATAAAATAAAAAACACAATGTATAAAATCGTATTATTCAAAAATAACAATCTGCTACAAAAAAATAAAAATGTTGGTCATAATGTCCTCCCGGCCGAATTTCGGTCACGGTGGCCAATCCCAATAGAGACTAGCCATCTGCGCGGGACATATTATAGTGCACAAGTGTGTGTGCAAACACAGGTGCACTCTCTATTCCCTCACTCTCATAATCCGATGGGACGGCAATTCGACACGACCGGAGAGAGATCAGGCGCAGGACCAACGGCTTTACGTGCCCTCCGAGGCACGAAGGAGGTCTCGATGTGTAACGAAACGATCACCCATCCACAGACTGACCGCGGCTAGTGCACCTTAACCTCGCAGATCGTATAATCCACACGGTTCTTACTTAGCCACGAGCCCTTTATGTTGGTCATAGGATGTCATTGAAGCATAGGAACAGCGACCATACACCTCATAGACGCCTCAAAAAGGTGACCGATGTCTGCAACACATCTATGAAATTTCACTAATGTAGGTCGCCACTATTCGCTACTTGAAATCTTCAAATCGGTTTCGACTACCCACATTGAGCCGTCAAAACTGCCGCGTTAGTGATTAGCCAAATAATAGCCGCCTTGGTAGGGCCAATCGGATTGCAGTACCCCGCCTCAGCCAGTAGCAGAATTTATTGTACGCATTATATTCAACATTAGGCGTCTATTGGGCTGTATGGTCGTTGCATAGGAATGAATTCTTCGACGCTGTAAGGAGCCATTGCAATAAATAAAACCGCCCAAGAGCATGTCGGGCATGTTCAGTATTATAGGGTTCCTTAAGTAGGTCTAATTACAAACGAATCAAATCGAATATTAATCATTGCTATTTTAGTTTTAGCAAACAGCGCCACCTAACGCTAAATTTAAGAAGTGTGTCACATATTCATATGTTACTTTGTGTTATCAATATAACACAAAGTTTTTTTTTTGTGATTTTTTTAAATATAATGTAACTAAAGGAGCATTATTTGCTAAGAACATTTTTATCTAAGGTCAATGACCTATGAACTAGGACGTCTTAAGTATTTTTCAGATTTCTCACTATAACTCAAAAATTTATAATCACATTATACTCGAAATAATTTTAAGAGAGTTTTTATAAAAGTCTATCAACGTGAAAGATTACAAGTTTCTACGTTGCATAGTTTGGAAATGGCAGGGGGGGGGACACATTGTAAGCCACTTTGGTGGGCTATATTTCGCAGATGGTACACCTGATAAAAAAGTGATGTATGAAACATTACCTTCATTTTAGTAGACCTATTCAATGATACCCCACATGAGGAGGTGCAGAGAAAAAAAAAAATTCATCCCCATTTCACATGTATGGGCGCCACCCCTAAAATACGTTATCAAGATTTTTTTATTCTTTTAAAATTGAGATCTATATTTAAACCATTTTTTAACAAAATTTCATTTACTTATGTTTATAACTGTAGAAGTTATTATGCTGTAAAGGATTAGGACAGACGGACAGACGGACAGACGGACGGACATGACGAAACTATAAGGGTTCCTTGTAGGACTACGGAACCCTAAAAAACCAACAGAAACACTTTCGCAGTGGGACATCCTGTATATAAGTAGCCTATGTTACTTTCCCATCCGTACTTTCGGCATAATGAACAAAACAAAAAATAATTGCGCAAAACAATCGTAAAAATCCTACGGGAAAAAGTATTTTCAGTTTTTCCCGAATATTCCAATTTTCTTCCCAACTTTTAATTTTTCTTTCATGCAAACCTTTTCCTAGAAATTACGAATAAAACGAGAGAAGCAGCCAAATCGGTCGAGCCATTCTCAAATGATGCTTCGTCATACATGTGGTAATTTATTTTTATGCATATAAATTATTGGAATTATTAATTTATACTTATTTTCTTTTAGTCAAAATTCTATAAGAACTATTCGTTTAGTGAGTAAAAATTGAAAACTGCGTGCTAAACTCTCTTAAATTTAGTAAGAGGCAATGGCATAATTCAATTTAATTCAATTCATTTATTTCAGATAAATCACAATAAAATTAAAAATCATCCATACGTACATTAAATACGTACCAATAATGGTATCGGGTAGTTTATTATATATTTTCTCTATTTATAAAGTTCCGTTTTCGGCTTGATTATTGTTATAAACCCGGTTTTTAATAACAAATTACTTACATTAACCAAAAGATTAATATTAATATAGCTATTATTAATAATAAACATAAAATTTTACACTTGTGTTGGGAATAAATAAAGAGGCTTCGCTCAGGCTGCATAAGGTAAAATAAAAAAGTACCACCAACCTTTTACTCCTACGCAGTCGCTCTTGGCGCAGATTAGCTCAGCATAGCAGAATTTACAGTTCAATGGAGGCGATAGGGTAGACCGTCTCAAATACACCAGATAAGTGTACGAGTTAAATGGCATGAAACCAAAAACCTTTGCCGGTAGCGCGACCCGTTTACAAGTATACACCGAACGGCGGCCACGATGCAACTGTTTGCTCTGCGCCGGGGCCGACTGGGGCTTATTAAGCGCTAGCGTCGCCGATCTCGCTTCCAAACGAGGGTAGTTGTGGAAAAAGTTTGTGGCATCTACCCCATAATTATTTTTATTTGACCATAGATCAAATAATTTCGTAAGTTATTTAGACAGTTTTTTAATTTATTGTTTTTTTTTGTATTCTTCGCTGCGCAACGATTATGTTATGATAAAAAGTCTAAAGGCCGGTGTTTTAATCGACAGTTAACTTTTATAAGAGGGATAAGTTTGACATTTTGACAGTTGTATAGAAAATTTGTCAAAGTAGTATCACATTTTATGGCACAGTTAAACGTTATCAGACAATTAAGGCTTTAGTAATAGGTACTCATGCCATTATGATAACCTTTATACGTTTAAGCATGAAATAAATATGATGAAATTGATTTGAAAAACCGGCCCTTTTTTAGGTAAACTACCCATAAATATATTTTTCAAATATAATATCAGTTAAGGCAGTCTCAGAATGTCATTATAAATTCTATCAAGCAATAATAAGAAGAACTAAGTACTCTAACCCACGCCCACTGAAAAAAGTTACAAAGAAACGAAACTTATGAACCTCCTTCAAATATATAAGTACAACACATGTATAGTTGTCAGGAAAATTCTTACTAAAGACATACACTCGCATATTATATGTACAAAAAGGACACAAACCTACAAAATATTAATAAGATGAGCAAATGATATTTGTATCATAAAGTCTAGGACCATAGACGAATAAAAAAAGGCGGACGGAATCTTACAAAACAATAAGTGAAGCGAGACCGAGCTGTCGACGAGTCAACATCTCCTGAGGATGCTCCGTGGAGGGGTGAAACACGTGTCGAGTATCGGTTTGGTTTGCATATTGCACAATACATTAATCGCACCTTATGCATGTGCATTTATTTGTGGGCGGGAAGGAGGTGCTGCATGTTGCATTCAAGCTTGACGACCTACTTATTTCGCTGACGCTACACTTCATATTTTGAATAAGTGAAGCACCCATAGCATAAGAAAAGAAAACAGTAGAAGCGAAACTCGCGCCACAGACGCGTCAAATCCACGATAATAGCCTACCGTCTAGCGTACCTTTAAAGGGATCGAACAGTCGTAGCTTGCGTCGCCTCACGCTTGCACGCGCGTACCGTCAGATGCAGTCATGGCGCCAAAATATTGCAATGTATTTGGGTGTAAGTAACTCAAAAACTAAAACTAAAACCACATGGAACAAATACTGGGCAATGAAAGAGATTTTCAAAAGTAACCTCCCAATCACACTGAAAACCAAAGCTATGCAGACGTGTTTAGTGCCGTGCCTCACTTATGCTTCTCAAACGTGGCCGCTATCAACAAAGCACTTACAAAAAGTTAAAGTGTGCCAGAAAGGCATGGAAAGGAGCCTCCTGGGCCTAAAACTAAGTGACAAAGTGAGACATAGCGATATAAGGAACATCACCAAAGCACAGGATGTAGAAAAAACCATTTTGGGTCTGAAATGGAAATGGGCTGGACACGTTCAAAGATCGCCAGACAACAAATGGTCCAAAATAGTCACTAATTGGTATCCATTTCACAAGAAAAGACGACAAGGAAGACCATCCAAAAGATGGAGCGACGATATAGTTGCTATGGCTGGAAACACCTGGAGTAGACTAGCCAGAGACAGAGTAGGGTGGAAACAAATGGAGGAGGCTTTCACCGCTAGAGCGGTCCTTACATAGATACTAATACTACTAACAAGCTAGGTTAAAAATAAAATTAACACACAACTAACAAAAAATATAGAATAAGCTCAAATCTAGAATATATGTAAGGAATAAAGCTATTATTATTATTATTGTTTTGGAAAACCGTCGTCGCTGCCTTGAAGGTTACCTCAGGTGATGATTTATGTATTGTAGATGTGATTTCTTTAGTATATTTCCATGAATATTGTTATTTCTTCCGATTTTACTTTTTTGAAGTCCAGTTTGTTAATTTGTTAAAAACGATGAATGTTGGTAGTGTTGCCATTTTGTAATTATTTTGCGGCGGGTCCGTTCTAGTGATGTATCACCGCCGCTAGTGTTGTCAATTTAGTTGATTAGTTTGCGTAGACATCTTGCCCCCCCTCGAAACGTATGGGATTTTGAGGAGATGTTGCCTTCGCATCTGGCAGTGCGCAGAGGTTGCCAATTGCACGTCGCATGACTCCAGTAGCAGTTGCAACGTCTGCCACACGAGCGATACCATCTGGTCCAGGGTACAATTTGTGTATGCGACCCATTCGCCATTTGAGAGGAGGTAGATTGGCTTCCTTCAAAACGACCATGTCTCCCACGAGAAATGCATCTTGATTACTGCGCCATTTAGATCTTGTTTGGAGTTCACTAAGGAATTCTTTGCGCCATCTTTCCCAAAAGTTCTGTCTCAATTGTTCGATCTGTTGATACTTGGTGAGTCTATTGATGCTGATATCCATTAGCGATCGAGATGGCAGCGCAGTCAAGGGTTTCCCAATGAGAAAATGCCCGGGGGTTAAAGGTTCGAAATCGGATGGATCCGAAGAAAGAGGTGTCAAAGGACGTGAGTTTAGAATTGCTTCAATTTGGACAAATAGTGAGGAAAGTTCCTCAAATGTCAGGTGAGTATTTCCTAACATTCTAGTTAAATGGAATTTAGCGGACTTTACGCCCGCCTCCCAAAGCCCACCAAAGTGGGGGGAATAGGCCGGAGAGAATTTGAACTTTATTCCCACGCCGGCAGCAGATGAAGAGATTGATTCATTGCATGACTCTAAAAAACGACTTAATTCATTGTTTGCGCCTACAAAATTTCTGCCGTTATCACAATAAATCTCACTTGGCTTTCCCCTACGAGAAATAAACCGTCTTAAACATAGTATGAACACTTCTGTGCTGAGATCAGATGCTAATTCTAAGTGAAGCGCTCGAGTCGAAAAACAAACAAAGAGGCATAAGTAACCTTTTATGAGCCTACAGCCACGTCCTTTACGGTCTTTGATTAGGAATGGACCTGCGAAATCAACTCCGGAAACTTGGAATGGGCAATTTGGAGTCACCCGTGGAGATGGCAAGTTTCCCATGATCGGGTTGACAGTTCGAGCCTTTAAAATTTTGCATATTTTACAATGGTTAACTATGCTTCTAGCTAATCGTCTTCCACTTATAGGCCAGAAATTTTGTCTTAAATTGGTAAGTAGAAGTTGAGGACCACAATGAAGTAATTTTTTATGTTCTTGAGCAAATAGTAATTTTGTGAAGGTGTGGTTAGAGTCAAGTAAAACTGGATGAATTTTATTGTAGTTCTCAGTAGCCTTTTGTATACGACCACCGACTCTTAGAATACCCTTGTCATCAAGAAAAGGATTTAACGAAATTATGCGTGACTTAGAAGGTAAGTGTTTTTTATTAGATAATAATTTAATTTCAGGTTCAAAACACTCATATTGATGTTGTTTTATTAAGTACTGTAAAGAAGATTCTAGTTCATCAGTAGTTAGATGACCCAACCCTTTGGAACTTGCATGCTTTAGATTACAAATAAATCTAAGTACATAGGCCATGCTCCTTTGCAAAGTAGTGAACCTTGAGTATTTATCAAAGTTCACCACTTCGAACGAAGCAGGTATTATAGTGGTTGGTTGGGATGTAGTTAGTGTAGTTGTGGCGCATGTTTCAGGTTTTGGTTTAGAAGTTTTTCTTTCAGGTACATCACCCGAAGGCTGAATATTCTGAGGCCAACTTGAGTAATCCTGTAGTAAGAAAAGTGGACCATCCCACCATAATGTGGCTTTAAGTAAATGTTTTGGATCAAAACCTCTTGAAGCTAAGTCGGCAGGATTGTGCGTTCCTGGCACATGTCTCCAAGAACCAGAAGATGTTAATTGTTGGATTTCTGCAATACGATTTGAAACGAACGGTTTCAAGTCACGAACCTGAGAAGACAACCAGCAGAAAACCACTGAAGAGTCAGTCCAATAGAATATGTTTTTAATGGTGAGTCGCAGGGCCTTTACTACCTTTGACACTAAACGTGCTGATAGGAGAGCTCCACACAATTCGAGGCGCGGTATGGTCTGAGGTTTTATAGGAGCGACTTTAGTTTTTGCACATAACAGACGAACAACTATATTGCCAGACTTATCAACAGTTCTTAGGTAAATGCATGCTGCATATGCATCTTGAGAAGCGTCACAAAATGAATGCATTTCAATGGTGATAAGATCGTTGTTAAGAACAAATCTTGGAATCTGAATGGAATCTAATGTTGTGAGACCTGAAACGAAGTTGAACCACATTTTTTCTATTTCAGTAGGAACTGGGTCATCCCAGTCCAATTTTGAAAGCCATAACCTTTGAAGTATGATTTTAGGAATTATGGTGCATAAACTTAGAAGCCCTAGAGGGTCAAATAATTTGGCTGCGTTGGATAATATCAAACGCTTTGATGTTACAGAAGAAGATTTGATTTTAGAAGGAAACTTAAAAACATCTTGCACTGGATCCCATTTAAGTCCAAGTGCATTTGATTGTGAACTCAAGTCTAAATCTTTAGGAATGAGTGCACTAGGGTTTTTATCAAATATAGATGGTGCATTTGTGCGAAATTTACGTAAAGGAAAGCATGCTGAATGAAGTATTTGAGTAACGCTATTTATGATATGACCTAATTCCTCCTCTGAATTACTTCCTGAAAGGAAGTCATCAACATAGAAGTCTTCTTTAATTAACTGAGCAATTTTTGGATTAGGACATTCATTCGCTAATTGTAATAAACACCTTGTGCTAAGAAATGGGGCCGATGCCGTGCCATATGTCACTGTATTTAACTGAAAGGTCTTTATAGGCATATCTGTGTTGTCCCTCCATAAAATCATTTGATGGTGACGTTGTGCAGGTTGTATCAATACTTGTCGATACATCTTTTCTATATCAGCCGACACCACAAACCGGTGTTGTCTAAATCGAAGCAGAATAGCGAACAAGTCGTCCTGTACGACAGGACCAACATGCTGAATGTCGTTTAGAGATGTGCCACTAGAAGTCTTGGCTGAGGCGTCAAAAACAGCCCTTAGCTTTGTAGTCTCACTGTTTTCTTTTATTACAGCATGATGTGGTAAATAACAGCCGTGTGCTGAACCTTGCACTTCTGTCATATGCCCTAGGCTCTCGTATTCAATCATAAATTTATTATACTCTTGACGAAGAGAAGTATTTTTTTTCATTTTCCTCTCCATTTTAAGCAATCTCTTTTTAGCTATATTATAAGAATCGCCTAATAAATTGGGTGAATCTTTAAAGGGAATCTGCACACAAAATCTACCATCAGTATCCCGGTAAGTAGTGTCCTTAAACGTAATTTCGCAGATGTTACTATTATTATTAAAGTTGGATTGGTTTGTGGGTACTTCTTCAAGTTCCCAAAACTTGGAAAGTTGTTGTTGTATTTGTTGACTAAAGTTACAAACTGAACGATGTGTGTGATTAAGATGTTTCCCCCCCATGGGGCCTGCAACTACCCATCCTAACAATGTTTCATGCAGGAAGGGTTTGTTAGGTCCTAATTTTATTTTATTTGAACAGATGACGTCCCAAAAGATGTCAGAACCTAACAGTAAATCGATTTCTGAAGGATTATAGAAGTAAGGATCAGCTAAATTGATATTACTTGGAATGCCTAAGTCTTGGAATCTTATTCCAATTTGAGGAAGATTGTCAGTAATTAATGGAAGAATATAACATTTTACCGTTGCACTGAATGATGTATGAGATGATTTAATTTGTATGGTGCAATGTTCTGTTATATTAATCATGGCATTATTAAGACCAGCAACGCTTGAGAAATCACTCTTGCATTTAGTTGAATTTAGTTTAGACTGAGCTGCTTCTGTTATAAAAGAAGAATGACTACCGCTGTCAAGAAGAGCTCTTAGTTTATAAATTTTGCCATTGTTTGACACCTCAACCAAAGCTGTAGCAAGAAGAGCTTGGTTAGTGGTGACAGCAGACATACTGATGATAGAAGAAGAACCACAGGCTGGTTTAACAGCAGGTGCAAGATGTAAGTCGTTTTGAGAAACCTGATTGTTGTTTGTAGTAGTTGAAGATGTAGCAGGTTCCTCACGGCTATGTGATTGTTGTGAAGAAGATGGTTCTGAACGTGGTTGTGAATGTTGTAAAGATGATTGTTTATGTAATAGTGTATTATGCCGACGATGACAGATGCGACAGCCACCAAGAAGATTACACTGATGAGATGTATGACCACTACGAAGGCAATTGCCACATAATTTCCACTGAAGTACTTTTGCATTACGTTCCATGACTGGTAGCGACTTGAATTTTGTGCAATTATATAATCTGTGTTGTTCATCACAGGCCAAACATTTATATTGAATGGGAGATCCAGAGGAAGGAGAAGAAATGGTGACAAATGATTTAGAACTTCCTAAACTGTGACGTTTTTCAGGTTTCGTTGATTTACTAGCATGTACTGTCTCTAATACAGTTGCCCGTTGTTTAAGGAAATTAAATAAATCCTTTAACAACGGTGACTCCAAATCGCTCCGAAACTCTTCCCATTTTCCGACTGTGACAGAGTCCAACCTAGATGTTACAATATGAATGATGAGGGAATCCCACGTATCAGTAGGTTCCCCTAAAGATTTCAGTGCGCTTAGGTTTTTGGAAACTGTATCAATTAAGTTACGTATGCCCTGTTCAGATTCCTTTGACAAAGCTTCCATTGAAAACAGACACTTGATATGTTCATTGACCAATAAACGCTTATTATCATATCTATCACACAGAAGTGACCATGCTATGCTGTAGTTATCAGAAGAAACACTTACTGAACTTATGACTGATTTAGCGGAACCATCCAAATATGATTTTAAATAATGCAATTTGTTGACATCATCAATGTCATCATTGTTGTGAATTAAAGATAGATATGTATCACGAAATTCAATCCATTTACCAGAATCCCCGTTAAACGGTGGTATTTTTAATGGTGGTAACTTGACTTTGACATTATGTTTTGAAGTCGTGCTACATTCATCCTTTGTCTTATTTTGGAATAATTCCAACAAATCCTGAGCCTTAGCAATTAAACAATAGAAGTTATTCTCAGTGGTTTCTCTCTCCTTCATTTGTTCACTTTCATCAGAAGCTAAATATTCAATTTTTGATTGAACTTCATCGAAGTTGCATAATAAATCTTGTAATTTAGATAATCGTAAAGATAACTCTTTTGATTGACAAGAAGTTTGAAGTGATTCTAATAAAGGAGTTAAATATTTTTCAAATAGAGTTAACCGAGTTCTAATTTGTCCTCGTTGTTTAATGAGTTCCTTTATTTCAGGCATGGTCATATTTTGTGTCGCAAACAATGAATAGCTTGTAAAGTTAACACAATATGTTCGAAAATGATAAAATAAGTAAGCAATGAATACAACCTCGCTCGCGCTCAAACCGAACGCTTCTTGACAGCTGGGTTGGTGCACGATTCTCATCCACCGCCGACTCGGGTGCCGCTCAGCCCGACACGTTCAGACACGTTGAGTTTGTAGAACAGCACCGTGGCAATACGCGCAGTATGAGCGACGAAATTTCGTGTTTCTCGCCGAAATACTTCCCGGAGAAGTCCGAAACAGTCAGACGGTATGTTTTACTACGTGATAAGATGATATTTTATAGTATTAGTAATAGGATTTGAACTTTTCGAAATTTAAAAAAATAGGTAGGTAAGTTGATGTTCGTAGATTCACAAGTTAATATTTCGAAAATACCGTGAAATCAGGGTTTAAATTACGTAACTGGGGTAATTATGAGCAGGAATTATGAATTTAAAGTGGTATTTAACCGAAATATGGGACTTTAGATTGAAATTATCTAGAAAGAATATGAAGGTCAAAGGTCAACAACGTAGGTTTACGAAGCAAATTTAGTTTTGAACTGAGGATGGATAACGGATGGATCGGGCTACTTCCCTCGGTTCTCCGATGAGTAGAATCCCTCAGCAGACGTATCTCGCCATCCAGTCTTCAGATCCAGGAATCACGTCGGGGTCACCAAATGTTTTGGAAAACCGTCGTCGCTGCCTTGAAGGTTACCTCAGGTGATGATTTATGTATTGTAGATGTGATTTCTTTAGTATATTTCCATGAATATTGTTATTTCTTCCGATTTTACTTTTTTGAAGTCCAGTTTGTTAATTTGTTAAAAACGATGAATGTTGGTAGTGTTGCCATTTTGTAATTATTTTGCGGCGGGTCCGTTCTAGTGATGTATCACCGCCGCTAGTGTTGTCAATTTAGTTGATTAGTTTGCGTAGACATTATTATAACTCAAAAACAACGCCAGACCCTAGTTTGCCCTAAGAAAAGTAAGACATATTTTTACAATTATGATTTATTCTCCTGTTCATAAATATATTTTCTTATTCGTAAGTCAAAAGTATAAATGATAACTGCTGTTTTTTTCTCTTTTTCTCTGTCCGTGGGTCATTTACAGGTACTGAACTCATTTTATTTAGTGCATATTATCTAAATATGTAAAGTAGGTATCTAACTAAATATAAAATTAAATAATGTAAGTAAATATAAATTTCTTATTAGGTACGTAAAACTAGCATAAAATAATTATTTCATAGTAAAGAACAGTCTTAAATATTTTTTCTAACTAAACCAACACATAACGTATTTAATATTTAGCAGCTAACAGCCCTGGCAGCATACTCGGACGACAGAGGGACGTTAGGAGCTGAAGAGGGAAGTAGGTATTTATAAGGCGGCATTTGGGGTCTGTGCAAAAGAGATTAATTTCTATACTAGTTAGTATTATTACCTATTCTTTGCCCATAGTAAGATGGCTCGAAGTACGGGCTGGCACGCACACATTCACACCCACAGTAAGACAAACAGCCGCGATTACGCAACAAAGTTCGTACTTAACGGTACTAGTTGTTATAGTCTCACAAAGAAAACAACACTGTGCATTCTGGTGTGTTAAAATGCTGTCAAAATTATAGTGGGTTTAGGAAAAAAAATTAAGTGCTTAAATTTTTTCTTAGCGAAATTCCGTCCGCCTTTCTTATAATAAGAATATCGTGAATGAAGGGACACATTCTATAATAAACTTACACATGCATATTATAAATCAAATTGATTAACATTTACAAAAAAATATGATTAACATTTTAAAACCATATACTAAAAACATCTCCCTGCTTTCTGAATAAAAAAAGTAATAAAATAAGATATAAATTTAATACAGAAATCTAAATATATAAAACAAGTCGGATTAGTTATACCATTTAGAACTCAAGAACGGCTAGACCGATTAGAATGAAATTAGGCATACAGATAGAACATAACCCGAAGTAACATATAGGCTACTTTATATCCCAGAAAAAGAGGAATACGTGATAAACGACATTCACACGGGTGAAGTCGCGGGCATAGCTAGTAAGTATTAAAAAAGTTTTCATAAGATAAACTAAAATCGCTTTTACACTATGGTATAGGCCTTAGTAAACACGCTAATGCAATGCAAGCTACCCGCGTCGGTCAATCACAACTCCACTGCTCCTGTGTAAAATTACCTACTTCTGTTTTGTATTTTTTTTGTTTTGTTACGGTAGGCCGTAAGTATAGATGTTTAAGGTGAATGCTACAGGGTAGCTCGCGAAATTCAAAATTTCTTGCGTTTTTTGCTAATTGTAGCTCTGTTTTGAGTTGTATATCAATCAAAAAACGATTTGCGGTAGTAATAACAATATATCTACTGAATCATACTTATAAAAAATATAAACCTAGCTTTATAAGCTCTAGAAGCACGAATCGATAATTTGATCGTAAATTAATATAATCGAGCTTGTATAGCTTATAGAGCTAGGTTAATATTTTTTATGAGTATTATTCAGTAGATATATTGTTGTTATTACCGCAAATCATATTTCGAATTATACACAAGGCGAAATACAACTACAATTTGCAAAAAACGCAAGAAATTTTGAATTTCGCGGGCTACCCTGTAGCATTCACCTTAAATAAGTATCAATGATGTTAATATTATTTGAAGCAAAATCAAGGCAATGCATACTATATTTTCAGATACGCTTAGTGGCATATTGTTTAGTTTTATTAATAAGTTTGTTATGTCTGTAGGCACAGACAGTAAAAAATATAGACGTAGGGCGCCGAACAATCATAGCGAAGCCAAAAAAACTATGCTCCTTCGTGTTATCATATTTCCATCAAGTAGGTAGGCAGATTAGCTTTGACATTACATATTGTTTGACTCTTAATTGAATGCGATTATTCCTATATTTTATTTTAGGTAAAATTTGCTAAAAAAGTTGACTTTACTGTGTAAGTTATTAGTGTTTAAAATAATCTTCTATTGTTTCTAAATTTGTAAGTATGCCAACCAAGGCAAAACATAGAGAAACTTTTAATTTTGTGACATCACTGTAACCTATGTGTGCGTGAGCGCTGGTTTGTACAAGGAGCATAATTTTTTTGGCTTCACTAGACGAAGTGCTGTAGGTGAATTTGTAATTCTTTTGAGAAAATAAAGATCTTTAACCGTATTTTACTTATACTTGGAAATTAAAGAAATATGTTAGTGTTGTACTGACAAAATAAAATTGCCGTAGCGTTAGTTATTTTATTATGCCGTAGCTGCTCGGGTGAAAGTTTCATTTCCTTATTTGTTTTGTTCAATGAAATAAGCCTAATTCGATAAAGAAATTTCTATGATTGGCAATATTCTACAGTCGACCTCGCATTATTGGTAACAGTTTGATCTTGACAGCGTCTTTATTTTGTTAGCAGTAAGGGCGTTTTTTGTAGGGTCGAGAGACTTAGAATAACTAGGTTTAGAACTGCAGTAGTCGCGGAGTGAAGCAATTTCAAGAAGGCTACCTTCGTACATTTTTCGCGAGCCTGTGTGAGTGTCGGCGGACATTTTACGTGCCGCTTGCGTTATGTGTACTCACATTATTGCTGTTGTGATTCATCTTTGAACAGATATTGGAATGAAATTATTACTCCGAGCACACTCCGAGACATAATACTCTTAGGATATAGGTTTATGCGTCCCGTATGCGTTATTGCAATAAAATATTATGAAATGAGTCTATATAGTATAGTATAACGGGCTGGTTTCCGCAACTCCACGTCTAAACGTGAAATTTGCGTACGGGTTGGAACTTACTCGATCCACCCAAACTCCTCAAAAAAGGCCAGCAACGCCTTGGTGTTGCTAGTGATCTCTCTGAGGGTACCTGGGTTACCGAATTCTTGGACCTGTATGTAGCGACCTCAGCGCAGTCTGCATTGGGGTGCATTAAAAGAGCCTCCACGAGTGACGATATTTAATTGATCGTCCGGCGCACCCTGGGCAGTCAGCCCCGCTACCAGCCTGCTGACTGGCTAATCTTTTTCCCACGGCATGAGCTTTTATCATTTTGTGTAGCTCATATCGACATGATAGAAGAAGAAGCACAGTCTAGAACCACATGGGCTGCTGTCTCGTCTTCCACCATGCAGGCTCTGCACAGTGGGCTGTCCGTAACACCTATGAAAAAGAGATGTTTGTTAAAGGACCCGTGGCCAGTTATAGCAGTTGTTACTGTACGCAGCTGTTGTTTTGACAATCGGTGAGCTTGTTTCGTGAAACGGCCGTCAATTGTGGGAAATGAGTCAAACTAAGTAGACAAAATTGAAACCCTTTGACGAGCCGATCGATGGGGGTGGGGTGGTACATTTATATTTTCTAGCCTATGCCTGCGGCTTCACCTGCTTGGATGTCATTTATCACACATCCTTCGAGAACTGGGGCCTTAATGTATTAATGAGTTTTGTGTTGTATTGTTCATTAGTAGGTACTTGAATTTATGAATTAATCAAAGTTGCATCAACTCAGCCTATCACAGTCCACTGCTGGAAATAGGCCTCTCCCAAGTTGTGCCACAACGCTCGGTCCTCTGCCTTCCGCATCCAGTCCCCCCCAGCCACGTTCTTTAGGTCGTCGGTCCACCTGGCAGGGGGGCGCCCTACGCTGCATTTGCCGATTCGCGGTCTCCACTCAAGGACTGCATCGAATTTTTTATATTTAATTGACATGTTAATTGTATTGTTGTGTGTTTTATTGATGTAATTATCTGGAATCTCAATTCATTTGGCATTTTATTGTTATTGACGTTTAATTACATAAGAAACCATGTATTTTTGACTAAAATATTCGACACAATTGAAATTGTTAATGAATAAATAAATGAAATGAAATGACTCCCGACTGGATCGAGTGCTGTATCAATCGAATTTGAATTCGAGCCACCCCCAGTTTCTAGAAGGCTGATCAACGCAAAAATTAACTAATCGACTGTCAAATCTCAGGTCAAGCGATGTGATTGGTTCTTAACATTTTCGCCGGCCAATCACAGAAGCTGACATTAGATTTGACAATAGATCAAATTGATCAGCCTTCCAGAATTTTCTAGGAATTGACATTATCTCGATTTGGTTCAAAGCTCGAACCAGTATTACAGGGGCATTACTTGTTTTTCTTCCCGGGAAAAAAAGAAGCCTATATGTTAATCCAGATGATGAGAGCCAGGAACAGAGATCACTGGTCTTCTCTGGAGGAGGCCTTCACCAATTAGGGGGGTTCTTGTTAACTTATGTATCAATTGCGCATGAAATTGTATTTTAATTAATAATTAAATATTGTTTTTTTATGAAATCATGATAATTAATATGGATATTAGAATAGTAGTAGTCCTTTGTGAAAGAGCTCGTCCGGGGAAGTACTATCACCGTACCTACTTCTCCGCCAAATAGTGATGCTTGCATTGCTGTGTTTCGGTCTGAAGGGTACGGGTGCCGGTGAAATTACAATCACATGAGACTTTCCATCTTCAGGTCTCAGTTTGGTGAGCCGACTTGCGGTACCATTTACGCAACAGCCTAGGTGGTATTGCAGTTGTTATGGGCAAATGTATCTGTTTAACATCAGGTGGGCCTTTAGCTCGTTTCGCCATCCTATACTATAAAATACCAGGCCCCTCAGAAAGTATTGCGAAAAAAAGTTTTTATATATGGGAGACTGGCCAGTTATAATGTTTTTCGAAAATATGATTATTTATAAGTAAAAATAAGTAAGTTCCAATTTCAAAATTTCCCTCCACATTTTTTGCGAGTTAATTCAAAGTATTGTGTCTCACTGAAATATGGATCTGCGCCGGGAACATTTTAGAGCTATGATTTTATACGATTTCAAGTGTCGCCTGAAACCGGATGAATCGTACGATAGACTTCAAATGGCATTCATGGATGAAGGCCCTTCCAAGGCAACCGTGTATCGTTGGTATAACGAATTCAAGCGCGGTCGACCAACTTTGGGGGATGACGAAAGAAGCGGTCGCCCTTTGACGGCTGTTACCGAAGAAAACGTGCTAGCAGTGAAAAATTTAATCCAAGACAATAGGCGAATTACATATCAGGAGATTCAACACATATTGAAGATTGGATCGGGAAGCGTTCACGAGATTCTACACAGCCATCTTCGCGTGAGGAGGATAGTATCACGCTGGGTGCCGCACAACCTCACCGATGCTCAGAAGCAGGCCCGGGTGGAATGGTGCCGTGATATGCTTAACAAATTTGAAGCAGGCTCGTCTCGGCGTGTTTACGACATCGTTACAGGTGATGAGTCCTGGATTTATCAATACGACCCAGAAACCAAGCGCCAGTCGACTGTTTGGGTGTTTCAAAATGAGCCAACGCCTACCAAAGTGAAGCGATCTAGAAGCGGGGGTAAGATTTTGATCGCTAGCTTTTTTAATTTGACTGGCCACTTGGTATCAATTCCCTTACGGGATCAAAGAAGCATTAATGCCGAATGGTATACTACCAAATGTTTGCCAGAAGTTTTCTCTGTTATAAGCAACAAGCGACCAAACACAGGGCTCCGCGGGCTACTGCTCCACCACGACAATGCACCTGCGCACACCGCACTCAAAACGAGGGACTTCCTGGACAGCACGCCAGTCAAACTCCTGCGTCACCCTCCTTACAGCCCTGATCTAGCACCGTGTGACTTCATTTTATTCCCAAAAATAAAAAATCAGCTCAAAGGGATACAATTTTCGTCGCCGGAAGATGCGCTGGCTGCGTTCGAGCAGGCTGTAAACGAGGTGTCTGCGGCGGACTGGAAAAAGTGTTTTGAAAACTGGTTTAGGCGCATGAATCTTTGTATAGAGGCTGGTGGAAAGTACTTTGAAAAGATTTGATAAAAATATATGTACGTATAGAACAATTTTTTTTAGTTTCGCAAAACTTTCTGAGTGTCCCACGTAAAGTAGAATAAATTAATTTTTGTAAATGTTTGATAATGCAAATTTATATTTAATCGTTAAATTGTATTGAAATACGTGTTAATTTTGTTTACATTAGTTTAACAATCATAAACACAGAATTAGTTAAAAATTTTAGCTTACCATCAATCAGTTTATGCATTTAAAACGAATTATGAGATTATTATTACCTATTTATATGTACAGTGAAAGGTGGACCGACGACCTGGTGAAGGTCGCGGGAATCCGCTGGATGCGGAAGGTTCAGGACCGGTCGTTATGGCGATACTTGGGGGAGGCCTATGTCCAGCAGTGGACGTCTTTCGGCTGAAATGATGATCATCATCATGATGATGATATGTACAGTTATTGATTGATGATAATTACTTATTTAACTATTTATATGAAAGATTGCATGTTAATTATTGTCTTGTTATACAAGAAATAAAAGATGTTAATCCGGGCTATGATCTATCTGTATGCCAAATATAATTAAAATCAATACAGTAATTTCTGCGTGAAAGATTAACAAACATCATCCTCACAAAATTTCTCGTTTATAATATTTACTAATATAATGATGAAATAATAAAAATATTATATTTATTAAGGTAGTAGGGTAGGATATCTGTATGTTTGCATTGTCATTTCATTTTCATTTCATTTAATTCTCCCACAAGTTGCATGCTTAATTATGTGTTAAACTAAGTTAATAAGAAGATGGGAGACAGGAGCCCATACTAAGTAAAACCTGTGCTACGGGTCTCTTGGTCTCCTTATCTCTCATTGGGGATGAGGGTTGTTGTTGAATGGGGGATCAGGGTTGCACCATGAATAGGCATAGAGCGATGCAAGGGTCGAAGGTATTCTACCAACATAATAATATGGTACCTAAGCTTATATTTTGCTGACATTTTAGTAGACCTATTTAATGACAACCCACAATATAAAAATAAAAAAAACATTTCTTCCCCATTTCACATGTATGGAAGTAATCACGATTTTTTCATTCTTTTAAAATTGAGATCTATATGTAGAATATTTTTCAACAAAATTTCATTTACTTATGTTTATAACTGTAGAAGTTATTAAGCTGTAAAGGATTAGGACAGACGGACAGACGGACGGACATGACGAAACTATAAGGGTTCATTGTAAGAACTACGGAACCCTAAAAACGTTTTTTTTAGATTAGATTGTAATCGTTTCTATGCGATACCAGCTGCCAAATTGCTTAACTCACTCGCGATCGCAATCATCTAGATTTCAATGCTCATTGCTCCGTGTGTTTTGACAATCCGTGTTTTCGGCAACTACGTACCACGCAATGAATATTGCTTTAATTTTTTTTTTTTTTTTTTTATAACATAGGGGTGCATACGATCAAGCGGGTCACCTGATGGTAAGCAATCTCCGCCGCCCATGGGCATCCGCAACACCAGGGGAGTCACCGATGCGTTGCCGACCTTCAAAATGAAAGCTTAATTAATGTCAAAGTCAATGCATTACACAATTGCCCCGCTGGTCGCACCTGGGAGGTTTTTATATTATACTACACTTTTCCCGCGGTTTTATCCGCGTATAATTCGGCTTATCACAGAGATCCGGCAACTGTTTATTTTTCCAGGATGAAAAGTTTCCTATTATTATCCAAAGGACATTGCTAAAGATCCTTAGTGACTCCGCCTTAAGGCGTTACAAATTAAAGTTGATTATCACCATATACAACTCAATGAAGCCAATGTATTATTATTATTATTTATTTGATTCAAGTAACCAAGACTCATAGGGTTAGTAACATTATTTACTTAAAAACTATGTTAGTAATAACAAAATTAAAATGCAATCCAATTATAATATAATTCAACTAACAATAAAGATTTTTGAATCACTGCTTCAGAATTCCAGCAGAAATTCTGGAGCAGCGATTCAAAAGACAGCAGTACATTCATAAACATGGACAGTACTAAATACAATTTTTGAATTTTTTTTAAATGTATTGCAATACATTCATAAACACGGACAGTACTAAATAAAATTTTAGATTTTTAAAATATTTACTATTTTGGCACATATATCACAGATATCTGTGCTATTTTGATGTCATGTTTTGCTTTTGTTGTTATGTCAAACAACCTAAATTGTCGTCAAGTTGTCAGTCAATGCCAATTTTTTGGAATTTCTTGTGTGAAAAGGAGTCTATAATATTAAATCATAGACTATAGAGTATCGAAATAAAAATATGGATGATACACAGATAACATAGATGATACAATTTTATCCGGTTACGTCATTAATGTATTGATACTCATTAAAATATAAAAAATGGTTCTTGTACTGTCCGCATTAAATACAATATATATTATGAAACGAAAAAATTCGCATGTAATTTTCGTATATTGTTCATCTTTGTAACAGTTTAAGGCTATTTTTATCAATGTCCTTTCAGCCACTCAACCGTTTCGGTGTGATTAAGTAACAAACATCCAAACATCTTCAAAAACGTTCACATTTATAACATTAGTAGGATTTTTTGATAAACAGTTGACCAATAATTCAATTTTCTTATAGTTATGTTTAAAACGACTTCCCCTTAAGGGGAAGGGACTCAACTAACTTCAGAGGGACCCGCGGAGCAACGTCCCATTGGCCCAGATTGGGCCCCTCCTGTGCCAGAATATTCGCCACAGGCAATAAGGTCTCCCGGGGTCTAAAGAAAAGTTACTGCCCGTGCCCAGGGTACATCGGCCCAAGAACTGCTGTTTCCTCCATACGTATCGAGAAGGACCAGCAGGCGTCAGTCACACGAGGAGGTTTTCTGGCCCAGCACCCCAAGCATATAAGTGATATATCCATTGTCTAGTACCAATAACACAGGCTCTGCTTAGTTTGGGACTAGATAGTGCCGTGTAAAAAGTCCCAAATATATTTATTTTATTTATAGATAATTCATTAAATAAATATGCGGAGAGACCTTTATTATCAACTCAGCCTATCGCAGTCCACTACTGGACATAGTCCTCTCCCAAGTTGCGTCACAATACTCGGTCCTCTGCCTTCCGCCCGTCCCCAGCCTCCTTTTTCAGGTCGTCGATCTATCTGGCTCAGAGAGACATTCATACTTAACATCAAATGTCCTTATTTACAGTATTACCTATATTAAGGGGCTCCCTACAGCACAATAGCGCCCCCATCCCACCCAATACATCATTATATTATTGAAAATCTGGTTCTACAGCATTGCAGTACTGTCTATTAAGTCTGATAAACATAGTTCGCTGTTGGGGGGGCTCGTACTTGCCGTGGTTAGTTTGTGGATGGGTGACCGTTTCGTTACAAATCGATACCCCTCCGTGCCTCGGAGAGCACGTTGAGCTGTCGGTCCCGGTTGTCATACGAATATCTATGGCAGTAGTTACGGGTAGTCAGAAGCCTGAAAGTCAGACAACTGGTCTAACCTCCGAATGTCAGTATTACCCAGTATCTGAGTTGCGGGGGTCTGACGGCTGTCGCTCCGTGTAAAATACTGATGTTCAGCCGCATTTGGCTAGACTGGAAGCCGACCCGAATATAGAAAGCTGCCTAGATTGGTTAAGAGCAGATCTATATCTCGTAAAAAAAAAACATTGGGAAAGGCTCGGAGGTTGATGAAATGAAGTTCGCTGTAATTTTTCGCACTTTTTCTGTCTTCAACTACAGCTAAGTTTTACCGAGTTAAAAGTTTCTGATTAAACTTTAAATTTTGTTTAACCAGATTTGCGATATATTTTTTACCCAGCGAGTACCTAATAATTTTGTTACTGATACTATATTATGTGCTGTAGTGAGCCACTTATGAAAAAACAACATTTCGTTCAAGGATAATGAATAACAAAAACATTGTTTCTAAAAGTGGATAATTATTTTCAACACAATTATATCCTCTTACGTCTATAACATTGTTGCTAAGATCATTTATAAAAATATTCCATGTTATTGTGTTCGTGAAATTAACACCCATATAATAATATCGCTATTTTGTGTAAGCACCATGCTTTAGAAATATATTCCTTATACTGTTACGTGTAAGGAATTAACCCCAATTTAGTCCCAATCATGGTGTTTTTTATGTAAATCGATGTTAGAGTCAATACGTATCACGGGTTTGTGCGTAGGAAGGGCTTTATAGCGTTACCATGTACAGTCAACCGCATATCAATAGTGACTAACCATTATAAGCAGAACTGGCTTAGCATGTAAATTTTGAACAAGACTGGCTCTGCTGATACTGGTTTTTACTATCGTATGCGGTTGACTGTACCTATTGTTATAGCAGAAGAAAATATATTGTATATTATGTTACAGTCTAAATTCCTAACCAGTCAAAAGTACTTTTAACCGCAAAAAAATAGTCAAAAATACTTTTTAATGATGAGGTTGGTCAAAAGTAGTTTTGACTTAAAAAAAACTGACAAAACTACTTTTGACTGAAAAATATCGGTTAAAACTAGTTTTGATAAGGAGTATTAAGGTCACAGCTCATTAGACACCTGGCACCCGACCCACACCGCTTTTCCTCGTGCTT
Source organism: Asteroscopus sphinx (assembly GCA_949699075.1). Taxonomy (NCBI): domain Eukaryota; kingdom Metazoa; phylum Arthropoda; class Insecta; order Lepidoptera; family Noctuidae; genus Asteroscopus; species Asteroscopus sphinx. The sequence goes on along the minus strand of OX453002.1, from coordinate 2,788,686 downwards.
CGTGGGTTAGTATTTCTTATATGGACTTCTAAGTACGTGGGACACTCAGAAAGTTTTGCGAAACTAAAAAAAATTGTTCTATACGTACATATATTTTTATCAAATCTTTTCAAAGTACTTTCCACCAGCCTCTATACAAAGATTCATGCGCCTAAACCAGTTTTCAAAACACTTTTTCCAGTCCGCCGCAGACACCTCGTTTACAGCCTGCTCGAACGCAGCCAGCGCATCTTCCGGCGACGAAAATTGTATCCCTTTGAGCTGATTTTTTATTTTTGGGAATAAAAAGAAGTCACACGGTGCTAGATCAGGGCTGTAAGGAGGGTGACCCAGGAGTTTGACTGGCGTGCTGTCCAGGAAGTCCCTCGTTTTGAGTGCGGTGTGCGCAGGTGCATTGTCGTGGTGGAGCAGTAGCCCGCGGAGCCCTGTGTTTGGTCGCTTGTTGCTTATAACAGAGAAAATTTCTGGCAAACATTTGGTAGTATACCATTCGGCATTAATGCTTCTTTGATCCCGTAAGGGAATTGATACCAAGTGGCCAGTCAAATTAAAAAAGCTAGCGATCAAAATCTTACCCCCGCTTCTAGATCGCTTCACTTTGGTAGGCGTTGGCTCATTTTGAAACACCCAAACAGTCGACTGGCGCTTGGTTTCTGGGTCGTATTGATAAATCCAGGACTCATCACCTGTAACGATGTCGTAAACACGCCGAGACGAGCCTGCTTCAAATTTGTTAAGCATATCACGGCACCATTCCACCCGGGCCTGCTTCTGAGCATCGGTGAGGTTGTGCGGCACCCAGCGTGATACTATCCTCCTCACGCGAAGATGGCTGTGTAGAATCTCGTGAACGCTTCCCGATCCAATCTTCAATATGTGTTGAATCTCCTGATATGTAATTCGCCTATTGTCTTGGATTAAATTTTTCACTGCTAGCACGTTTTCTTCGGTAACAGCCGTCAAAGGGCGACCGCTTCTTTCGTCATCCCCCAAAGTTGGTCGACCGCGCTTGAATTCGTTATACCAACGATACACGGTTGCCTTGGAAGGGCCTTCATCCATGAATGCCATTTGAAGTCTATCGTACGATTCATCCGGTTTCAGGCGACACTTGAAATCGTATAAAATCATAGCTCTAAAATGTTCCCGGCGCAGATCCATATTTCAGTGAGACACAATACTTTGAATTAACTCGCAAAAAATGTGGAGGGAAATTTTGAAATTGGAACTTACTTATTTTTACTTATAAATAATCATATTTTCGAAAAACATTATAACTGGCCAGTCTCCCATATATAAAAACTTTTTTTCGCAATACTTTCTGAGGGGCCTGGTATATGCGCTCACTACATCAACTCTGTAGCGTAACCGGATCGGCCCGGACCGTTGCTGCGCATTGTCAACGCACGAGGCCCGAGTTGACGGCGCGCTGCCCGCGCGCGTAGTTATCATCATCATCATTTCAGCCGAAAGATGTCGACTGCTGGACATAGACCTCCCCCAAGCATCGCCACAACGACCGGTCCTGCGCCTTCCGCATCCAACGGATTCCCGCGACCTTCACCAGGTCGTCGGTCCAACTTGTGCGGGGCCTACCCACGCTGCGCCTTGCAGTACGCGGTCGCCACTCCAGAACTTTACTGCCCCATCGGCCATCTGTTCTGCGAGCAATGTGCCCCGCCCACTGATAATTAAGATTGTCAATTCTTCGGGCTATGTTGGTTACTTTCGTTCTCCTGCGAATCTCCTCATTTCTGATTCGATCACGCAAGGACACTCCGAGCCTAGCCCGTAATAATTGTATTATATTGTAAAATTTGACAAAATTAAATATATGTGTAGACCTAGTGCCAATCGCTGACAGACTACTCGGAAATTCGTTGACCAGGCGATGACCACACGTTAACCATGTGACGTTCACACGTTGACCACGCAAGGTTCACTGGTTGACCACGTGACGTTCACTGGTGACAACGCGGCGTCCACCCGTGGACCACCTGTCGACAACGAGTAGACGCCAAACGATGAGGCAGTGCTGGTCGAGTGCCGGGTGGCTCTAATGAGGTGTGGGCTTTAGGCGAAACCACTTCTGAACACTTATACATATATACTTACTCATTGACCTTGTTAATTGTATTGTTGTATGTTTTATTGATGTAATTATCTGGAATCTCAATTTATTTGGCATTTTATTGTTATTGACGTTTAATTAAATAAGAAATCATGTATTTTTGATTATGTACCTATTGTATTTTATGATGTGTAGTAATATTGTATCAAATTTTTTACGTTATTATTATAATTTTTGCTATCGTGTACCTGCTGAAATATTCAGACACAATTGAAATTGTTAATGAATAAATAAATGAAATGAAATTAAATGATCCTAAACATGCAAGCGTTTCTGAGTTTGCTCCGCCAGAAGACTTGCTTTGTCGCCTACTCGTTTCACTCACACAGCCGTCCACCGCTGCGCTTAAGAGGTTGGCGGCTTGCATTGTCTTGCAGTCCTGAGCTATATTTAAAGTATGTGAGTATTTAACTAACTGACTGCGATCGCCAACCCGCCTGCCAAGCATGGCGATTATGGCATATCCCCCCTTTGGGGCAGGTCTATGTCCAGCAAGACTTCTTACGGCTGAAATAATGATGATGATGATGAAGTAACAGTTACATTTAATTTCACATGTGGGCACATTTTGTTCAGTATCTTAAATTAACCATCGCGTAGCTATGTTGCTACGGCTGTAGCGTTACCGCGTAGTCAAGCTACTCCGTAGGCAACACCTACGCTCAAGAAGTTGAGATTTAATTCCAGCAATTAGTTGTTAATAGGTTTTAATAAAAATTTGTAGCACTTATATTGATAATTAGAGAGCAGATTTGGATTAGTTTCAACGTTTTAGATTTTAACTAGTGATCATTAAAAATGTAGATCCGCGGATACGGATACGGATAATTAGTGTCATGATCCGCGGATACGGATACGGATACGGACCACAAATTTAGTAGTATTTCGTACTCTGTCGGCGCCGGTGCGCGTGACTTTGGACCGACAGTTGACGCTTTGCGTTACTATTAATAGTACCCCGACGTGTTTTGACTTGCACTGTGCGTGTTTTTGTTCATTATTTAGTGTGACACAAGATAACATAGTTTACTGTTTGTTTTTGGAGACGTTATAAGTTAAATAAATATAATAATATGTGATTTTAAGAAATAAAAAGTTATTTGATATGTAGTTAGTGGTATTTCATTGCTAACTTTCCTTACAATTTCATATACGTAATGAAATTTATTAATATAAAAGATCCGTTCAAGATCCGGCAAAAATACAAACGGAACATCACTAATTTTAATCCATTCAATGAATGGGTTAAATACTGAATGGCATTCATTCCCTGATCCATATACAACATGTAACAAAAACCCTGTTGTTCCTGTGAGGTACGTTATCAGAATCGATATTCATACGTAAGGACACAACTCATTTAGAAAAACTCTTCAATAAAAATAATCAAATTAAATATTAAATCAAAAATATAGGATTCTATCTGGTGTACTCCTTAAATTACAGGAGGCCACAGCATGCACAAAATTAAAGACTGAGCAAAAAAAAAAAAAAGCGTTAAATTGTATCTGTGATTACATTTTTTTTTTTTAAACTTAAGGTGAAAGTATCTACTCAACTAAAAATAAAAAAATATGTAATATATATTTTCCTGTTTTCAATCGACTCAGGCACTTTTTACATTATTTATATTATTTATATATATATATATAACAACAGAACAGATCACAACCACATGAGACTTTCCATCTTCATGTCTCAGTTTGGCGAACCGACTTGCGATACCATTTAGGTAACAGCCTAGGTGGTTTTGAAGTTGTTATGCGCAAAGGTAACCGCTTAACACCAGGTGGGCCTTTAGCTCGTTTCGCCATGCTATACTATAAAAAAAAAAGATAGATTGATAACGTATTGTATCGCCTACAAAGTCTGGGCACAGAACTGAAGCAAAATGACCGAGATTCGTTGTAGAAAATGGAATTTCTAATAAATCATAAATCGGTGTTGGATGCTGAGATGGTGGAAGGAGAAGAGTACTCAGTCAAGTTTAATGCAAAACAAGTTGGTAGTATTATAAAGAATATGAAGCGAGGAAAATCTCCTGGCCACGATGGTCTTAGCATCGAACATCTACAGAATGCTGGGCCGCATTTGCCTAGGGTTCTGGCAATGTTTTTTACGCTTTGTGTTGCACACTCGCACTTGCCGCCTGAGATGACGAAAACTGAGGTCGTCCCTATTGTAAAAGCTAAGACTGGGGACATATCTGTTAAGTCCAACTATAGGCCTATCTCTCTGGCAACTGTGATTTCTAAAGTGCTAGACGGTTTGCTTAGCTTGCAACTGGACCAGTACTTACACCTGCACGACGCACAGTTTGGGTTTAGGCCCGGTCTATCGACCGAGAGTGCTATTTTGGGTCTAAAGCACACCGTCGAGTATTATACGACTAGGAAGACTCCTATATATGCGTGTTTTCTAGATCTTTCCCAGGCGTTCGATTTAGTAAATTATGAAATACTTTGGAGAAAGTTAGCTGATGCCAATGTACCTAGAGACCTGATACGCATATTTAGGAGTTGGTATTCGTCTCAAGAGAACACAGTCAGATGGGGTGACGCAAAGTCAGGAGTGTATGGACTGCAATGCGGGGTAAGGCAGGGTGGAATAACCTCTCCAAAGCTTTTTAACTTATATTATATATGAATGCGCTGATCGTCGAGCTCAGTAGCATGCATGTCGGATGTCATATAGATGGAGTCAGCGTCAATAATTTAAGTTACGCGGACGACATGGTGCTACTGAGTCCGTCGATCAGTGGACTTAGAAAACTTTTACGTGTGTGTGAAGGGTACGCTGCGACTCACGGTCTGAAATACAATGCCACTAAAAGTGAGTTTTTGATATTCAAGGCTGGTACCAAGTGTCCTTCGTGTGTACCCCCAGTGTTACTTAATGGTACACCCCTCAAAAGGGTAAAAATGTTCAAATATCTTGGGCACTTGGTGACAGAAGACTTACGTGATGATGCAGACATGGAAAGGGAGCGTAGGGCATTGGCGATTAGAGCGAATATGATCGCTAACAGATTTTGCCGATGCACGGCGCAGGTTAAAGTGACCCTTTTCCGAGCCTACTGTACACTTCACTTTATACCTGCAGTCTGTGGTCGAAATACACGCAAAAATCGCTTAATGCCCTACGCGTGCAGTACAATAATGCGTTCAGGGTGTTGTTGCGGCTGCCGCGGGCTTGCAGTGCGTCTGGCATGTTTGCGGACGCCCACGTTGACGGCTTCCATGCCATACTACGCAAGCGGAGCGCCGCAACGCTCTGCAGAGTCCGCGCCAGCACTAACAACATCCTGGAAATGATAGCGAGCAGGCTGGACAGTCGCATTAGTGGCCACTGGAATAGCCTGCACGTAAGTTTATGTGTATATAATGATGTCTACTAACATAGTATATAAGTTATCTCTTTACTAACAAACTCTTGTTTTTATAAATGTGTATATTTTTAAATTTTATGGATCGTGAAGGTCTGAATTAAATGATTTTTTTATTTTTTTTATTTATTTATTATAAACCCTTTTTCTGGGGAGGCGGGCGAGGATTTTCATTTTAATACAGCTTAAGAGTTCACTGCAGTCTGTGATTCCGTTAATGAACTTAAGAAGGAAAATTAAATCTATTAATTCTCTTCGACTGGCTATAGTTTTTCTATGATAATGTTTCAGCCTATCTACGAAGCTCGTTATCTGTTTAAAGAAATCGTCTCCGAATTCTCATTGTATCGTGTCGAATAATGTATATTGGAAATAAATAAATAAAATAACTCAAAACCTCTTAAGGGGTCATTGTACTAGTCAGTACGTACAACTTTTATATATACTATGGGATCAACCCTGAAATCGCAATAAAAATCAGCTGATCCTTACATTTTGTCGAGTGACATCGGTGATTTAGTACATCTGGTTTTTTTTAAATAAAAGTTGTTCATACTGATGACCACAATGACACATGATATATTTTTAACCGACGAAAAAAAGGAGGAGGTTCTCAATTCGACGCGTATATTTTTTTTTTTTTTTTTTTTTTTTTTTTATGTATGACCACGCATAACTTTTTACAGAGTGGTCCGATTTTGATGATTCTTTTTTTATTGGATAGGGTATATCTTGAAGTTGGTCCCATTTAAATTTCAAAATCAAAATCCACCCCTAAGGGTAGTAAAACAGGGGATGAGTGTTTGTTCACCCACTGAATTCTTACCTGTTAACCGATTCTGTTGAAACTTGACATACATAAATATAGTTCTAGACACTACGACATAATGGAGACCTGGATTTAGAGTTTAACTACAAAAAAATGAAAAATAAAACTTTTTAACAAAAAATTGAACCGACGAAAACAGAAACTGAAAAGCGAAAAATAACTAATTATGAGTCGGCGCCAAACAACCAATCAACGAAGATCTTAAATTACTTTAAATAAATAATAAAAACAACGTCACATCAAATACAACGTGAGATTTTCAACGATAAACAATAACTTTCCAAAAATGCGTTCTCCGCTCGGCCACTTCCAACTTACACGCACTATGCTTGTTAAAAGTTCGTTTGGCGCCGACTCATAATTAGTTATTTTTCGCTTTTCAGTTTCTGTTTTCGTCGGTTCAATTTTTTGTTAAAAAGTTTTATTATGAAAATGTTCACACTATACTATACTATAATAAAGTTGCTATAAACATTTATGCTGAACGATATTGTTGTGCTATATAATATTTGCTATATTCTATACACTATCTGTACCCGTAGCTTTAACTGCGTTCTTCTTTTATCGTGTCGAAATGAGCTACATAATGATAACAGCTCATGCCGTGGGGAAATGATTAGCCAGTCAGCAGGTTGGTAGCGGGGCTGGCTGCCCAGGGTGCGCCGGACGGTTAATTAAATAGCGTCACTCGTGGAGGCTCTTTTAACTACGTGAACATAAGGTTATTTATTTTCTGAAATTTATTCATCACAGGTTCGGTAATGAGAAATAAACCGACCAAGTGCGAGTTGGACTCACGCAGTAAGAGTTCTGTACCACCCACTGACCTGATACCTCATTGAAACTGATTTAATTTACGAGAGTTCTTCAAAAGATATCAACGCACCGTGCGCGAAATATGAATTTTTGCATCTCTTTCTTACGCAGGTTGCACCACATGTCTATGTTTGCCCTATTTTTAGTATTTGTTGCTAAACTACATAGTATGCTAATCAAACCAAGTTTGACGCTGGTATGTATTAAAGTTTTGAAGAGCAGGAACAAAAACTTTAAAAAAATGCATGTTTTTCGAGGTTTCTTGTATGGGGTCCTGTTTGTTTAGACTTTTTTATTTTAAGTATTTGTCGTGATAGGGGTTATAGCAACACATATTCTGAGGAAATTTCAACCAGCTACCTATTACCTTTCAAAAGATACAGCCCTGTGACAGACAGACGGATGGGCGGACGGACGGACGGCGTAGCGAGAGTAACAGGGTCCCGTTTAGTACTTTTGGGTACGGAACCCAAAAAACAGATAATCTATTCTTTCGCTGTCACCGGCGGCCTTGCATCCGTTGATAGGTGACTTATTACAGAAATAGTGGCCAAAACATTCTGCATATTACAGCGTAGTCTGAAGTGCCCTTATATGTTCTTTTTACTCAGAAATAATCTTATCCTAAAATATTTTCAATGGAAACTGGATTTCATTGAAAACAATATAATTATTGATTTAACCTTTTTCCCCTCAGATCGCGGTCTCAACTTTGACTCGGTCAAGGTCACGAATCCTTCTAAGAGTAACTTTCGGGTAGGGGAGCGAGACTGGGGTAAGCAACGCAACGTCGGGTAGGTCATGTTTACCCTAACCGTTTCTTCAACGTTGTTCCCCTAAATTTTATGAATGAGCTAGTAAAGTTCAAGATCAATTGCCGTAACTTTGGATAATATTGTACTCTATATAGCTGATGCCTGCGGCTACACTCGCGTAAAAAGTTTTATTTTGCCCCATTTAATGTATCCCGTGATAGAGTATACGTATTTTGCTTTCTTTCTACTTTGATGAGTAGTTGTGTCAAGTGCGACCCCAGGAAGATTTTTCATAGAAACTTAAACCACCTCTTTTTTACCCCACTGAATTTAATTTTCGAAAAATTCAAGAACACGTAATTCATTAATTGCTTAAAAGATGACTTGTACCGAGTTTCGACTTAATCAAGCCACGCAATAATATTTACCCATACAAAATTTATAACCCTATTACACCCGCTTTTAGAAGTAATTTTGGGAAAAGGAAAGATATATGTTCTATTATTTACTTTAAAGACACAGACATACTAAAAATACTATTTTTTACTATGTCTGTGTTTAAAGATAATTTTTACTAAGTTTTGAGTGAATCGATTCAGGAGAATAGATTTTTCATACAAGCTCTCACACCCTATTTGACTCCCTTAGGGTTAAAAGTTCCAAAAATCCTTTCTTAGTGGGTGTTTACGCTACAAAAGAAATCCACTGTCTAAATTTCATGTTTCTACCTTGAGCAGTTTGGAGTCTGCGTTGATGAATCAGTCAGGACGTCTGTCTTTATAAGTATGTATAGATTGTTTATAGGTCTATTCTAATGACATTGAAAAGTATAGATTTATCATAGGTACCCTATTAACAAAACAAACAAACAAAAAATGTTCCGTACGCAGCGGCAGCACAATACACGTTAACTAGTACAAAGTAAGTAAGTTGGTTACTTCAAGTTACTTTATAGTCATAATTGGAACACTTTCTGTATACACACGATGGCATTTTAGTTTTTTTTGTCACCGGTCACGCTTGGCGCTTTACTTCACGTGAATTATTAGACAAACGTTGACAAAAATGCATGTTTTTCGATGTTTCTTGTATGGGGATCCCATTTGATTTTATTTTTTATTATTTTTAGTACCTGTTTGTCGTGATAGGGTTCATCATCATCATCATAATTTCAGCCAAAAGACGTTCACTGCAGGACATAGGCCTCCCCCAAGCATCGCCACCATGACCGGTCCTACGCTTTCTGCATCCTGCGGATTCCCGCGACCTTCACCAGGTCGTCGGTCCACCTTGAGGGGGGCCTACCCACGCTGCACCTTCCAGTACGCGGTCGACACTCCAGAACTTTACTGCCCCATCAACCATCCGTTCTGCGAGCAATGTGCCCGCCCACTGCCACTTAAGTTTGGCAATTCTTCGGGCTACTATGCCAAATTTCAATTCTATAACATTCTCAGTCATCGAGTAAAATGGCTATAACAGACATTCGGACGGACGGACATGGCGAAACCACTAAGGTGGTTTCACACCGGCAAGGCGTGGCGTGGATGGGCCGAGCGAGAATTGAAATATTTGTTGCTACAACATTAAACTTTATTGCTGCATTAATAGATTATTTATTACATTGCAAAACGGTACATGTGATTAAAATAATTTTATTTACTTTTATATATATTTAAAATTTATGTATTATTACTTCATTATTTACATTACATACACTTAAATTGCAGTTTTAAATTTATTTAATTTTTTATTAAAAGAATCACAATTATTATAATTTTTACTAATAAAATCACATCCGTCACGTTTACGATTAAAGGTTCAGTTGAAAACCAGCGTCAGGCACTTGTTGCCTGGCATTTATGCAGAACTGGACCTTTTTGGCACAGTCGCTAGACACAGCATCGATGATCCGTTTTTTGTATATTTAATTGTGTTCCTGTTGAATTGTGTCTGTGTATCTATGTGCTTTGTGTCAAATAAATGTTTCTTTCTTTCTTTCTTTCTTTACATCGCGAGCAGGCGATTGTGTATTTCATTAACTTTGACATTAGCTTTCATTTTTGAAATTAAAGCAATATTCATTGCGTGGTACGTAGTTTCCGATAACACGGATTGTCCAAACACACGGAGCAATGAAAATTGACATCCAGATGATTGCGATCGCGAGTGAGTTACGCAATTCGGCAACTGGTCGGCGCGAGACGGCGCGTGCTCGTTATGTGCATCTTTCGGTGTGAAAGGGTCAGCGAGATTTCAATTCACGCCCATCCCATCCAATCCTCGCCTCGCCTTTTTGAAACCACCTTTACGGTTCCTTATTTTACACTGGAACCGTAATAACAATAAACATCGATGATTTAATTCACGCATAACTTATTAAATATAACCACTAACAAATCAAAAATAATTATGTTATTCGTTTTGAGTGTTTAATTAACATAGTATTGAATTAAATCAGATACATGTAACTTAATTAGGTTTGGCTTAATTTCATATTTCATAATAAACCTCTTCAAACAGTCAGTGATCACAGGTAGTAGATCCTGCGGTTTGCCATATTGTGGTCAGCGCGATGAAAATAATGCGTTTATTTTATACACGATGCAAAAAACATGCGGTTGTCCAGGCACTAGTACGAGTTATTGCATCGTGTAAACGACTGCTTTGTTGGTCTAGTGGTCGCAAGCATGACTGCTCCTGCTACTGCGTTTTTTTATTAAGTTGTCTAAGATACTTACCTTATATTTAATTTTGTTTAGGTTCCGTACCCAATGGGTGCTAATGGGACCCTAATACTCTCGCTACGCTGTCCGTCCGTCCGTCTGTCTGTCATAGGGTGTTTTTGTTCCTGTTCTACCTTCGAAACAATAATACATACTAGCGTCAAACTTGGTCTGATTAATAGTGCATACTATTAAGTTTAGCAAAAATTCTAAAAATAGGGCAAACATAGACATATGTGTGTGGTACTTACGTAAGAAAGAGATGCAAAAATTCAAATTTTGTGCACAATTATCGATGTTTTTTGGTGAACGTTCGTAAATTAAATTAGTTCCTATGTGGTATCAGGTCGATGGGTAGTACGGAACCCTTACTGCGTGAGTCTGACTCACACTTGGCCGGTATTTTTTATTTTTGTTTGCTTTGTAAACCTAACTGTATTACATTGTTTAGTTATTCAAATGATGCGCGCCGCTAACTGGGTCAATAAACAATTATTCTTTCGTTTTGTATTTTCTTAGCGTGAAATGTTATTAGTATTTGTCATGATAGAGGCTACAATAAAACATATTCTGTGAAAATTTCAAATATTAACCTTCTACTTACTTACTTTGTGATGACTTACGGTGCCGAAACGTGGACACTGACAGTTGGGCTAGTCCACAAGTTCAAAGTCGCTCAGCGAGCTATGGAGCGAGCTATGCTTGTAGTTTCTTTGAAGGATAAAATCCGTAACGAGATTATCCGGAGACGAACCGGAGTGACCGACATAGCTTGTAGGATCAGTAAGCTGAAGTGGCAGTAGGCTGGCCATGTCTGTCGAAGGACCGATGGCCGTTGGAGCAGACGAGTCCTTGAGTGGAGACCGCGAATCGGCAAATGCAGCGTAGGGCGCCCCCCTGCCAGGTGGATCGACGACCTAACGAACGTCGCTGGGGGGGACTGGATGTGGAAGGCAGAGGACCGAGTGTTGTGGCGAAACTTGGGAGAGGCCTATGTCCAGAGGGGACTGCGATAGGCTGAGTTGATTGAACCTTTTACGGTTAAAACGCCCTGTGACAGATAGTCGGACGGACGGATAGACGGCGTAAGATGAGTTATAGGGTCCCATTGGCACCCTTACGGTACGGAACCCTTAAAGCCAGTCAAGAACGTCCTGAACTCGCGTTCTAAAACCCTTAGACGTACCATATTTTATTATTTTTAGTATTTACCACGAACGCAACCATACACTCTATAGACGCTGCATAACGGGCGACCGATGTCTGCAACACATCTATGAAAATTCACTAATGTGGGTCGCCACTATTAATCAGTTTCGACCATTCACATGAGCCGTCAAACTGCCGCGTTAGTGTTAAGCCAATAGCCGCCTTGATAGGGCAAATCGGATTGCAGTACCCCGCCTCAGCTACTGACAGAATTTATTGTACGCATTATATTCAACATTAGGCGTCTATTAGGCTGTATGGTCGTTGACCACGAATTTTTATTAACACGTGTTATTTATAATTTATTGTATTCTATGGTCACAAGGACTGCCTCGTTGGTCTAGTGGTCGCAAGCGCGACTGCTGAGCGTGGGGTCCTGGGTTCAATTCCCGGGTCGGGAAAAGTGTTATTTGGTTTTTTCATTAGGAAATTCTCAGTAGCAGTCCGGAGTATGGATTTGTGCCCGGTTAATGGCAATAGGTACGCCCCCTATTACATGGGACACTAACATAACTGGCGAAATGTGGGTGTACTATACACCTCTGCCTACCCCTTCGGGGAAATATAGGCGTGATGTTATGTTATGTTGTTGTTATGGTTACAAGGAAAAATCCCATGTTTTACTAAAGCTATAACGTAATTTTTCTTTTGTAATTGGTTGTTTTTTTGTTGATTAATTTTATTATTAATTATTTCCTTTACGTAATGATAATTTAGTGGCCCTTTTTACCTAAATTTAACTCTGTTTACGTGTGGATAATATTTTTGGCTGCGATATTGATAAATGATAATACTTCTTATACACCTATATTTTTACATGTATACATTCATGTTGTAGCCGTTTATTGTCCCATAATAAATAATAGTAATAAAAAACCGGCCAAGTGTGAGTCGGACTCACGCAGTAAGGGTTCCGTACCAACCATCGACCTGATACCCCATAGAAACTGATTTAATTTACGAGAGTTTATCAAAAGACATCAACGAAATACGCGAAATGTGAATTTTTGCATCTCTTTCTTATGTAGGTACCACCACATATGTCTGTTTGTCCTGTTTTTAGTATTTGTTGCTAAAATAGATAGTATGCACTACAATCAGACCAAGTTTGACGCTGGTATGTATTACCGTTTTGAAGATAGAACAGGAACAAAAACGTTGAAAAAAATGCATGTTTTTCGAGGTTTCTTGTATGGGGACATTTTCTGTGAAAATTTCAGCTGGTTATCTATTACCATTTCAAAGATAATAGATAACCAGCTGAAATTCCTGCCCTGTGACAGACGGACGGACGGACGGACAGCGTAGCGACAGTAATAGGGTCCCGTTTGCACCCTTTGGGTACGGAACCCTAAAAAACAAATACCTGTTTTATGAAAATATCTCAACGGGCTACCATATACCATCGTCATTACGATGATACTGATACGAAGTTTTAAACGGGCTAAAAATGCAGCTTATAACATACGCATGCTTTTTAGGATTCCGTACCCGAAGGGTACCAAACGGGACCCTATTACTCTCGCTACGCTGTCCGTCCGTCCGTCTGTTTATCACAGGGCTGTATCTTTTGAACAGTAATAGGTAACCGGTTGAAATTTTCTCAGAATTTGTGTTGCTATGAGGTATATCACGGCAAATACTAAACAAAAAAAAGTCTAAAACCAAAGGTCCCCATACAAAAAACCTCGAAAACATGCATTTTTTCAACGTTTTTGTTCCTGCTCTATCTTCGAAACGGTAATACATACCAGCGTCAAACTTGGTCTGATTATAGAGCATACTATTTAATTTAGCAACAAATACTAAAACCAGGATAAACATAGACATATGTGGTGATACTTACGTAAGAAAGAGATGCAAAAATTCACATTTCACATACGTTCGTTGATGTCTTTTGATAAACTCTCGTAAATTAAATCAGTTTCTAGGGGTAACAGGTCGATGGGTGGTACCGAACCCTTACTGCGTGAGTCCGACTCACACTTGAACGGTTTTTTTCTTTTTGTTTCGTTGTACAATAAAGAATATAATAAATAAATAAATATAATACACAATATGCACACAATATGTGATTTGTATTATAAAAATATATTATTATTATTTATAGTAATTGATGTAAACTGAATTTCGCAAAAACGAAAACATTTTATAGTTTCGGAGGGCGGAGCTTTCATGAACATGCGCGTTCTTGACCAATGATAAACGATAGAATGACGTTGTCTTAAAAATTATCTTTTATGAATACTTTGGAAAATTAAAATATCACCAAATGTAGATAATAAAGAAATGATTAAATCATCAGGATATAACAATTAATTAGATTTAACTTTTATCACAAGAAAGTTTTTTTACATAATGAAAATTGTTGACGAATTTTTTTTTTAATATACTGATATTGAATACTCAACAATAAATATTAAATTATTTTCTGAAAAAGAGATAACATTATATTTAGCCACGCACGGAGCTTTAGGGAGGAAAGGGGGAGGTACTGTAGCGAGCCTGGGCTTCAGCGCCCCAGTCGCTTCGAAGTCTGGTTAGAGTGTTCTCGTGCGACCAATACCTGTGAGCCTAGTCTCGCTCCACAACCACACTTTACTAAATAAATTCTTCAAATAAATTCTTCAATAGAAAAAGAAAAGTTTTAAAACTTTCAATAATAATATAAGTCCCTAGTTTCAGCTTGTGAAAACTTGTTTAAAACTTGTTCTAACTTTCATATAGTTATTTTACCGAGTCGGTCTTTGCTAAAAGTTCAACTACGGCTTGCCGTTTGCTAGGCTTCTGTTTGCTGGCACTTAGATTGGCAGTCAGTTGCTGAGTCCCGGCTGTAAAGGTAAGATTTGTTTTTCTTTTAACAATTTATGTGTAATTTTCACGAGAAGATTGGGACTTCACCAGTTGTAAATAAGCAGTTCTGCTTATAATACTCAGAATTATTTTAAAGGGAGGGGAATTTAGATTTAAGGTCTGGAAGCTGGTTCGTCAGTCTTTAAAAAAAATTGGTATCATCATTTTGGTACTTTTAAATCTATACAGACGGTTTTTTATTCTAGTAATTTGTGGTATTTTAAACAGAGTTTTTAGAAAATAAATTGAAGACCTCTGTGGTCTAGTGGTTCGAGAGTCAGACTGCTGATCACGAGGTCGTGGGTTCGATTCCCACAGGACACAAATATTTGTGTGATGAACATAAGTGTTTGTGTTGGTCTGGGTGTTTCTTATGTATTATAAGTATGTATTTACGAAAAAAAAAAGTATATAAGTATTATATCCATTGTCTAGTACCCATAGCACAAGCTCTGCTTAGTTTGGGACTAGATGGTGCTGTGTAAAAATGTCCCAAAGATATTTATTTATTTTATTTTTATTTATAAATAAATTAATTTTTAATTTTTCCGCTGGATGCGGAAGGCACAGGACCGGTCGTTGTGGCGATGCTTGGGGGAGGCCTATGTCCAGCAGTGGACGTCTTTCAGCTGAAATGATGATGATTATGATATATTTTTTAATTAAAAGTAGAGCTCTTTTGTGGAAGAGCTCGTCCGGGGAAGTACTACCACCATAACTACTTCTCCGCCAAATAGTGATGCTTGCATTGCTGTGTTTCGGTCTGAAGGGTACGGGTGCCGGTGAAATTACAATCACATGAGACTTTCCATCTTCATGTCTCAGTTTGGCGAACTGACTTGCGGTACCATTTAGGCAACTGCCTAGGTGGTATTGCTGTTGTTATGGGAAAAGGTAACCGCTTAACATCAGGTGGGCCTTTAGCTCGTTTCGCCATCCTATAATATAATTTAAAAAAAAGCTCCAAGTATAAATTCATCTTAGAAATAATACGTAGTTAGATTCTAATGAATTTAACAGTAGTAGTATCAGTTGCCTTTTTTTTTTAACAAGACAGTAACATACTACTTAAATTCTGTACCTTTAGTAAAAAGTGCTACAACTCAAAAACCGTGTTTTGAGAAAAACGCGTTTAATGTTTTTGAAACTTTAAACGGTCACATATTTTTTGTACTTGTTGGATGGTTTTAATTGTTTATGCTAGTGGTAGGTGAACTTTATTTCTATAATTTAATATGTGATAAATCTTACTGAATTATATATATACTGAGAAATTAAAAAAAAAAATTAACAAAAACAAAAAACCCGACTGCGTCTAAAAATAACAGAAAAGATATAAACAAGACTTATCAACACGCAGTTGGAGGCTACGTATGTTTTGGGTCATGAATTACATAATAGTTTATAGGTAGCCTCCTCCTGCGTGTTGATAAGTCTTGTCTTCTTTTCTGTTATTTTTAGACGCAGTCGGGTTTTTTGTTTTAGTTAATTATTTTTTTTATTTGTTTTTTTTTAGTTTTATCATGTTTTATTTATCATACTATTAATGTTTTTTTTGAAAAGTCAAATTCACTTTTAACGTTGAATATTTTGTTGTTTTTTAGCATTTCTCATTCCAAATTACATTTAAACATATAAGTTGTATATATTTTCGTAAACCATTTATAAAACCCTTTATTTTGATACCCCACTCGCTAGGTTCTGAGCAAAAAAAAAATTTTGAAGTCACATAAAATGGCTCCAAAAAGCGGCCATTTTGATTTTTATAATTTTGATATACCCAGTGTCACTCTCACAATTAAGACGAATCCAACGAGACCTATTAAGCTAAGATCCATCAAGCCGTTTAGGCTACAGAGCGTGCCAAAGAAATATACATACATACATGCATACATACATACATACATACATACATACATACACTCGAAAAACATAACCCTCCTTCTGGCGCAGTCGGGTAATAAAAATATGAAATTGCATTATGTGCCACGTCATGGTCCTATGAAAAATAAACATTTATTTATGTATTATAAGTATGTATTTACAAAAAAAAAGTATACAAGTATCATATCCATTGTCTAGTACCCATAATACAAGCTCTGCTTAGTTTGGGACTAGATGGTGCTGTGTAAAAAATGTCCCAAAAATATTTATTATTATTATTATTTTTTGCGTGAAATATGGTACAGAGGATATTATCAATTATATTTCATCATCATCATCATCATCACCATTTCAGCCGAAAGACGTTTACTGCTGGACATTGGCCTCCCCCAAGTAGCTAGTAGTAGTTGGGGGGATAAGCCATAATCGCCACGCTTTGCAGGCGGGTTGGCGATCGCAGTTGGTTGGTTAAATACTCAGAGAACGCTGCTGCTCATCCTTTTGTGAATCCCTTAGTCGCCTTTTACGACACCCATGAGAAGATATAGGGTAGTGTAATAAATTAGTATAGTAGTAGTTAGTATAGTATAATGTCATTAAATTTTATGTTCCATATATTTGGCCGTTTTACAGCATGCAATATTTAAACATGAAAATTCAATTTGACAATATTCTTATCACTTATATTATTAATTTAAACTACTACAATATTAATTTACCTATTACCTATAATTGCTCATTATCATTTGCATTCTACCTGCGGTATACCAACAACATTAACATCTTTTTACACGGAACTAGGTACATTGGTGTCCAATGATATTATAATATGGAAATTTTGCTACACAAACGTTACATTACAGATCAAGCCGATTTTTTGAGAATAATTTTTACACAATGAAATGCATAAATAATTGCCTTATATTTACTTTTATTACGCTTAAAATTTACGTAAATCCTAATAGATATAACACATAATAATGTCATTAATATACATGCTGGAATTTTTATGACTTATTTCCCGAAAAGAAAATGTAGGAACCAACAGATTTTTTTTCAGCGTATCTTTAAATGGGGGGCTATTACCGTATTTTGCACCATCGAGTCCTGTATTGTAATTTGTCCCTTTATAATTATTATTATTATTTCCGTTATTTGACTAAATATACTTATATAATAATTGTCAATTTTAACTTATTAAATTAATTTAGGTTCAGCGAAAATTTCATTTTTATTTAGTGACTTTTTTGCTAAAAATGAGCTCTCAAAGCGAAAATTCTTCCGATTCAATCTGTTTAACACCGCCAGACATTAAAGGTGAAGCTAAATTAGTGGTTGAAAAATGTATACCGCGAAACTCAAAGGAAAAATATAAGCTTGCATATGAAAAATTGGTGCAGTGAAAAATCAGTAGGAAATCTAAATCTTTATCCGAAAATATTTTTCTTGCGTATTTCAATGATCTTTCCATCAAAATTAAGCCTTCGTCTCTCTGGAATACCTATTCAATGTTAAAGTGCATGGTTCTGATAAAGCACAATTTGAACATTAAAAATTACCACAATTTAACGAGTATGCTAAAACGACAGTCAGACGGATATAAATGTAAAAAAGCAAAAGTGTTGACATCACAAAATGTAGAAAAGTTTATAAATGAAGCCCCCGACTCTGAGTACTTAGCGGTGAAAGTAAGTATTTATATCTAAAAACCCAAATTTGTACTGTACACGTTCTCATAATTAATACTCGTACTTGTTATTGTTACAGGTGGTTCCTATTTTCGGCATTTACGGTGCATGTCGATGCATCGAAATTACCAATATCACCGTTAATGACATTGAAACTCACATCAACGTAATGATAATTACGTTGCGAGATACAATAAAACTTTTTAACAAAAAATTGAACCGACGAAAACAGAAACTGAAAAGCGAAAAATAACTAATTATGAGTCGGCGCCAAACGAACTTTTAACAAGCAAAGTGCGTGTAAGTTGAAAGTGGCCGAGCGGAGAACGCATTTTTGGAAAGTTATTGTTTATCGTTGAAAATTTCACGTTGTGTTTGATGTGACGTTGTTTTTATTATTTATTTAAAGTAATTTAATGATCTTCGTTGATTGGTTGTTTGGCGCCGACTCATAATTAGTTATTTTTCGCTTTTCAGTTTCTGTTTTCGTCGGTTCAATTTTTTGTTAAAAAGTTTTATTTTTCATTTTTTTGTGGTTAAAATCTAACTCCAGGTCTCCATTATGTCGTAGTGTCTAGAACTATATTTATGTGTGTCAAGTTTCAACAGAATCGGTTAACAGGTAAGAATTCAGTGGGTGAACAAACACTAATCCCCTGTTTTACTACCCTTAGGGGTGGATTTTGATTTTGATGAAATGGGACCAATTTCGAGATATACCCTATCCATTAAAAAAAGAATCATCAAAATCGGACCACTCTGTAAAAAGTCATGCGTGGTCATACATAAAAAAAATAAAAAAATAAAAAAAAATAAAAATATACGCGTCGAATTGAGAACCTCCTCCTTTTTTTCGTCGGTTAAAAACGAAGATTGATCGTACTTATCATATTTATCGTATTCGTTGTTCGTGACGCCTCATTTGCAGTGGTGTAAAAATATTACGCACAACGTCCAGTTGACGTAAAAACGGACCGATTTTTATTAAATTAAAAAACTGCAAATCCACCAAACAAGTGATAGGGAGGCACAAAATTTCTCAAATGCCCAAAATAATTGCTACATACTTAGAACTGCCCTATCCGGAAAAATTTACAGGTCATTGTTTCCGGCGTTCATCGGCCACTATTCTTGCCGATACTGGGGCCAATCTTATTACACTAAAAAGGCACGGAGGATGGAAATCCGATCAAGTTGCTGAGAGCTATATAAAAGAATCGGTGGAGAATAAAAACAGAATTACACAAAAAGTCGGTCAAAGTATAAACTTAAAACGAACAACGTCTTACGAGTTCCAGGAAGCTTCAACATCTGCTCAAGAACATGAAGAAAAAAATGATGAAATAAATGAAGTAATAAATGAAGAAATAATACAGCAGTCAAACACCGCATTAAAATTATCGCAAACTATTAGTAATATCAAACCGGGAAAGTCGGTGTTGAATTTTAGTAACTGTACTTTTCATAATTGTCATTTTAATTAAATTTATAGTTAATTAATTTATATTTTATTTAAATTACTTGCTGGTTTTATTTAGATTAGGTACTTGCATTTTTGAGTAAAGCACTATACAAGCCTTGGCCCACTATGACTGCTTCGCTGGTCACGCTATGATTGCCTCGAGCTAGCCTAGCTACGCTCTAGGCCTTCCAGCTTGGCCATCATTGTAGCCCTTGATGTCCTCGCTGTAAAGGCCTCGACCTACGGCCTCGGCCTTTATCTCAGCTCGTCCATCAAGTGCTGCACGCTGACCGCGCTGTGTCGGCCTGGAGCTGCGTTGTCGGCCATCATCAGCGCGACCAGCAAAGTAGTCATTGTAGACCGCGCCAGTAATGTACTACTAACATATATCCTTCGGTGATTGATTGTATTGTATTGTATTGTATTGTATTGTATTTATTGATAACAATTGTTACAAGTCATTTTTGGTTTCATAGTTACGTTTGGCCGCCGACAACGTATTTGCATCGAAGATACCTTCTCTTCCTGGTGTAACACAACTGCTGGCGTGCCTCACGGTGGCGTGCTTACCCCTTTACTCTTTGCAATTTTTATTCATTCCGTCTCTCACCAACTTACTTCCTCCTACCATCTTTATGCAGATGATTTACAAATTTACTGTCAGGCCCCTCTTTTAAATTTGTTGGAAGCCAATGACACTTGGACTATCAATGAAGACCTGTCTCGAATAGGTGATTGAAGTTGGTTTGAAGGTCAACCCCACAAAAACCCAGGTGACTGTGGTTGGCAGTTCCCGGATGGTCTGTAGCAGCTATACTCAACCTGCGGCCCGCGGGCCGCATGCGGCCCGCCGGGTCCTTCTTACTGGCCCATCTTAAGTTACAAATTTATTGTAAACCATTTTAAATTTCGCGCACATCAGAGAATGGGTATTTCAGTACGGGAATGTGAGCCGAGCGCTATCACCGATTTTTTGTTCCCCAAAAATATAAAAGCGTCCAAAGATGTGCCCAAATCCTACTAACATTCTTTGGGTCTACTACGTATGTGTGCGAATCGTCATTTTCAAAAATGAAATACACAAAGAACGTTTACAGAAACAATCTTACAGATTCTCATCTGGATGATGTTATAAGGATAGCATGTAGCGACAAGCCAGATCTTCACAAAGTTTTGAAAAAGTGTTCACAGTATCAAAAATCGCATTAAAACATATAAACATCTTTGTTAAAACTTATTTTTTCATTAATAAAGTACATCGTTACCTTGGAATTACGTTTTAATTAAGACCTAAATAATTTTAGCTTGCGGCCCTCGGCACCATGACTAAACGTGTTTGTGGCCCCTATAAAAAAAAGGTTGAGTATGGCTGGTCTGTAGGATTGACTGGTCTATATTCCCCAAGTTTCTTTAAGTAGCACAATCATTCCTATTTCTGACAATATTAGAACTATAATAGTACATTATGATACAAGTGAGCTATTTTGACTATTATACTCGAGCCTGGATTGCAGCCCGAGCCAAAGGCAAGGGGGTAATGGAGCCGAGAGTATAATAGTCAATGCTCACGCGTGTCATACGACGTTTCTCAACATACTTTCGAGGAAAAAACATACACACATTTAAGACAAATATTGAATTTGTGAAAAATGGTGCGCGGATTACTGTAAATGTAATCGCACGGTGACATACAGCTATGCGCGCGCAGGTGGTCGAAGGAAACCGCCAAACAGCCTAATATTAAAAATATTATAAATTGTTTTTTTTTATTTATAACACAAATTAACGTTATTTTGATGACAAAAATAGGTAATAGTTCGCGCATAAAAACTCTTTGCTGCAATTTAAAAATAAACAGTAAAGTAAAAAGCACTAGTGCGATAATATAATGAAAAAAGCACGCGTGCTTTATAAGCTACATTATGAACCTAAAAGCGGTGCAATAAGAGCCACTTTACGAGCAAGTGTGTTGAAAAAGAATATTAGAACTTGGGGATTTATATTGACCGTACCCTTTCTTGGTCCACTCAGCTAAAAGAAGTCAGTCGTTAGATGTTTGCTTCAGCAGGTTCCCTGAGACGCCTTCGAAATTCCCTGCCTACAGCCTAAACATATTAGTGATGAGTAAAATATGTTAGTTCATTATTATAAAATAAGAATAATAAGGGTTCCAACACGCTAGTGGAATACCTTTATTTATTTGAAAGGTAAGGTGCTGTGATGCAGCAACCATGATGGGGACATGGGATTTGGGGATGAGGTAGGTAATACCCACCTTTCCACAGGACAGTTCTGGGACCACTTCTGTGGAATGTGGGGTATGACTAGGACTTACGTGGTGGCCTCTCCCCTGGGCAAGGAGTCATATGTTACGCTGACGATACCCTCATCACAGCCCGGGGAGGAAACTTTGAGGTGGCGGCAGTCTTGGCCACTGAAGGCGCGTCACTCGTTATTTACCGTATCGGAGACCTGGGACTCAGGGTGGCGCTTAGGCCTGGTTTTTACCGAAGGTGGAATTTCGGCGAGCACTTTGTAAACTTGCCCCAAAGCTGATCGGCACATCATCTGCCCTTAGCCGGCTTTTAATAATAATAATAATAATTCATTTAATTCAGGCATTTAGGCCCATAAAAAATACATAAAACCATAAACAGTAACATAAAACATAAAAATAAAATAATCTATAGGTATTTAAACATTAAGTAATAGTGAATCTATCTATCTATAAATTGTGTACGATTAATTGAAAATAAAAATATTTGCACGACTGAAATATCGAATGTAGTGATACCCAATTTTAAATTTAGACGAACTCAATGTTACCTATGTTCTTGCAAATAAATATATCATTCATTCATTCATTCATTCAGTCATTCTATCATTCATTTTATAAATATTTTGCCGAATCTGGGTGGACCGAGTGCAACCTGCTGACGGCTCTATACAGGGGTGATGTGCTCGATGGCACTTTACGGGGCACCGGTGTGGGCGGAGTCCCTGAATGCCCAGAATAAGGCTCTGCTGCGGAGACCGCAGAGTCATGGCAGTCAGGGTCATACGTGGATACCGCACAGTATCTGCGGAAGCGGCGTGTGGTCTCGCAGGCACCCCCCCGTGGGACTTGGAGGCCCAGGTGCTCGCCGAAGTTTATCGACAAGGAGCGGACCTTCAGGCGGAAAGTGGCAGACGCCCGCCGCCTGAAGTCATAACGAGGTGGCGCAGGGAGACGCAAGCTGCCGTATTAGTTGAATGGAGAGAGAGGCTGGAGACACCAAAAGAAAGAAAGAAAAGGATTTTATTCTTGCGCTCCATTTGACGCACACACTACAACAAGCCAAGTGCCGGTCATTGGACTGTGCGAGCTATTCAACTGATCTTGGAAGAGTGGATAAGTAGGCGACACGGGACGTTGTCCTTCCGTCTGGTGCAGGTTTTTTCGGGGCATAGATGCTTCGGCAAATACCTGCATAAGGTGGCGAGACGGGAGGCTACTCTCGTATGTCACCTGTGCTGCTGTAGTGAGGACACGGCCATTCATACCCTTACATACTGTCCTGCTTGGGTAATGCAGCGCCGTGCTCTCACTGCAGCAATCGGGGGAGACCTTTTGCTGCCAGCCGTGGTTAAGGCCATGATTGACAGTGTGGAGGCGCGGGAGGTGGTCGCATCCTTCTGTGAGGAGGTTATCTCGCAGAAGGAAGCGGCAGAGCGGGTCAGGGAGGAAGACTCCCTCGCTGATCAAATCCACCGCAGGATAACGGGTCGGCACTGGCGCCTTTACGCCGAGCTGATGCCGCCCTAACAGAGGCCAGCGGGCGATAGACTGAGGAGTCTGTCGTCCACATTGCCCTCCAGTTGTGGTGAAGTCCCAAGTGTACCCGGACTTCGCTAAAGAAGAGTCTGTACAGGAAGAGGGACCCGGAAACGGGTCGCGCTGGATGGGTCGCGAATGCCATGCATTTCAGTTCTCGCGGCTCATCCACCAAGGCGAGAGTAGGTACACGGCGGAGTTTTTAGTGGGTGCGAGCCCCACATAACCACGCTGTCTCCCCAGTTGGTGTGGCATGCGGTAGGCATTTTCTCCGTCCCAAAAAAAAACCTGGCTGGCGGATACATTTTGCCCGTGGCTTTAGCTATTAAAGGGCTCCCCACAGCTAAGTGGCACCCCCATCAATGTGTTAATTATTGCGGTTCACATTGTGGTTGATTTTTAGTATACATCATCGCAATGCAAACGCAATGTTTTCTATTAGCGTTGACGATTGTAGATTGTCAACTTCACTAGGGGGCAGATCTGAGTCTATACGCAGTTACAACTAACTTTCTATTTAATTTAGTATTTACACACCAGAGAATACGAAGAGGCTGGCATTGGATAGTTCTATACCATATACCCTTTTCTAAAAAAAAAAGATTGAAATACTCCTTCCAGTTATCGTAAACATACATACATAACATAAAATCACGCATGTATTTCCCCGAAGAGTAAGGCAGAGGTGTTTAGTACACCCACATTTCGCCAGTTATGTTATAGTCCCATGTAATAGGGGGCGAGCTTATTGCCATCAACCGGACACAAATCCAGACTCCGGGCTGTTACTGAGAATTTCCTAATGAAAAAACCCAGTAACACTTTGCCCGACCCGGGAATCGAACCCAGGACCTCACGCTCAGCAGTCGCGCTTGCAACCACTAGACCAACGAGGCAGTCGTATCGTAACGTATTTGTTTATATCAAGGCAAATACTCTGAAAAGTCTGTTTTAATATTAACTTCTTTCCCATCGGTAACTGCATATTTCTCCAATACACCAGCCGCTTCGTTACCCCGTAAACCAATATTGTATGGAACCCATTGCAATATCAGATGCACGCCTCCTTGAATCAATTGATTTATCTGAGATAGGATATTATAAGCTAGCGATGTACCTCTGCATCCAGAGGCACATCGAGCTATATGTTGTAGAGAACTTTTGCTTTCCGTCAAACAAACCACCTTCCTATGCACACAACAATGAATAATATAGTATAATGCTTCTGAGATTGAAATAAGTTCCGGGGTACTTATACAAACTTTTTATCAATTTTGAAATAATTATCGTGAATCAGTGGTTGATTTGGCGCTAAAAAAGCAGCCCCGTGACCATTCTCACTCTTTAAACCATCAGTATATAAAGAGTACCAATCCATAAACTTAAAATGTAAATCTTGGATTATTAATTAATTTAACAAATTGGTTTCATAAGACTTTTTCGATTTGGTCACTCAATCTAGATCCAACATAATAAACTTATTACCCATATTCTTATCGTAAACATTTTTAAGGGATTACTAGAAGCCACGTGTTCATCTTAGACTTCATTATACACTTATACAAGCTAAGGAATCGTTTTGTTTCTCCAATAATTATTGTTACTTAAGGTTTGAAGGTCAGATAATAGTCTATGTATGATATTATATTCTAAAGGTTCAGATTTAAAACAGAGCTTGTATGCTAGATATTTTCTCCATAAGTGCAGTGCAGGCACACAGAACTCACTCTCCATAACATAAATAGGAGTGGATTTAATAAATCCACCTACAATCCTCAAAGCCTGATTTTGAACTTTATCCACTTTGTATAAAATTAAATGAGTTTTGGCTTAGTTTTAGACTACAGTTGTTATTTGTATCACTGCATCATACACATAACAACTGTATTCTAAACGACTTCGTCATTCATCATCATTTCAGCCAAAAGACGTCCACTGCTGGACATAGGCCTCCCCTAAGCATCGCCACAACGACTGGTCCTGCGCCTTCCGCATCCAGCGGATTCCCGTGACGTTCACCAGGTCGTCGGTCTACCTTGTGGAGGGCCTACCCGTGAAACGTGGTCGCTCACAATGGGCCTGATAAAAAGGCTCAAAGTCACTCAAAAGTCAATGGAGAGGGCTATGCTCGGAGTGTCCCTGCGTGATCGAATCAGAAATGAGGAAATTCGCAGGAGAACGAAAGTAACCGACATAGCCCGAAGAATTGCCAAACTTAAGTAGCAGTGGGCGGGGCACTTTGCCCGCAGAAACGACTTCTAATCAGTACAATATAAATGTGCCGCAAATGTTTAGGGTGCAAACCTCAAGACGCACTTGCCAAAACTCTAAGTACCTCACTTAAGATTTTTTTGCGCTTTTTCCACAATAACATTTATGTGTTTGGCCCAACGCAAAGACCTGTCCAACCAAACACCCATGGTGTTACGTTTTATACTATCTATTTAATTTAATCATAATTATGTAGGTATGTGATATTCAGTAAGCGTTATTTGAAAACCGTTCGAATCCTGGGAAGCTATTTCCATTCCAATCAGGATAATTACATGGAATTGTGTTCAAAAGTGTGGTTTGGAATTTGGCCTGCTCTATAATTTATTGATGCGAAATCAACATGTGTAAATTGTGGAAAATGAAAAGGTAAATATACTAACATTTTCTCACGAGTGATAAGCAGAGGCACAAGTATGACATTTTTTATAACACTACTTAATTAATTCATGATTATTGTATTTTCAGATAACGTTCTGAAAACCTATCGAATTTTGGAAAACTGATTTTCGTACAAATCAGGATCAGTCTGGTGTGTAATGACACATCATCATTATGTTGATATGTTTGACTTGAAAATCAATAATTTAGGAAAAATTAAAGGTAAATATAATACCGACGCTTTAAAATACCTACATAATTAAAGCATTTGTATGTTATTTTCAGGTAGCATCCGAATGACTTACGCTACGTGGAGATAATGATTTTCTATTGACATCACACAAGAATATTTTTATATGAAACGCTGACAGTAATCGTATCGGAAGCTGTGCTGGAAAAAATTGGATGCAAATACTAGATGCATGTAGTACATTAATAGGTATTTATGTTATTTATTGTTCTGTACCAATTATTATTCTCGTACCAAAGTATCAATTACGTATAATACTTTTATGTTTATTCATTTATAAATTTTATCTAAATGCATCATGGCTCAGTTGCAATATTCATGTAGGTAATCGTTGCTGGACTAGTCACTTACGGCCAAAATTAATATCCAATCTATCCACGATTTAACCTACTGGAGATGGAAATTTGACATATTTTGTATGAAGCTTATGTCAAATTCACATCTCTAGTAGGGCAAATCGTGGATAGATTGGATATTAATTTTGGCCGATAATCATAACATAACCAGCCAATTACTGTCCCACTGCTGGACACGGGCCTCTTCTCTTTATGAGAAGGTTAAGGCCATAGTCCACCACGCTGGCTTAGTGCGGGTTGGCGGACTACACACACCATTGAGAACTGTATGGAGCACTCTCTGGCGTGCAGGTTTCCTCACGATGTTTTCCTTTACCGTTGAAGCAAGTGATAATCGAATATAAATCCCCACATGAATTTGAAAAGACAGAGGTGCGGGCCGGGATAGAACTCACACCCTCCTGCATGGAAGGCAAGCGTTCAACCACTAGGCTATCACTGCTGCTGGACTAGTCACTTACGAACTAGTAAACACAAAAATAATAGTACCGTGCCTATTCTTGAAAACATTGAAATCTTACGTTCATCGTTTAAAGGACGTATTATTAATTACCGAGTTATTGCATCCAAAGATGACGCGAATAATTTTCCAGAAACATTTTTTAAGTAAAACTTCTTTACGCACGCTTAACTTGGGGAGTAAGCTGGCGAATGAAAAATGAGGCGAATGGAGGGGGTAGTGCGGGACACGGGGAGCGAGGCGCGCGCTAGACCGGCCACGACAAAGCGACGTGCATGTGTGTACGTGAGCACTGGTTGTACATGAAGGAACACGGTTTTTGTTGGCTTCACTATGGTTGTTCGCAGCACTTAGTCTATATTTTTTACTGTCTGTGGTCATGAATTACATAAATAGTCCATAGGTCTCCAGCCACCGCCTGCCTGTTGATTTGATACTTTCACATATACTTACCTTTTTTTTCCGTGGGGAAAATACTCATGTACGCACTCCGCTCGGGGAAGGCGAAGCCACTGTCGGCCTCTTACCGACTAAAAACCACCACGGTGTTCCTCTAACGACCCTTGGCCGGGGGCGTGGGAAACTTCTATTCTCCCAACCATCCCCGGTAGGTCCCGGCTCGCCACTAGTAGGCGAGCCCCTTCTCCCCGTGCGGCAACCACATCGGCCGCACCCTCCTCTTGACTGGCGCGCGCGGAACAGAACGTACCACCGTCACGGGACTTTGACTGGTCGGGCAGCGGGCCACCCTGAGTCCGCCGCCCGTAGGCCCACACTTAGGGTAGCTGGAGGTCGGCATACCCTCCTGCGACGCACAGGTCGTTTCCTGCGGATGGAAAGAGAGGTAATCCTCTCGGCCGCCTCCTCAGCGAGCATCACCTCCTCGCAAAAGGAGAGGACGCCTTACCAAGCGCTCTCGCTCCTACACAAGTCTTGTTTACATCTTTTCAGTTATTTTTACACGCAGTCGGGTTTTTTGGATTTGTTAGCAATTTTTTTTTTAGAATATTATACTTTATTGTACACACAAATACACATTAATATTACAATAGGAAAGCTTATGTACATCGGCGAGCTTTGTTTTAATTTTTTTCTTGTTTTATCACACTATTAATGTTTTTTTGAAAAGTCACACGTAAATAAGTTTAATTAAATTTTTTAACGTAAAATATTTTGCTCTCTTTTAGCATTTCTGTTTTTGTTTGTTGATTCCACTGATATCATATTCAGTCAGTATGCTCAAGATACATATTAAGTATATATACTCTGAGATGTGTGCAGAACATAGCAAAAATAATCGAACGGAGTTGGCAGATACCAAGAAAATCCTTTGTAATGAGCAGAATGCAAAGGCGGGGTATCAAGCTGGTGAAAATTTCAGTCAATAATTCTGCTAATAATCTAACAAAAGTGATTGTGACATCGATACTGAAAATGTTAATTTAAATCATCATCATCATCCTCCTGCCCTTATCCCAATTTATTTAGGGTCGGCGCAGCATGTTTTTTCTTCCATACATCTCTATCAGCCGTCATCTCCGTGTTCACTTTCTTTCTATTCATATCGTCTTTCACACAATTCATCCATATTTTCTTCGGTCTCCCTCTTTTCTCATAGCCATCAACATTCATACTTAAAACTTTCCTCGTAACATGCTTTAAAACATTAATTATTAATTAATATTGCCTCGTTGGTCTGAGCGTGGGGTCCTGGGTTCGATTCCCGGGTCGGGTAAACTGTCATTGGGTTTTTTCATAAGGAAATTCAGTAGCAGCCCGGAGTCTGGATTTGTGCCCGGTCAATGGCAATAGGCTCGCCCCCTATTACATGGGACTATAACATAACTGGCGAAATGTAAGTGTACTATTAAACCTCTGCCTACCCCTTCGGGGAAATACAGGCGTGATTTTATGTACATATAATAATCTGATTTATAATAAATCTAATGTGTTTTATTACCTTATAAATATCAACATCAATCAGCAGGGCAATTGCGTAACCCATTTGACAGTTTCATTTTGATGTTAAATTGAAGACGATGTTGGTAACATCGCAAGCAAACATTGGAATATTATAGTGTTACGAGATAGAGGGACTTCAATAAGAAGTATATTACGTCAGGAGGAAAATCCATTGCAATGTAAATGACGTCATGTATGTTATATCACGTTTCGTTATGCAAGTAACCTGCTGCAAGTAATCGTTTTAAGCTTTATCATTCATGAAATTTCATGATGAATCCCTCCGACATCGTAATCAACAGTATTTTAGTCACGCAATTCGAATTGTATATTTTTTACGGATTCAAATACACATTTTGTTGATTGCGATGCAGTTAAAAAATTGCCCTGCAGATTATATTTCGGAAAAATAAAAAGTTCGTTTAATTTTGATGTTATTTATTTCATAAATTCGAAAAATTAAAATTTCAATACCATTTTTTAATACGTAAAATATTTTTAATGCACAAATCTTTGAATGCTTAACACAGTAATATTGCTTTGGGTTTAAACCATTATAATATGTATTATGTAATATAGAAAAATTACACAATTATATCCTCTAAGTTTATTACATTACAGTTCATACAACACTTTACCCATTTAAGTTTTTATAATAATTTTATTATGTAAGTAAGAAACAATCATGCGTCTACATTCCCGATAATCGATATAACCTTCTTTCCACATTTTAAGAAATAAAAAAAAACAAGAAACTATAAATAAACTATATATATAATAATACTACTATATAACTATTTATATAATAAACTATAAATAAATGATAAATATTTTAAAAAAAAATGGTAGTTTAATTAATAACGAATAGTGTAAACTTATGAGTAGCAAAAGCCAATTCCTTGACTATAAATTAGTTTTGAATCTTTAATCCTTGCATGCCTAAAATAACTCATTAGAATTCTTAATTAAGATATTTTTTGTTATAATATGGATAAGTTGTATATAAAGAAAAGCTAAGGATTTGTTTGCCTCCAGTTCCATAGTAAATTGAATTTTACTGTGTATAGAATTTAGATGTTCTAAGAAAGCAGAGACACCACTGTGAGGCAAGATGGTGAAAGTGTCGTCAACGTACCTCTTGAAGATCTTCGGCATAGCCGCGGTCAGGAGAGCTCTCCCTTCAAAATCCTCCATGAAGATATCAGCTACCACCATCAGCTTACAAGATGCAGGGGTCTACAAGATTGATTGTGATTGTGGGTTATCATAATAGGGCAAACAAAGCGTAGTATAGCCACTAGAATTAAATAACATATAGCTGACGTCAAGAACAGACGCTCCACAAAGTCTGCAGTGTGTGAACATGCCCTAGACAAACCCAACCATTTTCTTCGAGTTGATAAACCACAAGTTCTGGCGAAGGAAAACCGATATGTACCTAGAATACTCCGTGAGGCTATTGAAATTAAAAAACATCCTAATTTTAATAGAGAAGATGGTTGGCAGCTACCAGCTGTTTGGAACCCAGTCCTAAAAATAAATACCAGGCCCCTCAGAAAGTATTGCGAAAATAAGTTTTTATATATGGGAGACTGGCCAGTTATAATGTTTTTCGAAAATATGATTATTTATAAGTAAAAATAAGTAAGTTCCAATTTCAAAATTTCCCTCCACATTTTTTGCGAGTTAATTCAAAGTATTGTGTCTCACTGAAATATGGATCTGCGCCGGGAACATTTTAGAGCTATGATTTTATACGATTTCAAGTGTCGCCTGAAACCGGATGAATCGTACGATAGACTTCAAATGGCATTCATGGATGAAGGCCCTTCCAAGGCAACCGTGTATCGTTGGTATAACGAATTCAAGCGCGGTCGACCAACTTTGGGGGATGACGAAAGAAGCGGTCGCCCTTTGACGGCTGTTACCGAAGAAAACGTGCTAGCAGTGAAAAATTTAATCCAAGACAATAGGCGAATTACATATCAGGAGATTCAACACATATTGAAGATTGGATCGGGAAGCGTTCACGAGATTCTACACAGCCATCTTCGCGTGAGGAGGATAGTATCACGCTGGGTGCCGCACAACCTCACCGATGCTCAGAAGCAGGCCCGGGTGGAATGGTGCCGTGATATGCTTAACAAATTTGAAGCAGGCTCGTCTCGGCGTGTTTACGACATCGTTACAGGTGATGAGTCCTGGATTTATCAATACGACCCAGAAACCAAGCGCCAGTCGACTGTTTGGGTGTTTCAAAATGAGCCAACGCCTACCAAAGTGAAGCGATCTAGAAGCGGGGGTAAGATTTTGATCGCTAGCTTTTTTAATTTGACTGGCCACTTGGTATCAATTCCCTTACGGGATCAAAGAAGCATTAATGCCGAATGGTATACTACCAAATGTTTGCCAGAAGTTTTCTCTGTTATAAGCAACAAGCGACCAAACACAGGGCTCCGCGGGCTACTGCTCCACCACGACAATGCACCTGCGCACACCGCACTCAAAACGAGGGACTTCCTGGACAGCACGCCAGTCAAACTCCTGGGTCACCCTCCTTACAGCCCTGATCTAGCACCGTGTGACTTATTTTTATTCCCAAAAATAAAAAATCAGCTCAAAGGGATACAATTTTCGTCGCCGGAAGATGCGCTGGCTGCGTTCGAGCAGGCTGTAAACGAGGTGTCTGCGGCGGACTGGAAAAAGTGTTTTGAAAACTGGTTTAGGCGCATGAATCTTTGTATAGAGGCTGGTGGAAAGTACTTTGAAAAGATTTGATAAAAATATATGTACGTATAGAACAATTTTTTTTAGTTTCGCAAAACTTTCTGAGTGTCCCACGTAAAGTCCCAACAGCACGCAACACTGTAAAAGATAATGATATTGTGAGTGATTACTGCGTGCATCGAAACGATTTTAATTAATAATATTGTACGGTAGATTAAAATATTTTTTTAGAAATATCTGTAAAGACGTTTGTCATCTTAGTCTACCTGCGACCACAAAATGCTGCAAAGCTTTCGAAACGTCAGGAAAACCAATTTAAATAATGTACGCAATTTAACCCGGTTAAACTTTGTGTTATTATAATAACTGCACTTCCTCTCCACGTAGGTTAAGCAAATTATTATTTATATCTAAAAGCTCACGTTCACTCTGTTAATGATGTTTGATTTACTGGAAAGTAAATGAAATTTTTAGGAACTTCTCAATCGAATTGCCATCCCTTTCGAACCTAACCTGTCTGAGTCGGGGTGCCCCAAGTTTGCTCATAAAAATTTTTTTTTGCTCATTAAAATATAATGAAAAAGTCTACACCAAAAAGGGGGTTGCATTTTTTCATCGAACATACAGCCCATAAACGTCACATAGGAGGCGACCGACGTCTGTCAACACATTTGACAATAAATCTGATGTACGTCGCTACTTGAAAACTTCCAAAAACTTCAAATAACTTTTGCCCACCAATATGATGCATAAATACATGCTGAAATTATGAACAACTTTTACTGTAGGACCAACCCTGAAATCGCGAAAAAAAATCAGTTGGTCCCTACATTTAATTTTCTGTTCACTTAAAACGATAAAATATAGGGATCACCTGATTATTTTTTCGCGTTTGGTCTCATATTAAAAGTTGTTCATAATGATGAGTACAATGACCCCTTTTCGGGAAAGAAGTTATAAAAATTTGAGCATGTATATCCGCGTTAGTGAATAGCCAATAGTCACCTTGGTAGGCCCAATTGGATTACAGTACCTTCTTCGCCCTTCTTCGTACCGCAGCCTTTTACAGAACTAATTATATGCTTATACAATAAATAGGCGTCTATTGAGCTGTATAGTCGACACTCTAACGCTCTAATAGCACTATTATTAAAAATAAAGATAAAAATAAAGATCATTTATTTATCAAACATGCGATTACATACAAAAAATAAGCATGCACGATGTAAAATAAAATAAAGCGCCTACATGTTTTGCCTATCAAGGTGTACAAAAAATAATTTAACAAAATAATTTAAATTAAATAATTAATGTCTATAATTATACAATAATCAATAATTTAACAAAATAATTTAAATTAAATAATCAATGTCTATAATTATACAATAATCAATAATTTAATAATACAACATATAAATTCAAAATAAAAAACAAACAAATAATAATAATATCATAGAAATTCATGTCCGAATAATCAATTGTAATCATTGTCCCAGCTTGTATTAGCTCCTTAATTTGTTACTATTTTGATGTAATAGTTATTACTTATACATTTATGTTATATATATAGATGTATTATAGATTTATGTATGTTTATATATATCTAGTTATGTTATTTTTCTGTAAGCATGTATTATCTTTAGATATACTTATAATTTTGATATATATATTAATAAACTTTTGTTTTTATGTTAGTAATTTGTCCGTGTGGTGCCGGACTTAAAGAATAGCATCACCCTTATCTCTTCTCATGGGTGTCGTAAAAGGCGACTAAGGGATTCACCAGAGGATGGGCAGCAGCATTCTTTGAGTATTTAACCAACCAACTGCGATCGCCAACCCGCCTGCCAAGCGTGGCGATTATGGCATATCCCCCCTTAATTGGGGGAGGCCTTTGTCCAGTAGTGGACGACTTTCGGCTGTAATGATGAATTTGTATAAGAATATACAAAACATGTTTTCTCTATAGTACACCGCCAACTACCTGTTATATTTTCTTGTACATTTCAAGTCCATCCAATGGTTGTCTGGAAGAAATTGTTTTAAGCCATCGAGGAAATCAAGTATTCCGTGCTTTAAGCGATAAGACCGCCAATTTTTAGTATTGCGCTCATGTTTGTTATACCTTTTTTTTTATCTCTATGGTGTGCAAACAATATAATATACTGTATCTATATATCTATCTATTATACTATTGTCACCACTATGATAATTTTTTCATAGTATTGTGTTTATTATGTAAGGAGCAACATAAGTATAAGTAATACATTATTAGCTGAGGCCCTTTTATGATGTAAATCTATTTATTAATTAAATTTATGCACACACAAAGGAATAACACAAAGAGAGATAAAAAGTAGCCTATATGTTAATCCGGTTAAATTTATGTTCTATCTGTATGCCAAATTTCATTAAAATAGGTTCAGCCGTTCTCAAAAACGGCTGAACAATGTCAGGTTAGTTACGTCATTTGTAACTCAAGTTACAAATGACGTAACTAACCTGACATTGTTTTATTTATTTAGACCATATTTTATTTTATTAAATTTTTTTATTTTGTTTCAGATACCTCCTTCTGCTGCTTTATTTATATAGAAATAATAAAATAATGGTTATAATAGTTAAAAGAAACAGAACATGTTAATGCTTGGTTTCTTTTTTTTAGTTCTAGAATTATCTTTTGTCGGTTTATTACTGCCAAGCAATATAACTGATAGAGGAGAAGGAACTTATTATTTTAACTTGGACCCAAGGAAGGTACGTCTATAATAAGGCAATTATCGATGGCTAAGTTACCGACTACGTAACTACGTTTTGACCAATATAACAGAAGGAAGAAAAAAAATTCTATTTATGGCCCTATTTCTATGATTTTGATTAAATACCATAATAATAATCATTAATTAACAAAACTGCACATGTCGTAGACACACCACGCACACACAATCTATAAAACACAATAGCAGAAAAACTATAATAAAACAAAGTTTAACCGGATTAAACCGCGTATATTATTTAAATTGGTTTTTCTGACGTTTCGAAAGCTTTGCAGCGTTCGTGGCAAAGACTTTGTATAAGGTAACTTTATGGTTCGTGGTCGCAGGAAGGCTAAGATGACAAGCGTCTTTACAGATATTTCTAAAAAAATATTACTACTAATAATTATATACTAATTATTATTTACTAATTATTACTATTACTTTGTTTTATTATAATGTGTAGACATCTTGAAAACCTAATAAATTATCAGCAGAAAAACTCTCAACACATACAGATAATAATATGAAAATGGAAAGAAGCCGAATGTGGCGATTAATTAACTTCGCTATTATTTCTGTAGTATTATCAACTACGGGTATCATGCCTTAACAACTGCATCAATCTTTAAGAACACTAGACCTAGCACCGTATACCTATCAAAATCTACAAAACCTGCTATTCTAAATACGTGCAGAATAATCAGAAAATCCTTGCAGGACGACAATGAGACACAAATCATCACATCAAACTCACAAATAGCAGTCACCACACAAACACAACCATACAATCACATACACACATCACAGAGTCACAACATCTCATCTCATTATATCACCCATCGCTAATTGGCTTCGGCCCGTGCTACTCTTAAAAACCGGCAAAATGTTGCCGAGATACAAAAATGTATGCTCACAAAATACAATTATTATAAGTATACTAGCCACCCGCCACAGCTTTGCACGGTTAGAAATAGTAGCTTATAACCTTCTTAGATAATCCCTCTTTCTATTGGTGAAAACCGTATGAAAATCGGTATAGTAGTTTTTGAGATAAGCCCGAATAAACACGACTTCAGTGCGGCGGGGGACGCTTTATAATTGGAGTGAATAAACTATTAAATTAAAAACATAAAAAGTAATGTCTGACTAGACCATTGTTTCTTCCTCTTGTAAAATTGGTCAAAACAGAGTTACGAAGTCTGACAACCAAGCCATCGTTATGGCACTTATAAAGTTGAGGAAAGAAAAGGTTCGACACATTAAGGTCTGTTTTAGCTTGTACTGGCAGATAACAATAGTGAAAGTGGTACGTAAACTCGCCTAATTATCTCTCATTCGCAGTTTGAAAAGGTAACATATACTCGTGACACGATTAAAGGAATCAATTTGAAAATTGACGAACCTTTTCGTTTCTCCACTGTACATTTAAATGTATCGATGCTCGATAAATTCCGATGGAAAATTGTATAAGTATTAGTCGATATTGTGGTCTTCTTTTTGTGTCATTGTCTTGTTCAGTATCTGATTATCTTTGATCTCTTCTCGTAGTCTAGAATTAAGAAAAAGTCTATGAAAAGTCTATGAAGAAGAAATAGTTCAATAAATTCAGCCTATCGCAGTCCACTGCTGGACATAGGCCTCTCAACACTTGGTCTTCCATGAGATTATCTGGAGTGACCGACATAGCTTGTAGGTTCAGTAAGCTGAAGTGGCAGTGGGCTGGCCTTGTCTCTCGAAGGACCCATGGCCGCTGGAGCAGACGAGTCCTTGAGTGGAGACAGCAAATCAGCAAACGCAACGTTGGGTGCCGCGTAGGCAACTAAGGGATTCACCAGGCGATGGGCAGCAGCGTTTTGTGAGTATTTAACCAACCAACTGCGATCGCCAACACGCCTGCCAAGTGTGGCGATTATGGGTTATCTCCCCAAACTGCTTGGGGGAGGCATATGTCCAGCAGTGGACGACTTTCGGCTGAAATGATGATGATGATGATGAACGTAGGGCGCCCCTCTCCCCCTAGGTGGACCGACGACCTGAAGAACGTGGCTGGGGGGACTGGATGCGGAAGGCAGAGGACCGAGTGTTGTGGTGCAACTTGGGAGAAGCCTATGTCCAGCAGTGGACTGCGATTAGTTGAGTTGATGACTTGGTCCTCTGCTTTCCGTATCCAGTCTCTCCCAGCTACCTTTTTCAGGTCGTTGGTAGGTCGGTGGTGCCGTGATTCGTCCAGACACCGTAAAATTGCCACACATCGGTAATATTATTGATGGGAAGCAACGCTGTGAGGCTAGATGGAATTACCGTATTTGGTTCATAGTAACTATTTTGGTACATTTTTGGAACCGATATCTTTTTCATATCGGTAAGGATATATTGACGGTAGTTGGTAGTGCCGTCATCAGCTCGCATTTTCCAGATCAATTTTCTACCTTATTGCCTGAAAAAAATCATCATCATTAACTTAGTCTATCGCAGTCCACTGCTGGACATAGGCCGCTCCCAAGTTGCGCCACAACACTCGGTCCTCTGCCTTCCGCATTAAGTCCCCTAAACTACCATTTTCAAGTCATCGGTCCATCTGGCTTGACGGCGCCCTACGCTGCGTTTGCCGATTCGCGGTCTCCACTCAAGTACTCGTCTGCTCCAGTGGTCATCGGTCCTTCGACAGACATGGCCAGCCCACTGCCACTTCAGCTTACTGATCCTACATCTATGTCAGTCACTCCGGTTCTTCTTCAAATTGCTGTACTGAAAATAATTTTCATGACTGAATTGATGTGACATTCTTTACCAACGAGCAACAAGTGGCAGCCCTCCCACCGATCCCAGTCGATCCAAGCGACTCCTTACTCAAGCGCGACTTACAATTATTTTTGTGGAAACGAAGATGCTACTTATGTTCTGGGGGCTTACTCCCCACTGGTTCTAGCTCTGAGCCAAATCGAGCTAACGTCAATTCCTAGAGGAACGCAGTACGAATTGACACTAACTCGAATTCAAATTCGATTGATAAAAAAACTCGTTCTAGTTGGGAGTAAAGCCCCTGCCCCCCTAGCCAAGTTGACAATCTACAATCGTCAAACAAATTTATGGTTCCCATACATTTTGATTTGTTTTGATTGTATCCTATTAGCGTTGACGATTGGAGATTGTCAACTTGGCTAGGGGGGCTGGTCTACTTTTAATCATGCAGTCGACCGCGCGTAAGTGATGACACTCAAATGACGAAAATCGCCCTTACTGCTTACGAAATGAAGAAGCTGTAAAGGTTAAACTACCACTGACGTGCGGTCGTCTATACCTACAAGGTAGCATGTCACTCGTTCTGACCCCAAAAACAAGAGCATGTGTTGACATGCATGCAACATATGCATGCATGTGTGAACATGTGTCCTTTTTCTGGTCAGTAAAGTGGCAACTTAAAACAAGTTGGCCACTGCCTCGTTACGATTTATATTTGGTTTACTAATAAAATTAATTGATTGAAACTTTATTACATTTTTAATAGGCTTCTTCTTTCAGACGCTTTTTTTGGACATTCTCAACTAGTTTCGGACCCAATCAGAGTCCTTATACAACCTTATAAACTTCCAAATAATTGTACAAATCATTACGAACAATTTTAACTATGGGACCAACCCTGAAATCGCGAAAAAAAACAGGAGATCCCTACATTTTGTGTTCACATAAAATGACACAAAATAGGGAACAGCAGATTTTTTTGTCGCGATTTCCCGTATGGGCCCCTAGGAAAAGTTGTTCACACTGCTGAGTATAATGACCTCTTAAGAGGTTTAGTATAAACTAAGAATAAGATTGTATAATAAATTGTTCCTCCTATTTAATAGTGCATTACTGACGTGAAGTTAACATCGCATGTAAAAAGACAGTAATGAGCAATGAATGTATGTACTAAACAACGATAAAATTATGTCGACGCCCCAGACGAATAAAGTCATGAAAATCTAAATAATAAGGTTGTAGAAATGTTATCTACTGTCTTTTAATACCAGAACGCGTGTCACTAGTTCGCTGCGACAAATACATAAATACGCAATTACGCAAACCATGTTTCTAGCATTTAATAGTAGCCAAGTGGCGCCCCCTCCCCCATCAGTATAAACATTATTAATCGCTGAATAACACATTTATCGAAAATCCTTTTTTAACGATTAAAGAACAGGTACTGTTGTTTAATCAGACACTATTAACTCTGTAAATTATACTTCGCTGTAGTTGTAGATAGAAAAAATGCGAAAAACAGCCACTAGTGGCACTTTTTCTATCTGCAACTACAGCAAACTATATTTTAAGAATAAGAATAATTTATTTCGCAAAAAATACGGGTCCAGACAGATGGATAAAGAGTCACAGTTAGTTTCCACATATTTTGTCATAAGTGGCACCCAAAAAATTAATAACAATAATATTTAAAATCAGATTATAGAGTTGATAGTTTCTAATTAAACTACTTTTACTTCAATCGTTAAAAAAAGATTTTCGATAAATGATGTATTCAGCGAGTAATATTTTCTTTACTGATGACATGCCCCTTAAGCCTAAAAAATCCGCTGCTGTATATGCTGCAAAATAAAAGAATTGTGTATCTGCATCCAAAACAGCACTGATGATCAAGCAAACGGTTTACACACTGGTGTCCTACGAGACGACTGATACGCGGCGACAAGTTCACGGACCTTTATCACTTCTATTACCGTATTATTTCGATTTCTATGAATAAAGTAGTTACGTTAATATTTTGGGTTCAATGCACCCAGATTATGTAATTTTTTGTCACAATTAAAGTAGGCAAAATTATTTTACCGCCTTTTTAATAAGACAACTTTGATGTACTTTTTACTTGACTGC
The DNA here is from genome assembly GCA_949699075.1 of Asteroscopus sphinx. Classification (NCBI taxonomy): domain Eukaryota; kingdom Metazoa; phylum Arthropoda; class Insecta; order Lepidoptera; family Noctuidae; genus Asteroscopus; species Asteroscopus sphinx. The sequence goes on along the minus strand of OX453002.1, from coordinate 2,749,099 downwards.
GTGATATCAAAGACAAAGTTCTAGTTTTAAATACTTAACTATTTTGACGTATCTTACAATGCGATAAGTATCAGCTCATGTTGACTTCAGTTTTGAAGCTAGTTACTGTGTTTTTAGGGTTCCTAACCCAAGGGGTGCCAAACGGGACCCTACTATTCTCGCTACGCTATCCGTCCGTCCGTCCGTCCCTCCGTCTGTCTGTCACAGGGCTGTATCTTTGTAACGGTAATAATGGCAGTTGAAATTTTCACAGAATATGTATTACTATGGTGCCTATCACGACAAATACTTTAAAAAAAAGTGTACAACCAAAGGACCCTTTGAACTAAATAATTTTGATGCTGTCTCCTTTCATATGTTATTGAGTGTACATAAATTATAAATAAATAAATAATAAATAGACCCGTCCCCATACAACAAACCTCGAAAAACAAGAATTGTTTTCAAAGTTTTTGTTCCTGTTCTATCTTCAAAATGGTAATACATATAAGCGTCAAACTTAGTTTGATTATAGTGGATACTATGTAGTTTAGCAACAAATACTAAAAATAGGGCAGAAATAGACATATATGTGGTGGTACCTGCGTAAGAAAGAGATGCAAAAATTCATATTTCGCTTTTGATGAACTCTCGTTAATTAAATCAGTTTCTATGAAATATCTGGTTGATGGGTGGTACGGAAACCCTTACTGCGCGAGTCTGACTCGCACTTGGCTGGTTTTCTTTACTCTTCTGTAAAATAAATTTATATGCTTGTTTTATTCTGTTGGGAAATCGATATATTTTGTCTTGCTCTATGGGTACTATAGTTATAAATTATCCCACAGTACTATCTGCCATCAAACGTAAACCACATTCCCCACTTGGCAGCGAAAGAAATCTCAAAAGACCCAGCGCCTCCTCAAAAAGCTGATGAAGTATGTACACAAGTTTGTTTTTTATGAAACTATTTCTACTCTCGATATCATCATCATCATCATTTCAGCCGAAAGACGTCCACTGCTAGATATAGGCCACCTCCAGCCATCGCCACAGCGACCGATCCTGCGCTTTTCGCATCCAGTGGATTCCCGCGACCTTCACCAGGTCGTCAGTCCACCACATGGGGGGCCTACCCATGCTGTGCCTTCCAGTACGCAGTCACCACTCTGGAACTTTACGGCTTCATCAGTCATCCGTTCTGCGAGCAATGTGCCCCGCCCATTGCCACTTAAGTTTGGCAATTCTTCAGGCTATGTTGGTTACCTTCGTTCTCCTGCGAATCTCCTCATTTCTGATTCAATCAAGATCATTCTCGATATCATCAACATCAGCTCAACTCAGCCTATCGCAGTCCACTGTTGGACATAGGCCTCATAGGCCACGGCTGGACTTTCGATATACGGGAAGAAAAAAACGAACGGGACATGCATAGGGGAAAAGTAGTTTAAATATAGACAATTTTACTCAAAGGAAACATTCTTTCACCAAAAAAAATAAGAATTACTACATTTACAGTTTTCTGAAAACTTCCTTGCCTGAACCGGGAATCGAACTAAAACGTATGTAAAAGAGTACCGTCCATATTTTATGGCTTATGTTGAAAGGGTCAATATTAAGGGGCCGAATCCCGTTATTCAACAAGGTAATACGAATCCCACTCAAAAACTACTCGCTCTATGGTACTGAAATTAAACTACGTGTTACTCAAGTATAGACGTGACAATATTATTAAGTCCAAAACATGAATGCACTTATTTGGCTCGATCATAAAAAAATCCAAACATACCTCGAAAACTGTTTATTTTCAAACAGTTTCCTAAATATATCCAACATATATTGGTATTTTGGAATGATATTTTACCTAAATATTGTTTTATATTTTTTTAATAATTTTACTGAGCCATTTTATCGAAAATACACATATTTTCTGAGTAATATATATTTTTTCGCTTAAATGCACTTTCATTCGGAATGGCTTCAACTTCATGCCGCACTACTCCTTCCCAGCATGCCTCGTATTTTGCATCGCGTTCAATCTCATTCCGCGGCGTTCTGGGCCTTAAGAATCAAAACTTTCGAATAAATATAGTGTCTTAAATTAAAGGAAGTCCATGAAATATGTATAATCATAATATCACCATTTCAGCACAAAGACGTCCACTGCTGGATAAAACCCTCTCCCAAAGGGGGGGGGGGATATGCCATAATCACCAAGCTTGGCAGGTGGGTTGGCGATCGCAGTTGGCTGTTTAAATACTCAGAGAACGCTGCTGCCCATCCTCTGGTGAATCCATTAGTAGCCTTTTACGACACCCACGAGAAGAGAGAGGGTGGAGCTATTCTTTACGTCCGGCACCACACGGAACATATAACGAAATATGTATAATATATAATATTGCAGCCAGTGGCGGTTCTAGGGGGGGGGTCGTAGGGGTCATGACCCCCCCCAAAATCATACACGTCAAATTGACAAATCTCCTAAAAATATGCAAATTACAAAAATAAATTAAATAAATTATTAACTTCCTGCTTAAACGTCCTAAAGTAAACAATGAAATCAAAACTAGGTAAGTACTACCTACTTAGGTACTCAAACACATCACACGACATCTACTCGTATGTCAAAAAATACCTAACATTATATTAGTTTTGTTTATGTACTGAAGTTCAATTTACAGCATAGGTATTATTTTGCTCAAAATAAAGTAAGTATGAATGATATTTCCAGTTTAATGACAAATAATCACATACGACGGCGGTAGTTCATTTTGTTGAACGGTTTGCGCTACTTTACATGAGCCTGCCGTTGCGATCGGATACTATATCAAAGGCGCAAGCGATCGAAGCTTTGGCGGTGAAAAAAAAAATTCACGTTCGCTTCGCTCAATTGCTTCTTCATTAACTTACATAGACCACAACTCCAAAAAATACACTTAAATTGAAGTCAACTTTTCGCATAAATATGAAAAATTCGCGCTCGCTTCGCTCGCGAATGCATCCAATGTTCGTTTCCTTTTTGTTGACTTTCATTTGGAAGTAACTATTCTGTTACATAATAAACTAACTCCAAACTTTACCTTGTCTTTGCATAAATAAAAAAAAAAGGTAAATTTGGACCTTGAAACTGTACGTATGCCAAGTTGACCCCCCCCAAAATCTTGGGCTGGAACCGCGCCTGATTGCAGCCTGTATAACTATTATTTGAAAAGTTGTCCTAAATTGTTACTGTCATCAGTTAGTTGAGTACATGTATTTTTTTTTTGGTCCTTTTGGCACGAGCTTTATATACGATAGATGATATTATCGCTAGACCGCTCCCGCTCAGTAGGAATTGGATAATATTATTGCTGTCTCTATCGGCCGCGAGACTCAACCCACGCTCCGTGCGAGACAGCATTAGTTTTAGAACATTTTCATTCGTTTTTTTTTTATATATCGTTGTTCGGTGTTTATTCAACTATCATGGGTACATATTCCAATGATCGAGATCGAGTTAGGCTCAGGCAAGAGATTTTTTAATAATCTGTGAATGCAGAATACCTAACTTATTAAAAAAATAAATGAAGTCTCCCTAAGAGTAAAACTCCATTTTTCATTTTTTGTTATTGTTTGTAAGTGGAGGTTCTGTGTTACACGCGGCTCTGACGAAATGTTACGGGCGTGTGTGTGGTGAAATAATATGACTTTTAAATTCAGTTCTGTCCTTCCGTTTTCATTCTTTTTTAATGAACCGGGTCGAACCGCTATGTATATTGCCACCCTAATAGGTGATTCCTTTTCTTGTGATTAATAATGCAAATAAACATTTTCAGCCATTTAAAGTCTTCGTTCCAAATTCTACAAGCGCACCGCCTGCCATGTCCGTGGCATCACGGCTGCGCTTCTTTCTACATTTCTTCTGAAGATAACAGTAAGTACTATGCAATACAGGTTGCTCAAAACTCAACGTCAAGTTGGAAACGGAATATAGGCCAATTTATGAATTTTCAGAAAAAAAGTTTGATCGTATGCGGCATTTAGGTATTTTTGGAAAGTAGTTCCTTATAGCAGCTTGCGGTAGATGTGATTCAGGAGAAAATGTAACGTCACGTCAGATTTTAACTACTAAAAAAACGTACTATAATACATTTTTTACTTGGGATCGAACTTAGGGCATGTGGTATCTCAGTCCGACGCTTGTATTATAGTTGAGAAATTTAGCATTATAATGAACTGGTCAAAAATATGAATATTAAGGATAACTTGAGAGAAGAACAGTGGAAGAAAGGAAGCGAGGCCTTTGCCCTGCAGTCGGACAAAACAGGCTCGTACTTCGTTCCTGACAGGGGTCCACTGACCGCCAGGTATTTTTTTCTGAACTGTACTTTTTGTAGCATTGTTATAGCTTTTTGTGTTATGATTGTTTTGCAATCCTGAATAACCCTGGTATGGGATGACACTCGCAGTAAATCCAGTATAGTGTTTATACTTTTTTTTTTAAATATTAAATACGATCAAACTTTTTTTTTCTGGCAGTCTTAAACTAGCCTTAGTCCTGCTCCCGACTTGATGTTGAGTTTTTGGCAGATGCAAATAAAAACATAATATACAGAAAGCTTTTTAATCACCATTCAAATTTTATTACATATTACGATCTTTGGTGAAACTAATAATATACTTTTTTTTTCTATTAGTACCTATTCAGTACAAAAATATTTAGATATTTAAATAAGACATCACAAAACGCGCCGTACGCTCTAGGCGGCTACGTGGCCCACACTGTCCACCACAGCGTATTTCATTGATGTAAATCATCATCATCATCATCATCATTTCAGCCAAAAAACGTCCACTGCTGGACATCGACCTCCCCCGAAAGGGGGGACATGTTCAAATCAAATCAAAATCAAAATAATTTATTTGTAAAACATAGATAAAGGTGTTATTGATGACAATGATAAGTTGCAAATAGTAACCACGCAGAATTGATAATTATCAATTCTGCGTGGTTTCTTATTCGGGAATATTATTTTATAGCGAAAATTGTAACTTCTTGTTTTTTTATGGAGTCTCCGAATAATATATTATTCCTAGAAAGAATTTGGGTGGTGTTTAAAAAAATATTCTGTATAGATAGAAATCCATTTAATATTATGTATGTAGCCATCATCATCGTTGTGTTAGCCTTGTCCGTCAGGATTCTAATTCATTGGATTAATTATTCGACTGAATAATACAGAACATGAAGCTATAGCATCGACCATACAGCACATTAGACATAGGCATAATATTGTTGAATATAATGCGTAGGTACAATTAATTTTTTTACTAGCCGAGGTAAGAGCAAGCGGGGTACTGCAATCCCCGATTGGCACTACCAAGGCGGCTATTGGCTATTCACTAACTCAGCAGCATTTACGGCTCGCAGAAGTGGTCGAAACTGATTAAAATTTCGTGTAGCAAACAGTGGTGACGTAAATCAAATCAAATCTGCCCCCCTAGCCAAGTTGACAATAGATAGATGTAGATTGTCAACTTGGCTAGGGGGGGCTGATAGTCAGATGTGTTGACGGAAATCGGTCAACAGTTATGAGGTGTCTATGGGTTGTATGGTCGTCGGGCTTAAGTGAATTGGAACATCTGTAAAGCTGGTTTGATACTAAATGTAGGTGGTTCATAATTTTCATATATAATATAACCATGCACATAAAAAAAACAATCAAAAAGATTATAATTCAACAGTAGGTAAACTTCATGTTAATTAATTTTCTTTACACTTTAAGTTTATACATTGTCTGTTCATTCCGTTGTATATGTTGCTATTAATTTGTGGAAACTATTTTGAATTATATGTTGTTTAATTTCAGTATCTAAATGTATTATTTAATTTATATTTGTTTCCCTTATTAATAAAAAAACAACATTGAGTACATTTACATACTACAGCTACAAGGCGCTTCACACACGGGTACGCAAGCCAGAGCGGTACGTGTCTGAACGATTTTAGAATCGCAGCTACAGAAAAATGAAAATAAATAAATATCGCAGGGCGTATAAAAAAACAATGGAGAAATAAGTATATTTTTCAAATAGTTCAAATAGTTAAGTCAATAGTTCTAATACAATACAAGAGTCCAGTTATAAAACACTACAAGTTCTAACACATTACAAGAGTCCATATGGACTTTACCACTTTGTCTAGTTAAATACAATAAAAGTCGTGCTTTCTCTATGAAGAAAACGAAAAAAGATAAGTACAAAAATGTTACGGGAAGAAATATTAAGCTGCATTTGTAAATGATAATACTAAAACGATATCGCGATCGTGCGGCGTCTGCGCTACGCTAGCTCGACAACGCGATATGTGCTTCGCAAGCGTCGCGGTGTCGCGGCAGCTGCGCTGCGTTTATCGAACACCTACGCTGGAGAAACGATAGTGTGAAGGAGCTCTAAGTTGATAAAAATGTTACAAATGCAGATTTCTTCCGAGACCTTGGTTTTTAATCAGAAATCGTGAATTTCCGTTTGTTCAAAGCTTGCCTTAATATTTTATCAAGCTTACTACAATGTTCTTTTAGAAAGATTACGAATTTTCTTATTATAAATTAGTAAATACAATTTCAGTTGGTTACCCGACCTGGATAAATAAATAAAAAATTGTAATAAGAAATCCAGCACTCATCGCTGAGTAAGCGGTGAGTGCAAGAACTGTGAAAAAAATTGTAACCTAAGCTTTCTTAGATTTTGATTTCCTTAATAATATTTAGGTAATGCACAGACATAGTAAAAAATATAGACTAAGTGCTGCGGACAACCATAGTGAAGCCAGCAAAAACCATGGTCCTTCATGTATAACCATTGCTCACGCACACACATTCGCCTTAAACCGTGCTCACCCCTCTCAGTTCACATGTCGCGGCATCTTCCAGTAACCATCGCGATACTAAATATCCTTCAGGTGCACGGTGTGTACGTGAGCACTGGTTGTGCATGAAGGAGCATGGTTTTTGTTGGCTTCACTATGGTTGTTCGCAGCACTTAGTCTATATTTTTTACTATGTCTGTGAGGTAATGATACTTTTTTTTTTAGGTGTTGGCGTTCAGAATAGAAGCTACAAATATGCCTTATGTAGAATATTTATTAGATATTTCTATAACCTTTATATTAAGATACTTAGTTGTTTTTACCCCGGCTTTATTAAATGCTTGTCTAGTTTCGATGATACAACAACATGAAGTATTCAGCAAGGTAGCGGTAGTTTTAAATTTTAATTGTAATAATCTATTTTACTTTTCTTACAATTTTTCGGAACCATGGTCTAACGTCATATTTGAAGCCATAGTGATTTCTAACTTTGGCTTTGTATTAAAAGTAATTTTTTTTCTTCCTAAACCGGCTATCTTACTCATCGTTTTATTTCTAGGCTGTCGCATTATTGGGATATCTTTATACTTCATGTTGGAATTATTTTACGAAATCTTTATGGACTATCGACTTATGTTACATAATTAAGTACATTTACTATTTTATTTAAAAAAAGAACCGGAATTAAATTCATTCAATTTGTTTTGGCGAATTATTTAAAAAAAGAACCGGAATTAAATTCATTCAATTTGTTTTGGCGAATTATAAGTGAATGTGAATTATTAGCGTGCTCTTTCCGGTTTAAAATGGGCTTTGTAAACACTGCCCGAGTAAACATTGACACCCATGCATTGCAAACACTGACGGTGGGCGCTGTTGAATGATTTTAATAAAATTAATTGCGTACTTTGCCCAATTTCGATAGAGCATGTTTGACATTGCTAATTCTGCGTGTGCAAAGTATAAGACAGTTTGGCTACTGTCTTATACTTTGCAAACGTGCCATAGCTCTTTCTTTTAATACTTAGGTGTATTAATTTAAATCTTTAGAAATAATATAACATTGAATAGTTATGATACTCATATATCAAGTTTAGCGGCATGTTATCATAAACTTATAAACATAATTCGTTAACATTAAATTCGTTTTATATTAAAATTTAATTTATATAATATGATTATTACCATTTAACTCAAATTGTGTACTTCGAGTTTAATACAAGTAAGTAAGTATAAGTTGTATACTTTGACGACCTCTGTGGTCTAGTGGTTCGAGTGTCGGACTGCTGATCATGAGGTCGTGGGTTCGATTCCCACAGGACACTAATATTTGTGTGATGAACATGAGTGTTTGTGTTGGTCTGGTTGTTTCTTATGTATTATAAGTATGTATTTACAAAAAAAAAGTATATAAGTATTATATCCATTGTCTAGTACCCATACCACAAGCTCTGCTTAGTTTGGGACTAGATGGTGCTGTGTAAAAATGTCCCGAAGATATTTTTTTTTTTTTTTTTTTTTTTTTCGGGAATAAATTATAGGTACTTTTTTAAATTGACACTACTAATTTAAACTAATATTGATAAACATTCATAAAATCTGTTTATTTTTTACGACCGATTTCTGACTTATACTGATTCGTAACATATTTTTTTTCTAATTTGCTCGGAAATCACTTCATTATTTAAAGAAAATATTAAATTAATCGACTCAATTTCCAAAACGACAATAATATAAATTGCTGGACTTTTATTATTTTATATATTTATTTATTTATTCTTGGAGTGCTAGCATGGTTTCCTAAGAAGGTACACACTAGCATAAATTAGGTATTTTTAGTTACACAATATTTATTATTTTAAAGGATAGGTGCGCATTTCTTTTCAAAATTGGTCGTATTGGGCCGGTGAAAATTACATGTTGTGGATCTTTTAACACAAATTTAAGTTATTTAATTTAGTAGTTTCATAGTTCGTTTTAAAATGACGTAGTAGTAGTAGTAGAGCTCCTTTGTTAAAGAGCTAGTTCGGAGAAGTACTATCACCGTATCTACTTCTCCGCGAAATAGTGATGCTTGCATTGCTGTGTTTCGGTCTGAAGGGTACGGGTGCCGGTGAAATTACAATCACATGAGACTTTCCATCTTCATGTCCCAGTTTGGCGAACCGACTTGCGATACCATTTAGGTAACAGCCTAGGTGGTATTGAAGTTGTTGTGGGCAAAGGTAATCGCTTAACATCAGGTGGGCCTTTAGCTCGTTTCGTATACTATAGAAAAATAATATAAAAAACTTATAAAATAAGCTTTCTTCTCGTGCTACCAGTATTACTTGGCCGTCATTTGCTTTATTTCAGGCCTGAACAATAATGTTCTGTTTTTCTGCCAGTATCTAATTACGCATCCAAAATAGTTACCCTAAATTATGCTCGATTAGAATAAAACTTGCAAAACTTCTTTGCATGTTTTCAATTCAGATTTGTCTTTTCGCAAGACAACCTTGTGCACCAATACAGCTTATCTAGTTCTAAACTATAACTTACATAATTATAGGGTAGGTACATAAACCCCAAATACTCAAACGCAACTCGGTTTTATGTGGCCTTTAAGTCTCATGCTGTCACTGTCACTCAAAGGTGTTTTAATGCGACAGAACGACTTTTTAGAACGTCTTAAAGTTAAGTGGCGTTTGAGTATTTGGGGTAAGATATAAATGTCACATCTCGCTATCAAAATGCATGTATAATAATTAAATCATTTATTTATTAATAATGTTATTAATAATTACATTTATAATCACAATTGCATAGATTGTCTATGCATCTGAATGTTAAAATGCATAAATAGATTAATTGATTCTTGATTGTAGATTCAATCATGTTACCCCCAAATACTCAAATAAAACTCAGTTTTAAGTGCCCCTTAAGTCTCATGCTGTCACTGTCACTCTAAGGTTTATTAATGCAACAGAACGACTTTTATAAGTGTCGTTTGAGTACTTGGGGGCTATTCTATTATTATATCCTAAGTATTTCACAGTCTGTCGCATTTCTAGGGATTCGCTTTAAACTCTGAAACTTGTTTATTCTCAAGAATTGATATTTAAAAAAACATAAAAATGTTAGAAAAATAATATATTTTTTATATAAATAACTAATTCGATGTACTTAGATATTTTTTTAAATAATAAATGTTAGACTTGAAATATAAATAAGTGTCATTTACGAACATAATGAAAATTAAATAATTTTATCCTAAAAAAATTAAGCAAACCTATCTAGTCAGTACTATAATAGTTAAAGTCAAATTTAAAAATACTACGCTCCTTCTGGGGCAGTCGGGTAAAAATAGACTTAAAACAATCAACAACAAAAATTAAGTAATTTAGGTCAAGCTACAATCAAGCTATCCATTTCTTGTATAAGCTGTCCTCTCGTTGTACGAAAAACCTATACAATGCGAGGTCAGCTTATATAGGTAAATTATAGCTTGATGTGTAGCCATGTGTATAAACGCTGTTCGGAAAGGGAGAAATAATTATGAAAGTTTATTAAAGTCTCATGTATACACCGTGGACTCGAGTTCAATTTTACCACTCGAGTTATTCGAGTCATTTTATAATTTTACTCGAGTTCTACTCGAGTGGTTCTAAAGTCACTCGGTTACTCTATCGAGTCACCTGTCACAATCCTTGTTAAGCTATTGCATAGCTTCTATCGCGGGCCTTGAGCGTGGAGACCGAATCCAGAAATTCCGTAACGAAAATAACCTAACACCCCCCACTCCGACCGGCACAGCGGTGATACTTTTTAGTTTTGCCATCTATCGATGAATAAGAGAACTTTTAATGACTTTTTGAAATATCACGCTTGTCTCTTTAGTTCTGCAAATCGCCTCTAGGTGGCATTGGTTGTATCGGCGTTACTGCGCATGCGTAATCCCCCTCTTCGCCCCGCAATCTGGTGACTCATGCCTGCTTAGAGTTTCGGCGTTAGGGCACCTCCTCTTTGTATTTACATAAAATATGCTATGCAATAGCTTTACCGCGGCAGTCTCCGAGTGCCACACGTCTTTTTTTTTCGATGTCACTCGAGTCACTCGAGTAAAACTGGACTCGAGTCGCATCACTAATGACAATACGACAGTAAATGAAAACACGGTTATTACTAATCTATAGAAGTATTTTAAACACGTAAATAAATTGTTAAAATAATATAAGTAATAACACCATTTGTAATCATCTGTAATAATATTGAGATAGAGAGTTTAAAATCATATGGATTCGCACTGGTCCTGACCTAACGATCTATGCCAGAAAAATGGTCCTACATTCAAAATTAATAAAATTAATAATAATTTCCTTTGGCTAAACTATTAACTGGATTTAATGATTTTTCGTGTACGGTAATAGAACGTGATACTCTATACGTGATTTTATTTAATATCGTATTATCATGTCCACTTTGTCTAAACATAAATACCTAATTAACACGTTTGTTACAAAATTTTCCCCAAAAGTCAAATTATAAATTCACGCTAAGACAGAATATATGGTGAGATTTTCTTAGATCCAGAGCGTCTAATGAATGTTGTTCTGGATGTAAGTGAACAAGTTGGATATAGTCATCAACAGCAGCGGGTATCCACCCATCAACAGGTATCTCCAATGTGCCAGTACTCTCTGAAATAGGTAATTAATAACTTAATAAATTAGGTTCAAACTATTAATCACTAAATACATTCAGATATAAAATATTTTATTATTATGTTTGTGCAGTGATTTCCAATGTACAGTGACAATAAAGTGTAACAATTTGTGATGAGTGAAAATCAAAATGACAAGTCAATTGAGTGTATTTTCGAGGTAGGCGGCCAATTTTCGAATCAAGTACACGAGTTGCATCGCTTGTTGTCCGATGCAACGTAGCAGGCACCCGCGTTTCTCGTTATCGCCGCTCCGTAGCAGGCGACTGCGTCGCCGCTCCGCGCCGTAGCAGGCACCCGCGTTGCATTATTTGTCGCCGCTCCGTAGCAGGCGACCGCGTCTCCGCGCCGCGCCGTAGCAGGCACCCGTGTTGCATCCTTTGTTGCCGCTCCGTAGCAGGCAACCGCGTTGCCGCGCCGCTCCGTAGCAGGCGTCCGCGTCGCCGCGCCGCTCCGTAGCAGGCACCCGCGTCGCATCCTTGTCGCCGCTCCGCAGCAGGCGCCCGCGTCTTCCATAAAGTAAATCTAGCTAGTTTTACTGCATCACAGATGCTTCAAGCATGGCTAAGTGATTCATTCAGCTTGCTACAATGCATGCGAAACATTTATCGATGTTGTCAGAGTGTCAGTGCCAAACTGTATACAAACCAAAACCACCTCTAATCAGACCAACTAACATGGCTTATGTTAAAGCACTCAGACCACTAATAACAGGACCAAGAGCACTAGAGGATACCATACTAACAGAAGAACACAGATGTCGTGGTAAATAATATAATTAAGTAATCTATTTTAATCAACATACTATGGCAGTCCACTGCTGGACATAGGCCTCTCCCAAGTTGCACCACAACACTCGGTCCTCTGCCTTCCGCATCCAGTCCCCCCCAGCCACCTGCTTCAGGTCGTCGATCCACCTGCCGCGGGGCGCCCTACGCTGCGTTTGCCGATTTACGGTCTCCACTCAAGGAATCGTCTGCTCCAGCGGCCATCGGTCCTTCGATAGACATGGCCAGCCCACTGCCACACCAGCTTAATGATCCTACAAGCTTTGTCGATCACTTTGGTTCTTCTCCGGATATTAATTAATTGGTTTCGATTATAGGAAATAGCAATATTATGGCTAGCTCTTTCAAATCGGCCTGCAGCAGCCACACCGCTGCCGTGCGGTTCAACAGACGTCTTTAACGAACCGCATGACAGCAGCACGACTGCGGCAGTCCAGTTTGAAAGAGCCCAAATTAAAACCAGCATCTAAATATTACTATTTAATTAAAAAACTGTATTAACTAAACAGCATAAATGATTGAGATGTTACGACAAGCTCAGTCAGTAAAAACAAATAGTTTGACACCTCTGACAGATTGTTTATCACTCGTTAATCGTTTGATCGTTCATTCGAAAAGATTTTAGGATTAGACGATGCAAATAATAAAAATGCTGAATGATGTTTGTAGTACAAATTAGTTAAAACGAATGTAGGTACTCATGCAAAATACTCAATTACCTATTGTTTGTTCTTAAAAATTGACATACTGTCGATGGCAATCATTATGGGTACTCAGAAGCCCAAAAGCCTGATATCTGATCCTACCTTAGTATTGTCCAGTAACTGGGTTGCGGGGGTCTGATGGCAGTCACTCCGTGTAAAATACTGATGTTTAGCCGCATCTGGCTAGACTGGAAATTGACCCCAATACAATTGGGAAAAGGCTCGGAGGATGGTGATGATTATAGATCACTAGGCTTCGCTCCCGTGGTTTTCAATTTCATCCCGCAGGAACCTTTTTTTTTTCATAAAATGCATACCAGTTTTTAGGTCTAATAAACCTTAAACACAGAAACAAACATCAAAATTGATGCAGTAGTTAAACAAACAATCGGGCATTTACAGTTTTATAATACTTATAGGAAAATACCTAATAGCATAATTTTATAAGGATAAACATAAAATAACAGAAAATTTTATAAGGTTTAACTGTTTCTATCTTAATTTTAAATGCTTTTCATACAAAAAAAATGAGAAATCTTGGTTTACAAATGTAGCGTCCGTTCTCTGTCTGTGGTCGGTAGACCCAAAAGTTTGCGTTTCCAAGATGGCGCCCCCCACATCATCATTTCAGCCGAAAAACGACCACTGCTGCACAAAGGCCTCCCCCAAGCATCACCTTCGTACAAAATGAGCACATATGAAAGGATTTTTTTTCTTTATAAGTATAGTATTTTTTGGCCCGACCAAGAAGTTTTTAATGCAATTTGTTTAGTGGCCGTGTTTTGTCTACAGAGGTTCGCGCAAGAGCGCATGCGTGCGAATGACAGATGGATATGAGCATGGTATAATAAGATGTTTTACCGTGAAACATCTTATTATACCATGGATATGAGCGCCCATAAATTATGTGCAAACACTGATCTATTACCTATGTGCAAATGGTGGTGGTTTTTTTTTTTAATCTGAGGGAAAAATATGGTTTTATTGTTATTAATAATCACCAGTTCCAGTCATCGTAGCGAGGTAAAAAATACACACCAGTTTTTAAGTCTAATCTTAAGCTTTTAATGACAAAAACTTTAATCAAAATCAGTCGTGTAGTTTATGCGTGATGCGCGAACATTCAAACTGACATTAATTAACAATATTATAATAGTTAAGATGAAGAATAAGATTATTTTCCTTAACAACACACATTTCAACATAAAAAAATTAACAGTCGGCCAAGATCTTTTAAATGGCACATGTGTGTCAAATCTATTAGGGTTGTTTTTTTATTTCGCGGAGCCTAGCGTACGTTCAAACCTATGGTTCAAACATTAAAAAACCGGCCAAGTGCGAGTCGTACCCATCGACCTTTTTTATTTGTAGTATTTGTCGTGATAGATAGTGATAGGGTCATAGCAACACATATTCTGAGAAAATTTGAACCGGCTACCTATTACCGTTTAAAAGGTACAGCCCTGTGACATACAGACGGACGGACAGACAGCGTAGCAAGAGTAATAGGGTCCCGTTTGGCACCCTTCGGGTACAGAACTCTAAAAGATAAATAAGCAAACTTGGAAACACAAACAACTGAATGTAACGTATAATTAGATTAATTTAAAATACGGATTAAGGTTAACGGAAAAAAATCAGGAAATTTTAAGGTGATAATATTTATATAGTAAGGCGATCTCCACAAATATTGGAATAGTTATTTCAGGTAACAGTTTCGGGAGATCTACTCAAACAACCAGATACACAAATGAATGTCAGGGACAAACGCCCGACGTTGCAATGTTTAGCCATTTTTATATTTACTTCATGAATGAATGGAATACTTAGCGAATGTAAACAACATTCTTAAATACGAACGGAACGAATGTAATTTCAAATTAAATTTGGTAGGTATAAACTCAAACTAAATTTTAATATTTAGCATCTAAAGTGACATAAAATTTTCGCAACTTTACTCCGCAATCCAATTTCGTAATCGATTCTTATTATAATAATAGTTATTTAGTCCCGGCATTGACCTAATGCGCAACGTATGACGTGAAAACTATAATAAAATTAGTTTATTTTTAACCTCACCATCGTATTTCACACCATCGCGGCTTAATGATACAAAGTATCGATAATTGTCCACTCATAAAACCGAGAGCTTTTGTAATTACGCAAATATGAGGAGAAAAAAATGTCCAGTGTAAAAATAAAACTCAGCAGTCGCAGACACGTTGGTAGGACGCGGTCCGTAATCCAGGAATACTTTACGTACTCCGAAAATATTTTAAGATAACGTTTGAGAGAGAGCGCTCGTCGGCGGAGCGAATGCTCTAGCGAAAAAAAATACGCGAAAACAGATAAACAAACGCGAAATTAACCAATGTTGTGGTCGGCTCGTTGGGGGTCTGTGTGTTGTTAAGTGTTTGGTGGTTTGAGTGCTTCGGTGCAGTGGTGTCAGTGCGTATTGTTTGTTTTCTATGTTCGCGGGTGGAGGTGCCGGTTTCCAGAAACAGTCGAAGCCGCCATGGGAGAATTGCGGTGCAGATATCCCACAGAGCCGGTGAGTGCTAGACTCTAATTTTACTAAGACTCCTTAATAATAAGTACTGTAAATATATAAGGTTGAAAAAATACTTACCTCAAGAGTTATGGTTTTAGTTCTATACAAATTATACTATCTTGTTTCTTATTTATACGGACGCGTCTTATATACTCCAAAAACTGTGACAAACTGTTTTTTAAATATTTGGTCGCTTCTGGTGAAGTTTTCGTGTTTCTCCACTTTTAGGTTAACAGAAGAAAACTCAACAGATTTCTATGGTATTTGCTGTCTAGCAGGTTCAATTGTGCAGCGGGAAAATAGAAACTTTGGGACAATTTACAGGTTACAACGAAATTAGTTTAGAAAATTAAACCAAAGTTTTAATAAATTAAAACAGGTTTAAGTATTAAACCTATTTCAATTTATAAATAGGTTTATTTGTTTATCTAATTACATTTTATTGTTTTATATTTCCGTTTTGTTTCCTTTGATTAAAAACAGACAGTGCTCCGTAACATTGCGTTCAAAAATTAAAATAAAATAAATAAATGAAACGGATATTTTGGGACATTTTACACAGCATCATTTAGTCCCGAACTAAGCAGAGCTTGTACTATGGGTACTGAAATGGTTTTTTTTGCAAATACTTATAATATATGAGAAATACCTATTTAACGTGGCGCAAAAGTCTGCCTTTATTAATGAGACTGATCAGAACATTTATGCTGCTTGCTGACTGAGCTGCGTAGGGTACGTAGTTGTAAGAATTTAGACCTCCTCGGTGGTCTTCTCATCGAGCGAGGAAACGGACTCGGGATTAGTTCCTCTTTCCCGTAGTGGCTGGGTCGTGACTCATAAGAATATGATGCAGTCATTGGGTCAGGTTTTGGACTCTTATGGCTAGCTCTATGGCAACTCAATTTACGTTTATTTCTAAAGGCAATATTTTCAATTTTAAACTCTTTTTTATTTCTGGCATTTACCTACATTATACTCACATTATTTGAATTTTGATGTAATAAACAATAACCTATTTTAAAAAGAGTTTATCCATGGAGTTTCTTGCCGGTTCTTCTCCATAGGACCCACAATTTCGAACCGTGCAACTATAGCCTGAGGTTTCAAAAGTGCCTGCTATTAGGTTTATTTGAAATAAAAAAACATTTGATTTGATTAGATTTGATTTTTAGTTAGATGAATAATTGGCCTAGGCCACGGGAATCTCCGTGGCAACCTGTTTGGCTACTGAGTGTCTGTATGGAACGCCTTAAAGTGTTTCATGCCGCCCGAGCGACCAGATCCCCGCTGGGTGATAGCTCCCATAATTTAAACCTTAGAAAGACGGCAGAACAAATTGGATGTCTTCTTGAGAACTGACAGGTAGTAGGATTTTTTAAACTTTCGCGAATTTCACTCATATTGAACTATATTTACGGGACTTTTCGTACACAATGAAATCAAAACAAAACAAACATTTTAGATAGATAGATAGATAGATAAAACGTTTATTTAGTACAAAAACAAGACACAGGACATACAGGTAAAAATACAATAAGAAAGTGTGATATGTGTCTCAATATTTTGACTAACCTCGACGTTTAATCACTGTAAATGTGAGCATAATAGAGCCGTTAATTGCATAGTGTCAGATTGATAGGTTCTCTTCTATTATGGTTGAGCCTAAACATAATCATTATCATTATTAATTAGTTATTAGTTTTTAGTTGACTGCCTCGTTGGTCTAGTGGTTGCAAGCGCGACTGCTGAGCGTGGGGTCCTGGGTTCGATTCCTGGGTCGGGCAAAGTGTTATTGGGTTTTTTCAGTAGGAAATTCTCAGTAGCAGCCCGGAGTCTGGATTTATGCCCAGTCAATGGCAATAGGCTCGCCCCCTATTACATGGGACTATAACATAACTGGCGAAATGTGGGTGTATCATACACCTCTGCCTACCCCTTCGGGGAAATACAGGCGTGATGTTATTTTATGTTAATTAGTTATCTTTAGTGAATTTGTGTTAGCATTAACCTACATTGTTCTCACACATCATCATCATCATCATTTCAGCCGAAAGACGTCCACTGCTGGACATAGGCCTCCCCCAAGGGGGGGATATGCCATAATCACCACGCTTGTCAGGCGGGTTGGCGATCGCAGTTGGTTGGTATATTCAGAGAATACTGCTGCCCATCCTCTGATAAATCCCTTAGTCGCCTTTTGTTCTCGCACAATTCTTACCCAATCAATATAACATACCTTTGTACTATTTAAAATGAAAAGAGTATTTCCATGGAGTTTCTTGCCGGCTCTTCTCCATAGGACCAACATTTTGGAACCGTGTAACTAGATTCTTAACGTTTTGAAGTGCATGTAAATTCTTATTCGAAATAAAAAAAATTGAATTTGAATTTGCCCGACCCGGGAATCGAACCCAGGAGCCCACGCTTAGCAGTCACCGTCACTAGACCAATGACGTGGACAAAGGATTGAATCATATTGCCTACTAATATTATAAACGTGAAAGATTGTAAGGATGTACCTATGGATGTTTGTTACTCTTTCACGCAAAAACTGTCCTGACAAAGCTGTCTAGATTGCGGTCAAGAGCAGATCTATGTATCATAAAAAAAACGGCCAAGTGCGAGTTGGACTCGCGCAGTCATGGTTCCGTACCACCCATCGACCTGATACCCCATAGAAACTGATTTAATTTACGAGAGTTTATCAAAAGACGCACACGTGTGCGAAATATGAATTTTTGCATGTCTTTCTTACGCAGGTTCCACCATATATGTCTATATTTGTCTTATTTTTAGTATTTTTTGCTAAACTACATAATACGAACTATAATCTGACCAAGTTTGACACTGGTATGTATTACCGTTTTGAAGATAGAGCAGGAACAAAAACGTTGAAAAAATGCATGTTTTTTGAGGTTTCTTGTATGGGGAACCCCATTGGTTAAAGACTTTTTTTGTTTTTAGTATTTGTCGTGATACTCCTCATAGTAACACATATTCTATGAAAATTTCAACTAGTTATCTATTACCGTTACAAAGATACAGCCCTGTGACAGACAGACGGACGGACGGACGGACAGCGTAGCGAGAGTAATAGGGTCCCGTTTGGCACCCTTTGGGTCATCATTCATCATAATTTCAGCCGAAAGACTTCCACTGCTGGATATAGGCCTCCCCAAGCAGTTTGGGTGGATATGCCATAATCGCTACGCTTGGCAGGCGGGTTGGCGATCGCAGTTGGTTGGTTAAATACTCAGAGAACGCTGCTGCCCATCCTCTGGTGAATCCCTTAGTCGCCTTTTACGACACCCATGAGAAGATATAGGGTGGTGCAATTCTTTACGTCCGGCACCACACGGAACACTAAAAATCAAAAAAACCCTCTGGGTACGGAACCCTAAAATGGATTTTAATTAAATTTGGAATACAGATAGAACATAACCCAGGTTAACATATAGGATACTTTTTATCCTGGGAAAATGAACGATTCCCGAGGGATGTGGGATATACGACATCCACGCGGGCAAAGCTGCGGGCATAAGCTAGTATTGAATATTCTCATTCAGAGAAGAGGCCCATGCCCAGCATTCGACAATAATGGGCTGGTTATGTTAGCTGACGTTTTGCGCTGTCATCCTCAGTACAGCACATGAGTTAATTCCTTCCGATCATCTTTCCTGTCCCTCAATCCTGAGGATCACGTCTACAAGTTCACCTCCACTCTCCCGTCACACCCAGTTTTACGGAAATAAAAACAACACAGTGTAACGGTATGTTTATTGTTTATATACGGTGTCTTCAAGGACTGGTCATTGAACCATTAGACCTGTTTGTAAATATAGTGGATCTGTTCAGAAATTATCGAATATGAAAAAAACAATATCAACTTTTATCTCAAAGCGTTGATGTTTTGTTTGAATTATTATTAGAAACCAACGAATCAAGCGTTAAAGTAAATTTATGAACAAACTTAAATTGTATATCCTACAGCATTTTGCCATCTTTAAAAAAACAGGTGAGCGGATAAGGGCTTATTCACATATTAATATTAATTTATTTTGTAAGAACAATTTACACGTCACTAAAATATACCACAATTAATTAAAAGATACAAAAAATGAAAACTGTACCCAAATAAGAAAAGTAATTAATGAATATAAATATCCTCTCGGCCGAATTTCGTTCACGGCGGCAATCTGCCCGGGACATAATTATAGTGAACATATGTGTGCGCAATCACAGGTGTACACTATTCCCTCACTCTCATAACCCGATGGGACGGCAATCCGGCACGACCGGAGAGAGATCAGGCGCAGGACCGACAGCTTTACGTGATCTCCGAGGCACGCAGTGTAGCTCTGCCGACTTCCTGACCCCGGGCTGCTATTGAGAAATTATCGTGACTGAATACTAATGTCAAAATAATAATGATCAAAGAAAAAAATAAGAATCCATTCATTCTTTGGTGTATTCTTATAGGAAATTATCTTTTCTCTCACTTGCTCGGAAATTTGTTCATTACTTTAAAAAAAAAACTTTTTAACAAAAAATAAAACCGACTTCAAAAACCTTAACTAAAAAGTAAAAAATAATCGTTGTATGTATTTTAA
Organism: Asteroscopus sphinx; assembly: GCA_949699075.1. Taxonomy (NCBI): domain Eukaryota; kingdom Metazoa; phylum Arthropoda; class Insecta; order Lepidoptera; family Noctuidae; genus Asteroscopus; species Asteroscopus sphinx. The sequence continues at coordinate 2,728,918 of OX453002.1, read as the reverse complement.
AATCTTAACATAAACAACATTTTTAAGGCGGCGCGTGGTTGACCCTTTGCGTCATGTAATGTATAGTCGAGCGCAATATCTATAGTAATAAAAACTTTTTAACAAAAAATAAAACCGACTTCAAAAACCTTAACTAAAAAGTAAAAAATAATCATTGTATTTATTTTAAAATCATAACAAAAACAACATTTTTAAGGCGGCGCGTGGTTGACCCTTTGCGTCATGTAACGTACAGTCGAGCGCAATATCTATAGTAAAAACAGTTTATGTGTACATGAAAATCAGGCGCCGCCTTCAAAATGTTGTTTATGTTAAGATTTTAAAATACATACAATGATTATTTTTTACTTTTTAGTTAAGGTTTTTGAAGTCGGTTTTATTTTTTGTTAAAAAGTTTTTATTTCATACTTTTTAGTTGAGGGTTGATTCATAACCAATTTGAGAATATGTTTTTTATTAACCTTTGCTATCCCACTGCTGGGAAAAGGTCTCGCTCATGTTCTTCCAAACGTCCAATCACTATCGTGAAAAAAAAACACGCATATCGGCCAAGAATTCTCAGAAAAACGAACCAAGAACCAATGAGCAGATCATCTAGATAGGCGAAGCTAAAATAAACTGATTTATTGAAGCTAGTTAAAAAACTACTTAACCTAAGTCAATAAAATTTATATGGGACCACCGCGCGGACTTTCTCTATCAAATAAAAAAACAACCACGTAAATCGGCCCACAAATGTCGGAGTAATCGGTGTACATACATGAAAAAAAAAAAAAAAAAAAAAAAACCCTCGGAATACATAACCTCCTCCTTTTTTTGAAGTCGGTTAAAAACAGTTTATGTGAACGTACATGAAAATCACGCGCCGCCTTCAAAATGTTGTTTATGTTAAGATTTTAAAATACATACAACGATTATTTTTTAATTGATCGCCAACCCGCCTGCCAAGCGTGGCGATTATGGCATATCCCCCCCTTGATTGGGGGAGGCCTATGTCCAGTAGTGGACGTCTTTCGGCTGAAATGATGAATTTAATTGATGAAAATTTACATACGTAGGTATTTTTTTTATTTGATTATTAAAACCTAAGAAATTATTAAAGTATTAAGTGTACACTTAATATAGGCACTTGAAGAACGCATTTAAAGGCTGTACAAATAGGTTAAAAATAGTAATAACACTTTATTGACTTGAAAGTTTCGTATGTGTTTAGTACCTATACCTTCTCATTCTAAGAAGAAGCTCGTCCTCAACAGTGGGGCAGTAATGGGTTGACGGTGATGATGATGTCTTTAGTGTGGTATGGATATAAAAAAAATATTATTAATTTAAGTATTATTCCAAACAAACTTACCGTTTTTTAGGGTTCCGTAGTCCTATAAGGAACCCTTATAGTTTCTTCATGTCCGTCCGTCTGTCCGTCTGTCCTAATCCTATACAGCTTAATAACTTCTACAGTTATAAATATAAGTAAATGAAATTTTGTTAAAAAATAGTATGCATATAGATCTCAATTTTAAAAGAATAAAAAAATAGTTTTTACGTTCTCTAAGGGTGGCGCCCATACATGTGAAATGGGGAAAAAAAAATTTTTTCGTGCACCCCCTCGTGTGGGATATCATTGAATAGGTCTACTAAAATAAAGGTAATGTTTCATACATCACTTTTTTATCAGGTGTACCATCTGCGAAATATAGCCCGCCAAAGTGGCTTGCAATGTGTCCCCCCCCCTGCCATTTCTAAACTATGCAACGTAGAAACTTATAATCTTACACATTTATAGACCTTTGTGAAAACTCTCTTTTAAAATTATTTTGAGTATAATGTGATTATATTTTTTTGAGTTATAGACAGAAAACTGAAAAATACTTAAAACGTCCTAGTTCAAAGGTCATTGACCTTTGAGAAAAATTATCATGGCAAATAATGCTCCTTTAGCTACTTTCTATTTGAAAAAATCACAAAAAGTGACTTTGACATGACAGACTTCTTAAATTTGGCTTCTTGAATTTATCGCTAGATGGCGCTACTAACAACACGCTCTGAGTTGCGAATGCTGCCGATTATTGCAAAAACTAAAATAGCCATGATTAATATTCGATTTGATTCGTTTGTACAACTACTTAAGGAACCCTATAATACTGAGCATGGCCCGACATGCTCTTGGCCGGTTTTTATTTATTCTCTGTAAATAAAAACGGTAAGTTTTATTTTCGATAATACTTTTTACCTACATAAAATAAATTCTGTATTTATATAATTTATATCCATTTATGATACCAACAAAATAAGTCTAAGGTATTTCATAAAATTGAAGTTTAAACATTTAATTGTTTAAGGATAGGATTATTTACAAAGAAATAATCCGTGTGGTGCCGGACATAAAGAATTGCACCACCCTATCTCTTCTCATGGGTGTCGTGAAAGGCAACTAAGGGATTCACCAGAGGATGGGCAGCAGCGTTCTCTGAGTATTTAACCAACCAACTGCGATCGCCAACCCGCCTGCCAAGCGTGGCGATTATGGCATATCCCCCCCCAACATGCTTTGGGGAGGCATATGTCCAGCAGTGAACGTCTTTCGGCTGAAATGATGATGATGAGGATTATTTCATGTTTTTCTTGTATGTTTTTCAGCTTCTATTTATGCAGGCAACTGTCAGTTTTAATGGTTTTGGCACAACGAGGAGAAGGACTTGGCCACCTTTACCATATTAACCTTAAACATAATAATATTCTGGTGATTATACTTGAACTAAAATTATGATTGTTAACTATATACAACGTGTATCAAAAATGCGTGGTCACATTTGAAGAGCTCATTCAGGGCATAGCATAGAACAACTTTTAATATGGGGCCAACCCTGAAATCGCGAAAAATATTCTTTACATTTTGTCGAGCGACGTCGTCGGCGAGGTAGACAGCTGATATTTTTTTCGCGATTTCATGGTTTTATTTTATTTTATTTTATTTATTCAGGGACAATAAACAGCTACAATACATATGTTGGTATATAGAAAAACTTATTGTTAGTAGTTTTTACAATATTGTAGCCCACTACATTATCCACATATTAACAACAAATGTATGGCAAATAGTGCCACTAAAAGAGCATTACATTAACTTATAACATCATTAAATTTAAGTACAAATATATATAATAATTATTTAAATTACATAGTTTTTTTTTACAAAAATTACTAAATTAAACATAAATTGGACAAAGATTTACTTAATAATTATGGACAAACATTCTATTATATTCCGTCTGAATTTTGATTTAGAGCATACAAAAATATCAATATCAATAAAATTGTGATTATAAGATTCTACCATTCGGCGAATAGGGCAGCGCAATCCTGAGTTTGTTCGACAGAAATTGACAGCAAACAGGGTACCTGCACGGACACTACGCTTATTAACAGTACGGGGGACAGCATAACATAACTTGCTCGTGAGGTCAATTGAATCAATGTTATTATGTACAATGCCATGTAGTACATTGGCCTCTAATAACTTACGTCTGGATTCCAATTGTAAGCAAATTATACTTGTGTAGCAATTGTGAGTACGACAAATACGCTCTGTAACACCTGTAGTGCATGGCACGAAGGAACTTACGCTGGACTTTATCGATCTCATCTATATATTTCCGATAAAATGGGTTCCATATTGGTACGGCATATTCTAGCTGTGATCGTACAAGCGTCTTGAATAAGTAAAGGTAAGTAGATGACCGTTTGAACTCAGTAGACGACCTCATGACAAATCCGTACATCTTGAATGAGTTATTTACAATTTATTCCTACATGTTTTATTTTATTTTATTTTATTTTATTTTATTAGGAACTCCAACAAAGAATACACCTTACATGCTAATAATTGGTACATTGATAAGATCTTGTGTTTCTTTAATTAAAGGAGAACACAGCGTTCAAAAATAATAATCTTCACAAACAAAAAAAATTATAATAATAATAACATAACTCAAAAGAAACTTCTTTTTAAATAAAACAATTAAATTAAATTACTCTTCATGAAAAACTAAAACAAAATTTAGAGGTGAAAAAGAAAGAAAAATGTGTAAAACACATTGTACAAATAAAATCAAATCGAAAAAAATCAGTAGGTACTTAAATAACAGAAATAGTAGGTACTTGAATAAATAATTAAATAAATAATCAAACTAAAATTAAACTAAAACTAAAAATAAAACTAAAATCAACTAAGACTAAAATTAAAATTAGAAATTAAAAATAACATTGTTAAAATAGAGAGTACATCAACACTTACACATTTAATCGGTTGGAAATGAGACGTCTGAATTTTCCAAACGAGTTTCCGAAGATATCTATGTCTCCCGAGCCACCAGATATGGCATTATATTGATGGGCCATCCTAACAATCGGCGAATGTTTACCAAGATTTGTTCGGTACCGAGGAGGTTTAAGTAATGAGCAGGGATAACGCGGGATTCTGTGCGGGACGTTAATAAATATTTTGCTTAATAACTCAGGACAGTCAATACCATTATTAAGCAGCTTATAGAGAAATATTAATTCAGATATAGTACGACGGGATTTGAGAGATTTCATTTTAAACAGTTTAAGCCTTTCCTCGTATGATCTTGTTTGGTTTCTTACTTTAAAACGATAGGCTAAGTGGCGAACCAGCCTTTTCTGTGTACTCTCAATCCTAGCCACGTGCACCTTGTACGTAGGATTCCAAGCATTGCTGCAATATTCTAATCGACTTCGTACATAACTGTTGTATAAAAGGAGCGTAGTAGATGGTTTTTTGAATTCCTTAGAGGATCGTAAAATAAACCCAAGGGCACGGTAAGCAGCAGAAATCATTTTGTCTATATGTTCAGTAAATCGTAGTTGACTGTCCAAATGAATACCCAAATCACGAATAACTGTTAATTCAGCCAGTGTATTTCCTTGAATGTTGTAGGTAGATTGCATTTTTCTGCGCTTTCTAGTAAACTTAATATGGTAACACTTGGAACTGTTTAAGTACATTTTATTTACAGTACACCAACGGCATAAGTTATCTATATCAGATTGAAGCAAATTTATTCATTGTTCATTTAGGGATAACTTATCATCTTTTTCTATGGTTGGTCCCATAGTAAAAGTTGTTCTATGCTATGCCCAGAATGAACTCTTCAAATATGACCACGCATTTCTGATACATGTTGTATATTAGAAGTTTTTAAACTTTCGCGAATTTCACTCATATTGAACTAATTAAAGTTTAGTAGTAGTAGAGCTCCTTTGTGAAAGAGCTCGTCCGGGGAAGTACTACCACCGTGCCTACTTCTCCGCCAAATAGTGATGCTTGCATTGCTGTGTTTCGGTCTGAAGGGTACGGGTGCCGGTGAAATTACAATCACATGAGACTTTCCATCTTCATGTCTCAGTTTGGCGAACCGACTTGCGGTACCATTTAGGCAACAGCCTAGGTGGTATTGCAGTTGTTATGGGCAAAGGTAACCGCTTAACATCAGGTGGGCCTTTAGCTCGTTTCGCCATCCTATACTATATTAAAAAAAAAAAAAACTACGTTTACGGGACTTGTCGCGCACAATTAAATCAAAATATAACAAACATTTTGACTAACCTCGACGTTTCGGTCAAGTTGCATTGGCCGTGGTCACGAGCAGACTCAACTGCCCAACTGCTGACTGTGGTCTGCTCGTGACCACGGCCAATGCAACTTGGCCGAAACGTCGAGGTTAGTCAAAATGTTTGTTATATTTTGATTTCATTGTGCGCGACAAGTCCCGTAAACTTAGTTCAATATGTTGTATATTACCGCTGTTCAAAACAACAATTATGGTATAAATTAACTATTATTCAAAAATTTCATTTTTTTAAATATTTTTATGAACAGATAATAGAAATAACCCGATTTTTTGGATAAATACTTAATCGATTATTACAAAATAGAAAAATAAAAATAAAAAGCGCACATACACGTTATCACGTGCGACACTGAATGAACAAAACATAATGTAGTAATTAATGGCATAGAGTATCGGATCGTTGGTTTCCTTCCTATTATGGTCGACCCTAAACTTAAAATCATTAGTTTACTACATTGGATTTGTCTCGGTCATCAACCTACATTGTTCTCACACTTCAACTTCAACTCAGCCTATCGCAGTCCACTGCTGGACATAGGCCTCTCCCAAGTTGCGCCAATTCTTTCCAAATCATGCAAAAAACCATTCTACAATTTATTATTTGAAAAGAGTATATCCATGCAGTTTCTTGCTGGCTCTTCTCCATAGGACCAATTTTTTGGAACCGTGTAACTAGATGCATAAATTAACGTTTTGGAAGTACATGTAATAAAAAAACATTCAATTTCTTTTTCACATTTTTATTCGAAATAAAAACTTTTGACGTGACTTGACGCATTTTTGGTTTTTTGAATGAGCATTTCCTGTGATTGTCATGCTAAACGGACGTTGCACTCAGTGGTGAGTTGTTAATGGCATTAATGTATTATGACATCAGTGGCCAGTAGTGCTGTCTCTATTTAAAACACCATTTTGAAACGCTTCTAACTCGGGCATTATTAAAAATATTTCATTAAAAAATCTTAGGCGTCCACCCGTTGAACTTTTGACGTGAATCCTGGCCAAAACTGATGAAATCAATGGTTCTAGCAATAGATCTTTTACAAGGAGCTTTACTATAATATATGGTTTGTCACATAAGTTACTCAACTTTATTGCATATGTAGACAGTATTCTATCATCTAGACGAGACGTCTTAATTGCCTGGGTACATAGTTTTTTGGTTAATAAATCTGATAATTAATTAATAGGTAACAAATACTTAAGGGTACCCAAATTTTTAACTCCGCCTAAGACGGTCCCAAGCCCGTTTGAAAAAGGAGGAGGGTTGGTTGTTAAGGGTACACCCGGTACCCCTAAGAGAGAACACCAGAAAGGAAGAAGATCAATGAATACGCCAACGCCAAGATGTGGAAGGCAATAAATTAGCATACATACATCATGGGGACGGCGGATATCTATGGATTTCCACCTGTTACGATCCTAACACATCTTCGTCGCTTCATCTGCGTTTAATAATATGTCGGCTTAGAGTATTCTTAGGCTGCCTGTCCATAGGAGCGGAGATGAATGGAGCGGAGAACCATCAAGCAATAGACTTTTACAAAATTGAGGTCCCCGTTCCGCTAAACTTTTTTGTGCGATTCTGTTGTTTAATATACCGCTTTGCTTCTCTCCGCTCCTATGGGCAGGAAGTCTTAACCTGGCCTTTTTGAAGAAGGTACGCGATTTTTTTTGTTACGTTCGGCGAGGTCATTTAACTCTTCCATCCACTCTCGCTTATAATTATATAATTACTTTATATTATACTGTATCTTCAATCTCCTATGGTCTATCCTCTCCACATGCCCAAACTATGTTATTATTGTTATCTTCATCATCACCATCATCATTTCAGCCGAAAGACGTCCACTGCTGGACATAGGCCTCCCCCAAACATCGCCACAACGACCGGTCCTGTGCCTTCCGCATCCAGCGGATTCCCGCGACCTTCACCAGGTCGTCGGTCCACCTTGTGGGGGGCCTCCCCACGCTGCGCCTTCCAGTACGCGGTCGCCACTCCAGAACTTTACTGCCCCATCGGCCATCCGTTCTGCGAGCAATGTGCGTGCAATGTGTGTTTATTGTTATCTTAATGATACCTTAATCAATCTTTGTCAGTACATCTTCTTTCATTCCACAACACTCCCTTGTCATGCTATTCCTCACTTAAATTAAACCAATCGAAAATCTGGAATACAGAGGACATGGGATCTAAGAAGGTTAAGCAAGTCCTCCTGATATTAAATAAACAGAGTCACGTTTCTTGTGGTGCAGAAAACTATCGGTAAAGGATACCAAGAGGCTTGGAATGCAAAAGTTGAGAAAACCGGTGTTTTTGATCGGTAAGAGTCTGATACTGGCTCCAGCTTCCCCGGGCGGTGCTTCCATGAGGATTTCCCCACGTAAAAAAGGGTCATTTGTTGGAACATCACTAATCAAATTATGGTTCACAAAGGATTATTCAGAGTGCTAGACAGCTCAGATAGCAATCAATATAGCACTTAGCTGACTAGGACACTTATAGCCGTGGTTGAAAAAAGTGCAGTACTTTTCGTGGCAAGTTAAAGCAGCTGTCTTACTCTAGAAAATATTTCCGACCGATCGGCATTGGCCTAATGTAAATTCGTACTTATAAATGCAAAATTATCAATAAATTGTGTTTTTAGAAATAATCAAACCTTATTAGAATTAAAATTGTGTATTGTGTATATTATTAATCAAGAATAGGTACCTATTTAATCTTGTCATTTTTTGACATTAGTATTGTATTGAGATTGTAATTAATGTCAAGAGTAACCCCACAGTTTCTTTGAAGGAGTGTTATTACTTTGTCGATGATTTGTAGAATGTATCTGACATCTATTAATTGACATTGTTTTATTTATACTATTCTAATTATCATGTGTATTAACTTCGTATAAGATTTCTGTGGTATAACTACTAGAAATTGATTTTACTATTTTGAAATAATAAAATAACTGTTATTAATTTTGGATGATGAATGATGTTGATGTATTTAATACACTTTCCTTTGGTTGTTATACTATCGTGTTATCGTGTATTTTACAAGTTAATGTATGTACCTAATAATTTTGATTTATTGAATTAAGTAACTAAATTAATTATGTTACAAACACAACGTAAAAATTGTTTCTGAATTAATTTAATTGAACTTTACTATGGGAGCAACACTGAAAACGTCAAAATAAAATCAGCTGATCCCTAAATTTTGATGATATATGTGAACACAAATGTTCGGGATCAACTGTTTTTTAAGCGACTTATTTTCGCTATTTTAGGGTTATTTTCACCACTTTTAATTTTAAAGTAAGATCTCTATATAATTAATAAATAAATAAATCTTTGGGACATTTTTACACAGCACCATCTAGTCCCAAACTAAGCAGAGCTTGTGCTAATAGTAGTGTATATTTTAATAGTGTAGGTATATAGTTAAGTAGTATGCTAGTTATATAGTGTAGTAGTATGTAGTATAATTAACGACGGCACTCTGCCTTTCCGAAGTAGGAAATGAAGTAAAGTTCAAAATATTAACCATTTCATTTTCTAATTTGGAAAGACGTTGTTGCATTATCAACCTGCCGTTTCCTGACCTACCAGTTTAGAATGTATATTTGTATATTAATATTTTAGCAGTGTTTACTTTATTGCCTGACAAGAATAGTAACAGAAAATGCAATTTCTACTCTGTTAACGAGTTTTTAATGTGTTGATGTCCGATTGACTGTATTAACATTGATATGGATAATGAATTATTGCAATATATTGACATTTTAAGTTAAGTATGTATTTTTATGACATTTGTATGCCCATGAGGCTGATCAAAGAATGAACTTAATTTATATTTAAATAAGACCTTTTTGTTACCTGTGAATCACAAATAAATGATTTTGATTTTTGATTTTGATTTTACAACAAATGTTAATGTTAAAGTGAACCTGGAAAATAATGTATTGGTTTATATCATAAAAATATTGCAGTACTTAAAATCAAGTCCTAATTTGTCAAAATTAACTCAGAAGGCTTCTATTTTTTAGGGTTCCGTACCAAAAGGCTGCCAAACAGGACCCTATTACTCTCACTACGCTATCCGTCCGTACATCCGTCCGTCTGTCTGTCACAGGCCTGATTTTTGTAACGGTAATAGATAACCTGTTTAAATTTTTATAGAATATGAGTTACTATGGTGCCTATCACGACAAATCCTAAAAATCTAATAAAAACTAAAACCAAAGAGTTTTCAATATAACCACCACCACATATGTTCCTGCTCTAATATCAAAACAATAATACATACCAACGTCAAACTTGGTCTTATTATAGTGTATACTTTGTAGTTTAGCAACAAATACAAAAAATAGACAAACATAGACATATGTGGTGGTACCTGCGGCGTAAGAAATAGATGAAAAAAATCATATTTCGCGCATGGTAATACGTTGATGTCTTTTTATAAACTCTCTTAAATTAATTCAGTTTCTATAGGGTATCAGGTCGATGGGTGGTACGGAAGGAACCCTTACTGCGTGAGTCTGACTCACACTTGGCCGGTTTTTATGTTTAGAGATTTATATCAACGTCGATAGTTCAATACTTCAGTTTTAAGGGGGTTTTAAGGGGCTCGTGGCTAAGTGGCAAGCGTGTGGATTGTACGATCTGCAAGGATAAGCTGTACTAGCCGCGGTCAGTCTGTGGATGGGTGGCCGTTTCGTTACACATCGAGACCCCTTCGTGCCTCGGAGAGCACGTAAAGCCGTCGGTCCTGCGCCTGATCTCTCTCCCGTCGTGTCGAATTGCCGTCCCATCGGATTATGAGAGTGAGGGAATAGAGAGTGCACCTGTGTTTGCGCACACACTTGTGCACTATAAAATGTCCCGCGCAGATGGCTAGTCTCCATTGAGATTGGCTGCCGTGACCGAAATTCGGCCGGGAGGACATTATTACTTCAGTTTACTATACGGCCTAACTTTGAATTGAATAATATTGAAAGTTAAGCCTTACAGCAAAATGAAATAACCCGATATTGCATTATCACTCACCGACGCTATGTAAGATTTGTTTACACCTCATTGATCGCGAATCGCGAAATAATTGCACTACCCTATATCTTCTCATGGGTGTCGTAAAAGGCGACTAAGGGATTCACCAGAGGATGGGCAGCAGTGTTCTCTGAGTATTTAACCAACCAACTGCGATCGCCAACCCACCTGCCAAGCGTGGCGATTATGGCATATCCCCCCATTGGGGGAGGCTTATGTCCAGCAGTGGACGTCTTCCGGCTGAAATGATGATGAATGATGAGGTACCTACAATATGAAAGAGAGGGAACATTGTTTGTCATGTACCATACGTATCCATGTATCATAATTCAAAAGTACCTATACAACGTGTATTAGAAATGGTTAGCCATATTTTAAGAGCTTATTCAAGGCATAGCATATAAAGAAGAAAGAAAGAAAAGAAAGAAAAATAGTTTATTGTCACAGTTAACGACGCGCAACAATTAAACAACAGTGATAAAAACATGCATGTAACTTATAAGTGGGGTTACATAGAGAGTAAAACAAAAAAACACATAGATATAAAATTAAGAAAGGACAGTCGATAAAAAATATAAGAAAAGTATAGTTGACCGCATGACAGTGGCAACACCCGAGTCTGAAAACAGCCCTTACTGCTTACGAAATAAAGGCGCCGCCAACCCAAACTGTTACCACTGACGTACGGTCGACCGCACCTAAAATTACATAATAAAAATAAAATATCTTCGTTAGTATAACAACTTTTACTATGAGACCAACCCTGAAAACGCAAAAAAATAACAGATGTTCCCTAGAAAATCATCGGTCGCTCAACAAAATGTATGGATCAGCAGATCAGCCGTGGTAAAAGTTGTTCTATGCTATGCCCTGAATGAGCTAAAATATGATCACGCTTTTTTGATACACGTTGTATAGGTACGTCCATCGCATTGTATCTCCGTTTTCCTATTTCAGTTAAATATTAACGAAATTGTTTTTTTTTCCACCCCGTACGATAAAACGCGATAAGTAATTCGAAAGTAGTATTTAGCGCCATCTGTCGCGGGGTTGCGGAAAAATGTTAACTGAGGTACTAGAGCGCCATCTATTTGATAGAAACTTTGGTTGGGTGCACGTTGAAAGTAGTGTTTAGCGCCATCTGTCGCGGGGTTGCGTAAACATGTTAACTGAGGTACTAGAGCGCCATCTATTTGATAGAAACATTTGTTTGGTAGGGATGTGCTAACTAAGTTGTAACCCTACTGGCGTAGCGGCCGGGTGTGCTCTAGTTTTCGAGTTGCACCACTAGGTGGAGTGGCATTTAAATATCTTTATTAGTAGTTGGACATCAAGCTTAGTAATTTTGTATTTTTTTACTATTGTCTTACGTTTTCACGATCACTTCACATTATAATAAAACGAATTTAACCGGTTTACATAGCCTGTCTTTTATTAGTTTTTTTGACGGAAGACTATAGATAGCGTCAAAGAGGCGTCTAAACTTGTTTTTTTTTTACAATTTTGTATTTTTATTACAATCGGATACCATTTAATCATTGCTGCAGTGTTGATATCTATTAATTAATATTTCGTCACACCCAAAAAAAATCTTACTGATTCTATAACGTCTAAACTTGTTTTTTTTTTACAATTTTGTATTTTTATTACAATCGGATACCATTTAATCATTGCTGCAGTGTTGATATCTATTAATTAATATTTCGTCACACCCAAAAAAAATCTTACTGATTCTATAACTTCCAACATACTTCTATACTTAGTTTATCAGATTATGTGTTATATGTCTATGAGATTATGTATGTACCGTGATCGTGGTCTGAATAATAAGCATTTATAGATAGTCCTCGGTCGCTTGGAGCTCCGGAAGATTCAAATTTTCAAGATTGCAAAATTTTATTCCGATTGCATCTGTTGTGTGTATGGACACAGAAATAATTGTGGATAGGATATTCATGGTATAATAGGTGAAACATCTTATTATACCAAGAGTATATTAGATTTCTTACTTTTTATGTAGGTATTGAGTATTGTTGGATAATTATTGGCTAGAAATGCTAGAGTCTAAAATTAAAATAATTAAATGTTTAAATTTTTTATATGTATGTACCAAATAATTATTATAGCATTTTTTTTTTTGACAAATTGTGTAACTGACAAACAAAAATGTGTTTATTGTGGGGTAGTTTGTTGGGCTTAGCTATTCTCAGTAGTTCGACTGACCAGTTCGATCGTCGAAATAGTAAGACTTTTTTTCTCACTAGTGCTACTATCGAATTAGTGAGAAGAAAAACCGGCCAAGAGCATGTCGGGCCATGCTCAGTATTATAGGGTTCTTTAAGTAGGTGTTACAAACAAATCAAATCGAATATTAATCATGGCTATTTTAGTTTTTGCAATAGACGGCAGCATTGGCGACTCAGAGTGTTGTCAATAGCCGCTAGATGGCGCTATACAGTGCCAAATGCAATAGATGGCACTTGAAGGCAGCATTGGCAACTCAGAGAGTGTTGTTAGACGCCGCTAGATGGCGCTAAATTTAAGAATTGTGTCATGTAAACATAACACAAAGTTACTTCTTGTGATTTTTTCAAATAGAAAGTAGCTAAAGGAGCATTATTTGCTATGATCATTTTTCTCTAAGGTCAATGACCTTTGAACTAGGACGTTTTAAGTATTTTTCAGTTTTCTCTCTATAACTCAAAAATTTATTTATATATTAACAGATTACTGTAATCACAATTTTACTTGCGATTCATGCGTGGCAACTTTCGAATAAACTACGCCTCTCATATTAACATCATTAATATTTAAAAATTAAGTACTTTACAGCTTTTGTCTCTGCAGTTAGAAACAGCCCAATAAGGCATTTTTGCGGGTTTTTGTTACAGTATTTACATAAACAAGTCATAAGGCGTACTGAGAAAGGCTAGTTATACACAGAGTGACGGGAAGCACCACCACCAGAAATAGATTGATAGAATGACTGTTACAGTCATTCTATCAATCTATTTCTGTGGTGCTTCCCCTCACTCTGTGTATAACTGAGCCAACTTTCTTACGCATTATTGCGAAGTAATCTTCAGATGTGCACTAGCGTACATACCAGACGCAAAGTAGGGTGGAAGCCCCAACAACGCCCTGAAGGCATTGTTGTAATGTGTTAATATACTCAATTTGGGTAATAACTATCATAATCTTTAACAGCCTTCGAATGCACGTAACACCTGAATTGGGATCGTGACCGAAGGACGCGAAGGGGAAGTGGGCGGTGGAGAACAATGCGACACTCTACTAAAACACGCGTTCTTGTACTTCAGTTGTGAATATTATTAGGATTCTGTGGGGAAAGTGGTGACCTAACACTGAGTTAATATTTATGTACTACGTACTAGAGTAGACATTATGAACAAAAAATATTGCGCAACATGCTGGCCGCGGAGCACGCGCGGAGCGAGCGTGGCTAAGCGAGTGAGAGTGCAGGAGCTCTAAAACGTGCTACAAACATTCGATTCGAGGTGTCTTCTCTAGTACGTAGTACATATTACCTCAGTGTGACCCAAAAGTGATCAATAACTAGTTATTTGTAATGTAATGTTTAGGTGAAAATAACTGAAAACCTTGGCTCATTCGATTCGTCATTATAAAAAACTTTTATTGAAAAGGTAATTCATTTATATATTTTTATTTAAATAAAAAAACAACAAAATTTACAGTAGAAAATGTTACAGTCAATTACAATCACATGAGACTTTCCATCTTCATGTCTCAGTTTGGCGAACCGACTAGCGGTACCATTTAGGCAACAGCCTAGGTGGTATTGAAGTTATCATGGGCAAAGGTAACCGCTTAACATCAGGTGGGCCTTTAGCTCATTTCGCCATCTTATACCTACTATAAAAAAAAAAAAACAGTCAAATTAAACAACATTAAAATAATCTGTTCAAATTGAAATTGAAATGAAATAACAATAAAATTAAATGTCAAAATTAAATCTTTCTATCATGGTCTGAAGCCCTTGTGGTTCAATATATTATGTATGAAAAGTACAATAATATCCTCCTTTTTTTGAAGTCGGTTAAAAAAATAAGTGACATTGTTATTTTTCATTCAATATCGAGTTGTTTTTTTTATTCAGTTAATAACCCATAAGTTACTACTATGGGACCAATCACGAAATCGCGAAAAATTATCAGCTGTTGCCTATATTTTGTCGAGTTATGCGAACATAAAATGTATGTATCAGCTGTTTTTTTTCCTATTTTCAATTGGACTAGGTTCTTTGAATTAAAAAAAAAAAATTTATATGATAGCTCGCCTTTGTACAAGACATTTCTAAACTGTATTACATTTTTGTGAATTTCTTGTGTGTAATAAAGATTCATCATCCTCATCATCCTCCGAGCCTTTTCCCAATTATATTGGGGTCGGCTTCCAGTCTAGCCAGATGCGGCTGAACATCAGTATTTTACACGGAGCGACTGCCATCAGACCCCCGCAACCCAGTTACTGGGTAATACTGACATTCGGAGGTTAGACCAGTTGTCAGACTTTCAGGCTTCTGACTACCCGTAACGACTGCCATAGATATTCGTATGACAACCGGGACCGACAGCTTAACGTGCTCTCCGAGGCACGGAGGGGTCACGATGTGTAACGAAACGGTCACCCATCCACAGACTGACCGCGGCAAGTGCAGCTTAACCTTGCAGATCGTACAATCCGCGCAGTCGTTGCATCGCTACGAGCCCCATGCAATAAAGATTATGAATATTATTATTGTAATATTAAAAGAGGGTTTTTTGACAACAGAATAGGAGCAAAATGCGTAATACTTATTAAAGCATAAGTAATTAAAATTGGTACATAATTTGGTCTAGTAAACACGGTGTTCACAACATAAGCTTTTGAACATCACTGGCCACAATAGAGGCTTAACAAAGTCGTCGCCGCCGGTACCAATTGTGGGTGACCCCCGACAGGGCTGAGAGGTCAAGGTCACGACTCGCGAACTCTGTGTGGGTTGTAATTAACCCTGTAGATTCCGACGATATTGAATTATTACCTAAAATTGTGCGAGGTGCGATGAATTCTTACTTCTTGTGTATATCGTAGAATAATCGGAAAAATAATATCTTTGCGAAAATCCTAGGACGATCGCAACGAACCGGATAATTAGAATCAATGATTTATTTTTCGGATCATTGCAAAAATCCAGCTTATCTTAGGTAAGTCGCGAAAAACCGCTCACGTTATGAGCGCTGATTGGCTGATATGAACGTTATGCACTGACGGATGCGCTGATTGGCTTATGGCTACATTGCTTCGTCTTTCGGGCCATGTTCTGACCAACCAGAATGAAGATGTTATAAATCGACTCTTAGATTAGCCAATCAGCGTTCAAGTTTTCAATCGTCCTAAATAAAACTGGGATTTTTTGCAAAGATCCTGAAAATAACTCTAATAATTAATAACGAAAATCTTTCTGAGATTCATATCATCCGGTCCTTTGCAGTCATCTTTCTTTACCATAAACCTGAAAGAAACTGTCATATTAACCGTTGCAGTGTGAGAGATATGTAACTGTGTTTTAACCTTTTAATTTTAAGATCATTGTAATAAAGTCTATGTCAATCCAATTAAATAGAAAGGTAAACAAAGGGGTCACTAACCCGACCATAGACAATTCGCGCAGACAAGCCATGCTGTCTGCGGAGAAATATGGCGCACCGACGCCTTCGATGTTTTTGTCTTCGAAGTTTACTCCGTGCCGATTTGTGGAAATAAACTACATAACATAACATAACATCACACCTGTATTTCCCCGAAGGAGTAGGTAAATAAACTACTACTAAAAAATAAGTTTAGTGTTGTCCAATTGTAGTGCCAATTACAAATGAATGATTCTATTTGATTCATTGAATGAGTTAGAAACATAATATGCTTTTTTGTGACTTTTTTGAAATACATAAGTTGTTTTTTTTTTGTAGCAGGCTACCAAGCGGATTTCCAAAAACATGTTGGAAAAAGTCGTGAGCTATCAAGTTGAAACCTTCAAAATACGAATCAATGTGTTACTAATTTCATTTAGTGAGTGATACTGTGATAATTTTACCGTAATTGGGTTTGTTTACCTTCCTATTTAATTGGATTGACACAGACTATACCTATAATGTACCTATTGCTTTGTATCTATTGTATCTTACTTTTTAGGGTTCCGAAGTCCTACAAGGAACCCTTATAGTTTCGTCATGTCCGTCCGTCTGTCCGTCTGTCCGTCTGTCCTAATCCTTTACCGCTTAATAACTTCTACAGTTATAAACATAAGTAAATAAAATTTTGACAAAAAATGGAATAGATATAGATCTCAATTTTAAAAGAATAAAAAAATCTTGATTACGTATTTTAGGGGTGGCACCCATACATATGAAATGGCGATGAAAATATTTTTTTCGCTGCACCCCCTCGTGTGGGGTATCGTTGAATAGGTCTACTAAAATGAAGGTAATGTTTCATACACAACTTTTTTATCAGGTATACCCTCTGCGAAATACAGTTCGCCAAAGTGGCTTGCAATGTGTCCCCCCCCCCTGCCATTTCCAAACTATGCAACGTAGAAACTTATAGTCTTCAACATTGATAGAACTTTATAAAAACTCTCTTTTAAAATTATTTCGAGTATAATGTGATTATAAATTTTTGAGTTATAGTGAGAAAACTGAAAAATACTTAAGACGTCCTAGTTCATAGGTCATTGACCTTAGAGAAAAATGATCGTAGCAAATAATGCTCCTTTAGTTACTTTCTATTTAAAAAAATCACAAAAAGAAACACACTTCTTAAATTTAGCTTCATAAACTTAGCACTAGGTGGCGCTGTTTGCAAAAACTAAAATAGCAATGATTAATATTCGATTTGATTCGTTTGTAATTAGACCTACTTAAGGAACCCTATAATACTGAGCATGGACCGACATGCTCTTGGCCGGTTTTATACAACCTTATTCTCAGTTTATACTAAACTTCTCAAGGGGTATTTATTTGTACTCATCATTATGAACAATTTTTACCATGGGACCAAACTGAAAACACAAAAAAGAAAACAGTTGTTCCTGATATTTTACCGATTTATGTGAATACCAATATACGGCCAAAATTAATATCCGATCTATCCACGATTTGCCCTACTAGAGACAGGAATTTAACATAAGCTCCATACAAAATATGTCAAATTTCTATCTCCATTATGGTAAATCGTGGATAGATTGGATATTAATTTTGACCGTTAGGGACCTGCAGATTTTTTTGGCGATTACACTGTTGGTCCCATAGCAAAAGTTGTTCATAACGATGAGTACAATGACCTCTTAAGAAGTTTAGTTTAAACTAAGAATAAGGTTGTAGGTAGTTAGTTTTGTATTTTTATTATTATCATTGACAACAATAACTTTCATTTTGACTTAACAGTAATATTCATTGCGTAGTTATCGATAGGACGGATTGTCAAAACATATGGAGCAATGAGCAAATCAACTTGATTGTGATCGCGAGTGAGTGACATAATTCAACCTGTTACTGACGTTGGGCTACTTCTGAAAATAATCATGGTTGTCCAAAATTTTATATTTACTGTAGTTATTATGTAATTAATTTTGCTTGATATAAGTTATCTATATTCATTTATTATGTATTTGCTCGTAACTGCCCGTGGCCTCACTATCGGGATCCATCCGAAAACCAGCGCTACAACTTTTCGATGCTGTAGGTATGCTAAGATGGGGGCCTTTTTTGGTCTTGTATAGTGTTATTTTTAATCTTATTGTTTTCTATCAATGTTTCTGTATTCGCCTGTAACAAGACTAAAATAAATTATTTACTTTCTTTCTTTCCTTTCTTTACTTTCTTTCTAATATGAAGTTCTTGTTCCGATCTCAATCCATAGACGTAATAGACGTAAGATCTAGATAATGGCGGCAGTCCGTGGCGTACTATCTGCATGTTTATAAACTAAAATAAATAAATAGTACGAAATATATTACACATATAAATGTATTTATGTGGTGTTGATATAAAGGATAAGTATAATTGTTATACTTATTCTTTATACTAACACCAGAAAAATACATCAATACGTCGCAAAAATAATTTCAAAAATAATTTGATTGCTCTTCCGTTCATGACAGCTTGAAGGTGTCTGTGATTTGATGCTCATGTTAAAGCATTCGTAATTTAGATAAGTTTAGTAATTGACCTAAATTACAATTGCTCTACATGTCGCATCAAGCTTACTACGCGGACGAGGTGAAATCGTGTGTCTACAGAAGGTAAGATCTTTGTACTTAGTAATAATGTTATTTATCTACTAGCTTTTACCCGTGGCTTCTCACGCGTATTATTCAGAAATCTACATCACGGAGGATAAAAAAGGCGGACGGAATCTCGCTAAGACAAGATTAATTAAAAAAAAAAAAATGTCGCCCTCAATTCTCTCCTAAACCCACTATAATTTCGACAGAATTTTAACACACCGGACGGCGATATTGTTATTTTATTTGTGACTCTACTATAACGACTACCATCACACGAGATTTGTTACGTATTCGCGGCTTGTTGATTGTCTTGATTGAATAAAGAGTCCAAAATCTTTATAAATTAGTTTACATAATTGTATTATAATAGTAGTTTATGAAACTGTTGCATAATAGGGGTTATTAAAACACGAGTGTGAGTTTAAAAACCGAGCCGTAGGCGAGGTTTTTAATAGTATCACACGAGTGTTTTAATACCTAATTATGTCAGTTTCATACACTATTTTATCTAAACTCATACAATTTTAAATAAAATACCAAAGTCAAAATCTTCGTAACATTGTCGTTGTTTTTCTTGATTTCTCTGGTAAAAGATTGTTCGTCATTTACGTTGCTGCATCCAGAAATTCAGGCGGGGTCATATTCTCCTCAGTTCAGTATCACTGCTGTAGTCAGATATTTTTGCCCAGAATAAAACTTTCGACTTACAAAACCATAATAATAACGTAAACAATAACAATAAATTTACAAGTAACGATGACCAAATCCAGTAGGACGTGGCGCGCGGCCGCGCACGCGCGCTGCCGCGCGCCTACACAGATAATAAAATATAGTCTGGCGAAAACATTACAATCGGAACTAATTTTCTATCCTTGTCAGGATTCCGTCAATCTCTGTTTTATTATACAAAAAATATAAACAAAATGTAAACACTTAAATATAATTAAAAGCAATATGGCAATCCAAAGTTCTGCCAAAAACGCGATTTTAAACGATAACAATTTTCAATGTATGACAAGTGGCGCCACCCTGAATTTTGTGTACTCATTGGTGCCAAACTGTACGACTGCTAAAAAAAAGGTTTGAAAAAAAAGGTCGAAGTGTGCGGTTATGGAAAAAAAATTAAATTACCGCATTGTTTTGTTCAGCAAACTGTATCGTAATGAAACTTTTTAAATTTATTACAGGTGCATGTGCGTAAAGTATGTCATTATGACATTACTTTCGAGTTCATAATTCGAATTTTACGATACGAGTGTAGATAAAAATTATAATATGACATGTGGTCTGTGTTACCGTTGACGATACAATGCGTCAGGATGCGCGCGGGGCGCAGCCGGCGCGATCACTCCACTTTGATGATGCAGATGTATACCTACATTACCTACGTATATGTTTGTATAAACACGGCTTTTTGTCATACCATGTTTGTTCGTGACAGCCCGTACTTGTAAGCGAGCCGTCTTGCTATGAGTGCTTCACTTATTGTTTAGTGAGGTTCAGTCCGCTTATTAGGTTTTTTTTATTCGTCCATGATATACATCATGTTGTTGAAAACTTGCAATAATGACCTGCGCTTTGATTAGGAACGTGTGGTAGTTGGGAGGGGTCTTGAACCTTAACCCCCTTAGGGGATGAGTTTTTTTAAACCCTTTCTTAGCGCTCAACTCGTCAATAAGACACTCCTGTGTAAAATTTCATGATTAGACCCACGGGCTTAGAGTGCGCTTTGTCTGCTTGTTTTAGAATTTTATCAAGGCAAACGTAGCAGCCAAGTGGCGCCCCCATCAGTAAAAAAATATTACTGGCTGAATACATCATTTATCGAAAATTCGTTTTTAAAAATTGAAGTACAGGTACTGTAGTTTAATAAGAAACTATTAAGTCTGTAAATTATAGTTCACTGTAGTTGTAGTTATAAAAAAATGCGAAAAATTGCCACTTTTGGCGCTTTTTCTATCTACAACCATAGAAATATAACACATAGAAACCCAGTAGACGCACGCAGAGCGACGCAAATCCAGGTTAGCCTTAAAAGGCTAACCAAGCCTATCAGTACGTCATTGCTCAAGGACAAGTCTTAGTGCGAACCGCTCCCGCAATTTATTAAAATAATGACTTACTGTGCAGTGAAAGGGTGTCACAACTCGTCACATAATAACAAAAAACATTTATAGATCTTATTTCACGGGTAAGTACAACCTGGGATGTTATAATCTTGAGTCAAAACACAAAAATAATTCATAAACTTGACAGACGCCATAACAATGAAAATGTTGCTAGGTATGGGAAAATATTTTACCTCATATTTGTTTTTTCGTGAATACAGTTTGACAAAAACGTCTAAAATCAGAACTAATTTTCCATGTAATAATATAATTTTTGTATATTTTCAATTCAATTAAATAAGAGAGTTTTTTTTTTTTTTCTATGATTATTTAGTCAATCTTTGTTTTATCTTGCAAGAGATGTGTCTGTAAACACTTAAATTGAATTTATATGATTAGGGCTTTACAAAATTCTGCCAAAAACGCGATTTTAAAAGTTGTACATTTATCAATGTATGACTAGTGGCGCCCCCATTTTATGTAATCTTATGCCAAGCTATACTTTTATTAGTAGTGTTTTAGGATGAATAAAATATCGAAGGGTACCCGTTTCTTTTTTATGCTAAATAATTTTGAATTACGTATTTTGCATTTGCCAAATAATTATTATTTAAGGGCTGCCATTAGCTAAATCGTATTTTATTTTATTATTTTTAACGCTTCACATGCGGAAATATGCGAAGCGAAATCTAAAGACATGAATTGTGGAAAGAAAAAATCGCTAACGAGCAGGATTCGAATCTGCCGTATGGCGGCATCGAGCCGACGATCAAGTACCTACTCGTCCTCGACAGCCGATGGGACTTTGGGCCGCACTTTAAGCGGTTGGTGCCCAAGGTGGGGCCGCGGCTGCTGCCAAACCACCCGTATTACCGTCGTAATGCAAAAACCTGTTCTTAATGGTTTAATCATTCAGTTGACGTTTTCTGAACTTAGCCTTAATACAAAAATAAATGAATAGGTAGGTATCTAATAAAAAATATCTGACAGCTAAATGAATATTAACTTACTATTCACTGGCTGCAAAATTCTGAACACAACCTATTTTTCCCTACTTTTTCGGGAAAATGAAATTTACTTGCAACATTATTTGTGCGCTTGTGTGCCTGTTGGTGAGCTCGCTTAGACACACATAGATATTTTTTGCGCGTCGCTATAAGCTGATCTGTTAAAGGGAACTATCGGTCTATGTGTTATATGTCTATGTCTACAACTACAGCGAACTATAATTTTAGTTTCTGATTGATGTTTTTGTTGTTGATGTTGTTGTTCTGATGAACCGTAGTCACACGCCATTGCTAAAATGGCATGTAATATGGTGTGACTACGGTTATACGAAAACACTCATTATTAATTAGTTATCTTCAGTGAATTTGTCTCACTCTAACCTATATTGCTCTCACATAATTCTTACCAAATCATTTAGGTAACATACCTTTGTACTATTTGAGTGCCGGCTCTTCTCCATAGGACCAACATTTTGGAACCTTGCAACCATGGTATAATAACACCAGGTAGTCTCTTCCCGTGACAGCTAGGTCACGTGATTGCCTCCGTACTACGTCATCGGCCGTGGAGCCAATAGCGGGCTGTTAGCGTGACACTTGTCAGTTTGATGTGCTGCCACTTTGTGAATATAAATTACCCGAACAAAATGCATTTTTTCATTCATTTTGTTCTATAAAGAATCACTTTTTAACTAGTAATTTAATATGGTTTCCTTTATTAACTAATTAGATGAATAACACGAGATAACAAATAGTTAGGCTAGTTAGGAATTTATTTTATATTCATTTTGAACAAAAATCTCCTTAAGTATATTGAAGATATCAATCAATGACAGCACTGATCGTGACGTAGCTTGGAGGCATCGCGCTCTCATTGCGGGAAGAGAATACCTGGTGAAACATATTATTATACCATGCTTGCAACTAGATTCTTGACGTTTTGAAAGTGCATGTAAATGTTTATCCGAAAACAAAACTTTTTTTTTTGACACATTTTTTTAATAATTGTCATTCATTATTTAGAAAATCGACATCTTAGTCTTGTTTGTACCTTTACCTACACTCATATCGTAAAATTCCAATTATGAACTCGAAAGTAATGTCTTAATGACATACTTTACGCACATGCACCTGAAGTGAATTTAAAAAAATTCATTACGATACAGTTTACTGAACAAAACAATGCCGTAATAAAATTTTTTGCATGACCTTACACTTTAGCCCAACTAAGGAGTTTTTAATGCCACTTCGGCCCAACCAAGGTGTTTTCAATCCTTTTTTTTTACTTTCGTACAGTTTGGCACCAATGAGTACACAAAATGCAGGGCGCTACTAGTCATACATTGAAAAATGCTCAGAGGAAAAATGTTATCTTTTAAAATTGAGTTTTTGGCAGAACTTTGTATTGTCATATTTGGATTGTCAATAACCCCTGTTATGCAACAGTTTCATTAACTACTATTTCAATTGTAGTTTTTTGTCGTACTAGTTTGGTTTTAGTTTTTAGTAACTTTTTTTGATCCAGAGTTCCTCAACACGCACTGCATTTTGCTTAGCGTCATCTTTGGACATTATCTTTGCGAGTACTTCTGCTAACTTGGATTCGAAGTCTAAAGATTTCCAAGATGGCTACGGGGCAATAACTGATACGGATGGATTTTCGATGGTTTTACAAAGAAAACAGCCAGTTCAGGCGATTGACTTGTATTAAAAATATACGGCCAACCATTTCGTGTGCCAAACTATTACAAGTAAGTTAGTAGGACAGCATCGATCGATAGTTATTTTTGTACTTGCGGAAAAAATATCTGCATATTTACTGTTACCGATTGCATGGTAAAATGACCTCGGGGCTATATCCCTGACACAGTTACCAGATACCCTAGGACATTGTCACACATAACCTAGCCTAGGACATGGTGACGCAAATCACTAATGGTGTTCGGCATGAATCGTTTGCTTCTACGAAAGAAAGAGAAAGAAATAGTTTATTGAGAGGAAATGCGGGTGGTATTTTTTCCATACAAATGCTCTTGACTGTTTTCTTTCTGGTTTATAATTACAGAGCAATGTTTTTTTTTTTTGGAAAATAAATATCGGCTTTTTCTAAGCCCCTATGTTTCGTTTTTGTTGATCAATTATTTCTAGAAGCCGTCAAAAATATTTAAATTTCTTATTTAGACTGCTGTCTACATAGGATTAGTTTGTGTCTGTTTAGTCAAACCTCGAATTGTGACTTTTTTACTAGACTATTCTGTCCGAACTGCAGTTGTCCTTATCGCACTTATATGAGGAAAAGCGACAGCGATAGTTTCTTCAAATACCTAATCTTCAAAAGTATCTCTGCCTGCATTTCCTCTTAAGGCCTCGCAACAGGCAATAACAAAAGTATAATAAAACAATCAAATTACATGCTTATCTCAACGTGTATGGTATCTATAATAAAATGTGTTGTGTGTACATAAATAAATAAATAAATGAACATATGCTGGAACATCAAATCAGAAATGAGGAGATTCGCAGGAGAACGAAAGTGGCCGACATAGCCCGAAGAATTGCCAAGCTTGAGTGGCAGTGGGTGGGGCAAAATGATGGCCTATGGGGCAGTAAAGTTCTGGAGTGGTGACCGCGTACTGGAAGGCACAGCGTGGGTAGGCCCCTCACAAGGTGGACCGACGACCTGGTGAAGGTCGCGGGAACCCGCTGGATCCAGAAGGAGCAGGACTGGTCGTTGTGGCGATACTTGGGGGAGGCCTATGTACAACAGTGGACGTCTTTCGGCTGAAATGATGATGATGATGATGATGCTGGAACATCGAAATGTTGCAGCGCTGGTTTTCGGTTTGGCCTTATAGATCTTCGATCAAACATACATTAGATGCACGATCGCCGCTCGACAAACGGTGACATAAAAACTCTGCAATAATCGTTCGCTTTACGATCGTGCTAGCGGTGAGACGTTTCAAGATACTAAAATGTGTAGGAAAAATATAAAAATATACTCCAAATGTGCAAATAAATGATATAGTGCCGTATTTGTCATTGTCATAAACATAATAACAAGATTAACAAGTACACTTTATCGCGGGGACGTATTTTGACTGACAAACTGATAGACTGATAGACTGCGCATCTATAGTTTGTTTGATCGAAATTATAGATACACAAAGGTTGGATAGTGACTAATGTGTCATGACTAATCATGTTTTCGACACTTTATACATATTTATGGCTTATTCTAACATAAAATAACATCACGCCTGTATTTCCCCGAAGGGGTAGGCAGAGGTGTAATAGTACACCCACATTTCGCCAGTTATGTTCGCCTAGTCTACAAATTATTAAAACAGAAAATTAAAATATAGCCTATTCTACAATTATTATTGATACGTTTATCAACATTTATTAGGATTAACATGATTGATAAACATAACAATATCAGCGAGAAATCATAAACTAATTCAGGTTGGTTAAACAAAGACCTCTCCCCTAGATTTCTGCAACGCTCGATTAATTCCAGGCCATTTATATCAATCGGTTATGCGTGACCTATTGTGAACTTAACGGATTAGCAAGCTTAAGGTATTGGTCAGACCCATATAGGCTATTTCAACAGTCCTGTGACCTACCACTTATACGTGACCCCGGTAAACTCGACGTATTTCTACGATCGCCTTTACGTCCAGACCGCAGTAAAGGTGTTATTTAGTGAACACTAGTGAATACCACTCCTACTTCAGCTTACTGATCCTACAAGCAATGTCGGTCACTCTGGTTCTTCTCCGGATAATCTTGTTATCGATTTTATCCTTCAAAGAAACTCCAAGCATATCTCGCTCCATAGCTCGCTGAGCGACTTTGAATTTGTGGACTAGCCGAACTGTCAGTGTCCACGTCTCGGCACCGTAAGTCATGACAGGCAGGACGCACTGGTTGAAGACCTTTGTCTTCAAACTTGCCATGTCTGTCGAAGGACAGATAGATGGCCGCTGGAGCAGACGAGTGCTTGAGTGGAGACCGCGAATCGGCAAACGCAGTGTTGGGCGCCTCCCAGCCAGGTGGACCGACGACCTCATGAAAGTTGCTGGGTCTGGGTGATGTGACTGGATGCGGAAAGCAGAGGACCGAGTGTTGTGGCGCAATTTGGGAGAGGCCTATGTCCAGCAGTGGACTGCGATAGGCTGAGTTGATGAGTGAATACTAGAAGGTCTATTCTCGTTATTAAAAAATTTCAAAACCTAGTTCCAAACTAATTTAAATGCAATAATAATTTTAATGAATTTTTTCATTTTTTTTTTGCATTAATTTATTTTAATTTTTTAAATCTCAATCTCCTGATTGAATATGTTCCTTTTTGCCGTTTATTTATGCCACTTGGGTCAATAATGTTGTAACGAGGTCCAACTCTTTATGCTGCTCACCCTATGTTTGGTTTTCCTGGCCACTTTATTATACTTTCATCAATCCAAATTAAAAATTCTATTATATTCTAAAATCTTCTACTTTTTTAGCTCAGTTCTATATTTTACGCTGAAAGACACTCATGTGTCTGAGACTGTGTCTTGTAATCATTATATTATTTTTTAATAAACAGTCACCCCCAATTTCTGGAAGACAAAACCAAAAAACCCGACTGCATGTAAATACCTATAACTGAAAAGATGTGAACAAGACTTGTGTAGGTACATGTAGGTATATGTAAAAGTATCAAATCAACACGCAGGCGGAGGCTACCTGTGTTTTTGGTCATGAATTACATAAGTAGTTCATAGGTAGCCTCCGCCTGCGTGTTGATTTGATACTTACACATATACATGTACCTACACAAGTCTTGTTTACATCTTTTAGTGAGTACTTCTAATTTGTCTTTCCCCATACTAAATGCTTCGGCGTATACAATACGGTTCTTCTAACAAACCGAATACATAGAATTTCCGATCAATACAAGCACGTAGTTGTTTTTCTGGTAAAATGGCACAAATAATTGCATTGTTTAGTGCATAATAAATGTACCTAAGTCGTTAGGCGTGTCCCATTAAAACAGCCTTGTTGTTATGTCCTGTGATCGTAATGACACGGTCGTATAGACCAAAATGGAGTGACTCTCATTTATTTTCCTTATCAAATTTTAATGCAAGACTTACATTATCCACGTTTGGTCAGTAATGGCAGGTTACTTTTTTATTTCATTTTGTTTTTTTTTTATATCTGTTCTAAGGTTCTAAGTATGTGGTGGTTTTTCTTCCAAATAAATTCAATTTACAAGAAGCTAAAAATAATCAAGTCACAAACAGCACGTCACACTGTAAAACATAATGATACTTTGAGTGACTACTGCGTGCATCGAAACGATTTTAATTAATTAAAAATTTAAAATTTTAAAATAACTGTAAACACGCTTGTCATCTTAGTCTTCCTGCGACCACGTACGCTGCAAAGCTTTCGAAACGTCAGCAAAACCATATACGCAATGTAATCCGGTAAAACTGTTTTATAATAATGTGTAGTGATCACGAAAACCTAAGAAATTAACAGTTAAACCAAATGCGACTTATCCTCAGTATTTTGCAAGGAGCGACTGCTATCAAACCCCATACGACAACCCATTTACTGGGTAACACTGACATTCGGAAGTTAGACCAGTTATTAGACTTTTTTAGGCCTGACTACCCTAAACGACTGTCACAGATATTTGTATGACAAACTTAACGTGCTCTCCGAGGAGCGGAGGGGTCTCGAAGTATTACGAAACGGTCACCCATCCACGGACTGACCGCGGCAAGTGCAGCTTAACCTCGCAGATCGTAGAAGCCGCGTGGTTTTTACTTCGCCACTAGCCACTCATACAAGCACCTGGGTAAGGACCAAATTTTTGGGTGCTATCGCACAACGTAAATTGCAACTCTCCTCTCTCAACTTTTCCGCTGTGATTACTTTGTGTTATGCTGTCTGGAAATTACTACAAAAAAAATAAAAAAATAAGAGCGTAATGCTGTGATTTTTATTTTGCGACAGTTCGAAAAAATTGGTTCTTACCTACCCAAGTATCGATGTACAAACAAAAACTAAATAAAATAAATAATAGTACATTACTGTCGAGGCCTGAAATGAAGCAATTAATATTAAAAGCCGAGTAATATTGGAAGTACGATGCGAAGCCGAGTACTTCCCAAGTGATTTTGAAACTAAACGAGGCCGTTAATTGCTATTTCGGCCGAGACTTGTATAGTACTTTTCTCTCATTTGCGAGGAAACACAACACAAATTAATTCAACAGTATCTCATTTTCATTCACGCCAATTCGCCCGCGCGCGGTTCTTGTTCTATTTTCAAAATTTAAAAAAAAATACGCATTCGTCCTGTATAATGATAAATATTTTGTACCTAAAAACACCTAATTTATGTTAGTGTGTACTTAAAAACCTCGGTAGCATAATTTAAAAAATAAAATTCAATGCAATTTCTATTATTGTCCTGTTGGATATTACCGGCCTGTTATTTCGTTGCGTACGGAAAAGAGCCGATTGTTGTTTTCTTTTTTTTGAATAATGAACTAATTTCCGAGCAAGTGGGAGAAAATATTATTTATCATTATTTAGGAGAAAACAAATATGCATTTGAAAGCACTACGAATCAATTGGATCAGCAGATGTACGAAACTTTTGATACATTTGCTTATCGCAAAAACAGCTGAAAGTGGTACAAAAACGCCTGCCGCCGCTGAATGCGCTAAAGCAACAGCTGCTTTATGTGGGCCACGGTCGCTTGACGCTACGTGTAAGGCCACAAGGCCGGTGGGAATTTGCAAAAGATGTAGTAGTAAGAATCACACTAATAATACAAGATGTTGATCTGTAACTGTGCCATATTTCTAGAGCAAATGAAAAATAATGTGCTTAGTCATGTAAAAATACTTTAAAAATTCCACGATTATTTATTACCCAAATTTTCACTTAGCATGGCAAATTCTTCTAGTCCATCCAAAGGTTGTCTGGAAGAGATGGCCTTGTGCGAGAAGACCGCCCATTGTACTTATTTAATCTTTCTGTAAACTATTGTCTTTGTTTTCGTTTGGTGTAATGTACAATAAAGAATCATCATCATCATCATCATTTCAGCCGTAAGACGTCCACTGCTGGACACAGGCCTCCCCCAAGCATATATTGGGGGGATATGCCATAATCGCCACGCTTGGCAGGCGGGTTGGCGATCGCAGTTGGTTGGTCAAATACTCAGAGAACGCTGCTGCCCATCCTCTGGTGAATCCCTTAGTCGCCTTTTACGACACCCATGAGAAGATATAGGCTGGTGTAATTCTTTACGTCCGGCACCACACGGAACGAAAGAATAAAGAATATAATAAATAAATAAATACAAAGGTTTGCGAATAAATGAACGAACGACTCGGAAAATAAGTCATCGGCGGCATTGTCATAGGGCGGAAATACCTACAATTTTTTTTGGTGGTTACACACGCATCGAATTTGTGTTGCACGTGACACACGGAGGGATTTTTTTCTTTACAATAAAAAAATGTTATTAGTTTTTTTAATTGACTCGTGTTTAATATTAGTGGTATAGTCATCTCCTTAAATATGGTACGAACACAGATCAACATGTTGTATAAATGGGACATTACTTCTGTCTGGTAACAAAAAGCCTTTCAACAGATTGTAATGAAAGAGGTAGCGTGAGACCTGGAGAAAGTCATCAGCTACTTTTTATCCAGGAAAAATAAACACTTCCCGAGGGATGCGCGATAAACACAGAGTTGACAACTAAGGGTATTTTCCCCTAAAATTAGGGTACTTTCCCCTTAACTAAGAATATTTTTTTTTAATTAAATTAAATTAAAAATCTTTTATTTCAGACTGTAAGATTTTTTCGATGCGTTGGATAATTTTTGGGGTATAGATTTTTTGGGTATTATTTAGGGGAAAATATCAGCCGTACATGCTGCAGACAATTTTTTTATATTGTAGAAACCTGTGATATCAGTGATATTTCCTTGATTTTCCTTACGTTTTCTGTATAGGGTAGGACGGCGAAACGAGCTAGAGGCCCACCTGATGTTAAGCAGTTACCTTAGCCCATAAAAACTGCAATACCACCTAGGCTGTTGCCTAAATGATAGCGCAAGCCGGTTCACCAAACTGAGACATGAAGATGGAAAGTCTCATGTGATTTTAATTTCACCGGCACCCGTACACTTCAGATCGAAACACAACAATGCGAGCATCACTGTTTGGCGGCAGAATTGGGAAGATCGTAGCACTTTCCCGGACGAGCTACCTCACAAGTAGCTCTACTACTACATTAAAACAAGAAGGTCTGTCTACATTAAAACATTGTCCGCTGTGCTTATAGCCTCGTGGTGGTGATTTAAATAAACGGCGCGCGTGTCTGTAGGTCACGTGACATTTACGTTTACTATTTAATTGGCCACTAGGTTTATTAAAAAACCCTTTATATTAGCACAGACTAATGTTTTCTTGCCCATCTGTATTTAATGTTTATAATAATTCTAGTAATAATTAACACAAAACCTATCGCTTTGTCTTGAGAAAGTCTCTAACGTATTGAAAGTCTTTGACCAGTGTGTGATGCCAATAATTAATAGTGGCACTCAAACGTGGTCGCTCACGATGGGCCTGATAAGAAGGCTCAAAGTTACTCAAAGGGCAATGGAGAGGGCTATGCTCGGAGTGTTCCTGCGTGGTCGAATCACAAATGAGGAGATTCGCAGGAGAACGAAAGTAACCGACATAGCCCGAAGAATTGCCAAACTTAAATGACAGTGGGCGGGGCACATTGCTCGCAGAACGGATGGCCGATGGGGCAGTAAAGTTCTGGAGTGGCGACCATGTACTGGAAGGTGCAGCGTGGGTAAGCCCCCCACAAAGTGGACCGACGACCTGGTGAATGTCGCGGGAATCCACTGGATGCGGAAATCGCAGGTCTGATCGTTGTGGCGATGTTTTGGGGAAGCCTATGTCCAGCAGTGGACGGTCTTTCGGCAGAAATGATGATGATGATGTATTGCTTCGAATACTCCGCATCTCATCATGAAAAGGCATCATGGCATGTCATCTGAGAAGGCTTTTGTTTTCAAACAATGAATATTATGGAAAAATTATTATCATCATCATTATTTAACAAGACTTGGAAGAGATTCCATCTTTACAAAACAGTTTTTAATTTGCCTCTTTCGATAAAAACCAATGAAAATACAATGCAATACAAATATTCTTAGTATTGTACACAAAATAATAAAATAATAAGCAACATAGTACAAGAGTTATTATCTTATTCTTAGTTTATACTTAACCTGCAAAGGAGTCTTTCTACTGATCATTATTAAACAACTTTTAATATGGAACTAAACCTGAAATCGCAAAAAAGAAAACTGGTGTTCCCTACATTTGTGTTCACATAAATTGATAAAACGTAGGGAACAGCTGTATTTTTTCGCGATTTCAGTGTTAGTCCATAGTAAAAGTTGATCATGATGAGGAGTACAATGACCCCTTTTCAGGTTGTATAGAAGTTATGTACAATGGGCGGTCTTATAGCTCAAGGCGAACCTAGGCCTCTCCTAAGTTGCGCCACAACACTCGGTCCTCTGCCTTCCGCGTCCAGTCCCCCCCAGCCACCTTCTTCAGGTCGTCGCGCGTCGGTCCACCTTTGGGGGGCGTCCTAAGCTACGTTTGCTAATTCGCGGTCTCCGCTCAAGGACTCGTCTGCTCCAACGGCCGTCGGTCCTTCGACAGACATGGCGAGCGCACTTCCACTTCAGCTTACTGATCCTACAAGCTCTGTCGGTCACTCCGGTCCTTCTCCGGATAAACTCGTTACGGATTTTATCCTTCAAAGAAACTCCAAGCATAGCTCGCTCCATAGCTCGTTGAGCGACTTTGAATTTGTGGACTAGCCCAACTGTCAGTGCCCACGTCTCGGCACCGTAAGTCATGACAGGCAGGACGCACTGATTGAAGACCTTCGTCTTCAAACCTAGCGATATAGGCGACGAGAGAACTGCGCGAAGTTTGTAAAGACGACAATACACAAACAGAACCGGGTAAATCTACCTTTTTCAAAGGCGTCTGAAATAATTAGTAACTGAAACATTCGCATTCTGCTTCGCGAATCAATATCGAATGGTAGAGTTTTAATGGGGCTTTCATTATTGTATTATAAAAAAGCCCCCGTCACAGAATAGAGTAAAATTGAGCCATAAACTACTTCAAAGGGCACGCGAGCAAGGTCACGTGCAAAAGCTAGAGCTTTTCAACAAATAGTGGTAAAATAATAGTGGTTTTCAGATTCATTTTTCATAATTTGATTTCATTGTTTAGGTACATCGTTTGTCACCTCGTAAGCATTAAGCCTCCACGTGGAACTACACCTAAGTTCGTCCACACCTAAGTTCGTCCAACGTATTCTTTGCAATACCACACCACCCGGGAAGGCAGCGTGGTTACGTAGGACTACACCTAAGTTCGTCCACACCCACATACCAGTAAGCCTCTAGACGCCTATTAGCCGGATATCCCCGGTCACGAAGCATATGCAGTAGCACTGCATATCTAACGCCCAGCCACCAATCGGGACGTCACTCCGTCAGCGAGCGGCACCGAACATTTGAGCCGACCAATCATAACGCGCCGTCCGCCCCCCGGTCCGCACCAACATTTTACGACTGTGTTCTCATGCAAAACTTTGTTTATGTCTTGAGGCTTACTGGTCTGTGTCCACACCTAAGTTCATCCAACACATTCTTTGCAATACCACACCACCCGAGAAGGCGGCGTGGTACGTGGGACTACACCTAAGCTCATCCAACGCATTCTTTGCAATACAACATCACTCGGGAAGGCAGCGTGGTTATGTGGACTACACTTAAGTTCATCCAACACATTATTAGCAATACAACATCACCAGGGAAGACAGCGTGGTTATGTGGAGCTAACTCCGCCGTATGCCTACACACACCTTGGGTGGATGAGCCGTGAGAAGTGCTTACATGGCATTCGCGACCCATCCAGCGTGGTCTACTTCTGGGCCTGCTTCAGGCATTACTCTCCTCTGGTGATAACCGGGTGTATTTGGGACATCACTGCAAATCGAGGGCCATGCGATGCGGCTGATAGACTCCCTAAGCCATCGCTCGCTACTCTTAGTACGGCATCAGGTAGCACGACCAGCGCATCCTGGACAGTCAGCGTTATTGCCACACCAACCTCGCCGGTATGCTAATTAGCTCATAACAACATGAGTGAAAGCCATCTTGCCGTCACTTCACGGTGAAGATGCTATAATATACAAAACCAACACATTTCTTCAAATTTCAGAGAGTAGAATAAGTTATAAGTAAGGTCCTCCCGGCCGAATTTCGGTCACGGCGGCTAATATTCAACTAACAGACTGTACATGCCTATAAAGTATGAGGATTTTGCTCGATTTCCACGGGATTCCCTCATTAAAATTCTGACTTGGTGACTACCTTGAGAGCATACTCTTTCAAACAAAAGAAGAATTTTCAAAATCGGCCCACTATTGACGAAAAAATCTGTGAACATACATAAAAAAATACATACCTACAGTCGAAAATAGAACCTCCTCTTTTTTGAAGTCGGTTAAAAAGAGGCAAAAAGTATAACGAAAGACGAAGGCAATGTTCATGCACTTCTTTGTTCGGGAAGACAATCATTTCCCGAGCAAAGAAAACAAACATAGATTGCTCATTCTTTGCCATTACATGCATTCGCTCCCCGATTCTTAGAGTATTGCACGAACTCTTCATTACACAATCAATCTTATGCCCTTATAACAAAGTTGGTAATCGATTGTGCTTCTTATTGTTTACCATTTAGAAGACTATTACAATATTCTTGTTAAAATAATAAGACTGGTGTATTTCATTTCTATCTCCCATAATTTTGCCAAGCTATTGTTTCAATTCATCATCAACTCAGCCTATCGCAGTCCACTGCTGGACATAGGCCTCTCCCAAGTTGCGCCACAACACTCCATCCTCTGCCTTCCGTACCCAATCTCTCCCAGCAACCCATGCAACCAAAATATATAAATAATCATGAATGTCATTAATTAATAATTCACAGAAAAAAATCTGTCGGAATGCAATATTACCTATTATAGTTATTTTTAGTA
Organism: Asteroscopus sphinx; assembly: GCA_949699075.1. Taxonomy (NCBI): domain Eukaryota; kingdom Metazoa; phylum Arthropoda; class Insecta; order Lepidoptera; family Noctuidae; genus Asteroscopus; species Asteroscopus sphinx. The sequence continues at coordinate 2,694,630 of OX453002.1, read as the reverse complement.
AAGTTATTGTTGAGTTTATTACTTAGATTCTGAGTAATAAACTCAACAATAACTTTACTTTAACTCCGCCGTAGACGGTCCCAAGCCCGTTTGAGAAAGGAGGAGGGTTGGCTGTGATTAGCGTACACCCAAATACATCAAAGAACAAGATAGCCATAAAATACGCCAACGCCGAGTAGTGGGCGGCGGTAAAACTAACCTGCTGAATCAGCTGGACTATAGGAGTCTTGGGAACTAAATACCCCAAAACAACCTGATGTAAAAGGTAATAGGAACCCAAAAAGACAATCTGAAAAGACCTTCATGATGCAAGCTAACGATGAGAATGCTATTTTATCTGAGGATCCAGGAAAAACGATAACCGAATTGATGAGTGTGAAATATGTATCTGAAGACGCATCGGCAGTGCACCATCAGGCTCCCAAGATATTAGATTTAATTAAAGTCCATGAAAAGCCTTTGATTTGTCCTAATTATATAATGAGTACTTGGCATGACAGTACAATGTTTTCCTCAGGATACGAGTCTGACAGAAAAACGATGAAGGGATAACAGCGCCTCAAAAACTAGAACAATTTGTCAATGTCAAAATTTGGCTACAAGTGCTACAACACAGTGAAAGATAGAAATAATCAATTCGCAAAAGAGCAAAGCGCGTCGTTAAATTTAGCCATTTCGAATAATATTATGAATATTTCCAGACAATACTGGCTAGAAATACGAAAGCGCATTAGTATGACTTGAATCAATTAAACAAAATATGGACAGACAATACCACGGAATACTTCTTCATTTCCTCTATGGACAATACAGACATGAACATAACCATTCAGCCAAAAATAAAACTAGTCCGCACATAGTGTCTTCTCCATTTTACAAGCTTTTTTCTATATGAGAGCTACGTCTAAAGGCAAAGAAGCAACGTTCAAAATGTGACTCCGCAACCAGCAACAAATGTTTCAGTCCTAAAAATTGGGGTCGTAGCCGAAAACATTGGAGAGAGAGATCAGATATTATCGTCCAACCAGCTGGAAATCCCTGTCATCGCCGCATTTCCACGAAGCAACAGATAGAAACAAATGGAGGCATACAGTAGACAAACTAAAACGCAGTCAACTTACGATCCAATGGACAACGATTAAGAAAAAGTTGACATTAGTATTGAAGTTTATCTAATAAAATTACGAAGCCTAACTGATAAACCGACTGACAAAGATTAAAATGCTAGTTCTACTACAGAACAAGAAATAGTTACAGGCGTAACCAAAGATTCAGAAATTGGTTATACAGAAAACAACCGTACCTTGCGCGTATCAAAGGTACGTTTATTGTATACTACACTGAACTACTGACTCCGAGTGCCGAGTAAGGGTGCGTGGTTACGTAGGTCACGTGTCAAAGTGAGCCAGGGTTCTACATGGAGAAATGCTTCTTTTTATGATGTAGGAGCTTAAACAGAAATATTATTTGGAAATTCCTTCTCTTACTTTTGACGTGAGCAAAGCCACCCGAATGCTGCTCGATTGCTCGTTTTATACATAGTTTTATCTATAAACAAAAAATAATACATCACCAGAGGTCTACGCTCGAGGTTTGCCAGTGAGTAATGGAGCATAGTATCCTGGGAGTCAGACTCTCAGACCGAATCCAGAACACAATATTGCGCTCCAGAACACAGTTTGCCGACGTAACCCAAAAAGTTGCCAATCACAAGCTAGGCTGGGCCGGACATGGTTACCGAATGTTGGACAACTTTTAGGCAAAAATTTGTATATTAGTCGGTCCCGAAAACGTCCAACGGCATCACGGCAGACACAGGCGAAGGTGGTGGGACGAGGCTGACAAAAAATCAACAAAAAAGACAGCACAAGCTGAAAAAAAATCAAAATAAGACAAGAATAAACATACTAACTCCTAGTTATTTTTGTTATGGCGTCCAAAAGACAAAAATAATCTCTGCCCGACAAAAAAGCGATCGATGAACTAAACTTACCACTACGGTGTATACAATGCGCAGTTTTAAAGCTAAATAAAAGTAGGGGCAGATAGCAAGGACTGTTGTATGCATAACAAGACCTCAACATGCAAACACTAGAAGCAAATCTTGATAAACTGGCGGGTAGGTAATTTCACTGCTTAACGAACTTTCACACCAATCTATAGCAGTTTACGTTGAAGTTGAGAAGGTCGCTGCCCCACTTGCAAATTATTCGAAAACCAAGGTCAAGAGCATATCATTATGGTACCACAGTGGCTTCAGTGATACCACAGTTTGCAGATTTTGTCGCGAAAAGGATGAGATGCCCATCCATATCCTATGCAAATGTGATGCCGTGCACCACATAAGAAGCCAGCATCTTGGAGGCCACGTCATCTCAACGCAGGAGATCAAATCCTCCTCCCCCAAGGTCATAGTCGACTTCATGATTTACTTGCAGCTTGGAGAAGTGCTGTAATACTGCAAGAGGCGTCACAATAGATCTTACCAGGTCACAGTGGATTAGTTAGGGGCATTCAAGACCCCTAACTCTTTCCTTAAGGTGAATGCTACAGGGTAGCCCGCGAAATTCAAATTTTTTGGCGTTTTTTGCAAATTGTACCTTTATTTCGCGTTGCATATCGGTTAAAATATGATTGGCGGAAATAGTCACAATATATCTAAGGAATAATACTCGTAAAAAATATTAACCTAGCTCTATAAGCTGTATAAGCTCGGAAATCGATAATTTGATCGTAAATTAAAATTATCGAGCTAGTACAGCTAATAGAGCTAGGTTTATATTTTTTACGAGTATTATTCAGTAGATATATTGTTATTATTTCCGCCAATCATATTTCGACCGATATACAACGCGAAATAAAGATACTATTAGCAAAAAACACCGAAAATTTTGAATTTCGCGGGGTATCCTATAGCATTCACCTTAAATAATGATGTTATTATGGTGCTGACATTTTCTGGGTGACAGTTAATTGGTGATTTAACCCTTTAATTCTCCACTTTTAATCGACTTGGAAGAAAATCTGAAAGTTGATGTGAAGATATTTTTGTATGTTAACTGATAAGTCTGAGATGTCTCAATTGATGTGTGATGATGTGCTTTACTTTTTGATTGAAAGATGGTTTAAACCACTGTTATGTTTGGTTCAAAGCTGATCACATTTAGTTATGCATTCAGTAGTCATGAAACCCTAAATTATGTCAAAGCATCACAAGTGGACTGAGTGTTGTGGTGCAACTTGGGAGAGGCCTATGTCCAGCAGTGGGCTGAAAAAGGTAGGTTGATGATTACAAGTACGACGCATATTTCTAACACTAACACAACTAGTTTGTGCGACTACATCGATTGACGAGTGAGATGTTAAATGTAAATGTGTAAATATTTTTCATTAATATTTAAATTTATTGAGAACTGTACACTTTTAATCATCATCATCATCATTTCATCCGAAAGACGTCCACTACTGGACAAAGGCCTCCCCAAGCATCGCCACAATGACCGGTCCTGCGCTTACCGATATATGTACAGTCGAGGAAAGAAAAGGCTCGTCACATTAAGGTTTATTTTTGCTTGTACTGGCATGTAACTATTATGATAGTTGTACGTACACCCGCCTAACTATCTCTCGTTCGCAGTTTGAAAAGGTAACATGTACTCGCGACACGTTTAAAGGAATCAATTTGAAAATTTGCGAACCTTTTCGTTCATCGACTGTACTTACTTATGATATATCTATAAAGACAGTTTCTTCGTCCGTATGTCTGCAGGGTGCAAACTAAAAATCAGCGCTGGATGTTCCACGCCAGCACTTGCTGAGTTGGTGACCCTTTTGGCATGGGAATGCCCGGCAGCAACTTCATGTTTTACTTCTAACTAACTTTAGTATTTTTATTAATGTTATTTTTGTGCTGTCCTGTCACTGTTCTGTGCCAAATAAAAAGGTTTTTCTTTCTTTCTTTCCGCATTCAGCTGATTCCCGTGACCTTCACCAGGTCGTCAGTCCACCTTGTGGGGGGCCTACTCACGCTGATCCTTCCTCCACTTACGTAATAATAATTAAATTAATAATACCAAATATTGCATTCCCAAACCAAAATTGCAGACATATAGACTACACGCCTGCTTAGTTAAAGTGGAACTGGGCTGACCACATTTACTGCATACCGGAGGGGCTATGGGCATTAAAATCAGAGCAGCTTGGATCCCACATAGCCGAAAACGATAGTGCGTAGACCCATAAGGAGATGACGGAAGGAGCTGGACTCCTACTTCAGGGATTAGCCGCAAATTACGAAAGACCGATCTAGGTGGAAGAAAGGAAGGGACACCTCTGATTGGGACAACACAGGCTCATAAAAATATAGAATTAAGCAAATTAGTGAAAATCAAACCTAATATATTGCCACGTTGTATAGCAGCGCTTATTCTTTGTTCAAATAACAAGCCAGCTTTCTCACGCGAAGTGTCGATCAGTTTCTAAGAAATTTCCTTGAATAGGAGCTGTGCACCCCATGGCCCTAGCGTTTTGACTCCAAATGGCTCAAGGTCATAGCCACCATTAGGCTTACCAAGTCACAAGGTTTTACATTGCCATTATTATACAACGAATAACTGAAAACCTCATAAGGGCTCATTGTACTCATCAGTTTGCACAACTATTACTATGAGACCAACAGTGAAATCACGAAAAAAAAACAGCTGTTAACTACCATTTATGTAAATAAACAAAGTGTAGGGAACAGCTATTTTTTTTCGCGATTTTTGTAGTGGTCACATAGTAAAAGTTGTTCATACTGATGAGTACAATGACCCCTTAAGAAGTTTTCTGTTATTTCAGTAGCATGTTGTTTATAGCCTTGTCAAAATATATGTCGACAATCTTTAACGGGTTGTTTGGAATGCAATAAATAAATAAATGATTATAATAAAACAAGTTTAACTGGATTATATTGCGTATATTATTTAAAATTGGTTTTCCTGACGTTTCGAAAGCTTTGCAGCGTTCGTGGGCGCATGGAAGACTAAGATGACAAGCGTCTTTACAGATATTTCTAAAAAAATATCTTAATCTACCGTACAGTTTTTGAACAGGATGCGGAAGGCAGAGGACCGAGTGTTGTGGCGCAACCTGGACGAGCCCTATGTCCAGCAGTGGACTGCGATAGGCTGAGTTGATGTACGTTTTTTATTAATAAAAATCGTTTCGATATAATCCGGTTAGACTTGTTTTATTATAATGTGTAGTGATCGCGGAGACCTAAGAAATTATTAAATGAATTATGTCTGTTAAAATTAATGTTATTGAAATAATTATGTACCTTAGATAGCTTAATGAACATAAATCTACCTTCTAAGGTGTTTTCTAGCTATGAATTAAGAAGTACGGTAGTACTGACTGGTAAGTCATTTATTCTTTTAGGTCATTATTATTACTTTTTAAAACTTTAATCTTCTTTTGAGTAGGTTATAAACCGTTTCTATGTTAATTAATGTAATCGGTATTAGTACCGTGTTAATTAACTGTAAATAAATAAATAAATTTTATAATTATACCCGTATGCTTATAACTAATTTCGTTAGTTCTAACACCTTACACGAAACATTTCAAGTACTGTATCAAGCTCAGATATAGTGTTATATCAGACTATAGCATCTAACTTAACATAACTTATTTATGTAGTTTGATAAAAAAGTAGTAGTAGGGTTACTTGCGGTACCATTTAGGTAACCGCCTACCGCCTAGGTAGTATTGCAGTTGTTATGGGCAAAGGTAACCGCTTAACATCACTTGGGCCTTTAGCTCGTTTCGCCATCATCATCATCATCATCATCATGCTCCTGCCCTTATCCCAATTTATTTGGGGTCGGCGCAGCATGTTTTCTTCTTCCATACATCTCTATCAGCCGTCATCTCCGTGTTCACTTTCTTTCTATTCATATCATCTTTCACACAATCCATCCATATTTTCTTCGGTCCCTCTTTTCTTATAGCCATCAACATTCATACTTAAAACTTTCCTCGTAACATGCTCCTCATTCCTCCTCATCACATGTCCATACCATAACAGTCTATTGCTACTTAACTTCTCTGTCACTCGCACTACTTTCAGAATCCCTCTTACATATTCATTCCTTATCCTATCCACTCGTTTCGCCATCATATACTATAAAAATAAAAAAAACTTGTGAAAGAGCTCGTCCGGGGAAGTATGTACTACCACCGTACCTACTTCTGCCATAGTGATGCTTGCATTGCTATGTTTTGGTGTGAACGGTACGGGTGCCGGTGAAATTACAAACACATAAGACTTTTTATCTTCATGTCTCAGTTTGGCGAAAACCTTTTTTTGCCGGTTGGAAAATTTAGATGGTTTTGAAAGAAGAAAAAAGAAAGAAAAATGATTTATTGCCACAACAAGACGACATGCGGTAGGTGCACATAAAAAATACTTAATTAGGTACATTTCTTGAATCATTTTATCAATGTATGATACCTACTTTGCATGTCGTAGCTGCGGCAAAGAGGTCGACACTCAGCATGATGCTGTGTTGTAACGTGAGTCACAACACAGCGCTGATTTTCAGTGTCAACCCCAAGTGATGATGAGCGGGTGCCAAGCCAGCAAAAGCAGCCAATGATTATTATACCCAAAACAAATAAAGCAATAATTATTATATAAGAGTGTGTGGGGTGTGTGTGGGGGGGTGTGTGTGTGCGTGTGAACTGTTACAAATACTTTATATTATATACACATACTTACATAACCATATTATTACATACATGATATTAGTATTTATTATTGCAGTAGTTATGGGCAAAGGTGTGCGCTTCACCAGGTGGGCCTTTAGCTCTTTTTACTATTCTGTACTATAAAAAAAAACCTAGTGAGCTTTAGACCACACGACTGACATGACTGAAGTGAAACTTCACAGGAAATAAAAAGAGAAGTACGCTCGCACCTGTCTGCGTTGCTCAATGCGTTACGAAATCACACTTTTCGTAACGCATTCACCAGCTTACTCCCCAAGTCAAACGTGGGTAAAGAAGTTTTACTTCAAAAACACTTGCTTTGTGAAGGAAAACATCGTGAGGGACCCGCACACTTGAGAGTGCTCGTCCAGTTCTCGATGGTGTGGGTAACCAAAAGTGTGTAGCAAGAAGATTTTCTTCGTAGAAGTATGGCCTGCTTCTGGAAAATTTATGGCGAATATTCTTATTATATACTCGCCCTTTGTTTTCCAGGGCCGGACTTACTTATAGTACACCGCCGTCGGAAAGAAGTTGAAAAGAACATGAAGAAGCGAAGGAAGCGAATTGCATTATTCAGTCTTCACGAATAGAGTTCAAGTTTGCTTAAACTATGTAATAATAATAATTTTTTTTTTTTATTTTTTTTTTTTTAAAGTTTTTTATTTATTTAATATTTAAAAATATAAATTATAAGTTTGTGAGATTAATAAAGGGAATAATAATAATATTTTTGGGACATTTATACACATCACCATCTAGTCCCAAACTAAGCAGAGCTTGTGGTATGGGTACTAGACAATGGATATAATACGTATATACTTTTTTTTTTTTTTGTAAATCATTTCAGCCGAAAGACGTCCACTGCTGGACATAGGCCTCCCCCAAGCATCGCCACAACGACCGGTCCTGTGCCTTCCGCATCCAGCGGATTCCCGCGACCTTCACCAGGTCGTCGATCCACCTTGTGGGGGGCCTACCCACGCTGCGCCTTCCAGTACGCGGTCGCCACTCCAGAACTTTACTGCCCCATCGGCCATCCGTTCTGCGCATAGAGGAAATGAATATAATAGAGGGGAATTGTGGGCGGGATAGGCGCGCCGCGCTTTTGAGCAGACGCGCTAATGTAACCAAAATCCGCGACATTGCGTCCAGGCTGTGACAGAGTACGTTGCTGTGCGAAAAAATAATAATTATGCCGTCTTGCGCCATTATATCATGCCGAAAAAGAAGCGAGGTGTGTAGTTTAACTAAAGGAGGGATTTCTTTTCATCGGTAAGTCTAAAAACCTTTAATTAGTTGTGATATTTGCAAATATTTTCTTAGTATTATGTGATTCATGACAAAAACGATGTTATCGCAAACTGATAAAAAAATATACATTGCTTATAAAACATGGATATCGACTTTCACTACGTGAGTAACCGCGTAATGTATTGCGTTTCTTTCGATGTCGCCTTCAAGTTATTTGCCTGACTGTCACCAAAATCCCCGTGTATCGATAGTGTAGTAACATATTGAATGCATTATCGATATAATTAATTCGGTGTATACTTTCTGTTTTAAAATAAATATTCCTCATTTTTATTATTTTAAATGCATAATAATTTTATTTTTAGGTAGATATTTTTTTAAATTATTTATTCGCAATTTCGAGTTTTGATATTTATCAATTATCATAATCATCATAAACATAAACCACATTAAAAAAAGTAAAAACCGACTAAAAAAAGAATAAAAAAATAAAATTTGTGTGAAACAGTTTAGGGAGTAAGTGCCTTTGATTCGGATAGATTTAAGAAAAAACTGAAAAAAAAAAAAAAAAAAAAAAAAAATTATATTTTTTTTAAGTCGGTTTTTTTTTTTAGTTTATTATTTTGAGTGGAATTAACAATAGAAAGACAAGCGATTGCTGTAATCCCCGATAATTTGCTGTCATCCATTGAAGAGTTCCCTCTTTATCTCCTACGACCTTCATCAGATCTTCACCAAATGATTTTTTCTGAATGCAAATGCTTGACTTGTTGATGAATATACCTAAATTGCTATGTGTATGCCTATAATATTTGAGAAGTTACCTCAATTTCACATGGATCCCATCATCAAAACTGGATTTTGATGAAAATGGAACCAATCTGGAAGTATATCCTTTCAAATAAATAAATAATTTTCGAAATCGGTTTATAAATGACGGAGTTCTGAGGTACAAAAAAAAACATACAATTGAATTGAGAACCTCCTCCTTTTTTGAAGTCTGTTAAAAATCGGGTTTTAGGCTCGGTTTCCACCAAAACGCAGAGACGAGATGTGTCGCAAGCCACCAATATGACATGCGTTAGATATAGAATAGCTGGTTGACTGGGAGAGAAAGCCAAAGGCATTAAGTCCACCTCTGTACATGTATTGTATGAAGTTTAAATAAATAAATAATGTTGAAGCTAGGCGGTGAAATATGAAAATAACGCAATCCTATTGGTTGTTCGACACATATCCTCTCCTCTTCGTTTTGGTGGTTAAATACCTTTGTTATGTATGGAGTTTGGATTACACCCGGTTTTAACAAGTGCTTAAGGGGAATGTAGCAGCCAAGTGTTGCCTCCGTCAGTAAAAAAATATATCACTCGCTGAATACATAATTAATCGAAAATTCGTTTTTAAAAGTTGAAGTACAGTTCAATCAGAAACTATTAACTCTGTAAAATATATTTCGCTGTAGTTGTAGATAGAAAAAATGCCAAAAGTGGCCGTTTTTCGCATTTTTTCTATGTACAATTACAGCGAAGTATAATTTACAGAGTTAATAGTTTCTGATTAAACTACAGTACCTGTACCTACTTGTATTCAGCGAGTAATAATTTGTTTACTGATTGGGGCGCCACTTGGCTGCTATATTCCCCTTAAACGTGGTCTAAACTTTCGTAATAAGGGGCATATTATTTTATTTTTAGTTATCAATACAATACAATACAAAAAAAAACAAAAAGTTTACAAAAAACTAACAAATTTTGACGACTTTAGTATGTTGGGCAGTAATTATTTTATAAGTTACGATTTAAAAAGAAAACCAATCCGTAAATATGCAGAATTGTATATCTTATTTACGCAAAACACCAAACCAGGTCTTATAACAGATTTAAAGTAGGTTAAAAATGGAAAAACTACTTTTTATTTTTCGCCATACCTCGCGCTGCTTGTTTTAAAACGTGTCAGACGTTATTTTCAATAATTAAGTATATCATGAAACAGTAACTTTCCAATTCCTTATGTAGGACAAATTATTTTTATTCCAAGACCATATGCGAAAATCGTTGAAAATATCGATAACATTCATAAAATTAGTTTTTTGTACATGGACATTACTAACGACCTGTTCGAATGTAGTGGTGCGTTCGCACATGGTCGACGTTTATGTGTGACAGACGTGACAGCTAATAGTAGGGCCGCGTTCAGTGTAGTATTTCTTGCACGCGTATGCGTTTAGATATCTAGATACAAGCTAGATACAGTGCTTATGTAGTAGTGAGACGGATAGTGGGAGAGTTAGGCGACACGGGTTTCCGAAGAAACTGTGTACTATACCAATTCCATTCTTATTCAAGTATTCCGTGGTTCTGCGAGCAATGTGCCCCGCCCACTGCCACTTAAGTTTGGCAATTCTTCGGGCTATGTCGGTTACTTTCGTTCTTCTGCGAATCTCCTCATTTCTGATTCGATCACGCAGGGACACTCCGAGCATAGTCCTCTCCATTGCCCTTTGAGTGACTTTGAGCCTTCTTATCAGGCCCATTGTGAGCGACCACGTTTCAGTACCGTAAGTAATTACTGGCAACACACACTGGTCAAAGACTTTCGTCTTGAGACACTGCGGTATTTTGGACGAGAAGATATTGCGTAGCTTCCCGAACGCTGCCCAACCGAGTCGGATTCGACGATTGACCTCTTTCTCGAAGTTGGACTTACCTAGCTGGACAGTTTGTCCTAGGTATACATAATCGTCAACAACTTTGAGTGTAGATTCTTCGATGCTTACGGGAATGGGTGCTATATGGGAATTCGACATAACCTTTGTCTTGTCCATATTCATTTTAAGACCCACTCTATCGGAAGCTCTACTGAGGTCATCGAGCATTGTACCGAGGTCCTCCATGGTCTCAGCCATGACTACTATGTCGTCGGCAAACCGAAGGTGAGTGATGTACTCGCCGTTTATGTTAATGCCTAGCCCATTCCAGTCCAGAACCTTGAAGACATCCTCCAATGCAGCAGTGAAGAGTTTCGGAGAGATCACATCTCCCTGTCTCACACCTCGCTGCAGAAGGATAGGTTTCGAGGCTTGGTCCTGTAATCGGACTGACATAGTGGCGTTTTCATACAAAGACTTTAACACTTCGATGTACCGATAGTCAATCTGGCACCGTTGAAGAGACTGTAGTACCGCCCAAGTCTCGATCGAATCGAAGGCTTTCTCGTAGTCCACAAACGCTAAACAAAGAGGCAAGTTATACTCTTCGGTCTTCTGTATAACCTGACGCAGCGTATGTATGTGGTCTACGGTGCTAAAGCCTTTTCGGAACCCGGCTTGTTCGGGAGGCTGGAAGTCGTCAAACCTGCGCGAAAGATGGTTCGTAATGACTCTCGAAAACAGCTTGTAGACATGGCTCAGAAGTGAGATGGGCCTATAATTCTTCAGTAGAGCATTATCGCCCTTTTTGAAGAAGAGTACCACCACACCTCTGCTCCATGCCTGTGGCGTTCTCCCCTCGAGAATGACGGAATCAAATAACTTCTGAAGGGCCTTAAGGATCGGTTTTCCACCCGCCTTCAGGAGTTCGGCCGTAATTCCGTCATCACCCGGTGCCTTGTTGTTTTTGAGCTGCTTTAGAGCCATCCTAATCTCGTACAGGCTGACGTCCGGGATATCTTCGGTATAGTGTCGGGTCAATTGAGCTCTTGGGTCATTAGCCCGATTTACAGCGGGTTTCTGGGTGGACGTGTATAACTGTCCATAGAACTTCTCGACCTCCTTCAATAGCTCTGGCTTGGAGGAAACGACTCTGCCATCGTCGGTCCTCAGTTTTGCAAGCTGGCTCTGCCCAATAGACAGGTCTCTTGCGAAGACTTTGGAGCCCTTGTTCTTCTCTATCGCGTCTTTAATACGTTCGGTATTAAATTGGCGTAGGTCACTTTTCAAGGACTTTGAGATCTGTCTATTGAGCTGCCGGTACTTAGTCGCATCATCTGAGGACTGCAGAATCATCTCGCGTCTTTCCGCCATGAGCTCGAGAGTGTGGTCAGAGAGCTTCTTGTTTCTGATTGTACGACGGGTCCTAAAGATCCTAGACCCGACCGTATGGACAGTTTCCACAAACCCATCGTTGTAATCGTCCACTGAGCTCCCTAGGCATTCGAAACGATTCTGAAGTTCGAGCTGAAAGCTCTCGGCGTTTTGGATTTGGATCGGTGCTGGACGGAGCGTAGACTTCATCAGTCGAGATCTTTCCAGATTGATGTTCAGATTCAATGTGCCTCTTACCAAACGGTGATCGCTTCCGGTTTTGACCGCGTTGATCACAGAGACATCATTGAATATTTGCTTCTTCGTCGACATAATGAAGTCAATCTCATTTTTTGTTACACCATTAGGTCCCAACCAGGTCCACTTCCTGTGCTCACGCTTTCTGAAGAAAGAGTTCATCATATAGAGCCCCTCTTTCTCCATAAAGCCAGCCAGTAGATGACCCCGGTGGTTCCGATATCCATACCCAAATTGCCCCACTCGCAGCTCATCATCGTAGCGCTTGCCCAGTTTCGCGTTGAAGTCTCCCATGACAACAGTGAAGTGAGTTTTAGAGCCATGCATGGCTCTCGAGATATCCTCATACATGGTCTCCACCTCATCGTCGGAGTGTTTCGAGGTCGGGGCGTATACCTGTATAACCTTAAACGAATACCTTTTTGTTATTTTGAGTATAAGGTACGCCACCCTGGTCGAAACACTCTCGATCTTCACTATGTTATTCACAAGAGACTTATGGACGATAAACCCGACACCGCCCTGGGAAAGTTGATCGCCCTCCCGGAAATAGAGCAAGTTACCGGATTTGAGGATTATCGTGTCCTCCCCCTCTCTTCGGACTTCAGATAACCCTACGATATCCCATCGTAACTTGCTCAATTCTTCCTCGAGTTCGACAAGCTTCTCGTCGGTCCGCAGTGTACGTGTGTTGTATGTTGCCAGGTCCAGTCTTTTTTTGTTATGGTAGCCGGATCTCTGCCGGAGATTCTTCGCACCCCCTGCCCCGCCGTTACCTAGGCCGCTACCGTAACCAGGGATAGCGGGGCCGCCGGGGACTAGGGGCCGGTTTTTATCAGTGCTTTGCATGTTTGGAGGGATATGCCATAATCGCCACGCTTGGCAGGCGGGTTGGCGATCGCAGTTGGTTGGTTTAACCCACTTGTTACTACCGACCTTTATAACGCCACGAATCGAGCGTTAGATCTACCCGATATTTATGAGTGTTTATTGTTACATAAACAAAGATTGTTGTACTTTAATTTAACGAGGATTGATCACTTAACAATAAACTAGTGTGTTTGTCACAACATTTTTACTGATTTGAAGTTTAGAAGTGTTTTAACATCAACGGTATAATTTCTTTGAAACATGGTTTCGAAAACGTAGGTTTTTTTATATTTATGTTAGGTTTCCTATATTTTGATTTATAATGTCGTAAAGTATTCTTCTCACAGGTTACATATAAGATATAAATGATTCAAATATCATGGTTTTTCATAACGATTTACGCCTGTTATTATTTGTGGCGTTATAACACCCGGTAGTAAAATTGGCGTACAGTGACCAATAAAATTATGGTTTCACGCTAGTTGCAAATAAGTAAATGGCTCAGTGACATCATCGACATTATCCAGATTCGTACATTGATTTTCCGAGGAAAAAACACAATATTTCCACCAGAAAATGCAAATACTAAAGTGACTGTCGAGGATTCTGGCGATGAAAATGTTGTATCACTGCAAAATCTCCTAGATGTGATATGTTAATTTGTATCATATCAACCCATTTTATTGATTTTCAGGTTCCCAACTAATAATTTCAGCAGAGATTGTCTTTGACGATTCTTCAGACAGTGAAGAATCTGAAGATGATTTGTCTTCGTCTGCATTGCACAAAAAGGCACATTGAATCATTGTCGATGGAGAACAACAGACACCATCTACATCTATACCTATAGCAGTTCCATTCGTGGTAAAAGTGGTATTTGTCATTGTTTTGCCATTGCCTAGATATGCCTTTATATAATGCCTGGCAGTAACATAAAAATGGCGGTGGGGATTATGACCACTTATCCTATCGTCGAATTGTTGCGAGGATTGTTGGAGACATTTAGAATACAGGAAAAACGTGGATCCAGCTGCATACCTAGAAGCCATCACGAGGTTTCTCGATATGATGGTACTGATCACTTAATTTAGTACCTATGAGGATTCACAAAGCCATTGCACGATTCAGAAATATATTTTTTTCTGTCGTAAATCTATACTATTATAAAAGTAACTCTGCCTGTGTCTGTTTGTTACCTCATCAGGACTAAACCACTGAACCGATCGTAGTGACATTTGACAAAGTGGTAGCCTGGGACCAAGAGAAGGAAATAGGCTATTTTCTCATCCTGAAAACCAATGGGTTCCTGCGGAGTAAGCGATAAATGATATACAGGCGGGCGTAGCCGCGGGTGACCTTTAGAGTTTCGTATACATATACATCCAAAATTATGTTCTTATGCGTATCATGCATGTGATTGGCGAATTATTACTTTGAATATCCAATTAAAACTACTATAAGTACATCTATTTCTGTTTTATTCAATACTAAATCGCATGCAAGCAAACTTTTTAATAGCAGCCTATCTTACTACCGGGCGTTATAACGCCACCCATTTTCCAGATTTTCCAGGGAACCAGGATTTTTTTCAATATTTTTCTCAGAACACTACCTTATCATAAAGTAATATACTAAAAATTCAGAACGTTCTGCGTGAGAAAAAAGTTTCAGTAATATCTGGGTTAATACTCGGAGGACGCTGCTGCCCATCCTCTGGTGAATCCCTTAGTCGCCTTTTACGACACCCATGAGAAGATATAGGGTGGTGGTATTCTTTGCGTCCGGCACCACACGGACGGATTTTTGTAAATACATACTTATAATACATAAGCAACACACCCAGACCAACACAAACACTTATTTTCATCACACAAATATTTGTGTCCTGTGGGAATCGAACCCACGACCTCGTTATCAGCAGTCCGACACTCGAACCACTAGACCACAGAGGTCGTCAAATGTAATTTGTCTTAAGCTTTGTTAAAAAAAAAAAAAAAAATATCTTGTAGTATGTAATTCTACTACTAGGTGAAATCAAATACGTTCGACATTTTTTAAAGGTGGGTTTCACCAATAAAACAAAATATCATCATCATCATCCTCCGAGCCTTTTCCAAATTATATTGGGGTTAAAATTGTCGAATGTTTCAAGTCAAACTTTTTTTTTTTTTTTTTTGCCCTGGTGAAATCCTCATGGACGCACTCCGCCCGGGGTAGGTGGAGCCAGTGTCGGACTCTTACCGACTAAAACCACCACGGTGTTCCTTCAACTACCTTAGCCGGGGGCGTGGGAACCCGTGAGTATTCACACAACCACCCCCGACAGGTCCTGGCCCGCCACAAGCAGGCGAGCCCCGTACATAGAAAATACACAACATTGAGTTTCTCTAATAACCTTAATGAAATAACTGAACGAAATTTGAATATGTATCGGTCTTAAAACTATTAATCTTATTAAAAAAATGGTATTCTGTGTTTTGAATTTCACTAGGATTAATATTTTTAATCTTAGAATTAGTCTATGAAAAAGATAATGAAGAATTAGAATAAACAACTTGTATCTTCCTAACTATTTCCTGTATTTTTTATTTATCCTTTTCTATCTTAGTGTAATTATCAAAGTTTGTATCAGTAAAAAGAAATCCTTTAGAGTTTTATTCTAATTTATATTAACAGATGCAAAGAAGACAGAACATAACCTGCAGCCTGAAACACTGTCTGAATCTACACAGTACATGTAATACAAATGTGTGTGTTCAGATTCAAACAGTAGTTATTGGTTGTTCACTCTCAACGGTCTCCGACAGCATTGCGTCTTCAATTACTTCAATTATTATTGAAGTAAAACTTTTTTAGGGACGCTTGTCTTGGGGATGAGCTGGTGAAAGCGTTACAAAAAGTGAGGCGAATGGAGGGTATAGTGCGGGACGCGGGGAAGGTGGCGCGCGCTAGGCCGGCCACGACACAGCGCCGGCAGACATGACGCGCGCCGCGCTGCCATTCCTTTGTTCTCATTGAAATAGTACTGAGGGAGTTTAAGTTAGTGAAGTTTTACTTCAGTCGTGTGGTCTAAAGCACACTCGTTTTTTTTAAAATAAAATCTTCTATATATAATAGACGCCATCTTGTTTTAAAACAAAACTTAATTGTAAAGGTGCATTTCCACTGACACGGAGTGGAACGGAGCGGAGAAATATTAACACTTTACACTTTACATTGGATATTATTTTCCTGCTCCGCTTGTCTCCACTACAGTGAAAACGCACCCTTAGAGTAGTGATAATATCATCCCTCTTACTTTCTTAACAATTGTTATTATTGTATTGCATATTACGTAATTATTATTATTATTATTATTATTTATTATTTATTTATTTAATCAGACAACTTCAGTCCACAATAGTGTTAGTAATACTTAAAATACTATGTTAGTACGAAATTTTTTATTAAAAAATTTACATCAGCATAGATTAAATTACAAATTGAACGATAAAATTAAAACCAATTATCAAAATAATGAATTAAATTAACTAAAATTACAATAAAATTGAATAAATTAAATAAATTAAATTAAATTAATGTCATTAAACCAAATTAAAATCAATAAATTAAAATCAATAAATTAAAATCAATAAATTAAAATGTCATTCAATTAAAATAATCAATTTCAAAATTTAATTCAAATTATAGTTCAAAAATAAAATCAAAAATCATAACTCCTAAGACTCAAACAAGAGGATGTCCAGTACTTCAAAAAAGGGCTGTCCCACTTCTCCGCTAATATATTCAGGATGATATTTGAGCTACCCTGCATTCTGCTTTTAATTGATGCGTTTTTTTTGCGTATTATGGCGTGAAATCCATCGACACGGGCATCCGCAAACATACCGGATGCACTACAGTGTCTAGGCAGTCCCAACATCATCCTAAATATATTATTATATTGCACGCGTAGGGCGTTGAAGGTCTTCTTTGTGAAGTCCACCCACAAGCCGCTCGTGTAAAAAGACTGACAAAAAGATTTAAATAATGTTATTTTACTATTAACTGAGCAACGAGCAAACCTGCGGGCCAACATATTTCCTCTTATTGCCAACGCCCTACGCTCCCTTTCTATATCACAGTCATCTTTCAAATCAGCCGTGACAATATGTCCTAGGTACCTGAACTGTTCCACTCTTCTAAGTTCCGCGCCATTCAACCTTATTGGAGGTACAACGGCCGGAGAGATGCCCCTCGATGCGAAAAC
Organism: Asteroscopus sphinx; assembly: GCA_949699075.1. NCBI lineage: Eukaryota > Metazoa > Arthropoda > Insecta > Lepidoptera > Noctuidae > Asteroscopus > Asteroscopus sphinx. Next base: position 2,677,228 of record OX453002.1, on the reverse strand, counting down.
CATAACCTCGCTTTTTTTAAAGTTATATTTTAACCCATGCTTTTCGGCGTAGGTTTCGCAGACGAGGAGCAGTTTTCTCAGCGCACAGACCGACGGGCTCAGCAGCACCACATCATCCGCGTAACTGATGTTATTAACCATTTGGTTATCTATCGAACAACCCGCATGTAGGCTGCTAAGCTCGACGATCATCTCGTTCACGTACAGGCTGAAAAGCTTTGGAGAACTGAGTCCACCTTGCCTTACTCCGCATTCCAGCCTGTACGTGTCCGAGTACTCGCCTGCCCATCGTACACAATTTTCTTGGCGCGCGTACCAGTGTCTAAAGATATTAATAAGTTCCTCTGGCATACCTGTCCCCCTAAGCTTATCCCACAGGATCTGATAAGAAACTAGGTCGAAAGCCTTTGAAAGATCAAGAAAACACGCGTATATTGGTGTTTTTCGGCTCGTGTAATACTTGACGGTTTGCTTCAAGGTCAATATGGCACTCTCAGTCGACAGTCCAGCGCGAAATCCAAACTGTGCATCGTGCAAATCTAAAAATTGATCCAGTTGCCTATTTAACAAACCATCAAGCACCTTTGCCGCTACTGTAGCTAGTGATATCGGCCTGTAGTTGCTCCCATCAGACACATCCCCGGTCTTATCTTTCACAATGGGAACCACTATCGTTCTCATCAGATCCCGCGGCAGATATGAGTGACTAATGCATAAGTTATAAAACATACAAAGTACCCTAGGCATGTGCACACCGGCGTGTTTGAGGTGTTGGTTGGTGTTGGATGTTTGATTATGATTATGAATTATAAAAATAAACAAGTAAGTTTTTAATAAAAATAAATTGTTAATTTATGCTCAAAATTTGTTTGTGTTCCAGGTTCTCGGTTTACGTTTTAGTCATTGACTTTGCGCCCAGCGCTTTAACAATAAAATAATGGCAAAAAATTAATTACTGCTATCATTTGTCCATTACCTTTTAAATTTGACTTAATTGAAAGTTTACCTTATGATAACGTGGGCAAATCCACGGGTACAGCTAGTAGTTAAATAATCGCTACATCGAGACCCAAAACAACTATTTGCAGGCCATATAAATAAAAGATTTGATCCTTTCTAAAATCGAATCCGTGACCTGAGCGTAATAAAATACAATCTTTAGCCACTGCACTAGTGTTGCCTGACAATCTATAGACTATCGATTATCTATCGATACTATCGAAAAACCCAATCGATCATACTATCGATAGGCTTATCGATACTATCGATAGTATCGATCGGAAGGTATCCAACAATACTATCTATACTATCGATTGTTTGAAATCAAGCAATACTATCAAGCAATAGTATCGATTGTTTGAAATCAAGCAATACTATCAAGCAATACTATCAAGCAATAGTATCGATTGTTTGAAATCAAGCAATACTATCAAGCAATAGTATCGATTATAATAAAACAAAGTTTAACCGGATTAAATCGCGTATACCTATTATTTAAATTGGTTTTCAATTGGTTGGTATTTTTTAATTGGTTTTTTGGTTTGGTTTTAATTTGTAGTGATCGCGAAAACCTAAGAAGTTATTAATAGTATCGATTGTTTGAAATCAAGCAATACTATCGTGCTGTCGTTTAGATAGTATTGCAATTTAACTATCGGTGTTCATTGACGTCATTTTTACATTGAATTTATCTTTTTAGACATTTTATTTTCCTGGCTTTTGTATTGGTAATTTGGTACACACCACACTGTTAGGGTGTACCTACTGAACCATTTCTTTAATAATTTTATACATAAATACTATCTAAACGATAGCACGATAGTATCGATAGTATTGCATGATTTCGAATAGTATCGATAATATTGTAACAATAGTTTGATACTATCGATAATATCGATAGTATTTTTGGATACCTGCCAATCGTTACTATCGATAGGCCTATCGATAGTATGACTGATTTTAAGGGGGGACTATCGATAGATCGATTGTCGATTTTTATGCAACACTAAACTGCACCAAACTAACCTCAAAAAACTAACTAAACCCACATTACTCGACCTAAACCTCGAGATTAACTACTGTAACTTACAAAACACTGTACTTGCAAAACTTTAATACCTTAATAGAAAGTTCGAGGTACTACATCTATCAATTAAAGATTAATCATAATAATCGCAACCTCAATCCACCCGCCAAACACTCGCCGCGCGAAATAACCCTGGCATTATTTGTTGTAGTGGTCTGAGGGGACCCATTTGTTTATGAACTTGTATGATTTTATATTGTGAAGTTTCACTACAATACATATTATTTTATATTAAAGTCCCACTGCTGCGCTGTGTTCGTGTTTGTTCGGGCTAATCTCAGAAACTGGTGTACTGATTTTCATACGGTTTTCACCATTATAAAGAGGGATTATGTAAAAAGGTTATTAGGCTATAGATGATAAGTGTGAAACCGGGGAGGGTCTTTAGTATAACTATCAAAATTATCGCCTCGTTGCCTCCTTGGTCTAGTGGTCGCAAGGAGGCAACTAGGTGATAATTTTGACAGTTTACTTTATATTGTAAACTCCGAACATTTTGATAGAACTCAGGATCCCACGCTTAGTGACTATTAACTGTCCTGAGTTCGATTCCGGGGTCAAGAAATTCTCAGTAGCAGCCCGGAGTCTGGTTTTGTGCATTAAACATTTGGCATTAGTAATCCCTAATTACATTGGACTTTAAGATAACTGGCGTAATTTGGATATAGTGTTAATTACTCTACACATTGCTCGCAGAACGGATGGCCGATGGGGCCGTAAAATTCTGGAGTGGCGACCGCGTACTGGAAAGCGCAGCGTGGGTAGGCCGACGATCTGGTGAAGGTCGCGGGGATCTGCTATATGCGGAAAGCGCAGGAGCGGTTGTTGCAGTGAGGCTTGGAGGAGGCCTATGTCCAGCAGTAGACATCTTACAGCTGAAATAATGATGATGATGATACACCTCTGCCTACCCCTTTGGGATAATGCAGGCGTGGTGTTTTGTTATCGAAAGTATCTAAATTATTTTTCAATTGATGGTCATGAAGCTTCCATCAAATCTTCGACATATTTGTACAATCTGGAATGAAATTTATGTAATAATTTTATCTAATACAGTGTGAAGTTAACAAACTCTTTTCTTTTAATAAATTCAGCTCCTAAAAATATCGTTCAATTTTAATATTTTCGCAATAATTAAGAAGTTTATATCTACACACTCGTTAAAAATACCTATAACTGATACGCATTGCGCCGAATATTATACACATTTCTCGCTGTTAAGAGAACTCGTAAACTAAGTCGAAGTGGATGTTCTCTAAGCGACCTTGAGATCGCACGTCTGACCCAATAAAAACATTACTGCCTACTCGCTCCGCCAGCTCCAGCCGCCCGACGCGGCTTAATTTACGATCCCTGCAATACAGACAACACAGCAAGAATTAAAAACTAACATCACCGGAACAGTTTGACAAAAAATGATTTAGGAAGGACAATAGCGCGGTAACAGGTAGAGTGGGGCTATCCGGCTGGGGGGCGGGGCAGGGCGGGCGGCTAGGAGCCACACTGGCGAACTTCGCAAAGCCTCCGCATTCGCGCGCTCGGCATCGTCGCGACCCCACGGCAGCGCGCCCGGTACGCACTGTTACGTAACACTAGCCAACATCTGTTGAGTTAACCCTCGAGCCACCGCGCGGCACGCTTGCACCGCTCACCATACGCGCGCACCCGTCATGTCGACACCCGCGACCATCGCCGACAGCGAAGCCGTCGCCATGGCTACGCCGGAACACCCGAGCGGCAATACGTAAAAATAATGTAGAAACTACCAGCACCAACTGTTACTGCCAACACATTCCTGCCAATTTTTATAAGTTTAATTTTACACATGTAGTGTTAATCGAATCGCTTGTTGCTTGTGTAACAAACTGTACGTGGACATGACTTCCTTCGAGTTCATCAGGGATGGGAGCGCAATTGCTGAGTTCACCAATCATCGCTTCACGTTCGCTTTCACTGCCAGCTGAGCCTGCCGTTAATGCATAAGTTAGTTTTAAGCGAGAGAAACGGTCTGACACCTTCCGATCGTAATAGATTCCGTGGACGTGAAGCCGTCGGAGTTTATCGAAACCGGTTAGTTCACTATCAAGATTCGCGACAACATCAGCTCGTGGGTGCTGTGGTGGCGTCAACGCCATCTTCGGATGGGCGCACCGCAGACACCAAAACCAATTGAGGAGGATGACTGCGTGCCGAGGGTGGCCGTAGTGGAATCTATCCAGGAGGCCCAGCAAGACCGCAAGCTGGAGCGTCGCCGGGGAGCGTCGGGCCCGCGACGCCGGGGCCTCGAGAACGAGTTGGAGGGCGAGCGCCGAAGACCACGACGCAAGCCCAGAAAAAGGTGAGTCCCACACAATATCAGCCCACCGGGGCATCCTATGCCGCGTCGTGTTCCTCTCGCCCCACACGAGACACTGTCAAACTTCGCTAAGTCTCAAAGTTAAACTTAAGTTAACAGAATTTTCCAAGCCTCGAATCCACCGTCAGTGTTACGACGCTAAGCTGATGTTAAGTTAATCCGTGGCGTGTTGAAACATAAAATTACGGCGTCTGCGTGCGAGCTGAGCTTAATATTGTGACCAATTTGGTTCTGCGGTCGTTCTGACATTGAACAATTCCAACGTAAAAATGTAGTGTTCACCTTGGAACAGGGAGTTGTTTGCGAAATCGGTGGGTCTACCGCATCGGCCTCCGTCTACGATCGATCTCCGTCGAGGCCTCATTATACCCACACCTTAGGTGTTCCCAAGTTTTTTATTACAAGTAAATTATCATACTGAACAATCTCAGAGTCTCTCCTTTGAAATTTAACACGCGAACCTGACTTTTTGCGAGTTGTAAACTTATTGTACTTTATAATTTGCGGAACGCTGTCATTAGAGTTCGGATAATTTTTTTTGTAACGTGTTTCAAGTGTTATATTTCGCTCGAAACAGTTGAGGATCCAGTTTTTTTATAAATTAAGTCTGAAATAAGTCATAAAATATTTTTTGACAAATGTGGTGTATTTTTTTATTGTGTTTTAAATGTATTGTATTTTATAATTTGCGGAACGCTGTCATTAGGGTTCGGATATGTTTTCCTTTAACGTGTTTGACGTTTTTTTTAGTTGCTCGGAGACAGTAAAGGATTCATTTTTTTTATAAATGAAACCTGAAACCTGTGACTTTTTATAATGCCTCATAAAACTTTCATACTTTTGACAAATGTGGTGTATTTTTATTGAGTTGTAAACTTATTGTACTTTATAATTTGTGGAACGCTGTCATTAGGGTTCGGATAATTTTTCCCTTAACGTGTTTGGGGTTTAGGTGTTTTATTTCGCTCGGAGACAGTAAAGGATCCAATAATTTTTTATTAATGACGGCTGAAATAAGTGACTCTTTACAATGCCGCATAAAACTTTCATGTTTTGAAAAATGTGGTGTATTTTTTTATTGAGTTGTAAACGTTTTGCACTTTATAATTTGCGGAACGCTGTCATTATAGTTCGGATAATTTTTCCTGTAACGTGTTTGACGTTTAGCTGTTTTATTTCGCTCGGAGACTTTAGTGGATCCAGTTTTTTTTATAAATAAAGACTGAGATAAGTGACTCTTTATAATGTCTCATAAAACTTTCATGTTTTTGACAAATGTGGTGTATTTCTTTACTTACTCTTCTCAAACTAGGAGCAAATAAAAGTTATTTTTTTATCTTAGTCAAACTTAAACTCGCATATTAATCTTTTTCACTTATCATGGGTAACGTGACAGTAGGATAAAACGATATGCCATATGACAAGAGACTTTACAAACAAACATTTATGTATTTGACAGCTGCCATCCGCACCATGCGGCCATGCTACAATGCAAATAAATAGTGTAGACAGTGATAATTAATTAAATTGATCAACCCTTCAATTTAACTTGTGTAAGTTATCTATAGAAATACAGTTTACTTAATTGCTGATATTTTTTTCCCGTAGAGGGCCAACAGGTCTTTTGTTAACTAATTCTCTGTCATTACGGCCTCTGTTGATAAACGTTGTTCCCACAACGGAAGGCCCCGGCGCCACTTGCTTTGTTTGAAAGCTTAACAAAAGTCGTAGGACACGGGAGCAGATCTGTTTGTATTTAAAATTGGAGTGATCTTTATTAAGCTTGAATTAACTTGAGTTAATCTTAAGTTTCTGGTGGATGATTTTCGGTGTACTTTTAAGTTAGAAGATATACTATACTAAATCTGTAATAAATGTTTTTATTATTATTTATTACTTGAGTTAATCTTAAGTTACTGGTGGATGATTTTTGTATATTTACTGTGTTGATTTTGTCTCAATTATATCGAACATTTTAATGCTGATTGTACTTTAATAATTTGGCGTAGTAGTCTCAAAACACGGGTGTCTAGAGTAACTACCTAGGATCGATTCCTGAGTCAAAAAATACTATAATTTTGTTGAAAAATATATAATAATAGTCTTTTGGAAAGATGCCCGCCAAACAGAAATAGACTATAGCAAATAAATTGGCAAGTCATAGAATGGAATAAATTAGACTTTAGCAATAACGCCAAATATAGCTTTTCCGATACGCTTTTAGAGAAAATAATACTTTAACTTAACTGGTAGTCGAACCCAAGATCCCTTGATCGGTAATCGTGCCTATAACAGCAGGATCAATATTAACAAAGTAGATAACTACACATAATCACGGTTATTAAGCTTCAAAGGATCAGCTGATTTTCAGTTGACCCCAATCACTTGTTGAAACTTTTATTGAAACCATGCTTGGCATGATACGTATGTATATTGTAAGAATGTACACACATTATTATAGGTACAATTAAATGAGTTTTCTTCTTAGGGGTTACGAACGTTCACGAACGAAATAACCTATGATTGGGATCAAAACAGCTGCTTAACTCAATCATTTTGTATTGCGGATGTTTATAAATTGAACATTGGTTATGTTTTGGTGAACTTGGCCCTATTCATTCACTCTTGGCAGAGTGGTCTTGGTTGTGTCAGGTCTGGAAACTTGAGTAGCAGCTCTTGCGATGCGTCTCCATTCAGCTCCATTATTGGCGCTGCAGAACCTGTCATGACATTCTGTCACATTAAATGAATACGTAAATCTGTGGGAATCCGCTGGATGCGGAAGGCGCACGACCAGTCGTTGTGGCGATGCTTGGGGGAGGCCTATGCCCAGCAGTGGACGTCTTTCGGCTGAAATGGTGATGATGATGATGAAATGAATACGTACATAGAATGATAGTTGTGAATCTTTCCTCAACTTGGCCTATCGCAGTCCACTGCTAGACATAGGCCTCTCTCACTTTGCGCCACAACACTCGGTCCTCTGTCTTCCGTAACCAGTACCCCATGAATCTTTTGATTTCTTCTAATTATTTGTGAAAATACAAGATATAAATTGTGGAAAGAAAAATTTGCTCGCGAGCTGGATTCGAACCTGCGGCTCCTGGTTCATTACCACAGTGCTTTAGCCGCCAAATGTATATCTTTAGATTTGGCTCCATGTGTATTAAAATAATAATACAAGATAATTTATAAATAAGAAAATCCTGTTTCGTGGTGAAAAACGTATTCTTTTAATTTAAAGCTGAACTTTTGATTTTAAATTTAACTATTGATTTGATTTGAATTTTTCATTCGAAATTGAACTTTTGATTTTAATTGAACATTTATTTTGAAATTGAATTTGCAAGGACAGTTCAACAATTTTATAAAAGAATGAAATACGTTTCTTGGTAATGAATAACAGCTAAAATATTGCACTATTCAATAAATTTGTTGACGCTGCAGACTCATTGGCAGAGTGTAATCTATCTGTGCCATCTTTTTAACTACGAGTTTAAAATAGAAAAATTACTTATCTCAGTGAATTAATTAAGTAAGCGGTCAGTTACAAAGTTATCCGGTGCATCATAGTTATTTTTCGTTTGAACTTTTATCTCACTGTTAATCAGCAATTTCCTTTATTTTAGTGGAGAATTATCTCTCAAAGTCAAAGTCGAAAGTTTTAATTTCGAATAAGCATTAACGGTCAAAACGTTAATTATAAATCTAGTTGCACGGTTTCAAAAAAGTTGGTCCTATAGAGAAGAGAAACTCGGATATACTCTTTTCAAATAATAATAGTACAATGATTTGTTACATGATTAATTGGAAATAATTGTGTGAGAATAATACAAATTCACTGAAGTAAACTAATTAATGACTATAAATAATGATTTTAAGTTTTGGCTCGACCATAATAGGAGGGAACCCAACGATCCGATACTCTATGCCATTAATAGCTACATTATGTTCACATTTACAGCGATCAATTTAAAAAGGTGTATAATAAAAGGTAAAAAAGCCTACCTTAGGTATCTGTATAAACGTCTGTATGGATATTATCCGTTTTTGTATCCTACAAACTTTCTCCAAGGCTGTTTAGCGTATAATTCTCTTGAGGACAGAAGGAATTACGACCAATTGATAACAATGTGCAAAATCCTACATAGCGAAACTTATGTCCTGATCTGCTTGACGAATTGTCCAGATTGTACGCCCCAGTCAATTATAGCCGTAGCAGGAGGCATCAATTATTTGCCGTTCCTACGTGCAACACCGTCTCGCGAGCCTTCTCTCCCATCCCACGCACACTCAGTGCACTTAACGCCCTCTTGGACACCAAGTCTGACTGTGATGTGTTTGCCGACGAATGGAAGACGATTTTGTCAGTATGTCTGGAGTACTGCGAGATGAGTGTATGAAAGTATGTATTATTAATATTTCATATAATTATAAATTTTTTATTTAATGTTAATTAATTTAATTTTTGTAATTGGCATCCAGCCGTTTTAATTAAAGTAAAATAAAACATAAAAAACTTGAATGTAAAAAAAAAGGTCAATCACAATGTCAAAAAAAGTTTTATAAAAATCTCTGTACGGACTCTTACGTATAATATATTTTAAAGCCCTTGCCCTTTAGCGAGTTATTGGTCAAGTCGGCCAACAAAATCTCGGCCAGGTAGCCGAGATGTGATGATTTAATTTTGTATTGGATAACTCGACCAAGTGTCTAAAGTACAGTCGGTTATAGAATGCATAAGGCATTTTATGTCAATATTGTTTTGAAAATGTTAAGAGGAATGTGTGGTGTAACGAGAACGGATATGATAAGAAATGAGTATGTGAGAGGGAGTTTGAAAATAGCGCCAGTGACGGAAAAGTTGAGAAGCATTAGATTGTCATGGTATGGACATGTGATGCGGAGAAATGAGGAACATGTTACGAAAAAAGTTTTGTGTACGAATGTGGATGGCTATAAGAAAAGAGGTAGACCAAAGAAAAGATGGATGGATTGTGTGAAAGATGATATGGATAAAAAGAAAGTGAACACGGAGATGACGGCTGATAGAGATGTATGGAAGAAAAAGACATGCTGCGCCGACCCCAAATAAATTGCGATAAGGGCAGGAGGATGATGATGTTAATCTGAGTTTTGTTTTATCTGTATTCCAAATTTTTTGCCAGTAGTTTTTTCGTGAAAGAGTAACAAACATCCATATATCCTCACAAACGTTCACGTTTAAAATATTTGTAGGATAGGATAGGATATTACATGAATTTATGCAATATCTGAATACGGTACAAATCTGAAACTTTACTTAAACATTTTAAAGGAAAGAAGAAATTACTTCCAAGTATTTCTTACTTTATCGAGAATACTATCGCTAGACACAGACCTGAAGACTTGGAACAAATGTCCTCGGACTGTTATATTATTTAGTACCCAGTCACCTTTAGACATAGCAAGCACTACAGGATTTTCGATAGTTCTCGGTTGATCAGCATATAGGTACCGAGGAATTTTGAATGGTTTGACCACTCAATTTTACTTGACTACAGACACCACTGCGAAATGTCTTTTTTTAACCCCTAAATGGTCATCATTCTACCTTTCGTGGTGGTGTTATTTCACCGTTAATTTATGTACTAAACCAAATTTTTAACCGCACATGTATTCAAAAAGTCAGAAGTTCCGGCCGGGTTCGAATTAAAGAATACTGCACACTACAATTTTGTATAAACCACAGAAATAGATAGAATGGAAAAGTAGGCAGGGCGCGCGTGCCAACACTCTGCACCATAGTGCTGGGCATTTCAAAGCCTTTCTCAGTACGCCTTATGACTTGTTTCTGTAAATACTGTAACAAAAACCCGCAAAAATAACTTATTGTGCTGTTTCTAACAGCAGAAACATAAGCTGTAAAGTACATTTGATTAAAGTAAATTAAAAATAAAATTACGTCAATATGTAAGGCGTTGTTTGTTCGAAAGTTGCCACGCATGAATCGCAAGTAAAATTCTGGTTTCAACCGTTCTAATCTATCTATTTCTGTAGTTCCTACATTATAAATCAGAAATATTTAAAGAACGGAGTTGAAGTCTCAGAAAGGAGTTGAAAGGTAAAGAAGCATTTATCTGTCTACTGACTAACGATAAAATCACTGGCTCCACATTATTTTTAAGCTATTGCATAGCTTCTATCGCGGGCCTTGAGCGTGGAGACCGAATCCAGAAATTCCGTAACGAAAATAACCTAACACCCCCTACTCCGACCGGCACAGCGGTGATACTTTTTAGTTTTGCCATAGAATCTATCGATGAATAGCAGAACTTTTAATCACTTTTTGAAATATCACACTTGTCTCTTTAGTTCTGCAAATCGCCTCTAGGTGGCATTGGTTGTATCGGCGTTACTGCGCATGCGTAATCCCCCTCTTCGCCCCGCAATCTGGTGATCATGCCTGCTTAGAGTTTCGGCGTTAGGGCACCACTTTGTATTTACATAAAAAATCCTATGCAATAGCTTTACCGCGGCGGTCTCCGAGTGCCACACGTCTTTTTTTAGGGTTCCAAAGTCCTACAAGGAACCCTTATAGTTTCGTCATGTCCGTCCGTCTGTCCGTCTGTCCGTCTGTCCGTTTGTCCGTCTGTCCGTCTGTCCTAATCCTTTACCGCTTAATAACTTCTACAGTTATAAACATAAGTAAATGAAATTTTGACAAAAAATGGAATAGATATAGATCTCAATTTTAAAAGAATAAAAAAATCTTGATTACGTATTTTAGGGGTGGCGCCCATACATGTGAAATGGCGATGAAAATATTTTTTTCGCTGCACCCCCTCGTGTGGGGTATCGTTGAATAGGTCTACTAAAATGAAGGATTATGTTACATACACAACTTTTTTATCAGGTGTACCCTCTGTGAAATACAGTTCGCCAAAGTGGCTTGCAATGTGTCCCCCCCCCTGCCATTTCTAAACTATGCAACGTAGAAACTTATAGTCTTCAACATTGATAGACCTTTATAAAAACTCTCTTTTAAAATTATTTCGAGTATAATGTGATTATAAATTTTTGAGTTATAGTGAGAAAACTGAAAAATACTTAAGACGTCCTAGTTCATAGGTCATTGACCTTAGAGAAAAATGATCATAGCAAATAATGCTCCTTTAGTTACTTTCTATTTAAAAAAATCACAAAAAGAAACACACTTCTTAAATTTAGCTTCATAAATTTAGCACTAGGTGGCGCTGTTTGCAAAAACTAAAATAGCAATTATTAATATTCGATTTGATTCCTTTGTAATTAGACCTACTTAAGGAACCCTATAATACTGAGCATGGCCCGACATGCTCTTGGCCGGTTTTTTTTAATGCATAGCCTGGTGCATGTTAGTCCTAAAGCAATAAAGGTTTTATGCAAATGAAAAAACATTATTCATATTCAAATCTTAGTATTGAACCTTACGACATGCAAATGTATAGGTACAGTTAACAAGTCAAGAAAAAAAAAGACGTGTGACACTCGGAGACTGCCGCGGTAAAGCTATTGCATAGCATTTTTTATGTAAATACAAAGAGGAGGTGCCCTAACGCCGAAACTCTAAGCAGGCATGAGTCACCAGATTGCGGGGCGAAGAGGGGGATTACGCATGCGCAGTAACGCCGATACAACCAATGCCACCTAGAGGCGATTTGCAGAACTAAAGAGACAAGCGTGATATTTCAAAAAGTCATTAAAAGTTCTGCTATTCATCGATAGATGGCAAAACTAAAAAGTATCACCGCTGTGCCGGTCGGAGTGGGGGGTGTTAGGTTATTTTCGTTACGGAATTTCTGGATTCGGTCTCCACGCTCAAAGCCCGCGATAGAAGCTATGCAATAGCTTAAAAATTCTATTAAACAATTTCACATTAGTTACTATGTCGAAATACAGTACATTTTTAACATTTCGTTTCTTTATTTATCATTTATATATAGATATACCTATTATGATTAGAATTATTATTTTAGTAAATGTCAATTTTATTTTATACAATATTTTTCGATTTCTGCTCTACACCTTATTTTCACCATATAGATATTTAACTATTAAAATGTTTCAGATTAATAATGTAGGACTTCATACAAAGTATAACTGAAATAATTAAAAAGCTCTTATAGGGTCATTGTACTTATCAGTATGAACAACTTTTACGATGGGACCAATACAGAAATCACGATAAAAATGTGTCATTTTGCCAAGTTATGTGAACCTTGATGTATGGAGTAGCAAATTTCTTTTCGCGATTTCAGGGTTAGTCCCATCATCATCATTAGCATTTAAGCCGAAAGACGTCCACTGCTGGACATAGGGGATATTCCATAATCGCCACGCTTGGCAGGCGGGTTGGCCATCGCAGTTGGTTCGTTAAATACTCAGAGAACGCTGCTGCCCATCCTCTGGTGGATCCCTTAGTCGCCTTTTAGGTCACCCATGAGATGATATATGGTGGTGCTATTCTGTACGTCCGGCACCACACGAAACACGAACGGTTAGTCCCATAGTAAAAGTTATTCATAATGAGCCCTTGTACATAAGAGCCCTTAAGAGGTTTTCAGTTATTTCAACAACATGTTGTATACTGGGTGTAAGGGGAACGCTTCCGAAAACGAAGATAGGTGCTGGTGATTACTGATACGGAACCACGAAAAAAAATGCGATTCTTTTTTTAGATTTTTTCATACATATTTTTTTAAATTTTTCGTACATAACCAGCTTTGGGCAGTTAAATAAAACTCATACATAATGAAAAATGCAAAAAAAATGCAAAAATCTATAAAAAGAATCGCATTTTTTTTGTGGTTTCGTATCAGCACGGACCAGTAAGCCTCAAGACGCCGCTTAAACAAAGTTTTGCATGAGAAAGCAGTCGTAAAATGTTGGCGGGGACCGGGAGGCGGACGGTGCGTTATTATTGGTCGGCTCAAAAGTACGGTGGTACGATTCCCTATGATTGGTGCCGCTCGCTGACGGACTGACGTCCTGATTGGCCGCAGGGCGTATGATATGCTTTGCTACTGCATATGCGTTGTGACCGGGGGTGTCCGGCTAAGCGGCGTCTAGAGGCTTACTGGTCTGTGCGTATCAGTAATCACCAGCACTATCACCTGTCTTCGTTTTCGGAAGCGTTTCCCTGACACCCTGTATACTAGTTTCATACTGCTTGCTCCTGCAAACCTCATATCGTTTACAAAGCAACCTCTTGGTAATAAAAAAAAACTATTAACATAAAAAAACATCCAATTTACTCTTTCAGACGAGAGCAAAATCTAATAATGTCGAATCAAAAACTTAGATTATCTGAAAACTTGTCCAAACAAACAATATTGCCTGAACTGTGTCTTATTGCATAAACTTTATCCTGTGAAAAACTATGTTACAGTCAAAACTCTTAACCGGTCAAAAGTACTTTTAACTGCAAAAAACATTCAAAAGTACTTTTGAATAACAAGGTTGGTCATAAGTAGTTATGTAATGAGGCTAAACTCGTTACGCTGCTCACCCTATTTGGTTTTCCTGGCCACTTTATTATACTTTAATCAATCCAAATTCAAAATTCAAAATTTGTACCGGACGGGCGGTCTCGAAGGTACCCAAGCCGCTGACGCCCTATACACTATGGGTTCCAGGTACTTCAGCAACTGTGTCCTCGTACTGAAGGCTGGATGAAGACTGGGCGTGTGTAGTGGAGACAAATGAAAACAACAATATTCTTCTAGCTATAACTTCAGGGCGTGTTCTTGAGGGTTCACAAGTTTGGTTTTCCCACAGATGTACTATTAGACCGATGACTACGAATTTTACAGGGAAACATGGTTACTAAGGTACCCCGAATCTTTACCGACTCGAGAACCGCAAGAAACACGCTCTGTTTTAACTTTATTTTGTAACTATTTTCATTTGATCATACAGTGTTTTATTAGATTTACAACTATTATACATGCTAATATATATTAGTGTGATACATCATTAGAAAGCTTACAGAAATACCTACAGAATGACATACAGCTACAGGGTATTTTAACTACATTCACACAGACTATGATGATGTAAGTGTTAAAAATACAATAATTGATGCCCTATTACTATTTCCCTATGTAATTAGGTTACATAACTCGGTACCTATTTACTTGGATCTATCTATGGCTGTTTATTTAAACTGTTAGCTGTCTTTTGACACTAACTCCAAGTAAATAGGTCCACTATATAGGGCACAATTCAATCTTCTATTTACTTATGGTAAAACTGTATGAACATTCGACTTTGTGGTCATCAAAGCGTTATGCGCACACACACACATACAAAGGTATTTTGGCTCTATTTTACATTTACTATCAAAACACTATAAAATACTATCAAAACACTATAAAATACTATCAAAACACTACAAAATACTATCAAAAGACTATAAAAACATTAAAGATTACATAAAGAGTAACATAAAAACACAAACAATCAACTATTGATTTAAACATTGATCTTAGATTAGATTAATTTAACTTTTTTAACATTAGAATGACACACTCGCGTATGGGTGACGCGTTGTCGCGAACATATCTCCCGCCGTGCAGCGTAGAGACGACTCGATGCGGAGCTGCACATCTGTTCGGTGAGCGACTGTTCACTCACTTTGGTAATGGGACGAGCTTCTTCGTCGGACGCTTCAATATACCGCCTGCTGTACGCACCTCAACTGTGCGGATTTCGCCATCGGCACCGGGGTAGACCGCCACTATTCTGCCTCGCGGCCAGGTGTTGCGGGGTAGCTGACCATCGGCAATGAGTACTAGGTCGCCGATTTGGAGAGCGGGCCCACGAGCTTGCGGGTCTCGTCGGTGCTGTAGATCTGGGAGGTACTCACGTACCCATCGGCGCCAAAACATGTCAGCGAGCACTTGAGCGTGGCGCCAATGCTTTCTGCCGACCAGGTCCTGTTCGCTGAAAACGCCGGGGTTAGGTAGTCTCGCCGATCCGCCAAGTAGGAAGTGGTTTGGCGTGATTGCTTCTTCATCTTCACTGTCTACGGAGACATGTGTTAGAGGCCTGCTGTTCACAATATACTCAGCTTCGCAAAGCAAAGTCGATAACACCTCTTCTTGAGGGTGACGATCGTTGAGGACGGCGTACAAGACGGTCTTCACTGACCTTACCAGCCTTTCCCACACTCCCCCCATGAATGGTGCCGAGGGGGTAATGAATCGCCATGAGATGCCACGACGGTTTGCTTCTTCCTGTAATGCCTCACGTAGTTCTCTATCTGCCCCATGCATGTTAGTGCCATTGTCCGAATGGATTTCGGTCGGACACCCTCGACGCGCTGCGAATCTCCGTAGTGCCAGTATGGTGGAGTCCGCACTGAGGTTGGCGGCGATTTCCAGGTGCACTGCTCTCGTGGTGAGACACGTAAAGAGTGCCACATATCTTTTCTGATGCTGGCGTCCTACTGTGATCGAGAGGGGGCCGAAGTAATCCAATCCGGTATAGGTGAACGGTCTCCTATGGTGTGCGAGACGCGTTCTGGGGTGATCGCCGGTTGCCGGTTCCGATGGTCGCGCTTTTCTAATGCGGCATGGTAAACATTGATGAATGACCTTTTTGGTTATCGGTCGCATTCTCACGATCTAGTAGCGCTGTCGTAGCTCGTTGATGGTGAGCTCTGTCCCACTGTGCTGGAGTTTTCGATGGGTCCAATCTATGTACAGTTGTGTTATGTAGTGATCACCATCCAGTACAGGTGGACTTCTCATGGAGTCCGTTACTCCGGTTACGGCAGCAATCCGACTTCGAAGAACGATAAGGTGGTCTTTCATCTCGACTCGTAGCGGATGCAAGCGACTGTCTCTGGCGACACTTCTATTGGCCTTGAGTTCTATTATTTCTTTCCTAAAGGCGTCTTCCTGCACCGCGCGCATCAGAATGTTCTCAGCTTCGTGCAAGTATTCGGCTTCGAGTACGACGAATCTCCTGACTGGTGGTTCTATTTTCACAGCCTTCTTCACGGGCATCTGTGTGGTCTTCTTCTTTTTCCTCCAGTCGGGATCTTTCTCATCGTTTTTCTTGGTTCTCTTGTATAGAGTTCTCCCTTTGGTTTTCTGGCACAGGGACGTAAATTGGAGAACGATTGCTGTGGCTCTTAACAACCGTTCCCACTTGGAGAACCTCTTTGGGTCTGGAACGACTTCTCTGATGTTTCCTATGTTGTCGGTTCCCGATAGCGTGAGAGCTTTTTCCTCTCCTGTATTTTCTGCTTCTATAGTCTTTTCTGCAGGCCAAGTCGCCGGGTGATTATAGAGGAAGGCTGGTCCCCGATACCATTCATGATCGGAGTTGAAGTTGGTCGGTACATCACGGGTTGCTGCGTCGGCAATGTTCAATTTCGTTGGTACCCAATGCCAATCTTCTACTTTACTATTCTCCTCTATGGCCGCCAGGCGATGAGCGACGAACGGCTTATAAACTCTGGCTCCCTTCTTTATCCACGTGATCACAGTCTTGCTATCGGTCCAGTAGCTGATCGAGTCTGGCCTGATTCTGTGTTCTTGCACCACTGCGGCAGCGACTCGGCTCCCCATCACGGCCGCTTGTAGCTCGAGCCGTGGTATTGATGTTAGCTTCAAGGGAGCTACTTTAGCCTTTGCCATGATGAGGCTGACGCGAACTTCGTTGTCTGGTGTGGTCGCTCTCCAGTAGACCGCAGTTGCGTATGCGGACTCGCTGGCATCGGCGAATACGTGGATTTGGAGGTTAGTGGCGTCGCTGTAGCCGGGGTAGCATCTTGGGAATCCGACTTCTTTTAGTTGTTGTAGATGACACATCCACTCTGCCCATTGTGTGGCCAAGTCTTCGTCTATCTCTTGGTCCCAGTCTATTGCTCGTCTCCAGGCTTCTTGCAGTATTTGCTTTGCCCGAATAGTGACGGGTGAAGCAAGACCGAGGGGATCGTACAGTGACATCACGATCTTTAACGCTTCTCGTTTAGTCGGGGCCTTCTTTTCCAATATGTTGGGAGGTAGACGAGCGAGCTTAAGGTTGAAGCTTAATTGGTCCGTAGCCGGTTTCCACATTATTCCGAGTATCTTTTCCTCGCTATTGTTGCTTCCCAAATCGATAGTCTATGTTGGGTTCTGCTGTGGTTCCAGCTCACGGAGCACTGTCTGGGAATTGGACACCCATTTTGTGAGGTTGAATCGCGCCTTACTGTGTATATCCCGAACTGTCTTGGATATGCGCGTTGCCTCTTCTTCGGTTTGAAAACTGTCTAAGTAGTCGTCCATATAGTGATTATTAATTATGGCTTCTACTGCTTCCGGATGCTTCTCTATATGTTGTACTGCGTTCCAGTTTTTGGCGAAAATTGCTGTACAAGGTGAACTGGCTGCGCCGAATATGATTGATGTCATGCGGTATTCTTCGGGAGCTCCCTCCCGCCGGTGTCCTCTCCATAGGTATCGGAGGGCGTCTCTGTCCTCAGGTCGCACCTTGACCTGCATGAACATTTCCGCTATGTCAGCGGAAACGGCGAAGCGGTGACGACGAAAACGCATCATGACACCGGGTAGGGATTGTAACAGGTCTGGTCCCGTTAGCAGGAAGTCATTGAGCGACATCCCTTTTGTTTTGGCAGCGGCGTCGTGTACTATCCGGAGCTTTTCTGGTTTGAGTGGGTTATGGACATCAAAATGGGGTAAGTACCATGTCCTTTCTGGGGTGTTCACCTTCGGCGCTTCCTCAGCATATCCCTTTTGTGTAAGAGATTCCATTTGCTCTAGGTATCTCGTCTTAAGAGCAGGGTTGCGGTCCAGTTTCTTTTCTATGGAAGCGAGCCTTCTCAGGGCTGTCTCGTAACTATCTGGCATCTGGACGTTTCTATTTTTCCACAAAAGCGCCGTTTGAGCATGTCCACTCTCCAGCTGTTCTGTGTTTTCTTTCAAAATATCCTCCGCCTTCTTTTCGGGATCGGAGTCTGGTCGACGCGGATTGATCATTAATGACTCCAGTGCGAAGAATTCCCGTAGTTGCTGGTCGAGTTTCTCATCGCCGGCGATTACGTTGTTGATGAAGTGAACTTGCTGACCCAGCGTCCTCGTATGTGCCCCATGTAAAACCCAGCCCAGTGGAGTGAGTGATGCCACTGGTTGGTGATTAGGCCCTCTTCGTATGTCGGTGGCCAGAAGAAGATGCCAATTGTCCTGGCCTATTAGGATTTGCGGGGTGCCTGTTGCGTAGGTCAGCTGTCCCTTCAGATCTTTAAGGTGTTCACAGTCTGCGATGTCTTCTTCGCCCACTGTCTGAGGTGACAGGTGGAACTCGGGGATTGTGCGTGCTCTGAATGGCACTCTGTTGTCCCGAGAGTCACTAAGTGTGACGTCGACTCTTCGGGAACCGGGAGTATTTATTGTGATGTTCCCGATTGCCGCTATCTTAAGTGGTTCCAGTACTCCTTCTGCTCCAACCTTCTTCGCTATTTCCTCAGCGATCAACGAAATTTAGACCCGTCGTCGAGAAGTGCGTGAGTAGACACTTCTCCCGCCGGTCCGACGACTCGGACTGGAACTATTTTCAGGTACGCATGGTTGGAGCACGATCTTGAGCTGGCCACGGTCTCCTTTGCTTCAGAGCTATTTTCAGGATCTCTAGGCTTCCTATCATGATGAAGCAGTCGATTGTGCGTAGCCTTACATTCGGCTATTCCGCACTGCCTGCGCTTACAACCGTGTCCCGGTAATCTATTTCGCAAGCAACGATAGCAAATGTTGTGTTTCTTGGCTAGTTCCCACCTCTTGTCGGGGGAAGCTTCCTTGAACTTCGAACACACGGCAGCGTGGTGTCCATCCTTTTCGCATAGGCGACACTTCTGACCGGATTTATCTATGGCTGTGTGTGTTCTCTGTATGACGCGTCGGTTGGGCTGCGGTTCTGTTATATTTTCTGGCGGTGCGAAGGCGCTGCAGAAACGGGCTTGTTCAGATACGAATTCGCTGAACAAGCTAAGGTCTGGCGTGGAGTGGTGCGTTTCGGTATATGTTCTGTACCACAGCACGCGCAGCGAATTTGGTAACTTTTCTGTAAGTGTCCGTAGCAGCTCTGCGTTCAACAAATAGTGCTCTTTCTTTAGAGCGCGAAGAGTGACGACACCAGTCCTGATTCGGCTTGCGAATGTGCAGATATCTTTTGGAGTTTCGCTGCATCGCGGCAGGTTACGAAGCTTCTCGGTTTCTGCTTGTGCTATTGAATCTGGGTGACCAAACTGTAGCTCCAGTTCTTTCATAATTTCGTCAGGCTTGGCGTGTCCTATGAGCTCTGAGCTTACTGTCTCAAGTGCTCTTCCGCGTAGGCTTCTTCTTAGCCTTGCAGTGTTCTCTACATCGTTAAATTATCCACGTGTAGTTTCATAAATGGCGCGAAACGAAAGCCATTCTGTATGTGCTCCGCTGAAGTTCGGTAGGGTCATAATGACCTTGGAAGCAGCATGGTGGTGTGGGGTCCAGGTCGAGTCACTATCTTTCTTGACTGCGAGTGCCGATATAGCTGACGATAATTCTGTTATGAAGGGGCGAAGTGTATCCATTTTACTATGCTCTCCTGTTATGAGAGGTGCGATTTTCTCCTTCACTTTACTGTTTGCTATATCTGCTTCTATGGTCGCTCGCTTTTGGAGTTCTAATGGTTCTATGACCGCTGGGAGAGCTGGTGGCACATTGCCCGAATAACGAATATCTCTCTCGGCGGCGGTGATCTCCTTGGAGCTGGGTTCTGGACCTTCCACTTCTGTTGTCGCTCGCGGCTGCAGGTCTTCTAATCGTTCTATGACCGCTGGGAGAGCTGGTGGCGCATTGCCCGAATAACGAATATCTCTCTCGGCGGCGGTGACCTCAGTCGAGCGGGGTTCCGGGCCTTCTTCGAGCCAGGAACGCACGAATTCTGTTTTGGAGCCGGCATCTTCTAAATAGTCGTCGTCCGAATCATCTTCGGCCCTCTGTAGCGCTATTTGCGCAAGCTCCATCTTGATCTTTAGTAGATCCTCTCGAGCCTTCAGTATTTTTCTTTGGCTCCGTGTCGTCCTTGTTGACGGCGGTATTGACGGTTCGATACGGGCGTCACCCCGGGTAGTCATCGGCTGTTCACGGCGTGTATTCTTGTCCGTTGGTTTCAGTGTTCTATCACTCGACGCTGCTGGTCGTGGTGCTTGATCGGACGGTGCTGGTGTTGAAGGGATCACTTGAATAGGTGGCGATGGTGGGCGCGTAATTTCTATTCCCTCGACAGTGGAGGGTGACTGTGGCGGCTGTTGATGACGTATGGCTGACGTACTAGGTGCTGCGTCTGGCTGAACAGTCACTCGCGCCTCTGGTACCCTTCCGTGTGATCTGGTAACCGGCATCGTTGCTGTCTTCTTATAATTTCACCAAGCTTCACTATAACTCTTGAACACTGACCTTCTTTAAGTTGAATCTTGATACACGGTTCTTCTATCTTGAAAAACTTCTATAATTGTTCTTCACTATGATTGTTGAACACTTGAAAACTTCTTTAAATTGAATCTTGATACACGATTCTTCTATCTTGAAAAACTTCTATAATTGTTCTTCACTATGATTGTTGAACACTTGAAAACTTCTTTAAATTGAATCTTGATACACGATTCTTCTATCTTGAAAACTTCTATAATTGTTCTTCACTATGATTGTTGAACACTTGAAAACTTCTTTAAATTGAATCTTGATACACGATTCTTCTATCTTGAAAACTTCTATAATTGTTCTTCACTAATAGTTGCTCAGGAAATTTACTTCAAAAATGGTTCTTCAGGAATAAGTCTTCAGTTGTAAGTCTTCAGGAAATTATCTTCAAAAATAATTCTTCAGGAATAAGTCTTCATTTGTAAGTCTTCAGGAAATTATCTTCAAAAATAATTCTTCAAAAATAATTCTTCAGGAATAATTCTTCGTATTAATTCTTCAGTATGAAGTATTCAGGTTGCTGAGTATCCGGCTGCGAAGGACCAGAGAATGTACCGGACGGGCGGTCTCGAAGGTACCCAAGCCGCTGACGCCCTTTACACTATGGGTTCCAGGTACTTCAGCAACTGTGTCCTCGTACTGAAGGCTGGATGAAGACTGGGCGTGTGTAGTGGAGACAAATGAAAACAACAATATTCTTCTAGCTATAACTTCAGGGCGTGTTCTTGAGGGTTCACAAGTTTGGTTTTCCCACAGTTGTACTATTAGACCGATGACTACGAATTTTACAGGGAAACATGGTTACTAAGGTACCCCGAATCTTTACCGACTCGAGAACCGCAAGAAACACGCTCTGTTTTAACTTTATTTTGTAACTATTTTCATTTGATCATACAGTGTTTTATTAGATTTACAACTATTATACATGCTAATATATATTAGTGTGATACATCATTAGAAAGCTTACAGAAATACCTACAGAATGACATACAGCTACAGGGTATTTTAACTACATTCACACAGACTATGATGATGTAAGTGTTAAAAATACAATAATTGATGCCCTATTACTATTTCCCTATGTAATTAGGTTACATAACTCGGTACCTATTTACTTGGATCTATCTATGGCTGTTTATTTAAACTGTTAGCTGTCTTTTGACACTAACTCCAAGTAAATAGGTCCACTATATAGGGCACAATTCAATCTTCTATTTACTTATGGTAAAACTGTATGAACATTCGACTTTGTGGTCATCAAAGCGTTATGCGCACACACACACATACAAAGGTATTTTGGCTCTATTTTACATTTACTATCAAAACACTATAAAATACTATCAAAACACTATAAAATACTATCAAAACACTACAAAATACTATCAAAAGACTATAAAAACATTAAAGATTACATAAAGAGTAACATAAAAACACAAACAATCAACTATTGATTTAAACATTGATCTTAGATTAGATTAATTTAACTTTTTTAACATTAGAATGACACACTCGCGTATGGGTGACGCGTTGTCGCGAACAAAATTATTTTCAAAAATGGCTAATTTTCCACTGTTTTAGCTCAGTTCTATATTGTAAGCTGAAAGACACTCATGTGTCTGTGACTGTGACTGTGTCTTATAATCATTATATTATTTTATTAACAATAGTCAATGTATCAATTTACCAGTTGAGTGAGATACAGTATTCCAAAAACGTCCTTTGTTGTGTTTTTATTGTGTCTGTGCCGACCTACCACCTACCTACCTGATTTCCTGAATCCAGCCCGAGCTCGCTGCATGGACATAGCAGCAGCTCAGTCATCTTACAGTCGGAGTTGATTTACCACTCCTCCGGCCCTCCGTACTACTGGCCCTCTGTGCCCTCATACCTCAGAGGAGTTCCATACCTCCATACCACTAGTTCCTGCAGTTCCTGTACCACTAGTTCCTGTTGTTCCTGAATTCTGTTCCTGTACTTCCTGTTATCCTCCTACTTCCGTGTGTCACCGTGTGCCAAGCCACCGAACCCTCGACCCTGCGAGTCTCCTGCCCGAGCCACCCACACCGGCCACGACGTGACAGTTATGACTGAAAAAAACTTTCAAATATGGTTTTGACTGAAAAAATGGGTATTACGGTCAAAACTGGTTTTGATTGCTGGTCAAAACCACTTGTGAACATTGGGGTCACTGACCCAAGCATGCAAGTCTTTCTGAGTTTGCTCCGCCAGAAGACTCGCTTTGTAACCCTGAACTAGAAAGAGTATAAACTAAGAATAAGGTTGTATACATCTATACTTCAGTGGCGTGCATTGCATATAGGCAATTAGGCAATACCTACTGCCTTCCTCATTCAAATTCAATAGTGGTGTAAGTTATTATCTTTTTTTCAGAGTACGATGATTATTTATCATAAAATAGACCTATTAATGCTAATTTCATCTTCCTACATCAAAAAATCAATAACTTACACCACAATTAAATTCAAGTGAAGTAGGTCAATGCACGCCACTGCTATACTTCCACATTTATATCAGTAGGATTTATACTAAAACGTAGTATAATTAGTTTATGACTAACCCCGTCTCCACACGTTGGCCCAAACGTTGGCACTAACGCTATTCGTTAAGGTGTGGATCGGGAAAATGGCGTTGGTCTGAACGTTGGGGCAAGCGTTGTCAGTTGGCCGTCGCGTGTCGGTTTTATCAAAGGAATTATGCGCCAACGTTCGCGATGCGTCCACACGTTGGCGGTTTTCTGCAACATTTATGCAGTAAGGTGCAACAAATGAGCTTGTTCCTACAGTCAACACGTCTTGAAAATGTCATCCACATGGATGGACGCAATAGTTATAGAATTTCTAGAAATAAATCCTTTTGTTTATTAACAAATAATAATGAAATCCTCTTGTCTGTCAAACATTTTTCAAAGACGACGTCCATTGTTTAACTGTTGTGTTATTTTAATTGACAGTTGAGCTCATAAGCGCTCAATAATCCCAAAGGTCCCAGTGCAACTTCTATTTAAGACGTCCTTACATTGGCTCTCGGAACTAAACTAACATTATCTCCAACGTGTGGACGCTAGGCATAATTTACGAGCCAACGCTTGTACCAACTATTGGGGCCAACGTATGGAGCCGCAGGGCAATTGCGTAACTCATTTGACAGTTTTATTTTGATGTAAAATTGAAGACGAAGACTAATGACTATTGACTATTGACGATGTTGCATGACGAACATCGCAATCAAACATTGCAATTGTGTAACGACATAGAGGGACTTCATTATGAAGTAAATGACGTCAGGAGGGAAATCCATTGCAATGTAAATGACGTCATGTATGTTAGATCACGTTTCGTTATGCAACTAAGCTAGTGCAAGTATGCGTTTTAAGCTTTATCATCATTCAGTTTCATGTTGAATCCCTCCGATATCGTAATCAACAGTTTTATAGTTACGCAATTCGAATTGTATCATTTTTCCGGATTCAAACGTCAAAATTGACATTTTGTTGATTGCGATGCAGTTGCACAATTGCCCTGCAGGTCTAAAACATAAAACCACTACACACGATATACACACACATGTATGTGACACTTTTCTCTCCCCATTTCGGCCAAGACATGACACGTCACTCCATTACGGGACAGTGACTTCAATCTCGCGATGACGTGAGCTGACATCCCTTTTCAAAATTTAAAAGGTAGGAAACAGGAGTCAGCGAAAGTGCCTGTACTTGTACTGTACGAGCTCATTCAGAGTCGAGCAAACATGTTGCTGGCGCAAACTTGTCCCACATTTAGCCCTTTGGCTTAGAGCCTTTTGATGTTCAGTCTAGAGGTCTAGACGCTTGTCTTCTTGTGAATAGGGAACAGTACTATACAATCCTTTTCGGTGCAACAGTTTCGAAATAAAAGGTGTAATAAAATATTGTGTGTTGAGTTCTTACTACGAATACCTGTTTTTTTAAAGATGTTTTTGTGAAACAATTATACATGTTCTTTTTTTGTTTATTATAAACCTCTTAAGGGGTCATTGTACTCATCTTTATGAACAACTTTTACCACGGGACCAACCCTGCAATCGCGAAAAAAACAGCTGATCCCTACATTACATTTGTGTTCACATAAATACACAAAATATAGGAAACAGCTGATTTTTTACGCGGTTTCAGGGTTGGTCCGATGTAAAATTTATTCATAAAGATTCTCTTATAAACTAAGAATAAGGTTGAAGAAAAAAAAATCCTAAGCAAAACTTTACATAACGGATTTGTTATTTTGTTATTTTTAAATCTTGTTTGTAGTTTCTTTTTGTGCTGGTAATTTGCAAGTTATTGTTAGAAGTAGGTATTTTATTTTGAACGTTGTAATTTTTCAGTAAGTACTTTAAACACGTGAGTATGTTCTTTGTAGTTTTGCGGTTATAGGTTATTTTATTTCGTAATATGAGGGTAGAGGGGTACTATTAACTTAATAGTTTAATTAAGGAGAATGATACTGGGTGGCCGACGAAATTCTTTTTTTTGCGTGTTTTGCAAATTGTAGTTTTCTTTCGTCTTGTATAATCAAAGTATGATTTGCGGTAGTAATAAGAATATATCTACAAGGTCTAAAATCGATATTTTGATTGTACAGATTATAGAGCTAGGTTAATATTTTTGATGGGTAGTATTCAGTAGATGTATTATTATTACCGCCGCGAATCATATTTAATAATATTTCAACCGATATACAACGCGAAATATAGATAAAATTTATAAAAAATACAAGAAATTTGGAATTTCACGGGCTATCCTGTGAAATTCACCATAAGGGGGCTTGAGAGGCTCGAGGATAGCGAATAACTACGTATGTATAGCAAGATATGCGAGGTTAAGCAGTGGTAGTCACGGTCAGTTCTTGGATGGGTGACCGTCTCGTTACACACCGAGACCCCTCCGTGCCTCGGAGAGCACGCTAAGCTGTCGGTCCCGGTTGCCACACCAATATCTATGGCAGTCGTTACGGGTAGTCAGAAGCCCGAAAGTCTCATAACTGGTCTTACCTTATAGTCTGTATTACCCAGTCGGGTTGCGGGAGTCTGATGGCAGTCGCTCCGTGTAAAATACTGATGTTCAGCCGCATCTGGTTAGACTGGAAACCCACATCATAAGTGAGTAAAAGCTTGAAGAAGAAGTTTTAAGAACTTCTTTGTTTGGAAACTCATTTAAACTTCCTTAGCATCACATCTCACAACATTAATGGTGGTGGTGGTGCCATCACTCCATAGTGGTATTCTTTGCCGTAACATAATATGATAAGAATAATCAATCCATTACCATTACCGTCCCAAAACATAAAAAATAAACTTCCAAGAAAATAACATTTTCTGAATTCATGCTAAAAAGTATATCCATGTAACTTGGTACGTGGAAAACCTACAATGAACCGCACAACCTCTTCATCATTAAGTTGAAAAACTTGTGTGTGCCGCTGTAAAGTTCTATGTTGAAATTATATTAAAATATAAATAATAAGACAAAGAAATTAAATAAATCAGTGCAATTGATCGCGCCAGTTTCATGATCAAATCGATCCTTTACGTAAGCTTTGGAATCAATCTGTTGAAAAAAGGGCTATCACACACCGTCAACAAACTCTCACACACCATAAAACTAATACCGTGTATACACAACCGCAATCATAAAAAATGACACCCTTTACACGTTACGTTGCAAAATGTGCCAGTATCCGAACGTTTTAGAAGAAATAATCGCGTATCCGAAAACTATGTGCCATCAAATAACTTGTTCGGATATTGCCAGCGGATCGTTCATTCTATTCGATGGAAAAAATGTTTATAAGGAAGAGAGGCGTGTTATGATTTGACACCGGTCCCATCTCGTGTTAATAAATATTAAAATGTGATCGTTTGTCTCGCTTTATTAGAGTGATGAATGTCTATTTGATTTAAGATTTTGGTTGTTATTTTTATTGAATTTATGTACATTGGATTTTGATCTTTAGAATGTTTTATGTTTGTAAAAAAGAGCCAAACAATGTGTGATAACAGCCCGTTACATGTAACTAGTATATTTCTGTGTAATGCCAAATTAGAATCGGTAAAATGTTTCACTAACTTGGGCCACAAACTGACAGAAAAATTTAAAGACGATGAGGACCTTGACAGATAAAGGCGTTCACTAGCTGCCGAAAGCAACATGTTTGCAAGACGATTCGCGAAATATACCGACCAAGTTAAAATCAACCTGTTAAACACATACTGCCGGTACCTTTACACCTGTGCCCTATGGTACAACTACACGCAGCGTGCTTACAACACGTTGCGTGTTCAGTATAAAAACGCATTCAGATACATACTTCGTCTGCCGTGGCGGTGTAGTGCGTCCAGCATGTTTGCCAAAAACAGGGTAGATGACTTTTACGCAGTCATGAGAATAGCACGAGCCTCCTTTATGAGCCGCATACACAAATCTGACAATGAAATATTAAATGCCACATACGAAGCTAACCACTTCTTCGTATATGACAATTAATGTTCCAGCTATAACAAATCGTGTCATTATTACTATTATCAGTGATTATTTTAAATAACAACATAATATAACATAATATCACGCCTGTATTTCCCCGAAGGGGTGGGCAGAGGTGTATTGTACACCCACATTTCGCCAGTTATGTTATAGTCCCATGTAATAGGGGGCGAGCCTATTGCCAAAATCCAGACTCAGAAAGAAAAAACCCGATAACACGTTAGTTTTTTTGAATAACGATCGCATTAATTAATTATATTTTATAATAAAACAAAGTTTAACAGGATTAAATCGCGTATATTATTTAAATTGGTTTCCCTGACGTTTCGAAAGCTTTTTTTTTTTTGACAAGCGTCTTTACAAACCACCACCACCACCACCACCAGGGAAACCTATTTAAATAATATACGCGATTTAATCCGGTTAAACTTTGTTTTATTATAATGTGTAGTGATCGCGAAAACCTAAGAAGTTATTATTATATTTTACTTTGTATTTGTATTATTTTATATGGGTATAATTGATCTCTAAAGTATAGTATACTAGAGATTCTGCCCGCTGCTTCGCACGCGTAGCCTATGTTCTTCTCCATGTCCCAGGCTACCGTTTTCCAAATTTCATTACGTTCGGTTCAGAGGTTTGGACATTGGAAAAGGTAACAAACTGACACAGACAGAGGTACTTTCGCATTTGTAATTATTTGTATGGATTATTACCAGCTTTATCACGAAGCTACGCTTTCGTGGTTCTTTATTTCACGGGAACCTTATTTATATTACTTATTTATATATATTTTTTATATTATAGGCTGGCAAAACGAGCTAAAGGCTCACCTGATGTTAAGCAGTTACCTTTGCCCATAACAACTGCAATACCACCTAGGCTGTTGCCTAAATGGTACCGCAAGTCGGTTCGCCAAACTGAGACATGAAGATGGAAATTCTCATATGATTGTATTTTCACCGGCTCCCGTACCTTTCGCACCGAAACACAGCAATGCAAGCATCACTATTTGGCGACGTAGGTACGGTGGTAGTACTTCTCCGGATGAGCTCTTTCACGAAGGAGCTCTACTACTATAATTTAATCCATGTCTCCAAACACTTTCGCATTTAAGGGATGATTGTACTCATCAATTTGAACAACTTTTACTATGGGACCAAAAGTGAAATAGGTAAAAAAAACATCCATTCAGAAGAAAATGTTTCGTGTAATTAACCAAAATGTATGGAACGGCAGATATTTTTTTTATGATTTCAGAGTTGGATGCATAGTAAAAGTAATGAATTAAAAATAACCCTGTTTATTATTAAGTAGGATTTAGACGGGGAAAGTTGCAGCGTTCTTTTGTTTAATAACAACTATTAACAGAAAGAAAGAAAAGAAAGAAAGTAAAATCATTTATTTGACACGAGTTATTGGTCTACTCGTCGGAGTTAGATTTTTGAATTAAATCTATTTGCCTGAAGACTTTTCGTTTTTTTAATTCCAAGTTGTTATTTAATTAAACGATTTAAATTGTGGAAAGAAAAAAACGCTCACGAGCAGGATTCGAACCTGTGACTCCTGGCTCAGTACGCCAGTGCTTTAGCCACTAAGCTACCGTGAACACTGCTCGACGCTCGTGGTATCGAAATTCTCACTCACTTGGTACGTCTTTGGGTGACGTCTGCACAATTTAAATCGTTAGATTTCGCTTTTCATGTGTAAATGCGTTAAAATAATAAAATAATTGTTATTTAATTATTAATTTTTTTTAAGCAGGTTTTTCTTGACTGTACATAAATACTTGACAATTTCATTGTCGGTCGGGTTGACCAATAAAATATTTGTAAAAATTGTGTCAACTCGGCGACTCAGCCGAGATTATCTCAGCCGAGTTGACCAATGACTCTTTGATTCAAATAACCGAGACACTTCGATAAAAAAAATATATATCATGCATATTACCTACAGCTCCCTGCGATTTCTAATCTGTTTGTAAATCACGTGTAAGACTTAACTGTAGTGGTCTATTGAAATTAGCAATAAAAGCTTGTATTGTGTATACCATGTGTATACTAATTAATTATTACTTGCAGTAAGCCAATAATATTGTCTAGAAAATTATTCTAGGCTTTGTTGGAGACCGTACTTAAATCCATCCAGTAATCGAACGTTAAGACTAACAGGCGTACCCACTTTAATTGACCGAGCGATGTGAGGTCTCTGAGTTAACTAGGCCACTCAGCACTTTGTCCGTCTGTCTATCTGTCAGAACCTTATATTTTCCAGTTTGAATAGTATAATTACTTTAAAATCTTACTTATTACGTAAAACTTCAGGCCAAAGCCAAATACGAAATTTAAAAAAAAAAAATCTTTCTACTTTTGCATACTTATGCGCTGTGGATGAAAAAAACTTTTTAACAGATTACAAATTTTTTTGACATATTCTAGGTCATAGATTAAATAAAATCTTCTATACTATATACTATAATAAAACTGTTAAAGGTCGAAAAGTCTGTACATTGAGTTTTTTTTTCGCGAAAACCGGCTAGGGGGACTAGAAATAAGCAATAGAACACGAATCAATCGTTTTTAGAATTTATGTCTGTCTGTCTGTTTGTTACCTCATCACGTGAAAACAGCTGAACGGATCGTAATGAAACTTTGCGTTTGTATAGGTATTAGTCTAACTTAAAAGATAGGGTATGTTTCATCTTAATCGGTTGAGTAGAACCACCGATACAGCTTGACCCCTCTATTATATTAAGTTGCACACAAAGTAGAGGTCATGATTGTTGGTTTTTTTGCAGGTTGTTAAAAATACAACTCGTTAGCATTATAGATAACATAGTCAGCCCACTACTGTCCCACTGCTGGTGAGCATGGACCTCTTCTCGGAATGAGAAGAGTTAAGGAACTGGATATAGTTAGTGTAATAGATTATCTAGACATAATCAGCCAATTACTGTCCCACTGCTGGGCATGGACCTCTTCTTAAAACGAGAAGAGTTAAGAAAATAGAGAATAACATAGCATAGTCAGCTCATTACAGCTGTCCGACGGCTGGGTATGGGCCTCTTCTCAAAATGAGAAGAGGTAATGAACAGGATATTGTTAGTGTTATAGAATAACATAACATTATCAGCCCATTACTGTCCCACTGCTGGGCACGGGCCTCTTCTTACAATGAGAAGAGTTAAAGAACTGGATGTGGTTATTGGTATAGAATTACATAACATAATCAGCCCAATTACTGTCCCACTGCTGGGCACGAGCGTCTTCTCAGAATAAGAAGAGTTTAGGGCTAATTCCATTACCATGGCCGGTTGGTTGTACAAACAGAATATAGAATGGTAGGTGAATAGTGTAATCGTCTGTGTAGGCGCTTATGTATATTAGAAGACATTGTGTTCATAAATATGACAGGATGTTATTTTCCGACATCCACGCGGACGGAATCGCGGGCACAGCTAGTAAAGAAATAAATAAACAATTTGGTGGGATCAAAGTCGCTGTTTTAGACTAATTTTGCTCCACAGTCTATCTGAAAAACGGCTCCACTTCAAAAGTTGTTATTTATGGATCATTCCAGTAATATCCTGTACTTAAACAACAAATATACACAAAAACTTATCAATTATAAGTAAAAAAAAATTTATAAACAATATAAGCTAAAACTTTTTTCATTGATGACGTCTGTGGTCTAGTGGTTCGAGTGTCCGACTGCTGATCACGAGGTCGTGGGTTCGATTCCCACAGGACACAAATATTTGTGTTTGTGTTCGTCTGGGAGTTTCTTATGTATTATAAGTATGCACCCTTATCTCTTCTCATGGGTGTCGTAAAAGGCGACTAAGGGATTCACCAGAGGATGGGCAGCAGCGTTCTCTGAGTATTTAACCAACCAACTGCGATCGCCAACCCGCCTGCCAAGCGTAGCGATTATGGCATGTCCCCCCCTTAATTGGGGGAGGCCTATGTCCAGTAGTGGACGTCTTTCGGCTGAAAATGATATAAGTATGTATTTACAAAACAAAAGTATATAAGTATTATATAAATTGTCTAGCTAGTATCCATAGTACAAGCTCTGCTTATTTTGGGACTAGATGGTGCTGTGTAAAATGTCCCAAAATATTTATTTATTTATTAGCACTTTCAAGCCAGTCTTTGAGAGTTCAAAAATTCAGATTAATGTTTGAAAAAGATACTTCACTAATTTCATAGTCTTTTAACTGTATAATTTTTCATTTCAGAAAAATGTGTCGATTTAATTCGTCAAAACGTTTATAGCAAGGTCTCCGTTCGGGGCGAACAACTAATTATTTAATGAAGATTGAATCGAATGAGCTGACCCAGTGCTTTTTATAGTGCATATGAACTAGTTTCTTGGCCCCAGGTCTAATTATGAAGTGAAAAAAATTATAGATGTAGGATAATTAATATTATCTTGTCTTTATATAAATAGCAAAATATCGAGTCATCTTCTCATTAACACGTTGACTGCGTTATAGGGTCTACAACGTGTATCAGAAATGCGTGGTCATATTTGAAGAGCTTATTCAGGGGATGCTATCGAACAACTTTCACTATGGGACCAATCCTGAAATCGCGAAAAAAATATCAGCTGATCCTTACATTTTGTCAGCGACATCGATGATTTAGTAGGGATCAGCTGATATTTTTTTTGCGATTTCAGGGTTGGTCCCATAGTAAAAGTTGTTCTATGCTTTGCCCTGAATGAGCTCTTAAAATATGACCACGCATTTCTGATACACGTTGTATAAAACCTGATGCGTTACTGTCCCGTGTTGCGGTTGCAAAATCATTGACTTTCCCTTGGTGCAGGATGCATATACCTGCCCCCCTAGCCAAGTTGACAATCTACAATCGTCAACGCTATAGAAAACAATCAAAATGTATGGGAATGACATATCTCAACGAATGACTTTTTCGACCGGACCGGTCGTTGTGGCGATGCTTGTGGGAGGCCTATGTCCAGCAGTGGACGTCTTTCGGCTGAAATGATGATGGTGATGAACTAGCGAACAACGCAAAAATTGTACCAAATTACTGTTGACAAGAGTTTCCTCAAAAAAATATGATTTAGAATTACATACAATGCTTAGTAAAAGTTGATTCATTTTACACAGAGGGTGGGGTCTTCTTCTTCTTCTTCTTCGTGTCAATGGTTCTCATGTAGTTCATACTGTATTCATGTGGTATTTGGCCACCTCTAAGGCGTTGTTTGTGGCTTTGGATAATAATGTGATGTAGCCGGAACCGATACAAGTAAAGATGCGGTTTCGATTTCCCCGATCGAACGATTTGTCGGAAAAGGCACGGCTGGCTGTTCATGGGGGAGTGTTAGTGCCTACACTTATGTATGGTAGTGAAAGTTGGGTATGGCAGAAGAAACATGAAAGCAGAATAAATGCAGTAGAAATGAGAGCTTTGAGAAGTATGTGTGGTGTAACTTTGAGAGATAAAGTAAGGAATAACATGATAAGGGAGCATTGTGGAGTGAAAGAAGATGTAGTGACAAAGATTGAGAAAGGTATGTTAAGATGGTTTGGACATATAGAGAGGATGGACGAGAGGAGATTGACGAAACAAGTATACGAAGCGAGTGTGGATGGAAGAGTTGGAAGGGGACGACCTCGGCGAATGTATCGCGATCAAATCGCGGATGTTCTCAAAAAATGCCAGGTTAAGAGTTCTCTAAACCGACGAGCATGCATGACGAGGTTAATGGACGTAGATGAAGCGAAAGAGGTGTGTCAGGATCGTAGCAGGTGGAAATCCATAGTCTCTGCCTACCCCAATGGGAAACAGGCGTGATAATATGTATGTATGTATGAACGATTTGCAGCTGAACTGGGGAAATAGTTGTAGGTATTCGAATTTTGTTTTTTTTTGTTTTGCATTGTGAAGTGGAATGTAGACGTTCGGTAAATAGGTGAATGAACTTTGGTAGGATTATTTTTGTGAAAATAAACAAAAGAAATATAACTAGACTACTTCCTAGCGCCCTTTACAATAAACAACGATCTACTATTATCATCATCATCTCAGCCATAAGGCGTCCACTACTGGACATAGGCCTCCCCCAAGCATCGCCACAATGAACGGTGCAGATCTAATAGAGATTTTTTTTTTACACGAAAACACAAATAAATTCACACAAAATGAAACAACGACAGAAAACTCAAATAAATTCAGAGGGCAATGTACAGTAGTGGAAAAAATATACAGACTTATACAAAAGTGACATAATTATATGCGTAGTTAACTAAAGACACCTCCCCAAACAAGCAAAAAATATGAGATATAACAATAAAACGTAAATCAGAAATAGTTACTTCAAACGAAATTTATCTAAACAGCCATCAATCTTTAGTCACAGAAGAGAAAAATTGTATGTTCCGAAAACAAAACAAAACAATGAAGTCGCACTGATCGCGTCATTGAGATCACACCTTACCACCAAGAAATGTTTACTTCGAATTTCGCAACAAATGCATGACGTTTATTGGAAAAGGTCGTAATGCACTTTGTCGGGCTGTCGACATATCAGTCGTTAGTGGGAAAACCTAAAAGTCGCTAAAAATTCCGACCTGCCAGAAGCGTTTGTTGGATGGTGCATGAACCTTTTTCAAACTTTCCGTAGGTTATAATAGTAATTTATTCTATTTATTTATCATTTATTGCTCGCAGAACGGATGGCCGATGGGGCAGTAAAGTTCTGGAGTGGCGACCGCGTACTGGAAGGCGCAGCGTGGGTAGGCCCCCCACAAGGTGGACCTACGACCTGGTGAAGGTCGCGGGAATCCGCTGGATGCGAAGGCACAGGACCGGTCGTTGTGGCGATGCTTGGGGGAGGCCTATGTCCAGCAGTGGACGTCTTTTGGCTGAAATGATGATGATTGATGATGATCATTTATTGCGTGAAATATGGTACAGAGGATATTATAAATTAAATGTAGGTATGTTCCACATATTTGGCCGTTACACAGCATGCAATATTTAAACATAAAAATTCAATTTGACAATATTATTACTTATATTATTAATTTGAACTACTACAATATACATTTACCTATAATAGTAACACCTATAAAGAAAGAAAGAAAGAAAGAAAAATATTTATTTGACACAACTGAGACACATACAGAAGAAATATACATGAACAAGAAATAGATATAGTGAAGAAGTAACAAAGCGAGGAAAAAAGTCATTGACAGTCATGCGCCATGTGTGTCTCAAAATTGTGACAAATGGGTGTCCAGCTCAGCATATTGCCAGGTTATTAAACCTGACGCTGGTATTCTGCTGGATCCCTGTTGTGACGTAGGATGTCGAGCAAACTACACATTAGTAATAGTTAGTGAGTGTGTGTGTGTATTAAGAGTGTGATTATGAATAGAAATATATATATTAAGTATACGATAAATATATGTGAGTGACTAAAATATAATTAGATAATTTGTAAACAACGTTATGTGATACTCGATAAAATACTGCCAAATAACAAACCAACTAGTATAGTAGTAACAGCATCCTAAGAATGTTGGCTAGCAGGTTAGACTGCGCATTTTTGAATCAGTGCTGCAAGGTTTCAGCTGGACCCGTGGCCAGTGATCTCATAATAAAATATTTGTAATATTTAAACATTTGAAATATCTGTGAAGTACTAATAATAAAGTTTTTAAGTAGTCTGTTACTAACAATAATGAGACTCATCATACTTGAATAAATATATCCTACTAATCCTACTAATATTATAAACGTTAAAGTTTGTGATGATGTATGGATGTTTGTTACTCTTCCACGCAAAAACTACTGTATGAATTTTAATTAAATTTGGGATACAGATAGAACATAACCCTGATTAACATATAGGCTACTTTTTATCCCGGGAAGATGAACAATTACCGAGGGATGCGCGATAAACGACATTCACGTGGGTAAAGTCACGGGCATAGCCTAGTATAATAATAATAGTAGGCGCTATCTAACTTGACCGGAGTGAAGTTAGATACTGTGCATTTTTCCCCACCTCCCGCTTCCAACTGACACCGAGATAAAACAATTGGTTTTGAAACAACTTCAGTCCGGCCAAGTTAAATTGCGCGTACTGTACGTATAGTCCATGGTATAATAAGATGTTTTACCAGGTATTCTCTTCCCGCAATGACAGCGCGATGCCTCCAAGCTACGTCACGATCAGTGCTGCCATTGATTGATATCTTCAATATACTTAAGGAGATTTTTGTTCATAATGAATATAAAATAAATTCCTAACTAGCCTAACTATTTGTTATCTCGTGTTATTCATCTAATTAGTTAATAAAGGAAACTATATTAAATAACTAGTTTGAAAGTGATTCTTTATAGAAGAAAGTAAATGAAAAAATGCATTTCAAGTGGCAGCACATCAAACTGACAAGTGTCACGCTAATAGCCCGCTATTGGCTCCACGGCCGATGACGTAGTACGGAGGCAACCACGTGACCTAGCTGTCACGGGAAGAGACTACCTGGTGTTATTATACCATGATATAGTCTATCCACTCAAGTATTGTAGGTACATCCAAACGTAGGAATTTAATGTAATATACCAGGCCCCTCAGAAAGTATTGCGAAAAAAAGTTTTTATGTATGGGAGACTGGCCAGTTATAATGTTTTTCGAAAATATGATTATTTATAAGTAAAAATAAGTAAGTTCCAATTTCAAAATTTCCCTCCACATTTTTTGCGAGTTAATTCAAAGTATTGTGTCTCACTGAAATATGGATCTGCGCCGGGAACATTTTAGAGCTATGATTTTATACGATTTCAAGTGTCGCCTGAAACCGGATGAATCGTACGATAGACTTCAAATGGCATTCATGGATGAAGGCCCTTCCAAGGCAACCGTGTATCGTTGGTATAACGAATTCAAGCGCGGTCGACCAACTTTGGGGGATGACGAAAGAAGCGGTCGCCCTTTGACGGCTGTTACCGAAGAAAACGTGCTAGCAGTGAAAAATTTAATCCAAGACAATAGGCGAATTACATATCAGGAGATTCAACACATATTGAAGATTGGATCGGGAAGCGTTCACGAGATTCTACACAGCCATCTTCGCGTGAGGAGGATAGTATCACGCTGGGTGCCGCACAACCTCACCGATGCTCAGAAGCAGGCCCGGGTGGAATGGTGCCGTGATATGCTTAACAAATTTGAAGCAGGCTCGTCTCGGCGTGTTTACGACATCGTTGCAGGTGATGAGTCCTGGATTTATCAATACGACCCAGAAACCAAGCGCCAGTCGACTGTTTGGGTGTTTCAAAATGAGCCAACGCCTACCAAAGTGAAGCGATCTAGAAGCGGGGGTAAGATTTTGATCGCTAGCTTTTTTAATTTGACTGGCCACTTGGTATCAATTCCCTTACGGGATCAAAGAAGCATTAATGCCGAATGGTATACTACCAAATGTTTGCCAGAAGTTTTCTCTGTTATAAGCAACAAGCGACCAAACACAGGGCTCCGCGGGCTACTGCTCCACCACGACAATGCACCTGCGCACACCGCACTCAAAACGAGGGACTTCCTGGACAGCACGCCAGTCAAACTCCTGGGTCACCCTCCTTACAGCCCTGATCTAGCACCGTGTGACTTCTTTTTATTCCCAAAAATAAAAAATCAGTTCAAAGGGATACAATTTTCGTCGCCGGAAGATGCGCTGGCTGCGTTCGAGCAGGCTGTAAACGAGGTGTCTGCGGCGGACTGGAAAAAGTGTTTTGAAAACTGGTTTAGGCGCATGAATCTTTGTATAGAGGCTGGTGGAAAGTACTTAGAAAAGATTTGATAAAAATATATGTACGTATAGAACAATTTTTTTTAGTTTCGCAAAACTTTCTGAGTGTCCCACGTAAAAGGTGGCAGAATAAAATGTGGAGGCGGTTTTTTTATTTACTGTCTAATAATAAAACTACTATGGCTAACTAAATAAAATGAAACGCTATAGAGATGACTCTAGAAGTGTTCTCGGAATCACAACTCATGTTTATTGACCGAGCGAAGCAAGGTCTTTGAGTTAACTAGGCCGCTTAGCATTATGTCCGTCTGGCTGTCTGTCAGAACCTAATAACTTCCAATACAAATAATGTAATGACTTCAAACACTTATATAATACGTAAAGTTTACGGCCAAAACCAAAAATGTTACAAAAATTAAAATAATAATTGAAAATTTGGGTTTCGTCCATACATGCAAAGAGGAAGTAAATTTTTTTGTCGTTTTTCTATTGCATGTGAAATATCGTCAAAAAGAACTTTTGTAACAGAGTATGAAACAATTTTTAGAAATATTCTAGGTCATGAGCAATTTGGTGGGCACCCGCAAAGTCGCTGTTTTAGACCTATTTTGTCCCGGGGTCTATCTGAAAAACGGCTCCACGTCAAAAGTTGTTACTTATGGATGATTTGAGTAATATCCTATACACTTAGCACTTTCTGGCCAGTATTTGAACTCTGCTGTACATTCAAGGGTAACAACAAAATTAAAAAACAACAAAAATAAGATTTATGTTAAGAAAAGATAGGCACAACATCAATTTCGTATAGTCTAACTGTATTTTCATTGAAGTAAAACTTCTTTACGCACGCTTGACTTGGGGAGTAAGCTGGTGAATGCGTTACGTAAAGTGAGGCGAACGGAGGGGTAGTGCGGGATGCGGGGAACGAGGCGCGCGCGACGTCCTGCCACGACACAGCGTCGGCAGAGGTACGCGCGCCGCGCCGCCATTCCTTTGTTCTAATTGAAATAGTCTTGAAGGAGATGTAAGTTAGTGAATTTTTTCTTCAGTCGTGTGGTCTAAAGCACACTCGTTTAATAACTTCTTAGGTTTTCGCGATCACTACACATTATAATAAAACAAAGTTGATTGTCATCTTAGTCTACCTGCGACCACGAAATGATGCAAAGCTTTCGAAACGTCAGGGAAACCAATTTAAATAATATACGCGATTTATTCCGGTTAAACTTTGTTTTATCACACTCGTTTATTTTTATTTTAGAGGAATGTGTCGACTTAGTTCGTTAAAAAGTTTACCGCGTGGTCTCCGTTCGGGGCGAACCACTAGTAATGAAATTATACGAAATAACATGTGTCTTGCAGATGTACTTCAGTGGCGGAATCGTTTGTTTTCGAGAAGGTTTCCTTTGAAGTTCGACCGCAAGCGCCTCGCAGAAGTTTTTAAGGGCGCCAATATTCGGTGCATGGAAAGTTAGCATGATTTATAATTAATTTTAGAACGAGGAGTTAGGAAACGAATATTTTAAGCTAATTTGAAAATAATTAGGTAAATAACTAACAATTTTACCTACATAATTATGTACGTATAACACAAAAAACAGAACTTCTTTACTAAGAAGACGCAACACATCATTAATTGATCAAAAATACTTCAAAGGCGAAGGCTACGCAATATATAAATAAATATTTTGACATTTTTACCCGGCACTATCTAGTCCCAAACTAAGCAAAGCTTGTGCTATGGGTACTAGACAATGGATATAATACTTATACACATTTGTTTTTTTGTAAATACATACTTATAATACATAAGATCATCAATACAATAATACAATATCGACAATATCTTCTCGTCCAAAATAACGCAGTGTCTCAAGACGGAGGACCAATGTGTGTTGCCAGTAATTACTTACGGCATTGAAACGTGGTCACTCACGATGCCCAATAAGAAAGGCTCAAAGTCACCCAAAGGGCAATGGAGAGGGCTATGATCGAATCGCAAATTAGGAGATTCGCAGGAGGACGAAGGTAGCCAAAATTGCCCGAAAATTGGCAAAATTAAGTTGCAGTGGGTGGGGCACATTGCTGTACTGGAAAGCGCATCGTGGGTAGGCCTCCACAAGGTGGACCGATGACCTGATAAACGGTTCTGAAATCCGCTGGATGCAGGAAGCGCAGGACTGGTCGTTGTGGAAATGCTTGGGGGAGGCCTATGTCCAGCAGTGGACGTCGATCGGCTGAAGTGATGATGATGATGATTCTAACTTCAAAGGCAAAATGATAAGTCCCCGAAATTTTAGAAATTGTAGTTGCACTGGTCCTTGTGACTTTAAAAGGCAGTATTTATAATAAGATTCTTCTAAGAAAATAATAATTGAATCTATTTTCACAGCAAATCTTTGTAAGAACTGCAAATTTATGTATAAATTATAAATTCTGACTCGATATCTGACCTCCTTAGGGAAAATAGGTCTTGCATTGCTTTTTTTTTTTTTTTTTTTTATGTATGACCACGCATAACTTTTTACAGAGTGGTCCGATTTTGATGATTGTTTTTTTAATGGATAGGGTATATCTCAAAGTTGGTCCCATTTAAATTTCAAAATCAAAATCCACCCCTAAGCGTAGGAAAACAGGGGATGAGTGTTTGTTCACCCACTGAATTCTTACCTGTTAACCGATTCTGTTGAAACTTGACACACGTAAATATAGTTCTAGACACTACGACATAATGGAGACCTGGAGTTAGATTTTAACAACAAAAAAATGAAAAATAAAACTTAAAAAAAAAAAATTTAACCGACGAAAACAGAAACTGAAAAGCGAAAAATAACTAATTATGAGTCGGTGCCAAACAACCAATCAATGAAGATCATTAAATTACCTTTAAATAAATAATAAAAACAACGTCACATCAAATACAACGTGAAATTTTCAACGATAAACAATAACTTTCCAAAAATGCGTTCTCCGCTCGGCCACTTGCAACTTACACGCACTTTGCTTGTTAAAAGTTCGTTTGGCGCCGACTCATAATTAGTTATTTTTCGCTTTTCAGTTTCTGTTTTCGTCGGTTCAATTTTTTTTTTTAAAGGTTTAATAACCGACTTCATTCCATATTAATAACTAGCTGTGCTCATCACTCTATCTGCGTGGAAGTTGTAAACTGTTTAAATAAGTAGAAATTAAATTAAAATAATTTATATTTAGACAACTTAGTCCATAGGCAGGGTTGTTCTTGGGATAAAAAGTAGCCTATATGTTAAACCGGGTTATGTTCTATCTGTATGCCAAATATTATTAAAATCGGTCCAGCCTTTCTTGAGTTATAATCGATGTAACTAACCCGACTTTGTTTTATATATCAAGATTTTGAAATATCTAGGTCAATAAAAAAAACCGGCCAAGTGTGAGTCAGACTCACGCAGTAAGGGTTCCGTACAACCCATCGACCTAATACGCCATAGAAACTGATTTAATTTACGAGAGTTTATCAAAAGACATCAACGACGTACGCGAAATGTGAATTTTTGCATCTCTTTCTTCCGTAGGTACCACTATATATGTCTATGTTTGTCCTGTTTTTAGTATTTGTTGCGAAACTCCATAGTATGCACTATAATCAGACTAAGTTTGACGCTAGTATGTATTACCGTTTTGAAGATAGAACAGGAACAAAAACGTTGAAAAAAATGCATGTTTTTTGAG
This sequence comes from Asteroscopus sphinx, assembly GCA_949699075.1. NCBI lineage: Eukaryota > Metazoa > Arthropoda > Insecta > Lepidoptera > Noctuidae > Asteroscopus > Asteroscopus sphinx. Next base: position 2,636,269 of record OX453002.1, on the reverse strand, counting down.
GTTTCTTGTATGGGGAACCCCTTTGATTTTAGCCTTTTTTTTGTTTTTAGTATTTGTCGTGAAACACCTTATAGCAACACATATTCTGTGAAAATTTCAACTGGTTATCTATTACCGTTACAAAGATACAGCCCTGTGACAGACAGACGGACGGACGGACGGACGGACAGCGTAGCGAGAGTAATAGGGTCCCGTTTGGAACCCTTCGGGTACGGAACCCTAAAAAGCAAGCAAAACATAATATGTTTATACAGATATACCAAATCTACGCTAAGTTTGAAGTTTGTTCTCTATATTCGTTAGCCAAATGAAGCGCTAACAATGATAGAACTGCAACCGCTAACCATCGGGGGAGCAATGTATTGTTATGCATAACATAACATAACATAACATCACGCCTATATTTCCCCGCAGGGGTAGGCAGAGGTGTATAGTACACCCACATTTCACCAGTTATGTTATAAGTCCCATGTAATAAGGGGCGAGCCTATTGCCATTAACCAGGCACAAATCCAGACTCCGGGCTGCTACTGAGAATTTCCTAATGAAAACAACACTTTGCCCGACCGGTAAAATGTAATGCAATGCAACACGACCACTATTCTGTTGTTCTAAAAGCTCGACATTCCGCGCTCATTTCCAAATATACATATATCATCATTTCAGCCAAAAGACGTCCACTGATGGACATAGGCCTCCCCCAATGGGGAACAACCTTGTATTCTTGATGAATCTCGATAATACAAATGATTTTAATATAAAGTTCTACCTTCAATTCACAAAAGTTATTTTATCATGTAACGTGTTCGATTTCCGCTTCAACCATGTAATTATTTAAATATCTATGAATGCAGTTTTCATTGTTTTTTAAATTCAAATAATGTCTTCTTTCAGTAAAATGTAGTATCCGTGGGACGCCCTGTATAATATACATTATATACCTCTCGTACTCTCAGATGAAAAATGCATATATCGCAGGACAATAGGACAAATTGCATCTTTGGGAAAATCCTAAAGACGAAACAAAGGACCGGATATTTGGAATCTAAGAAGGATTTTTGTAATCATATGAGCTATTATCAGGATCATTGCAAAAATCCCAATTTATTTAGGACGATTGGAAACTTGAACGCTGATTGGCTAATCTAAGAGCCAATTTATAATATCTTTATTTGGTCAGATCATACGCACACACCACTAGTTAGCCGAAAACAGTTTTGCAGAAAATAATCAAGCAGAAAATCAATAAATCAATAAAATAAAATAAAATATATGCATTTAAAATCATTTCAGCCGAAAGACGTCCACCGCTGGACATAGGCCTCCCCCAAGCATTGCCACAACGACCGGTCCTGCGCCTCCGCATCCAGCGGATTCCCGCGACCTTACCAGTTCGACGTAAAAAATCTGCAATGATTTAATTATATTTTAACTTTTGTGAATTTAAAGTGTTCTACCATAGACTAGATTCATTTGTATTGTCAAGATTCATCAAGAATACAAGACAAGATTGTTAAGACGTAAAGTTATAATTACATAAAAATTACGAGTAAAAATATATGTATAACGCATATCTTACCACACTTCTTGGGTAGGCACTGTACCTGTATTTATTCTGTGTTCTTGAATTTTTTGGTAATTGTATGCGTCACTTTTGAAGAAAATAAATATTTTTTCTTTCTTTCTATAAGCTGAAACTTTGCGATTACCGAACTATAAGTCTGGCAGCCACTAAAATTAAATTAAAATTTTCCACTGTTTAATAACTTGCTTTAAAGTAGAACGATTTTACGCTAACCCCCAACAATTGATCAAAACTTTGCTCTTTATAATCTTAGTAAGACGACAAACGAAACTCTCAACTTTGCTATAAGTTTTTATTACTTACAACAAGATCGAACAACTCTTTTGAAAATAAATCTTTACGTAAAGATATAAACACACATACATCGCTATCGCACCGTTTCATTTATTTAATACTATTTGATGCCCGCGGCTTCGCTCTCGTGAAATGTCGATAAAAAGTATCCTATGTGTTAATCCAGGACATGGTCTATCTGTGTGCTAAATTTCATCTTCATAAGTTCAGCTGATTTAGCGTGATTGAAAGACAAACATTAAACAAACAAAAATCCATACTTTCGCATTTATAATATTAGTAGGAAGTAGTAGAATACATCAATAAAATAAATAAATACATTTTGATGAAAAGAACGCGCCGCATACATACATACATATTATCACACCTGTTTCCCATAAGGGTAGGCAGAGACTAAGGATTTCCTCCTGCTACGATCCTGACACACCTTCGCTTCATCCACGTTCATTAACCTCGTCATGCATGCTCGTTTAATAATTTAATTTAATCTTTACCTGCAGTAGAAAAAAAAAAAAAGTTATTAGAAAAAGTAAGTAGTAAGTTAGTTGTTAGAAGAAGTAGTGAAGTTATTAGAAAGAATAAAGCCAAGGATGAGCATGAAGAGGAGAACGTCTGTTTCATAAAATTAAATGTAATACTTAGTTCAGATTCACAAAAAAAAAAACCTGTGTGCTTTAGAGCACACGACTGAAGTAATACTTCACTAACTTATATCTCCCTCAATCCTATTTCAATGAGAACAAAAGAATGGCAGCGCGGCGCGCTTTCATCTGCCGGCGCTGTGTCGTGGCCGACCTAGCACTTGCCTTGTTCCCCGCGTCCCGCACTACCCTGTCCGTTCGCCTCACTTTTCGTAACGCATTCACCAGCTTACTCCCCAAGTCAAGCGTGCCTAAAGAAGTTTTACTTAAAAAAACCATCGCTTTACAGAACGTGTATCAGAAATGTGTGGTCATATTTCAAGAGCTGATTCAGGGCATAGCATAAAACAACTTCTACTATTTGACCAACCCTGAAATAGTAAAAAAACAGCTGTTCTGAAATCATCGATGTCGCTCGACAAAATGTATGGAACACCTATTTTTTTTCGCGATTTGAAGATTGACCTCGTAGTAAAAGTTGTTCTATAGCATTCCCTGAATAAGCTCTTTAAATATGACCACGCACATGGTATAATACACAGAAATAGATAGAATGGAAAGTGGGCGCGGCGCGCGTGCCAATACTCTGCACCATAGTGCAGGGTATTTCAAAACATTTCTCAGTACGCCTTGACTGGTTTCTGTAAATACTGTAACAAAACTGGCAAAACTGCAGAAACAGAAGTTTTAAATTAAATATGATTAAAGTTAATTTTTAAAAATTAATAACGTGAGCATGGGAGGCGGGGTTTGTCCGAAAGTTGCCACACATGAATTGCAAGTAAAATTCTGATTACAACCATTCTATCCATCTATAATATGCTTCACCAGGTATTCTCTTCCCGTGACAGCTAGGACACGTGCCTGGCCCAAGACTACGTCATAGGCTGCGGAACCAATAGCGGGCTGTTAGCGTGACGCTTTTCAGTTTGATGTGCTGCCACAGGCTGCCACTATATGCAAATAAATTACCCGAGCACACCCGAGCAGTACGATACCGTACTGCTCAGTAGGTTTACTGAACTCCATGTGTTCGGAGTAAATTGAGCCTACTGCTCGGACGGCGTTTTATTAACATTATTTTTATTTTTTCATAATAACCGTGCCTATGGACTAAGTTGCCTGATTTTATTTTTTATTTTTTGTGCAGTTTTCACTTACTAGGTTCTATAAAGAAGCACTTTTGAACTAGTAATTTTGTACAGTTTTCCTTAATAACTAATTAGATTAATAACACGAGATAACAAAGAGGCTAGTTAGGAATTTATTTTATACTCTTTATGAATAAAAATCTCCTTAATCGTGTTGAAGATGTCAATCAATGGCAGAATACCAACAAAGATGAAGGTTCAGTACAGAAGCTGGTGAAGCAAGCATATTATTATACCATGACCAAATTGACCATGCATTACTGATACCTACACGTTGTTACGTAGGCGTCCACGGCTAAACAAAGCCAACCTAATGAGTACTCACGGCTCACAATCTCCTTTATTGCTTGTCCCAAAAAAAGAACAGAACAGTCTAATATTATATTCACGCGCAATAAATATTAACTTCAGTCCGTAGCTTTAGTTCTTATTTTATATTAAGCTCAGATTTCTGTCATATGTAAGTACGTATTCTATACATTTTTAATGTCTTCCGTCGCTACATAAAAGAGCTTATTCTTCGCGATAATATTTTGCTTCATAGTATTAGAGGTAAACTTACAACTGAATCATGAATCCGATAACATCGGAGAATCTACACTCGAAGTTGTTGACGATTATGTATACCTAGGACAAACTGTCCAGCTAGGTAAGTCCAACTTTGAGAAAGAGGTCAATCGTCGAATCCGACTCGGTTGGGCAGCGTTCGGGAAGCTACGCGATATCTTCTCGTCCAAAATACCGCAGTGTCTCAAGACGAAAGTCTTTGACCAATGTGTGTTGCCAGTAATTACTTACGGCACTGGAACGTGGTCGCTCACAATGGGCCTGATAAGAAGGCTCAAAGTCACTCAAAGGTCAATGGAGAGGGCTATGCTCGGAGTGTCCCTGCGTGATCGAATCGAGATTCGCAGGAGAACGAAAGTGACCGACATAGCCCGAAGAATTGCCAAGCTTAAGTGGCAGTGGGCGGGGCACATTGCTCGCAGAAATGATGGCCGATGGGGCAGTAAAGTTCTGGAGTGGCGACCGCGTACTGGAAGGCGCAGCGTGGGTAGGCCCCCCACAAGGTGGACCGACGACCTGGTGAAGGTCGCGGGAAATCGCTGGATGCGGAAGGCACAGGACCGGTCGTTGTGGCGATGCTTGGGGGAGGCCTATGTCCAGCAGTGGACATCTTTCGGCTGAAATGAATGAATGAATCATGAATAATACTTTGCAACCAGAAGGTAGATTACAAGGAAAAGTATAAAATAACTATACCTAAGTCAAACTATATCTCATAGCAACAGAATAGTAGAGAGAGGACAACCTGCCGCGTAAAGGCTGACCGTTGTATGCACAGCGGGCATATACGACATATATTTTGACGACGTCTGTGGTCTGGTGGTTCGAGTGTCGGACTGCTGCCCCCCTAACCAAGTTGACAATCTACAATCGTCAACGCTAATAGAAAACAATCAAAATGTATGGGAATGACATATCTCAACTAATGACTTTTTCGTTCAGATATGTCATTCATTGTAGATTGTCAACTTGGCTAGGGGGGCTGATCACGAGGTCGTGGGTTCGATTCCCACAGGACACAAATATTTGTGTGATGAACATAAGTGTTTGTGTTGGTTTGGGTGTTGCTTATGTATTATAAGTATGTATTTACAAAAAAAAAGTATATAAGTATTATATCCATTGTCTAGTACCCATAGCACAAGCTCTGCTTAGTTTAGGACTAGATGGTGCTGTGTAAAAATGTCCCAAAGATATTTATTTTATTTATTTTTATTTTATATACCAACGACAAGAAGCGACACTTATGCATGTGTGCTCGTAAAATTGCTCGCGACTATGTGTGCGGGTAGAGGCGAAAACGGAGGCCGGGGCGTGTAGAACGGACAGTCTCTCGTCTGCCTCAGCTAAGGCCTATTGCATTCACGAGCTCGCTCAAGTTCACCGGTGAGCGAGCTCATACGTACACGGAGTATCACCGCTGTGACCCGAGTGAGTATGACTATGCCGCTGTTCTGACCGCGTTCGTCGCGTGCGCAGTGTCGCGTCACGTAGCGTTCGTTGCTCACGCGGGACACCCCGTAACGGTCGTGGGTTCCGTCGCAACTAATATTTGTGTGACCCACATTAGATATTGTTGTATGCAGAAACATGCGATACAAGAGAAATACTAGTTTGGGGACAACATATTTTTTTAACTTCGATAAAGAAGCCAACAGAAGGATCCGTCTGGGCTGGGCAGCATTTGGCAAACTTCGCCGAGTCTTCTCGTCGCCTATACCGCAAAGTTTGAAGACAAAAGTCTTCAACCAGTGCGTCCTGCCTGTCATGACTTACGGTGCTGAGACGTGAACACTGACAGTTGGGCTAGTCTACAAGTTCAAAGTCGCTCAGCAAGCTATGGAGCGAGCTCTTGGAGTTTCTTTGAAGGATAAAATCCGAAATGAGATATCCGGAGAAGAACCGGAGTGACCGACATAGCTTGTAGGATCAGTAAGCTGAAGTGGCAGTGGGCTGGCCATGTCTGTCGAAGGACCGATGGCCGCTGGAGCAGACGAGTCCTTGAGTGGAGACCGCGAATCGGCAAACGCAGCGTAGGGCGCCCCCCTGCCAGGTGGATCGACGACCTAAAGAACGTGGCTGGGGGGGACTGGATGCGGAATGCGGGCTATGGCGCAACTTGGGAAAGGCCTATGTCCAGCAGTGGACTGCGATAGGCTGAGTTGATTGATTGATTGATATTTTTTTAAACCATTCTTGTAATAAATTATAATGTGGTCCTTTGATGAGCGACAGTAATTATACATTGAGTGCCTTTAGTACACCACCTCATTATTACGAATGAAACGTCTCAAACAAGTGTTGAGGGTTGCTTTTCTAAGAAAATTGCTACTATACGTGCCGTAAATGGTGTAATTTTAGTCTAAATTAAAGTTGAAAATTTCATACCCGACTTGTATATTTTGCAGAAACAGAGTGTTTTTTATTCGTTTTTATTTTGTGACTAGCAGTGCCCGCGACTTCGTCCGCGTGGATGTCGGAAAGTAACAACATGTCGTATTCATATAAACATTGTCGTAATTTTCTATAATTATCTACTGATGTCTTCTAGTTCTTTTTTAGAAAACTTTGTAGTAAAGTAGCAAAGTCATTCTTTATTAGTAGGTATACGGAATAGGCCTATGTCCAGCAGTGGACTGAGATAGGCTGAGTTGATTGATTGATACGGAATAATATAACACTATAATATTATTTATACTTTGTTCACTGGGAAAACATTTTAGCAATTAATAAATGTTTCCTTTGTATTGGAAATGATTTAATTCCTTCTGTTTTACATTTAATTTGTTCAAATGATGAAAAGGGAAATAAAACTGTTTATACTTGCCACTGAAGGCAAGTTCGATTCCAGTATAAAACGTAGTGTCTGTAAACGCACGCACATTACAGGAGAAATTCTATTGTGCAGACAACGTTACAAAAAATGTGAACTAAGGACGTAAAAAACTACAACACCCAATATTTAATATGTAATGTCATACTTATACCTAATGGCGATGGCCGTTTTGCGCGGGTGTGACGCATATCTTACCACTTGAATATTTGTACCAGTATTTGTTTTCTTTTTTTTTTTCTCTATAATTTTGGTAAGTTTGTGCGTAGACGCAAATAAATATATTTTCTTTCTTTCTTTCTAATTGGAAAATGCTGTTCCAAATAAAAACCCTAAATAATGAAACCGGTGACAAAATTATACATCTATCAAACTATGCTTAGGACCCGCGTTCAATGCGTATTCATGTCCTAGCTAGATGATGGTTGACTGTTACATACACATCGATATCTCTCTGAATCCAGAAACGTATGTCAGTCCCGGTAGTCATAAGAATTAATCGACAGGTATTTCTTGATACTTACAATATTGGTTTCCCCAAGTAATCGAATTGTAGGAGGTAAGACAGTAAGAGTCGCGCCACATAAAATAGTTTTTTTCAACCTGTTAGGAAAAGGCTGGGTTGATGATGATCTATTTCGGCTGTGATGTTTTTCATGAGCTTAGTATCCATTTGATGTGATTTTTTATTCAAACAATAGATACGACATCTTTACGCATTGCTATGAAGTTTTGGTTGATTTAGGCGCGGGTTTCTTGATAGATTTTTTTATTTTTCCTCGGCATGTCGTTGACTTCACCTTTTTTTTGTGACGGGTGCGGTTCCACAAATTATAACTTCAATGCAACGGCAAACATAGCGCTAGATCCTCATCATCATCATCATCATCATTCCAACCGAAAGACTGCAGGACATAGGCCTTCCCCAAGCATATGTTGGGGGGATATTCAATAATCACAATAAATAGAGCTAGATAGCACATTTCATTCCAAATAAAACAGTATATCAATTGTTAGGATATCTTTTAATATGAATTAATTCACATTTTTCCGAACAGCTCATCTTAATTTGCTCAAAAACTCATCTAACTTTGATGACTTTTATTATTATTGTGTTTAGAATACCTTCTTTACTTTTATGATACATGTGTTTTGTTTGTACAGTGTTTAGATACTGAGCATCGTAATTTTTTTCGGAACATGTTTTCGTGTCTATTGTCTATGACTTTAGCCTACATACCACCTTGTACCATATGAGTAAACGTGATTATACCAATGATAAAAACCTGCATATCTGAGAGTGTTTGCAGTCTGCCAACCAGTACCAGGCAAGCGTGTTAGATTAAGTTACCTAATTCTCATTCTGAGAAAAAGGAAGACCGTGCGTCATAAAATATTGACTACACTAACAATAGACAAAATGATAAAAAAAAAATCTAAAACATAACTTCATCACAAAAAACAAACCTAAAATCTAAGACGGAAGCTGGGATTCGATTTCAGAACAAACATTCGCAAGACATCCGTGAGGACGCTAGGCAAATTAGTAATTACCTACGAAATACGCGTTCTGGTTTAAAAAAACTGTTGTTTAGCTTCCTTGAGATATAGCGTGATGGTCGATAAAAAAAAATGATTCTTTTAACATAATGGTGACAATTATGGGTAAGTATATAAATTGAAACATATCATAATATTTGCTGTAAAACAGCTTTATAGACATAATGTGGTATTACTCACCTCCCATGCACAAAAGCGTGATGATTTGCAGACTATAAATAACCTGAGCCGGTCTGTAACGGCAATTTTTGCCAAATTTCAACTAATTCACCAGTAGTTTTGGCGTTTATCTATTAAAAACAGACAGCAACTCTAAAAATTGCAATTTATCGTTCCTAGTAAGCATAGCAATTATTATAAAAAAAACAGTTTTCAGTTTTTTCTTTATAAGGATTTTATTGTATGTATAGATAAGTAAAGTAGTCGTTGTTTTATGCACTCAAAAGTACCGACTTAATTTATGACCGTACCCACTCATCTAAAACAATGGAGGTCCAACTAAATTTCGGCTTTTGTTTCCTTGCAGGTGTGCGCCAAACTTATATTTTTTTTCTTGTAAATAATTATTGTGATGTTACTAAGTCGTTGGCACATAATAAAGTACTTGCCTGGTATTACTCTAATGTATATTAAACAGACAAACATAAAAAAACTCGAAATTTATTTTCTTACTTATTCTTATTCCTCCCTATTAATTTTTATGCAAAAATATACAATGTACAGACACGTCAGACTTACATTCTTATTATATGTATATAGAATAGATATAGATTTCATTACTTTCAACCTCTTATAACTCATGTCATTCATCCATTTTATTCATCGCCGGCCACCACTCGTTTCGTGCCCTCAGCCTTAGCGCTACCTATTATTGTGTAATAGTACCGCTACATGTAAGCAAACTTTAAATTGACATAACTTCTGATAGAGTGAACCGATTTTTATCAAATAAAGACTAAGTGTAACCTCAAAGTATGCCCAATAATTTTGTTACAAATTATTTCAAATAAATCCAGTAGTTTTAACGTGATGCGCGTTCAAACAAACAGACAAACAGACAAACATTAAAAAAAATCTCGAAATTTATTTTATTACTTATTCTTATTCCTCCCTATTTTTTTTTTTGCAAAAATATACAATGTACAGACACGTCAGACTTACATTCTTATTATATGTAAGATAAGATAAGATAAGAAAGATAAGATAAGATAAGAGTAAGATAAGATAAGATAGAAGATATAGATAGAAGATATAGATATAGATATAGATAGAAGATATAGAAGAAGATATAGATATAGAAGAAGATATAGATAGATATAGATAATTATGTCAATCGGCGCCTTTAAAATAATTGTAGGTAAGAAAACTTTTACTGCAATGGATTAGGTAGATCCCGATCTTACACTAAAGTAAGGTACACGACGCGACTAAAATAGAATTTGTACCAAGAAAAAATAAAAAAAAATATAGTTTTTGAAGTCAATTTTAATTTATTGTCATTTATCTATTCTGACTTTCATAATTGAATTAATTTGGATAACAGAAACGGGCTCAAAGGCATAATTTCATCCAATCATATATTTTGGTTTGGCTGAACTGACCCCTAGCATTTACAAAAAAAATTAAAGTGGCTTTTCATCCTTCTGTTTCGGTTTTCTCGTTTCATTCACCATTTAAGTCCAAAAAGACACGCAAGGTGTTAAAGAGCCTCCACGAGTGACTATATTTAATTGATGGTCCGGACCACCCGGAGCAGAAAGCCACACTACCAACCTGCTGCCTGGCTAATATTTACACCACGACATAAACTAATATCATTATGTATCTCATGTCGACACGGCAGAAGAAGAAAAAGTCCAAAAATAGATTAAAATTTAGAATTTGTAGCAGACGGATAAACAGAGAGACTGATAACGAAACATGTTGAATAACATAACACACCATAACATCAAGCCTGTATTTCCCCGAAGGGGTAGGCAGAGGTGTATAGTACACCCACATTTCGCCAATTATGTTATAGTCCCGTATAATAGGGGGTGAGCCTATTGCCATTGACCGGGCACAAATCCAGACTCCGGGCTGCTACTGAGAATTTTCTAATGAATAAAAATAATAATTAATTTAAAAAAAAACCAGACTGCATGTAAAAATAACAGAAAAGATATAAACAAGACTTATCAACACGCAGTCGGAGGCTACGTATGTTTTTGGTCATGAATTACATAATAGTTCATAGGTAGCCTCAGCCTGCGTGTTGATAAGTCTTGTTTATATCTTTTCTGTTATTTTTACACGCAGTCGGGTTTTTTGTTTTAATTAATAAATTTTTTTATTTGAATTTTTTTAGTTTTGTCATGTTTTATTTATCATACTATTAATGTTTTTTTTAAAAAGTCAAATTCATTTTTAACGTTTAATATTTTGTTGTTTTTTAGCATTTTTCATTTCAAATTACATTTAAAAATATAAGTTGTATATATTTTTGTAAAGCATTTATAAAACCCTTTATTTTGATACCCCACTAGATAGTTTTTGACGGAAAAATTTTTTTTATGAGGTAATATGGCGCCAAAAAGTGGCCATTTTAGTTTTTTTACATTTTGATATACCCAGTGTCACTCTCAGAATTAAGACGAATCTAACGACACCTCTCAATCTCAAATCCATCAAGCCGTTTAGGCTACAGAGTGTGCCAAAGAAATATACATACATACATACACTCGAAAAACATAACCCTCCTTCTGGCGCAGTCGGGTAAAAAACTCAATAACACTTTGCCCGACCCGGGAATCAAACCCAGGACCAACGAGGCAGTTAAATAAAAGCTGTCAAAAAGATGTCCTGTAATTCAAGCTACAAAAATTAACAACATTCAACAAAATACAGAAAACGTCAGCCATTTCTACTGTTCACTTTACGAACTATTATAACAAATTATGTAGTTGGAATTGTGGGGCAGTGATCTATAGGTATGTCATCAGGTCAAGGCGTGCATTCCACTACCAGGAATCCGATGAGTGCGATCCTATTATGGACGCTGTTGTATTGAAGGTATTAGAGCTGCAAACCTACAGTGAGCGGAACTGAATCGTGACGGAACTGAAGCGAATCGTCGGCGGGTCTCGTCGTGATGTAATGTACTGAACTGTATTAGACAGTGCACACAGCGCCGTCCTGCCGGGCGTTTTGACAGCGTGATCGATCCGGGCGGAAAGGAAACGCGACGGACACGCTGGCGTTGTATTATATGGGAATGCACAGTAGTAGTCACATCACAGAAATAGATAGAATGGAAAAGTGGGCAGGGCGCGCGTGCCAACACTCTGCACCACAGTGCAGGGCATTTCGAAGCCTTTCTCAGCACGCCTTATGACTTGTTTCTGTAAATACTGTAACAAAAACCCGCAAAAATGCCTTATTGTGCTGTTTCTAACTGCAGAAACAACAGCTGTAAAGTACATTTGATTAAAGTTAATTTTTAAAAATTAATGATGTCAATATGTAAGGCGTAGTTTGTTCGAAAGCTGCCATGCATGAATTGCAAGCAAAATTGTGATCACAACCATTCTACTCTATCTATTTATGTGAGTCACACGGACAGCGGAACGTTTTCTTCTGGCGCTGTCATTCCGCCACCATTCGGTCCCGCGCTTTATCTGCCCGCACTGTGACAAACACGCCCCGTCCACATTCGGTCGACGCTCCGCCTCAGTTCCGTCCCGCCCGCTATGTGCCTGCATCTTAAGGGGGCTACTTGGTAAAATAATTATGGCGAGATCCATACATTGATTTGTATAAAAAAAAAAAATATATTTTTAGAGAAGTTGGAATAGTTTTATTGTTGATTGAGTTGGGTTTATACAATTTATGTACACTTTTTTTTTATAATATTGCATTCATCATTCAACTTGATTAAAATGTAAGTATCATGTGATGTGGCATTAATGTTTTTACAATAATTCTGTATTCTGTATGTATCTATTCTGTATTTACATGAGTCTGTCATGCTCACTTAAATGACATGCTGATGGTGGTTCGCGTCATGCTCGTGAACGGGTGCCGTCGGTCGGGACAGGTCAGCTCCTACATATTAAGGCAACTATTTTTACGTTTATTTCTAAAGGCAATATTCTCACTTTTAAACTCTTGTTTATTTTCGACATTAACCTACATTATACTCACAATATTCGAATAGATGTAATAAACAATATAACCTATTTAAAAAAAAGTATACTATCCATGGAGTTTCTTGCCGGTTCTTCTCCATAGGACTCACAATTTGGAACCGTGCAACTAGATCCTGACCTTTCAAAAGTGCCTGTAATTTGAATTTGAATTTGATCCTTGGTCCTTAATGAAACATTTTCGGCATTGAAAATATTTTTGAACGCCGCAATAAAAATATAATATACGTGGGACACTCAGAAAGTTTTGCGAAACTAAAAAAAATTGTTCTATACGTACATATATTTTTATCAAATCTTTTCAAAGTACTTTCCACCAGCCTCTATACAAAGATTCATGCGCCTAAACCAGTTTTCAAAACACTTTTTCCAGTCCGCCGCAGACACCTCGTTTACAGCCTGCTCGAACGCAGCCAGCGCATCTTCCGGCGACGAAAATTGTATCCCTTTGAGCAGATTTTTTATTTTTGGGAATAAAAAGAAGTCACACGGTGCTAGATCAGGGCTGTAAGGAGGGTGACCCAGGAGTTTGACTGGCGTGCTGTCCAGGAAGTCCCTCGTTTTGAGTGCGGTGTGCGCAGGTGCATTGTCGTGGTGGAGCAGTAGCCCGCGGAGCCCTGTGTTTGGTCGCTTGTTGCTTATAACAGAGAAAACTTCTGGCAAACATTTGGTAGTATACCATTCGGCATTAATGCTTCTTTGATCCCGTAAGGGAATTGATACCAAGTGGCCAGTCAAATTAAAAAAGCTAGCGATCAAAATCTTACCCCCGCTTCTAGATCGCTTCACTTTGGTAGGCGTTGGCTCATTTTGAAACACCCAAACAGTCGACTGGCGCTTGGTTTCTGGGTCGTATTGATAAATCCAGGACTCATCACCTTCAACGATGTCGTAAACACGCCGAGACGAGCCTGCTTCAAATTTGTTAAGCATATCACGGCACCATTCCACCCGGGCCTGCTTCTGAGCATCGGTGATGTTGTGCGGCACCCAGCGTGATACTATCCTCCTCACGCGAAGATGGCTGTGTAGAATCTCGTGAACGCTTCCCGATCCAATCTTCAATATGTGTTGAATCTCCTGATATGTAATTCGCCTATTGTCTTGGATTAAATTTTTCACTGCTAGCACGTTTTCTTCGGTAACAGCCGTCAAAGGGCGACCGCTTCTTTCGTCATCCCCCAAAGTTGGTCGACCGCGCTTGAATTCGTTATACCAACGATACACGGTTGCCTTGGAAGGGCCTTCATCCATGAATGCCATTTGAAGTCTATCGTACGATTCATCCGGTTTCAGGCGACACTTGAAATCGTATAAAATCATAGCTCTAAAATGTTCCCGGCGCAGATCCATATTTCAGTGAGACACAATACTTTGAATTAACTCGCAAAAAATGTGGAGGGAAATTTTGAAATTGGAACTTACTTATTTTTACTTATAAATAATCATATTTTCGAAAAACATTATAACTGGCCAGTCTCCCATATATAAAAACTTTTTTTCGCAATACTTTCTGAGGGGCCTGGTAACTAATCATTCTATTGTTATTATCATTGAGCAAATTTCCGGACATAACTAAAATTGACAGCTGGCTGTATGACGCGTTCAGAAATTTGATCTGATTTGCTTTGAAATATTATATTTTAATGCTATGCTTGGAGTGTCCCTGCGTGATCGAATCAGAAATGAGGAGATTCGCAGGAGAACGAATGTAACTGACATAGCCCGAAGAATTGCCAAACTTAAGTGGCAGTGGGCGGGGCACATTGCACGCAGAACAGATGGCCGATGGGGCAGTACAGTTCTGAAGTGGCGACCGCGTACTGGAAGGCGCAGCGTGGGTAGGCCCCCCACATGGTGGACCAACGACCTGATGAAGGTCGCGGAAATCCGCTGGATGCGGAAGGCGCACCACCGGTCGTTGTGGCGATGCTTGAGGGAGGGCTATGTCCAGTAGTGGACGTGTTTCGGCTGAAATGATGATGACGATAATGATTATATTTTATTCCGGGCGTCCAAAAATATTTTAAATGCCGAGATTTATTCTTTAGCGACCAAGGATAAATATTAAAACTATTTCAAATTCTCTAAAAATCTTTATATTTTGAACAAAATTCGCCATGATTCTTTAAATTTTTAATACATTTAAAAGTGGTTTTGTTGAGTAAACTACTGAAATATCTTCACTTGGAAAATTATACATTATACACATTATTTAATACTACAGTTTGACGTTGATCGCGTATTTTTTTCGTGAGGAAGAAAGGCAGTTTTGATGATTCAAGTGTTACTACAGACGTGCGGTCGACTGCTTAAGTGAAACTTGTGTCTCAACACTCTTTCATCCGCTGTGACCTTGTCTTAATAGTCGTTGATCTGTCAATCTCACTGAATCTAATTAGCCCTCTAGGAAGCTAGTTCAGCAACGAAATAATCGACGTTTAACTACACATTATGTTGACAAAATTAATCATCGGTTACCTTGTTGGTGAACTTGGCCCTAAGGCTACCTGTCCATTGAAACACGGAAGAGTGGATCGGTGAAATACTTACTTACATTTCCACAAAAGTCTCAGTTTTACTAAGCTTTTTTTGTGTAATTTTATTGGTTATTATTTCTCCGCTCCACTCCATTCCGTTTCAGTAGACAGGCAGCCTTAGCATCGGTATGATGTACCTTCATGGCGTGCCCATAAAAGGGAAAGTTATGGCATTTATTCGAAATGAAAAGCTTTATTCTGGGAAGTGTGTGAGTTTACCTTTATAAGCTGAAGGGAATCGAAACAAAGGATTTGTGTGTAAATGTACTTTTATTCAGTGTTTTTTTTTACAATGTATGTGATCGTATTTAATTTTATTGTAACTACGAACTGTATACTTTTAAATATATACATACATACATACATATTATCACGCCTGTTTCCCATTGGGGTAGGCAGAGACTATGGATTTCCACCTGCTACGATCCTGACACACCTCTTTCGCTTCATCTACGTCCATTAACCTCGTCATGCATTCTCGTCGGTTTAGAGAACTCTTAACCTGGTATTTTTTGAGAACATCCGCGATTTGATCGCGATACGTTCGCCGAGGTCGTCCCCTTCCAACTCAAAATAACAACTTACAACTTTAAATATATTTATTAGCTTTTTCCCGCGGCTTTACTCCTGTAGTTCTATAACCCACAGGAACCGTAATTTTTTCCAGGATAAAAAGTAGCCTATGTTACTTATGCAAAAAATCACGTTGTTTCGTTGCTGCGTAAAATAAGAATAAACTAACAAACTAACTTTCGTATTTATAATATCAAGTTTATAATAATTTATGTAGGATTTGCGGTATGTAACAGATTGAAATCATAACAAGGCTTATTATTTTTAAATACATAACCATAACATAACTAGTACTATTACTCTCCTACAGAAGTACGGTGCCCAGAAGGGCACCGGTTTCTTCTCAGATTGAGAAGGATTCAGTCCATCAAGTCAAGCAATTTTCTCATATTTTTCTTTAAGAAACACTGTTTCTTAATAAGATATCGCTGACGTCACCCAAAGACGTACCATAGTGGAGGATAATTTCGATACCATGAGCAGTGTTCACGGTAGCTTAGTGGCTAAAGCACTGGCGTACTAAGCCAGGAGTCGCAGGTTCGAATCCTGCTCGTGAGCGATTTTTTCTTTCCACAATTTAAATCTTTAATTTTCTCAAAGTTTTTTGTTCGTGCTTTAACTTTCTAATGTTACATACAAGCGTTATCTTGGTGTGATTGTAGTGCATACTCATAGTGCATTGGGGTGCATTCAAAGAGCCTCCACAAGTGACGATATTTAATTGATAGTCCGGTGCACCATGTGCAGTCAGCCCCGCTACCAACCTGCTGACTGGCTAATCTTTTCTCCACGGCATGAGCTATTATCATTATGTAGCTCATGTCGACACCATAGAAGAAGAAGAAGTGCATACTCTATAATTTTACTACAAATAATAAAAATAAGAAAACATGGTCATGAGCGGTGATACAGAACCCTTATTAAATCAAATAAATAATAAATATCTTCGGGACATTTTTTACACAGCACCATTTAGTCCCAAACTAAGCAGAGCTTTTGATATGGGTACTAGACAATGGATATAATACTTACATACTTTTTTTTGTTATTGTTGTAAATACATACTTATAATACATAAGAAACACCCAGACCAACACAAACACTTATGTTCATCACACAAATATTTGTTTCCTGTGGGAATCGAACCCACGACCTCGTGATCAGCAGTCCGACAATCGAACCACTAGACCACAGAGGTCGTCATATTGCGCGAGTCCAACTCGCATTTGGCTGGTTTTTATTTAAATTTTCTCGTGACCTCGTCTCGATAGCTTTTACGTTGATATCGGTACCTTATTCATCGTACAGTCAGCAGCACAGAGATGTGTAAACTTCACGAATTTAAGAAAAACTTTTGCCTATGTCCAGCAGTGGACGTCTTTGGGCTGAAATTATGATTATGATTTCACAAATCAGTTATTCGTATGTATTAGAAAGAAAAGAAAGAAACAAATATATTTATTTGCGTCAAAAGTGACGCACAAAACTACCAAAAAATTCAAGAAGAACACAGAACAAATACAGGTACAGAGTCAAGAAGTGTGGTAAGATATGCGTCACATCCGCGCAACACGGCCATCGCTCAGTATATTGCTGTGCCTCATGCACGGAGCAGAGCCACAGCGCTGGTTTTCAGCGACAGCTGGCGTCGATAGAATAACGTTGATCAGTGCGTCGTGATGTTGGTAAACAATGATAAAAAATAAATAAGTAAGATTAAATACAATACAAGATAAAATAAGTAATATTGAACTAAGTTTACGGGACTTGTCGCGCACAATTAAATCAAAATATAATATAATATATTGTACGAGAAGCGATTGAGATAAAGAAATATAAAAATTTCAATCGGGAAGATGGATATAGGTTGTCCTCCTCGTGGAATCCGGTAATCGAGAAGTGTTTGCGTCGTGGTATGTCTACATGTATGTCCGCCGAAACTGTCAGCATTGTGTGTCGTGATTCAGCATATCTTGTTACGGACAGCGACGTTACGAAAAACCAACCGCGGGTAGTTCGAGAAAACACCCGCCGCTCAAGACGATGACACCCACATACTTCAGTCTGCTCGTGACCACGGCCAATGCAACTTGACCGAAACGTCGAGGTTAGTCAAAATGCTTGTTATATTTTGATTTAATTGTGCGCGACAAGTCCCGTAAACTTAGTTCAATATGAGTGAAATTCGCGAAAGTTTAAAAACTTCTAAAATAAGTAATATTTAATACACACGCAAGATTGCAAGAAGCAGATGCTAATTGTGCAATATTAAAAGATTTCAGTCCCTACTTTTTCATAAATTAACGTTTTAATTTCGCCAAGTGTATACATCTTTGTGCAGCTGACTGTACCTACTCGTTTTTCTGACATGGCGTTGTCGTGCCAAAGGAAGGTTTCGGTTTAAATTATTATTCACCCACTGTTAGATAACCAAATCCTTGAATACACAAAAAGTATACGACCCAATTGGCAGGGTATATTAATCAGCCAATAGGAATTACTCGGACCATTAAACACTTCTGCTTGAACGAGCTTTACAATGTCACGTCACTTGAAAAATGAAGAAAATAATTCACGAAAAAAGGAAATGTCTCACAGCTAAAAGTCGCTCAAGTCGATAGCCGGAAAGCTGATATAACGTGGAGAAATCGCTTTAATAACCGGACAATAACTGTACGGATGAATAAATTGTTGCTACAATCCGGGCTGGCTTTCAAAGTAAGAAAGTTTATTCCCATTTCTGAGTTATGCGATTTTGGCAATGTGTTGGGCTTACATCCAGATTTTTGTGTCGTAGTCAAGGGTATAAAGGACCCCTCCGTGCCTCGGAGAGCACGTTAAGCTGTCGGTCCCGGTTGTCATACGAATATCTATGGCAGTCGTTACGGGTAGTCAGAAGCCTGAAAGTCTGACAACTGGTCTAACCTCCGAATGTCAGTATTACCCAGTAATTGGGTTGCGGGGGTCTGATGGCAGTCGCTCCGTGTAAAATACTTATGTTCAGCCGCATCTGGCTAGACTGGAAGCCGACCCCAATATAATTGGGAAAAGGCTCGGAGGATGAGTCAAGGGTATAAACCAGTGCGTCCTGACTGTCATGACTTTCGGTGTTAACTATTACTTATTTTTCATAATAGTATTTTTGGTTAATCTCATGGTCATCTTTCGCTGAAAATAATAACAGTTTATTTATAATACTGAAATAAATTACATAAGAAATAATTACGGAAATGAAGTGTGGCTTTACCTGAAATTTAACTCGGTGAACGAATTATTTGATCGGAGTCACGAATTTCCGATAACATTTTCAAGGTTGTTATGGACAGAAAATATTATGCTTTTTTTATTATTATTTTCCAATGTTTTTTTCGTGTTTTAGTACAGTCAACCGCATAACAACACACTGAACCATTATAAGAAGAACTGCATAAATACGTAATTTGCATATAGGACTCGCTCTGCTTATACTGGTTACTTTGCTATAGATATTAGGACCACAGATATCGGAAGTAAAGAGATTTGTTGTTGAGCACCGCTTGTGGGCCAATTTTACTTAAAATTGAGTAACACGAATTAATTTACACTATTGAGATTATGACACAAATGACAAATCGCTTGTACCACGGGTCTGTAACAATCACGCTATTGATATGCATATTTTTATTGGCTAACAAAGTAAGTTAAGCCTTATTTATATTGATGAAGATTACTGTTAACAAGTTGTGAAAAGTATATTAATACTGTTGTTTCGATGACAAATGTTTTAATATTGATCATAAAATTAAACTTGAATTTTTAACCAATAAAAATATGCATGTCATTAGTGTGACTATGATATAATTTTTGGCACGCTCTCTATTGTGTAACTTTCGTAGGCTGGGAAATTGACGGAAAATAAACTAATTATACGAACTCGATTAGTTGCAGATGTAAATACACCATATTCATTTACGCGCACACAACTATACGCGTTATCTACTAACCCAAAGAGAATATAATCACTTGCACCAACCGCAACCCTAGAATTGCCCTTGAATAATGAATTCGACATTTCGCGGAAGCTACAAGCGGCCGCACCAAGATATCGTGTACAAACTCTCACTTTACGCAATGTTTGCCTTTCATTGCATGTGCACATCATAAACTCAACAAAAAGAGGCACACTAAACAAGCAATGGATGTTGCTCATAGCGTAAATATTTTTTTGGCGCCACGTTGCAGGTGAAAACTATTTACTGTGAAATAATATTCAATTATCGTTATTTAAAAGGAAAATTGATTTAAATTAGTGTTTTTTGTGATAAGTAACACTACAATTGCTATAATTCACAGTTTTACTACGATTTCTGCACGTTATAATGTCATTTTGCGTATTTTACTGGAAAGGAGACTGCCATGCGAATGACTACAATATGACTGACTATATAGGATTATATGTTTTGGCAAAAAAATTGGGTTCGATTCCTGGCTTACCAGCCGCTTTTTCAAAAATATTAATTGTGGTTTTTGTTGTCTCCAAAATCAAGCTCAAGACTCCTTTGACAAATTTTCTCTATAAGTACCTTATAGTTTCGGATTTGGTCCTCCATCACTATTTTATAAACTCATCACCACAGAACAACTTTTCTGTTGGTCTGTGCTCATCCCCTGTATAGCACTAATAATTATAATCTATTTAAAAGTCATCGTTCTACAAACAAGCTTTCGACTACTTCCTATCGTGTTTCAACCAAATTATTCTGCCCAAATCTTCGAATATATCATCATCATCATCAAATATATGACTCAAACAAAATAATAACACAATCACCTAAATCCGTTCATCCCTAACATAATAACCGTTACAATTCGCAGTAATACATAAATAACTACCCGCTATAATAATTTTACTATAAGCCAATCAAACCTAGGGTTGCCAAACGTTCAAAATTCCAGGACTTTCCGGAAATGTCCGAAATGTTTGCTCTCACTAGAATTCTAAACCTCCGAATTGGCTCATTTTCATTTGTCGATAAACATCGCATTCGGAGTGTGGGAGATTTCTAAAACGCATACCATAATGCCCGCATTCGGGAAACTATTTTCATTAGTAGCCCTCGAATGACTTTTTCGTTGAGATATGTAATTCCCATACATTTTGATTGTTTTCTATAGCGTTGACGATTGTAGATTGTCAGCTTGGCTAGGTGGGAAGGAATGCATTTGGGATGCAGGAGATTCCCAAAACGCGTGCCATAAGACCCGATTTTGTTAAACAAACTATCTCCGCATGCGTCCCGGGATATAAGGTTATCGACCGGTTAATTTCTGGCTAATTTCTCTGAGGGATCGGATCCGAAACCAGGTGATCCGAAAGAGAACCAAAGTTGTCGATGTAGCCCACAAGATAAGCAAGCTGAAGTGGCAGTGGGTCGGCCATATTAGCCGAAGGACCGATGACCGTTGGGGTAAACGTCTTCTAGAGTGGAGAACGCGAATCGGAAAACGTAGCGTAGGACGCCTTCAGGCTAGGTGGAGTGACGATCTACGCAAGGTAGGTGGTGGAAACTGGATGAGAGTGGCCAAGGATAGAAGTCGGTGGCGTGCTATTGGAGAGGCCTATGTCCAGCAGTGGACTGCGGTAGGCTGATGATGATGATGATGATGACAGGCTGATTTCCCTAATCGTTATTCCACCAGCGACGGCGAGTCCCCGAATACTGTGTATTGATCGAGTTGTTTAAGGGGCTCGTAGCGATCGTACAATATACACGCTTGCTACTTAAGCAAGCGTGTGGATTGTACGATCTGCAAGGTTAAGCTGCACTAGCCGCGGTCAGTCTGTGGATGGGTGACCGTTTCGTTACACATCGAGACCCCTTCGTGCCTCGGAGAGCACGTAAAGCCGTCGGTCCTGCGCCTGATCTCTCTTCGGTCGTCATTGAGATTGGCCGCCGTGACCGAAATTCGGCCGGGAGGACATTATTATTATTAACCGAGTTAACAACCAATGAAAATAAACCTATACAAATGCGAAAGAATGGATGTCTGTTTTTCCTTCAATTAAGATAGATAGATATATAGAATATGCTTTATTGTACACCATGAAAATAGTAGTAAACAGAAACAACGTATAAATTATGGGTACATCGGCTGTCTTATCACTAAAAGCGATATCTTCCAGACAACCTTTGGATGGACAAATAAGACGTAAGATCTAGATAATGGCGGCAGTCCGTGGCGTACTACCTACTGCATGTTTATAAACCAAAATAAATAAATAGCACAAAATGTATTACACATATAGGTAGGTATTAATATATTAATCTTACAATTAGAATAGAGATTGTGTATAAGCTCTAACGGCTTAGTGGATTTGGATAAAAATTGGCACACAGATTAACCGTGTTTTGGATAAAACACAGAATTTCAAAAACATACCATGAGAGTGAAGCTGTATCAGGCATTAACTAGTTATGTGACAATGGTACAAACAAAGCCACCTTCAGTGACCGTTAAGTGTTGAATATGCATAACATACATACATAACATCGCGCCTATATTCCTCAAAGGGGTAGGCAGAAGTGTATAATACTCCTACATTTTGCCAATTATCATGTACTAGCGGGTGAGCCTATTGCTATTAACCAGGTACAAATCCAGACTCCGGGTGGTTACTGAGAATTTCCTAATGAAAAAACCCAATAACGCTTTACTCAACCCGGGAATCGAACCCAGGACCCCACGCTCAGCAGTCGCGCTTGCGACCACTAGACCAATGAGGCAGTTACCACACTTCTTGGCTATGTACCTGTATTTGTTCTGTTTCTTGAATTTTTTGGTAATTTTGTGCGTCACTTTTGAATTCAGTTGAATATGGTGCAAAAATGTTTGAAGGAAATTACCTGACTTTATGCTACTACTGGCAGTATACTGTTGTACTGCCAGTATTTTCTCCAGATAATCTCATGCATTATAATCAGTAGGTACTGATTTGACCTTCATAGTACCGGCTTTGAAGGAAACTGACCTTGGTTTCGTAATTAAGTAAATTCATCAACAATTATTGCCGTTTCGTGTGTACTAGTGACGTTTTTACGATTTAGTTTATTTATATTTATGTTTACGTCATTATGGATTTGCAAGTTTAAGGATTTGTTGTAGTCCATTATTTGGGGCAAATACTGCTATAATGAATAACGGTTTTGTTCGTATTTAGGGTATTGTGAAATAAAGTCAGAATAATTATTAAGAACTCTTAAATAAAAGAAATAAATGAATAAAATTCTATTCTTAAAAGTGCGTTTATTTTAAAGTTCTAAAATAAATTTTACGAAATGTAAAAATGTCTTGTGTTTGAAACCATACACGATAACATTATTACTTCATAATTTATGTGATAAAAGTACTTATTCGAATTTCTAAAAACTAAAAAAAATTGACTGTCTTTATTTATTGTGCAAATATAACAAATAGAAGAGAAATCAGAGACTTATTACTTTTTAGGGTACCCTACTCAAAGGGTGCCAAACGGGACCTTATTACTTTCGCTACGCTGTCTGTCCGTCCATCCATCCGTCCGTCCGTCTGTCTGTCGCAGAGCTCTATCTTTTGATCGGTAATAGGTGGCCAGTTGAAATTTTCTCAGAATGTGTTGCTATGATTCCTATCACGACATACACAAACCAAAGGGGGTAACCACACAATAAACCTCGAAAAACATGCATTTTTTTCAATGTTTTTGTTCCTGCTCTTTCTTTAAAATGGTAATACATACCAGCGTCAAACTTGGTCTAATTATAGTGTATACTATGTAGTTTAGCAAAATATACTAAAAATAGAGCAAACATAGACATGTGTGGTGGTACCTGCGTAAGAAAGAGATGCAAAAATTAATATTTCGCGCACGGTGCGTTCATGTCTTTTGACGAACTTTACTCTCGTAATAAATCAGTTTTTATGAGGTATCAGGTCCATTGGTGGGTGGTATGGAACCCTTACTGCGTGAGTCCAACTCTCACTTGGCCGGTTTAAGTTATTCTTGGGCCCTCAACCAACTCCTTTGTGAAAGAGCTCGTCCGGGAAAGTACGGTGGTAGCACCGTATCTAATTCTCCGCCAAATAGTGATGCTTGCATTGCTGTGTTTCGGTCTGAAGGGTACGGGTGCCGGTGAAATTACAATCACATGAGACTTTCCATCTTCATGTCTCAGTGTGGCGAACCGACTTGCGATGCCATTTAGGCAACAGCCTAGGTGGTATTGAAGTTGTTATGAGCAAAGGTAACCGCTTAACATCAGGTAGGCCTTTAGCTCGTTTCGCCATCCTATCCGAAATAGTAACTAACTACACGGTCGTATTTGTACGTGAATGAGCTCCATAACCAAAGGCACAAGAATATTTATTTTTAATGTTACAATGTTCCGCTTTTGTAAACACTATTCAGTTCGTCTTGAAACCGTCTGAGTTACAGAGGCTCCAATTAAACATGGTTACGCCTCTCAATTCACCCGTATGTAGCAAAGAACGTTACTCAAAAAACCTGTCTAAAAATCTTTAAAAAGTATTGTTTTTAGTTTCTAAATGATTTGCATTTCAACGAAAAGTGTACTGCCTATGATTCAATGGAATATACAAGAAACTGACGCAGTTCAGTGTTGTGTGTGGCACGAGAATGAGTTCAAGGAAGAAATACAATACGAAAGTGATTTTGAAAATGTGCAATCGATTCAGGTAGGCTGTTTTTTTATTCATCATCATCATCATCATCATTTCAGACGAAAGACGTCCACTGCTGGACTTTGGCCTCCCCCAAGTAGCTTGGTCATATGCCATAATCGCCACGCTTGGCGGGCGGGTTGGCGATCGCAGTTGGTCGGTTAAATACCCAGATAACGCTGCTGCCCATCCTCTGGTGAATCCCTTAGTCGCCTTTTACCCATGAGAAGATATAGGCTGGTGCAATTCTTTACGACCGATACCACACGGAACGGTTTTTTTATTACCTACATCAAATCAAATCAAAATGTTTATTTTGCGTACACAGGTATTTTTGCTGTAACATTATTAGGTACGGTTGACCGCACGTTAGTGGTGACATTTTGACATAAACAGCGTCTTTATTTCATAAGCAGTAAGGACGGTTTCCTAATTCAAGTGTTACCACTGTCATGCAGTTGACTGTACTATACAGTCTCTCTGTGTGCTGCCACAGGTGGCATACAAATGTTAGGTAATAATTATATTATTCTTATACATTCTTACTAAACAATGATATTTAAAAGTACAGATATGTTACTTGCACTCGCAACTGAAGACTCAAAAACGTCCTAATTAAGACCGTTTTCTATTAATCCGCGTCAAATAAGGCGCAAAGCCTGACTGGTGACAAAAAAAAACTATAATCCCGTAGTGTGTGTACAGAAAGTGTTCCAATTATGACGCGAAAGTATCTTGAAGTAACCAATTTACTTACTTTGTAATAGTTTACGTGTATTGTGCTGCCGCTACGTACGGAACATTTTTTTCGTTGTTTTTGTTAGGGTATGTCATATCTATACTTTTAAATATCATTGTTATAAATAAATAAATAAATATTTTTAGGACATCTTACACAGCACCATCTAGTCCCAAACTAAGCAGAGCTTGTGCTATGGGTACTAGACAGTGGATATAATACTTATATACTTTTTTTTTGTAAATACTTACTTTTAATACATATGAAACACCCAGACAAACACAAACACTTATGTTCATCACACACGTATTTGTGTCCTGTGGGAATCGAACCCACGACCTCGTGATCAGCAGTCCGATACTCAAACCACTAGACCACAGACGTCGTCAAATTGTTATTAAACAAGTATAACCGGATTATTTCGTGCATATTTTTTAAAATTGGTTTTCCTGACGTTTCATAAGCTTTGCAGCTATTGTGGTCGCAGGAAAACTAAGATGACAAGCGTCTTTACAGATATTTCAAATTATTTTTCCATAAAATTTCTCGTGATTGCGAAAAACTAAGTTTTTTGTTTGTTTTTTTTGGCAATAAGTTTATTCCAAATTTATATTGAAAAATGTTATTGTGTGTTTTTTGTCCAATGTTCTAATCTCAATTATGTACGCTATGGGTGCAAACCTGCCCCCCTAGCCAAGTTACAATCTACAATCGTCAACGCTAATAGAAAACAATCAAAATGTAGGCAGAAATTGTAAAAACACAGCTGTTTTATACAAAGCCATCGATGACGCTCTATAAAATGTATTAAACAGCTGTTTTATTTATCGTGACTTCTGGTTTGCTCTCAAATTAAAATTTGTTAGTAATTATAAACACACATTCACATTTTTAAAGGGCCCCAGCTAATAATGTCATACGTTTTTTTTGTTAGAAATTTTCTTTTAAGGGTTCCGAACCCCAAGGGTGCTAACGGGACCCTATTACTCTCGCTACGCTGTCCGTCTGTCCGTCCGTCTGTCACAGGGCTGTATCTTTGTAATGGTAACAGATAACCAAATGAAATTATCAGAGAATATGTGTTACTATGAAGAGTATCACGACAAATACTAAAAACAAAATAAAGTCTAAAACCAAAGGGGTTCCCCATACAAGAAACCTCCAAAAACATGCATTTTTTTCATCGTTTTTGTTCTTGCTCTATCTTCAAAACGGTAATACATACCAACGTCAACCTTGGTCTGATTATAGTGCATACTTTGTAGTTTAGCAACAAATACTAAAAATAGGGAAAACATAGACATATGTGGTGGTACCTGCGTAAGAAAGAGATGCAAAAATTTACATTTCGCGTACGTTCGTTGATGTCTTTTGATAAATTCTCATGAATTAAATCAGTTTCTATGGGGTATCAGATCGATTGGTGGTACGGAACCCTTACTGCGCGAGTCCAACTCACACTTGGCCGGTTTTTTAACAGTTAAGGAAAATGTAAAACAATAATTTTAATAGATATGTAAGGAATCGTTACTAATTAATATGAATAATTTTTACTATTATTTTTTTGTATTTTCTACTACTACTTAATCCTAAGTACAATTATTTTTAATCAAATTACAGCAACAAAAATTACCCAGCGAGCAAAACCGCGGGAACAACTAGTTTTTTTTATGAACAAAGAACGGAATTTTAATATTTTTTAAACACAAAAACAAATAAACATAAACGTTATATTCGTGATAAACTTAAATCAACTTCTTTTATTATTTTTATCTACACCCGTATCGTAAAATTCGAATTATGAACTCGAAAGTAATGTCATAATGACATACTTTACGCACATGCACCTGTAATTAATTTTAAAAAGTTTCATTACGATACAGTTTGCTGAACAAAACAATGCGGTATTTTTTTTTTCCATAACCGCACACTTCAGCCCAACTAAGGAGTTTTTAATGCCACTTCGACCCAACCAAGGAGTTTTTAAACCTTTTTTTAGCAGTCGTACAGTTTGGCGCCAATGAGTACACAAAATTCAAGGTGGCGCCAATAGTCATACATTGAAAAATGTTATCGTTTAAAATCGCATTTTTGGCAGAACTTTGGATTGTCATATTGCTTTTAATTATATTTAAGTGTTTTGTATGATAAAACAGAGATTGACGGAATCCTGAGAAGGATAGAAAATTAGTTCCGATTATAATGGTTTCGCCAGACTATATTTTATTATCTGTGTAGATGCGCGCCAGGGCGCGTGCGCGGCCGCCCGCCATGACCTACTGGATTTGGTCATAGTTACTTGTAAATTTATTGTAATTGTTTACGTTATTATTATGGTTTTCTATGTCTAAAGTTTTATTCTGGGCAAAAATATCTGACTACAGCAGTGATACTGAACTGAGGAGAATATGACCCCGCCTGAATTTCTGGATGCAGCAACGTAAATGACGAACAATCTTTTACCAGAAAAATCAAGAAAAACTACCTCAATGTTACCAAGATTTTGACTATGGTATTTTATTCAAAATTGTATGAGTTTAGATAAAATAGTGTATGAAACTGACATAACTAGGTATTAAAACACTCCTGTGTTAAACTCACACTCGTGTTTTAATAACCCGTGTTATGCAACAGTTTAATAAACTACTATTAACGCATTTACGCATGCGAAGCGAAATCTAATGATTTAAATTGTTGAAAGAAAAAATCGCTCACAAGCAGGATTCGAACCTGCGACTCCTGGCTCAGTACGCCAGTGCTTTAGCCACTAAGCTACCACACTAACTTCCACAATTTAAATCATTAAACTTAATAATGTTATTATCGTGTTCACGGCTAGGGCAGTCTCAAATATAAATAGATAATATATGGTTTCTGAAACTACCTGGGGTTGACCTCGGTAATAATATGGGGCCGTTACTATAAGGCTTATGGGGTTGATTTCACTGACACTGTAAGCCGTCCCATACTTCCGAAGATAAGGCCAAGCATGTGCGTTAAATATTTGAACACCGTCTACTGTTTCCGAAGATACACGAAGTTTCCCGAATAGTGACGAAATTTGAAATGTTTTGGTTAGAATGTCAGTTAGATTCTTAGCTTACAGCTGAGTAGGATAATATTTTTGAGGATTTGTGTTGCATAAGGCGTTGTCCTAAATAGTTATCCTAATTTGCATTAGTACCCTGATCGCACAATTATGTCATGTCGTGAACAAAGTCATCATCATCATTAACTCAGCCTATCGCAGTCCACAACTGGGCTTAGGCCTCTCCCAAGTTGCGCCACAACACTCGGTCCTCTGCCGTCCGCATCCAGTACCCCTAGCCACGTTCTTCAGCGGCCAAAGGTCCTTCCACAGACATGGCCAGCCCATTGCCACTCCAGCTTTTTGATCCTACAAGCTATTTCGGTCACTTCGGTTCTTCTCCGGATAATCTCGTTACGGATTTTATCCTGCAAAGAAACTCCAAGCTTAGCTCGCTCCATAACTCGCTGAGCGACTTTGAATTTGTGCACAAGCCCAACTGTCAGTGTCCACGTCTCGCCTAGTGAAAGCATAGTGAATAACCAGTATAAGCTGAGCCTGTTTTGTTTGAATCTTAAGTACTAAACCAATTCCACTTATAATGGATAGTTTACCATTGATAAGCAGTTAACCGCACATTTAAGCATAGACAGTATCAGTTTGGACTTTGTGGTTGCGGTTTACAAAATAGACTTGTCAGCGTTCAAGTTGTAAATATAGACCACAAACACACATAATTTGTGAGTTGGTTGTAATTTAATTAGATACATGTGGTTTAATTTTTGTGGTTTTCAATAAATCTTATTATTTATGGTTTATAGCATGGAAACCCGATACGATTTAACATTAAAGAACTCTTCACAAAAGAATCAGTGAACAAGACGTGCATCTGGCCACAAATAAACAGTATGTTTGGCATAGTGAAATTAGTATTGTCTGATCGAAGCATTCACGCTAATGCAACGTACACACAAGTGAATACGACAGATGTCAGTATAGTGAGTGAGAGTAAGAGCTCCAAAAGTTTCATAACGCGTGAATGCCGCATTATGTCAGCAGCCAATCGCATCAAGTTCTCAATTCAAAGATTTTCGGCGGTCGGCCGATATGTATTAATATCTATGGTATGATTTTTTACTGCGAACTGTCCACTTGTCACGCCATTTGTCGACTAAACATGACGTTTGAAATCTAAATTTAGAATTTACTGTTTCTGTTGGTTTTCGAATGATGACGTGTGTTTACTGATTGGCGCGAAATTAGTTGTTTATGTTATACTTCGCGCGTAATTTGTTATTATTGTATGTTAGAAGCGTACAGTTTATTAAATACTGAGTACCTGGGGCCTTACTCCCGACTGAATCAAGCGCTGTATCAATCAAATTTTAATTCAAGTTATACCCGCGGCACGCTATGATGGCGTTTTTAACATTTTCCAATAGTGTTGTGACACATTTCAAATTATTAGCGATTGGGACCAGGTTTATTACTTTGACCAACTCTAACTGGTAGCTATTAAGATTAATATCTACATAAAGTAAATAAATTATCAAATTATTCAATAAACATAACGTCTGGCCATTTTGTTTAATCGCTATTTAATCAAATTTTCTGTGACATACATAAAAAAAAACCGTAGAAATAAATATAATTTGAATTTGAATAATAGATTCGAAATTCGAAAAATTATATTGCTGTAGCAGTGCATCACTATTGACAATAAAGTACGGCAATTGTTCCTTCATACGTAGCTGTCAATATTTACGGATCTTCATGAGCAGGCAAACGTAAAAAACGCCATCATAGCATGTCGCACCTATAGTGTCAATTTGTACTGCATTTCTTTAGTAATCGAACCAATCGGGAGTAAGGACCCTAGGTTTTAATGGATGGTGTTTTAGTAGTTTAACAAACGGAACCAAGAAGTGAAATAAAAAAGTTATGATGATGTTTAGATCACAAATTGCGGATGGCTTTGGTTTAAGTATCTTACGTTTTTAAATCCAATAACTGTTTTGTGTAAAATATTAAAACATCTAGGCGTGAGTAATAGGCAAAATTCTATTTAAACGGGCAGCGTCTGAGTGCCCATAAAGTTAGATGCAAACTCGATTTACTATACTATGTTCATCAACTCAGCCTATCGCAGTCCACTGCTGGACATAGGCCTCTCCCAATCTGCGCCACAACACTCGGTCCTCTGCCTTCCGCATCCAGTCCCCCCCAGCCACGTTTTTCAGGTCATCGGTCCACCTGGCGGGGGGGCGCCCTACGCTGCGTTTGCCGATTCGCGGTCTCCACTCAAGGACTCGTCTGCTCCAGCGACCATCGGTCCTTCGGCAGACATGGCCAGTCCACTGCTACTTCAGCTTACTGATCATACAAGCTATGTCGGTCACTCAGGTTCTTCTCCGAATAATCTCGTTTCGGATTTTATCCTTCAAAGTAACTCCAAGCATAGCTCGCTGAGCGACTTTAAATTTGTGGAGTAGCCCAACTGTCAGTGTCCACGTCTCGGCGCCGTAAGTCATGACAGGCAGGATGCACTGGTTGAAGACCTTTGTCTTCAAATTTTGCGGTATAGGCGACGAGAAGACTCGGCGAAGTTTGCCAAATGCTGCCCATCCCAAACGGATCCTTCTGTCGGCTTCTTTCTCGAAGTTGTGCCTACCAACCTGAATTATCTGCCCTAGGTAGACGTACTCCGTTACAACTTCGAGTGCCGACCCTTCGACGAATATCAGCCTCGGCATGACATGCCTATATGTTATGTTATGTTAAATAGTGGAAAGAAAAAAACATCTTCACAAGCCTTCATACGGTTTTTGTAAGTAGCTGCCCATTTTTCTGAAATAATCCCTGAAACGGTCTGAAGGAGGAAATTGCAATAAGATGCGGTTTCCTGCATGTTGGTATACGTATGTATGTAAGTAACAACGTCGGACCTAGTATTCCAGATCAAATATTGGAACAAATTCTTGGGTGACTCGTACTTTCTAGCTAGCCTTTTTATTAAACGAAAATACTGTCTATTAAATGATAAAAAACCTACAGAAAAGCATTTTCTTCAGCATTTATGTCCGGTTTTACTATTTTGGAACTATTCTTTTTTTTTTAAAACTAATATTGCATTATTTTCTGTCATTGAACTGCAACGTGTATGAAATGCTTATATGATTTTTTAATAAGTGATTAAAACGTAAAATGTTTTATTTTTATTTTTTATTGTATAGGATGGCGAAACGAGCTAAAGGCCCACCTGATGTTAAGTGGTTACCTTTAACCATAACAACTTCAATACCACCTAGGCTGTTGCCTAAATGGTACTGCAAGTCGGTTCGCCAAACTGAAACATGAAAATGGAAAGTCTCATGTGATTGTAATTTCACCGGCACCCGTACCCTTCAAACCGAAACACAGCAATGCAAGCATCACTATTTGGCGGAGAAGTAGGCACGGTGTTAGTACTTCCCCGGACGAGCTCGTTCACAAAGGAGCTCTACTACTACTAAAATTGATTTTTTTACGTTCAAATTATTCACAAAACTATACCGACTTGTTTCTCTATCGAATTTTTTTTGCGTCTTACGTGGGACACTCAGAAAGTTTTGCGAAACTAAAAAAAATTGTTCTATACGTACATATATTTTTATCAAATCTTTTCAAAGTACTTTCCACCAGCCTCTATACAAAGATTCATGCGCCTAAACCAGTTTTCAAAACACTTTTTCCAGTCCGCCGCAGACACCTCGTTTACAGCCTGCTCGAACGCAGCCAGCGCATCTTCCGGCGACGAAAATTGTATCCCTTTGAGCTGATTTTTTATTTTTGGGAATAAAAAGAAGTCACACGGTGCTAGATCAGGGCTGTAAGGAGGGTGACCCAGGAGTTTGACTGGCGTGCTGTCCAGGAAGTCCCTCGTTTTGAGTGCGGTGTGCGCAGGTGCATTGTCGTGGTGGAGCAGTAGCCCGCGGAGCCCTGTGTTTGGTCGCTTGTTGCTTATAACAGAGAAAACTTCTGGCAAACATTTGGTAGTATACCATTCGGCATTAATGCTTCTTTGATCCCGTAAGGGAATTGATACCAAGTGGCCAGTCAAATTAAAAAAGCTAGCGATCAAAATCTTACCCCCGCTTCTAGATCGCTTCACTTTGGTAGGCGTTGGCTCATTTTGAAACACCCAAACAGTCGACTGGCGCTTGGTTTCTGGGTCGTATTGATAAATCCAGGACTCATCACCTGTAACAATGTCGTAAACACGCCGAGACGAGCCTGCTTCAAATTTGTTAAGCATATCACGGCACCATTCCACCCGGGCCTGCTTCTGAGCATCGGTGAGGTTGTGCGGCACCCAGCGTGATACTATCCTCCTCACGCGAAGATGGCTGTGTAGAATCTCGTGAACGCTTCCCGATCCAATCTTCAATATGTGTTGAATCTCCTGATATGTAATTCGCCTATTGTCTTGGATTAAATTTTTCACTGCTAGCACGTTTTCTTCGGTAACAGCCGTCAAAGGGCGACCGCTTCTTTCGTCATCCCCCAAAGTTGGTCGACCGCGCTTGAATTCGTTATACCAACGATACACGGTTGCCTTGGAAGGGCCTTCATCCATGAATGCCATTTGAAGTCTATCGTACGATTCATCCGGTTTCAGGCGACTCTTGAAATCGTATAAAATCATAGCTCTAAAATGTTCCCGGCGCAGATCCATATTTCAGTGAGACACAATACTTTGAATTAACTCGCAAAAAATGTGGAGGGAAATTTTGAAATTGGAACTTACTTATTTTTACTTATAAATAATCATATTTTCGAAAAACATTATAACTGGCCAGTCTCCCATATATAAAAACTTTTTTTCGCAATACTTTCTGAGGGGCCTGGTATTTTTACAATACCGTAGATCGCCAACGTTTAATAAAAATTGTTTCAACACAGATGTGTACGAAAGAAAATTCGATTTCCTAGACAGAATCATGTTCGAACATGTTCAATATTTTAAAATTGTCGACAAAACGAAAACCGGCCAAGTGCGAGTCGGACTCGGGCAGTAAGGGTTCCGTACCACCGATCGACCTGATACCCCATAGAAACTGATTTAATTTACGAGAGTTCATCAAAAGACATCAACGCACTGTGGGCAAATATGAATTTTGCATTTTTTTGCATCCCTTTCTTACGCAGGTATCACCACATATATCTCTGTTCCACCAATTTTTAGTAATTGTTACTAAATTACATAGTATGGACTATGATTAGACCAAGTTTGACGCTGTTATGTGTTACCGTTCTTAAGATAGAGCAGGAACAAAAATGTTGAAAAAATTGCATGTTTTTCGGTGTTTCTTGTTAGCATTGCTCCCCTTTCGTTTTAGCATTTTTTTTTATTATTAGTTTTTTTCGTGATACCCCGGTATTATACCAACATATATTCTGAGAAAATTTCAACTGGCTACCTATTACCGTTAAAATATTCAGCCCTATGACAGACAGACGGACGGACGGACGGACAGCGTAGCGAGAGCAATAGGGTCCCGTTTGGCATCCTTTCATAAAATGCAACCAACAAAAAACTTTGAACTGAAATCTTGAAGTTTTTAAATAAACAGAACAGAGAAGTATCGTTATGCCTT
This sequence comes from Asteroscopus sphinx, assembly GCA_949699075.1. NCBI lineage: Eukaryota > Metazoa > Arthropoda > Insecta > Lepidoptera > Noctuidae > Asteroscopus > Asteroscopus sphinx. The sequence continues at coordinate 2,602,241 of OX453002.1, read as the reverse complement.
TTTCCTTTTCTAGTTGAGTAGCGAAATAAAGTTCAACGAGAAATTTTAAGGGCCTTTCCGATACTTGAAAGTTTTGCCTTGTGGAAACAGATGTAAACAGAAACAGAGGTATTTTAAATAACTTTTAAAATAATGAGCAAAACTTCCAGTAAGGTCCATATTATCCTTGTCATCATCATCATTTCAGCCGAAAGACGTCCACTACTGGACATAGGCCTCCCCCAAGCATCGCCACAACGACCGGTCCTGTGCCTTCCGCATCCAGCGGATTCCCGCGAACTTCACCAGGTCGTCGGTCCACCTTGTGGGGGGCCTACCCACGCTGCGCCTTCCAGTACGCAGTCGCCACTCCAGAACTTTACTGCCCCATCGATCATCCGTTCTGCGAGCAATGTGCCCCGCCCACTGCCACTTAAGTTTGGCATATTATCCTACTCCAACTAATATTATAAACGTGAAAGTTTGTGAGGATGTATGGATGTATAGATGTTTGTTACTCTCATGCAAAAACAAATGAATAAATTTTAAGGCCCTGTCCCTGCACGAAACGTCTCGGGGTGGACTGCGGGGCGCAGTGGGGAGCTGGAGCACTGAGGTGCGCCGGCCCGTGATAACAATTAGTTATGTAAAACATTAAATTAATGTTTTTTCCAAACTCTTTTTATTATTATTAATTATGAGACAACACTCTAGTGCCCGGCTAAATATCTCGCCTGTAAAAGAAAACAAAAGAAGAAGACACCTTGAATTATATCAATCAGTGCCTTGTAGAACATCTTTTGCTCAACGGTTTAGCTTGTTTCTAGGACCAAGACTATTTGGATGCTGATAAGCAATAGTATGTCAACCTACACGGAAGCCATTTCGAGTAAATCGTGTTTCAAAATTCCGGCGCCAATTTAATTAGTTTGTTCAAGAATTTGCTGCAAATATTGATGATATGCAGTCATTATATCATAATATAAGTTTAGATCAAATTTCTCCCATTAAACTTGTAAAATCTGTTATATTCATTACAAAAACCGTAAAATTTGATATTACAAAATGCGCCAGCAAACATTTTATCTGAATAAACATTTCAAGTCTTATAACACATTATTGATAAACTGAAAACAATTAATTTAAATTCAATTTGATTAATGTCAAGTACCTTAACCCTATATTGATAAACGTATTATTAAGATAAAAATTGTAATGTTAAGGTGTTATCAATAAAAGCCATGATTTCTTACAATATTAAAATATTTATTTACCTCTTAAAAACGGAACAAATTAGGGACCATCGAGCGTTATTGGCTATTCAATCTTCAACATTTACTTTGAATACTTACCTACCTACATCATAATCAACATTATCTAAATTAAAACAGTAATTAAAAATCAAAATCAAACTACCCACAACAAAATAATCTCGTTTCGTTCGACTGGTTAGGGTATCAACGTTAACGGCGAGAACATCTCACATCTCCGTTTTTCCGATGACATCGTTGTATGGCTGAGTCGTTGGAACACCTGGGCAAAATGCTGCACAGCTTAAACGGAGCATCTCGGCGTGTCGGTCTTGGCATGAATCTGGACAAGACTAAAGTCATGTTCAATATGCATGTCATGCCGAGGCCAATATTCGTTGAAGGGTCCGGCACTCGAAGTCGTAACGGAATACGTCTACCTAGGGCAGATAATTCAGCTTGGTAGACAAACTTCAAGAAAGAAGCCGACAGAAGGTTTTAGTTAGGTTGGGTAGTATTTGGCAAACTTCGCCGAGTCTTCTCGTCGCATATACCGCAAAGTTTGAAGACAAAGGTCTTAAACCAGTACGTCCAGCCTGTCATGACTTACGGTGCCGAGACGTGGACACTGACAGTTGGGCTGGTTCACAAATTCAAAGTCGCTCGGTGAGCTATGGAGCGAGCTATGCTTGGAGTTTCTTTGAAGGATAACATCCGTAACGAGATTATCCGGAGGAGAACCGGATTGACCGACATATCTTGTAGGATCAGTAAGCTGAAGTGGCAGTGGGCTGGCCATGTCTGTCGAAGGGCTGATGGCCGCTGGAGCAGACTAGCCCTTGAGTGGAGACCGCGAATCGGCAAACGCAGCGTAGGGCGACCCCCACCAGGTGGACCAACGACCTGAAGAACGTGGCTGAACGTGACTTGTGGCGCAACTTGGGAGAGGCCTATGTCCAGCAGTGGACTGCGATAGGCTGATTTGATGATGAATCAGACAACTCATTGGGCTCGGACTGAATAGTTGCTGTATGATGAATAAGCTCAATAATCGACGAATGAGCTAGTGTTGTATTATCAGCCATAAACAGCAATCAACAGCAGCTAGAAACTCCAATAAATCCAGAGTATTCTCAAAGTCCAGATCTTGATCAGAAATATAATAATTCGGAAGGTATGTTTCTGCTAGCCGAACTTCTGGTAACCCCTCATTGAGACTGCTATTTGATGGAACCATACGCCTCTTTTCTTCAACATCGTGGCTAATAACCTCACACTGAAACTCCTCGTCAGAAGTAGGACGCGACGCATGGCTTTCCTCGTGAGGTATTAGGTACATGATCCGCAAACATGGCTTCTTGATCTTGGCGGTGGCATTCTGAAAATAATTATAAAAATAAAACACAACTTGCAAAATGAGGGTATGTGCCAAAATGTAATAATTTCGAGAACCTGAAGATTTGAGACAATGTCTGTCTACCCTGTTTGCGGATACTTACAGTCGTGAACCTGTATGTTTTATTAATTCCCTCATTCCACGTTTTTCAAAAACGTTTCAAGTCATTTAGTATACTATTGAAATAAACGAACGAACAAGTGAACGAGATTTTTTTGTAGCAATAACGTGTCAAGCTTTATAAAACTTTTACAAGCGATAGTCAATAGTAGAATGTTTGTTAAGCAATAACCTGTTAATCAAAAATATTACATTTTGCTGAAATTAGGTGGTTAAGATAAGTAATATTACCACGGTTAGTATGTAAAACGTATTTAAATGTAATTTTAAATAGTATTCTGTCATAAAAAAGCGTTGTTTTAATAATTTTACCGGTAAAATGACCTCTAAACTTGTATAGCTAAAATCCTTATATTTATGTAATATTTGGACTTACCTTTGATGATCTTATATTCCCCAAGTCTTCTACTGCGCTTTCCATGTAGTATTCGTGGCTAGTAGTCTTGTGAGGCCCACTTTATACGTATAATTTTAATTAAATATGTTTACACAGCCGAAAAAGGATAATTCTAATTACGCAATAACCGATCATGTCCCATAACTTCTTTTGACTTTAAACAGATGGCGCCTAGGGTCATCAAACAATGTTTCAAGTGCCTAAACATCTTATTGCAAAATGTCTTACCCTTCGAACTGATTTCGTGTCAACCTTTTTATACTCATTTTTGGTATAAAAACCATTCAATCAGGTTAAAACCCTATTGAAAAACGTTCTTTGTCAGCCCAAGAAGCGTACTGCATCATTAACTCAATTTTCGAATTTTTGTGGGTTGACACATTATTGCTTATCAGCATCCATTTAATATTGCTAATAAAAAATATCAGATTTTCCCCATGACCAAAGTGGACTGTAAACAAAAAGTAATTACCTGGCTCCTATCCCTAACATATGATGACACTGAAAATCTATTAACTGTACCTGCATAATAATTAAATAATTAATATTAAATAATGAACGTAAATATGTTACAATTTTTCTTATATGTAATTTTTTTCCGGTGACGGTTATCCTCCACGCCACGTACACTACCACACCTCTTAAACTTACACACCCTCCACAACATTTACAAACCTCTCACATACACAAGTACACTCATAACTAGTCATACATAACACATAATAGTAGATTATGATACAAGTGAGCTAAGATGTTCATAATACTTGAGGCTGGTTTGCAGCCCGAGCTGAAGGCGAGAGCGTCGTGAAGCCGAGAGTATAATGAGCAATGCTCACGTGTTTTATAAGACGTTTTTCAACACACCTAAGGGAAAAAATTAAAATTAAAAATCAAACATATTTTATACAAAGTGAAAAATGGCGCACGGATTTCTGTAATCGCACGCCATACATGTGGCTGACGTATGGCTTTGAGTGCGTAGATGGTAAAAGAAAACCGCCAAACAGCCTACTATTAAAAATATGATACATGGATTTTTTCATTTTAATTTATAACACAAATTAATTTCTAATTTGTTGATATAAATATATAATTTGATGTAGTGAAATGTTTATTTATCTTATTAACACAGTTTATTTATTCACAAAAATGTTACTATTGTTAAGACATAAATACTATTTGCTGAGATTTAAAAATAAACTGTATAGTAAAAAGCATAACTGCGATAATGTAATGTTAACAGCACGCATGCTTAATTATTTTTTTTTTTTTTCTTTCATTCAAATTTTTTCTTCATGCTCTTAATGAGCTGCATTATTAACCTTAAAACGGTGCAATAGGAGCCAGTGTGTTGAAAATGTATTTAATACTTACCTTTTTCTATTGTTTCTCATTATTGCTAAACTATTCTTAGTTAATATTCTTTTAATTATAAATGTAAAAAAAAAAAAAACAACTTACCTTACTTTGCACTTAGAACGTACCCACATAATTTTTATAAAATATAAAACATCAAAAACTTAATACGGGATTGTTGTTAGGACTAATTATTTTCGGCTTCTTGACCTTGAGGGTGGGCGCTGATACCTATGTTACAAGATATTCATTTATCTTAGTTTAGGTATCAGCTGCAACCTTAACTTGTAAATGTATTACTACCTTGCCATTGTTTTAACCCTATGTTATAAGTAAACGTATGTAAATTTTAAGGTGCAAATAAAAGATTTTTATTTTATTTTTATTTAATGTAATTTCATAAATATTCTTTCTGAAATGGATTACTTGGCTTGCGATAAAATATATCGTGTAAGTTTCAAAATCATGTTCTATATAAATTTTCGTCATAAAATGAATTCAAAGTGTCAAAAATTGGCTATGTTTGGATTTTTTTTCTATCAAGCGAAGTTATTTAAATCGTGTATCGATCTTTCAAAATGGATACATAAACTACTCAACTCCACCATATATTTTTTCTTACTTCAAGAAATGATGACGAAAAATGGAAAGAAACAATGTATTTTTTTGGAATTCGTACAGGGACAGGGTCTTAATGAAAATTGGCATACAGATAGAACATAACCTGGATTAACAATATAGGCTTCTTTTTCGTCGGGAAGATGAACAGTTCCCGAGGGATGCGCGATAAACGACATCCACGCGGGTGAACCGGGCACAGGCTAGTAATTATATAATCCACGTATATTATCTACCCATTATTGGCTGTGCCAGAATCACGCACTGTGTCGCATGCTAACTCCCCACTCGTTCGTGCGCTTACGATGCTAAATGCTCTCCTGGTTTCGGCATCTGAGTGCGATTTGTTTGCGTCGAGATGGGTAGATGTGTGTCATGAATGTTTACGTTTTTGTGAGATGATGGATGACTAATAAATTAATGTTATTATTTTTATTTCTAAGGTTTTATGTTATTACCCGACTGCGCCAGAAGGAGGGTTATGTTTTTCGAGTGTATGTATGTATGTATGTATGTATGTATGTATATTTCTTTGGCACGCTCTGTAGCCTAAACGGCTTGATGGATCTTAGCTTGAGAGGTGTCGTTGGATTTGTCTTAATTGTGAGAGTGACACTGGGTATATCAAAATTATACAAATCAAAATGGCCGCTTTTTGGAGCCATTTTATGTGACTTCAAAATATGTTTTTTGCTCAAAACCTATCGAGTGGGGTATCAAAATAAAGGGTTTTATAAATGGTTTACGAAAATATATAGAACTTATATGTTTATATGTAATTTGGAATGAGAAATGCTAAAAAACAACAAAATATTCAACGTTAAAAATGAATTTGACTTTTCAAAAAAACATTAATAGTAGTATAAATAAAACATGACAAAACTAAAAAAATTCAAATAAAAAAATTAATTAACAAAAACAAAAAACCCGACTGCGTGTAAAAATAACAGAAAAGATATAAACAAGACTTATCAACACGCAGGCGGAGGCTACCTATGAACTATTATGTAATTCATGACCAAAAATATACGAAGCCTCCGACTGCGTATTGATAAGTCTTGTTTATATCTTTTCTGTTATTTTTACACGCAGTCGGGTTTTTTGTTTTTGTTAATTAATTTTTTTATTTTCTATTTTTATACATAATAGTTTTAGAACCGACTTGCGGTACTATTTAGGCAACAGCCTAGGTGGTATTGTAGTTGTTATGGGCAAAGGTAACCACTTAACATCAGGTGGGCCTTTAGCTCGTTTCGCCATTCTAAACTATAAAAAATAAAAAATAAAAATATTTTACTTATTATGTAAAACGCATTAGTTTTATTTAAACCGTAATGTTGTTCATGATACTTGAAATAAATAAATGATAGTCAAAAGGGACTAGGTATCCTATTACTTTATAGAAATAACGAAAAACCATCGTATATTAAAATGTATAGTCGATTAAATGAGGAATGTATTAACATTATAATAATACAATTTAAACCAGATTACATCGCGTATATTATTTAAACCGGTTTTCCTGACATTTAGATAGCTTTGCAGCATTCCTGGTCGCAGGAAAACTACTATAACAAGCGTCTTTATAGATATTTCTAAAAATATATTTTAATCTACCGTCATCAAGGGTGATGCAATTCTTTATGTCGGGCACCACACGAAACTCCCGTACAATATCTACTGAGACACATATCACACTTTTTATTGTCTTTTTACTTGTATGTCCTGTGTCTTGTTTTTAGACTAAATAAACGTTTTATATATCTATCTATCTACTACCTACTCTGGCGCAAGGCCCAGATAGGGCTATGGGCCGCAACCCTGCCGCTACATCTGGCAGGGGACCTTCGGGATCGTGGACGCTAAGAGTTGGGGGACTCGAGGTGTCTGTTAAGCGACCCTGGGGAGGACAGCAGTACGTGGTGGTCGCGAGCTGCTGTGGGGAAAACAATATTGTTTTCCCGGGACGCGCCAAAGGCGTAGCACTAGAGGAGCACCGGCGCGGTCCAATGGAGTTCCCGGAGCTCCTCTATTTTGTGCAGAGGATGGCCACCGTGTGGTTTTAGTCGGTAAGAGTCCGACATACCCCTCCGCCGTCCCCAGACGGAGGGTATCCATGAGGATTTCCACCCGAAAACAAAAAAAAAAGGTACCCGTCAGTAACCGTCTAACTCAACAAAACTAAGTTATCTGTCCAAACTCAGTGTCAGTATTCGATTATAACAGCTGCACCCCCAGGGATCGGAAAGGCTTCCAGGTATACCGATATCCATTAAGATTCCTGAGACGCTCCCCTTGATTTACTGGCCAGCCTGATCTATGACTCATTGCAGATTGAATAAAACTTAAGCTATTTTGGGTCTGAGTGTCTTCGTAAGACTTTTTATGGCAGAATTAAAATGTATTTGTTCTTGAGTGTGTACCTATTATTACTTTTAAGATACCTTTTTTTTGTTTTCGGGTGGATATCCTCATGGATGGGTATCCATGTGTGCAGTAACCAAGCTGTGAAGTAACCATGAACAAATAAAACTTTTTAACAAATAATTGAACCGACGAAAACAGAAACTGAAAAGCGAAAAATGACTAATTATGAGTCGGCGCCAAACGAACATTTAACAAGCAAAGTGCGTGCAAGTTGCAAGTGGCCAAGCGGAGAACGCATTTTTGGAAAGTTATTTTTTATCGTTGAAAATGTCACGTTGTATTTGATGTGACGTTGTTTTTATTATTTATTTAAAGTAATTTAATGATCTTCGTTGATTGGTTGTTTGGCGCCGACTCATAATTAGTTATTTTTCGCTTTTCAGTTTCTGTTTTCGTCGGTTCAATTTTTTGTTAAAAAGTTTTATTTTTCATTTTTTTTTTGTGGTTAAAATCTAACTCCAGGTCTCCATTATGTCGTAGTGTCTAGAACTTTATTTATGTGTGTCAAGTTTCAACAGAATCGGTTAACAGGTAAGAATTCAGTGGGTGAACAAACACTCGTCCCCTGTTTTACTACCTCTAGGGGTAGATTTTGATTTTAAAATTTAAATGGGACCTACTTTGAGATATACCCTATCCATTAAAAAAAGAATCATCAAAATCGGACCACTCTGTAAAAAGTTATGCGTGGCCACACATAAAAAAAAAAATATATATATACGCGTCGAATTGAGAACCTCCTCCTTTTTTCGTCGGTTGAAAAATAAATAATTGAATATTATTTGTGGTATAACAGACTATTCGAAACTAGCCGAAATAAGCTACCTACTGTGAACATTTTCAAAACAATTAATTTTTCAAGTAAATTCAGTAATAAAAACGACGAAAACAAAATTTCTGATCCATTTTTTTTTTTTTGTTTTTTGTTTTCTGTTGGAAATCCTCATGGATACCCTCCGTCTGGGGATGGAGGAGGAGTATGTTGGACTCTTACCAACAAAAACCACATGGTGGCCATCCTCTGCACAAAATAGAGGAGCTCCGGGAACTCCATGGGACCGCGCCGGTGCCCCTCTAGTGCTATGCCTTTGGCACGTCTCGGGAAAACAATATTGTCTCCCCTACAGTAGCACGCGACCACCACGTACTGCTATCCTCCACAGGGTCGCTTAATAGACGCCTCGAGTCCCCCCACTCTTAGCGACCACGATCCCGAAGGTCTCCTGCCAGATGTGGCGGCAGGAGATGCGGCCTTTCGCCCTATCTGAGTCTTGCGCCAGGGCGTTTGTCTCCCCGGCGCCTCCTCTTCCGAGCGGGATCGACCCTCTCCCGATCTCGCTCGGCGGCTTTCTTCTGAAGCATAACGGTCTCACTCTTAGCGTCCACGATCCCGAGGTTTTAAGATACCTAAAAATATAAATCGTGGAATGAAAAAATCGCTCACGAGCAGGATTCGAACCTGCGACTCCACCCTGATCTCTTTCCGGTCGTGTCGGATTGCCGTCCCATTGGATTATAAGAGTGAGGGAATAGAGAGTGCATCTATGTTTGCGCACACACATGTGCACTATAATATTTCCCGCGCAGATGGCTTGTCTATTGTCTAAAAGCAAGCAGTGATAGCCTAGTGGTTGAACACTCGCCTTCCATGTAGGAGGGTGTGAGTTCGATCCCGGCCCGCACCTCTGACTTTTAGAATGCATGTGTGGATTTATATTCGATTATCACTTGCTTTAACGGTGAAGGAAAACATCGTGAGGAAACCTAAACACACCTGAGAGTGATCCATACAGTTCTCAATGGTGTGTGTCATCCGGCCACCCGCACTAGGCCAGCGTGGTGGACTAAGGCCCTTAGCCTACTGAGAAGAGGCCCGTACCCAGCAGTGGGACAGTATTGGACTGGTTATTTTGTTATGTAGATGGCTTGTCTCCGTTAAGATTGGCTGCAGTGACCGAAACTTCTGCTGGAAGGATATTGTTATTAACAAGGAAATTAAAAATATTTGGGTGAACTCTCAAAATTGTATCTTACTCCCATCGTATTTATCGATCAGAGGCCACGTCTCGTGACACAAGCCCATCACTACAAGGTCAATATATTATGTAGGTACAATCGCATGCAAAAATGTTTACATTACTTTTTATCCTACATTAACTGAGCCATAAAACCCATGGGCGTGTTGCTTGACAAATTTTGTAGTAAAACAGATTTACAAATACGTTGTGTTTATGAATGTACATGTGAGGAAGGTTGTTCTGTTACTGATGATGATTATACTCGGCTTTACAAGTGGGTGTGTTTGGTATTTAAATAAGGATGGTACAACATATAATTACGTATTTTAAACGTATGACGCGCTTACTTTTACTAGGCTGTATACAGGAAATAATAGCTCTTCAAACGTTCAAAACTCGCTCAAAAACGCGGCGCCATGTAAATGAAAACAGGGTGGTTACAGAAGATGTCAAATAATGTATAGTCAATACGTACCAGACCTAAAGAACGTGACTGGGGGGGACTGGATGCAGAAGGCAAAGGACCGAGTGTTGTGGCGCAACTTGGGAGAGGCCTATGTCCAGCAGTGGACTACGATAGGCGGAGTTGATGATGATGATGATGAATGTACCAGACCAATAATTCTAATATTCTTTATTACATTAATGGAAGCAGAGTTATTTCACTTATACCTACAACATGTTATTGAAATAACTGAAAACCTCTTAAGAGGTCCTTGTACTCATCAGTATGAACAACTTTTACTATGGGACCAACCCTGAAATCACGAAAAGAATCGTTGGTTTATGTGAATTATAAGTACAGCTTTTTTTTTCGCGATTTCTGAATTGGTCCCATAGTAAAAGTTGTTTATACTGATGAGTACAATAACCCCAAGAGGTTTTCAGCTCTGTGACAGACGGACGGACGGACGGACAGACGGATTCAAATATATTTTATGCAGATAACTACATTAAGTCACATGTTTTTCATGTGAATACGTCGACGAGATGTCACCGTCGTCGTAGCCTTAGTAATGGTGTCCCGTTTGCACCCTTTCAAAGTCAAAGTATTTATTTTGCGTAAAATAGGTTGGTTACAAGATCTTATGTAATTATGAAAAACATAATAATGCTCTCTATTTTGCTAACATACATTAACATGCAAAATTAAGGAAATCATTTACACCATAAAAGCAGTTATTTAGTAGCCATGCCTTTAATTTTTTGCTCATTAGCTGTATGGGGCCTTCTTTAAATCTCTTTGGAATCTTATTAAAAACTTTTATACACATGCCATAGCAGCTCTTTTGCAATGAGGAAGTCTTTGGACAAAATCCCATAACAAGGTTTTTAGACGACCTTGTGTTTCTAGGATACACATCAGCGGCAGTTTTAAATAAATGAGGATATTGTTTTACAAACTTAAATATTTCGAGGATATACATTCCTGGAAGAGTAAGTATTCCTAGCTTAACAAATAATGGCTTACATGTGTCATACGGTCCTTTACAACAAATTGCTCTTACACATTTTTTTTGAGCTATGAATGCTCTCTTAACGTCTGTGCTGTTACCCCACAGTAGAAGACCATAGTTGAGGTTTGAGGCAACATAACCATAATAGGCACTTAGCGTTACGCTTAGAGATGTCAGTTTTGTTAGCCATCGCAGAACGTAAACAAATCTATTTATTTTGTTACACACCTTGTCGACGTGAGTGGTAAAATTTAAGCTTTTATTCAATCTACAACTCAATAAATGCAAAAAACTGTAAAAAAGTACTAAAAAAACATTTTCTTTGTTATAATTAATTTTATACTTGTGGGTACCTATATATAACTTTGTATGTTATGCACCGAGATGATGTGTCTGTATACCACTGTTAAACCCGCGATGGTTTGTGTGGTATATACCTGTTATCAATATGTAACTCTAATTGACTTAATAAAAAAATAAATAAATATAAAATAATAATAATATTCCCAAAAATGTCACATTATTAGCATATTCGAGAATTGTTTCTCCATATTTTATGTTAAGATTAATTTCTTTACGTCCTTTTACATTAAATTGTACATACTTAGTTTTCGATAAATTAACATTCAAATTATTTGTATCAAGCCATTCAATTACATTTTTAATAGTGTTGTTAATGTCATCCTCATAATTATTTAAATTGTCAGAATTAGATTTTACAATTATAGAAATGTCATCGGCAAATAAAATACTTTGGTGATACTTTGAATACGAAACCCTAAAAAGGTTAAGTAGTATCAGGATCAATGTGTGTATTATTCACTTATCTGTCACCTCACCCGCTCCCGTATCGACCTTGTTCAAGGGCGCACCCTAAAAGGTACTTACCTTAACCTTGACCCATACATTTGACATAAAAGAATTTAAGGTAAACGACCCCTTTTTGGTTCAAATACATCTTATTTCTATTTCCGGAAAGACATTATGTCTAGACCGATGAAAAGATGAATGGGTTGCGTGTATAATGATATAGATGAGGGAGTTAATGAAGAGATGACGGTTGATAGAGGAATATGGAAGAAGAAGAATAATAAATAAATAAATAATAAATTGGGGTCATTTTTACATATCACCATCTAGTCCCAAACTAAGCAGAACTTGTACTATGGGTACTGGATAATGGATATAATACTTACATACTTGCACATCGCTCGCAGAACGGATGGCCGATGGGGCAGTAAAGTTTTGGAGTGGCGACCGCGTACTGGAAGGCGCAGCGTGGGTAGGCCCCCCACATGGTGGACCGTCGACCTGGTGAAGGTCGCGGGAATCCGCTGGATGCGGAAGGCACAGGACCGGTCGTTGTGGCGATGCTTGGGAAATGATGATGATGATGATGATACTTTTTACGTGTAAATACATACTTATAATATATGTATAAGAAACACCGAGGCCAACACAAACACTTATGTTCATCAATCAAATATTTGTGTCTTGTGGGAATCGAACCCCCAACCTCGTGATCAGCAGTCCAACACTGGAACCACCAGACCACAGACGTCGTCAAAATATTAATACAAAATACTTTATTGTGCTTAAACAAATAATTTTACAAGTTATTGCTTGGAGTCTCCTATAATAATATCTTTTGGGCGCAATAGTTGGGCGCAAAATCAATTTTTGTAGGTGCTGTGCGACAAATACGGAAATTGCGATTTTCTCAAAAAATTGTGATTTTCACGGAACATACACGGGGGTATTTTCAATAGCCCTTGGTGCCCTTTATCAATGGTTTTCGTTTGGACCACGAGAAACGTGACACCATGTAGAGTGGATTTCGGAAAGCCTTGAGGTGTATACATGTTGAAATTTGAATCGCTTATTTCCCGAAAAGGGGTAATTGTACTCATCATTATGAGCAACTTTTTCTATGGGACCAACCCTGAAATCGCAAAAAATAATCAGGTGGTCCGTACATTTTATCGATCTAAGTGAACACAAATGTAGGGACCAACTGATTTTTTTTTCGCGATTTCAGGGTTGGTCCCATAGTAAAAGTTGTTCATAATGATGAGTACAATTACTCCTTTTCGGGAAATAAGCGATTTAAATTTCAGCATGTATTATATTACACTATACTAAGAAATGGTATGTATGTTTGGTAAATTATTTAGCGTTAAACATGAACAATTCGCTTTTGATTAGTTACGAAATTACCTTGCTACCGAAAACAGCGTTTGTAAATCAACTTCGCATCAATAAGTTGAATATAAATCAGATTTTGATGAGTTAATTAACAAGGATTATTCATTAGCATTATAATAGGCGTAGCTGGTTGACAACGTTATTGATTCGAGGGACTACAGGCGGATGTACACGAGATCATTAAGTGATGCATCATTGGCCATGTATCACTTAATGGTACATCACTGGCGATACGTGAGTATGTTCACTAGGTCACGTAATTAAACATCAATAAGAGATACATGGGCTATCAGTGGCGAAGGGTGAATAGGTACCTAAAATCCTAAAATAGCCAAGATCGCACGTTAATATGTATAATATTTTATTTTATTTTTTATATTAATAATAATTATCAACTTTCAATTTAAAAATAAATTTATTATATTATCTTTATTATTATTTATTCTTCATTATTTTTTGTAATTTTTTTTAAAAAATTAGCATAGTAATGTCGTTGATCTGTATTTCAGCAATTGGAATTGGAATCGTGTTTTAAGGACCCTTCGCCACTGTGGGCTATACAGACACAACACAATGTCAAATCAAGAAGTTAAATTGGCGGTGGCTCTTTGGGAATCCGCACGCACTCCGCCCCTACCCTACCCTATTACACATCATTCAGTGATTACATTCATTTTCATCATTGAATGATGTGTAATAGGGTATTTGACTATAACCACACCTCGGACACTCAATATAATATGAACGCTATCACCACCTACATAGACAAGATTACGTCTGTACACGAACGCACACACCTATATAGGTTAGGGATGCTCGCCGCTCGTAGTGCCGATTGGGTTTCAAGCGCTTCTCAGTAGTTTCCAGAGATGGCGTGCTTGTATAGCGACTGACCATTTACGTACATTGCAATCTTGCAGTCCAATTGCTGGCAAACTGCGGGCGGGTGCGGGGCGCGGGAGAGGTATTTTTTTAAGAAGTCTTTCTTATTTGGAGAAAAATAAAATTATATTAAATACGTTAGAATTTTGGTCAGTTTGTGGATTGAATAATTTCTGCACAACACGGTCCATTTATAAGAAAGAATTTCGAGACGTTGGTAATGAAGATTGAACGATAGGTAAACTAATACAACTTGCTATTCTAATTAATCGACTTGCACTTAATCTGGAGTAGTACCTCAAACACCTGTAGAGGGAAGTAGCCTTAATTAAATTAATTCATTTCGCTACCAATTTAATCAATTTCGATTATTCAATAAATTTACGCGTTACAGTCAAAGCAAATATTTGGCCTGTTGGCCTCGTACTCAGGCCACCAATATTTCAGGTTTAATATGATTTATCATAGTGCCCAACATCGTCGTTGAGAAGCTCGTGCCTGGATGGGTGACTGTTTCGTTATCATACAGACTTTTCCATGCCTTGGCGAGCACGTTAAACTGTCGGTCCTGGTTCATCATCAACTCAGCCTATCGTAGTCCACTGCTGGACATAAGTCTCTCCCAAGCTGCGCCACAACACTCGATCCTCTGCCTTCCGCATCCAATCTCCCCAGCAACGTTCTTCATTTCTTAGAATCATCATTGTTTCGTTGCGAAATAGAGACGGAGCTATACAGCACTAATAGCACCATCCCTCTTAACACCGGAACAATTATGGCTTTAACACTTCATAATACGGCCCCAGGTTGCCATACGAATATTTATGGCAGTCGTTACGGGTAGTCAGAAGCCTGAAAGTCTGACAACTGGTCTAACATTAGAATATCGATTTTACCCAGTTACTGGAGTGTGCTGACTGCGGTATGATGGCAGTAGCTCCGTGTAAAATACTGATGTTCAGCCGCATCTGGTTGGACTGGAAGCCGGACCCAACATAATTCTGAGGAAGAAGTTCAGCGTCTGATATTCTGATTCATATATAATAATGACATACTATGTATATCAGTGAGTGGGGCACATTGCTTGCAGAACTGATGGCCGATGGGGTAGAAAATGTGTGACGAGTGGCGACCGCGTACTGGAAGGCGCAGCGAGGCCTACCCACAAGATGGACCGACGCCGACGACCTGGTGAAGGTCGCGGGAAATTGTGACGATGCTTAGGGAAGGCCTATGTCCAGTAGTGGACGTCTTTTGGTTAAAATTATGATGAAGATGATTATTTATTATCAAAAATGACTGAAACAAACACGCAATTTTGTCCAATAAGTTTCATGCAAACATTCTAATATTTTCGCTAGCGAACATGGAAAACCTTCTATATAAGCTTTTACAGCATGTTGCCGAATGAATTGCTGGAAACCGGCTTTTAAATTTATGCTTTACTGCTTTCAAATTAAAATTCAATTTTGTTTGAAGGTTAATTTTGTAATTAGAATAAATTAAGGCGACCAATCAGCCTTAATAAATGTTCGACTTGACTTTAAAAGATTTTGGTTGTAAAAACAATCGTTTACGAGGTGGTAATAAGTTATTAAGCGCTTTATTTGAATGGCGTTGATTAAATTATTTCAAGGGAATGTTGGATTACCGAGATAGGCGGCGTTCGGGTAATCTTGAGAGGTGCTTGTTCGGAGATTCGGTGTTGAATTTTCAATGTGGCTTAGACTTCTTTAGTTTGTCAGCGCTTTTGTAGAGTTTTTTGTTGAAAATAATCTTGGTGAGAGAGATAGTTCCGTGTTTGTCAGTGCGATTTCTTTTGTAGAGTTTGGCATTTTATTGTAATTTAAGTATATCATTAAATTCATGAATTATTGTGTTCAGCGATTTTCTAAAGCATGATTGCAATGTAATGATGTTTATATATTTTTCAGTAGTAGTAGAGCTTCTTGTGAAGGATCTCGTCCGGGAAAGTACTATCACCGTGTCTACTTCTGCCGCCAAACAATGATGCTTGCATTGTTGTGTTTCGATGTGAAGGGTGCGGGTGCGTGAAATTACAATCATATTAAACTTTCCATCTTCATGTTTCAGTTTGGCGAACCGACTTGCAGGACCATTATTTAAGGCAACAGCTGAGGTGGTGTTACGGTTTTTATGGGCTAAAGTAACCGCTTAACATAAGGTGGACCTTTAGTTCGTTTCGCCATTAAATATATAAATAAATAAATATTTTTGGGACATTTTACACATCACCATCTAGTCCCAAACTAAGCAGAGCTTGTGCTATGGGTACTAGACAATGGATATAGTACTTATATACTTTAATTTTGTAAATACATACTTATAATACATAAGAAACAACCAGACCAACACAAACACTCATGTTCATCACACAAATATTTGTGTCCTGTGGAAATCGAACCCACGACCTCGTGATCAGCAGTCCGACACTCGAACCACTAGACCACAGAGGTCGTCATTCTGTAATACATTATAAAAAACACGCGTTGTTATGTGTCGCATAAATAGTTTGTGTATAACTATAGTCAAAACTGTAATCTAGAAACTTCTTAGTTCATCAAAAAATTGCTACTGTTATTGTTTCGCTGCCACCGGCGGGCTTGCGCCTGTTAATAGATTAAAATTGTTAAGTATATTATCTAAATCTCAACAAACGAAACAAAGCAATACTGAAGTCAATTATTTATTTCTATATCGCAGTCTTTCCAGCCACTAGACACGTATTAAAAAATGCCAGCTTGGTTCTCTGAGAAAAAGAACGAAACCAACTCAGGGTCAAGGCTATTCGGCCCAGACATTTCTTATTAAACTTAACGATATGAGAACAACGTAAGGCAACGTCTGGAATATACTTTTGGGGAAAGTACCTACCATGAAGACGGAGTTGACCTGTCCCGACAGATAACTGAATGCATTAGTTATCTTGTAGTTTATATAGCAGCACAAAGTGGTTTAGTTAAGTTTAAGTCATTCAGTTTTATTTAGTAAGTTTGATGGTACGGTTAACAGCACGTCGGTGGTGATACTTTGACATTAGTAGCATCTTTATTTCGAAATCAGTAAGGGCGGTTTTCGAATTGACGTGTTACCACTGTCATACAGTCGACTGTACTTGTACACGGCGCGGGTATCATGCGTATGCTGAGGTACTTGCGCGGGTTACATGCGTCGTGTATACGACCGTGTTAATAAATGCGTGGATTCAGTGGCTTATGTATGTACCGCACTAGCTCGTGCGAGAAGGCCGTGCATGTAGCCCGCTCCTGTCACCATGTACAAGCATACTTTGACACTAGTTATTATTGTTTTTGGTAAAATGTTGTGATTCGAACCGGTACCGGTGAGTTAGTAGATCGGAACGTTATGCACCGCAATCATGCAATACTATCTATAGTATCGATACTATTGCATGATTTCGGAAAACGATACTATCGATAGTATCGTAAAGATTGTTTTATAATATCGATACTATCGATAGTATTGTTACATACCTTCCAATCGATACTATAAATACTATCGATATTATTGATATTTTCGATAGTATGAATGATTTGGGGTATTTAGATAGTCTATCAATTGTTAGGCAACACTACCTGGCGACCGAGCGCACATTTTCCTCACTTCAAAAAAGTTTGCCTTACGTTCTATTGATACGTCACTGGATGACAGGTAGTGAACCAATCACCGTCCTGAAAGCTTAACCCGTGTTCCATTTTATTAAGTACAGCTCAATATTCCCTTCACCGCTTCATACTGGTGATTGATTGCGCATGACTTTATGACAAACATTAATAACGGGAAAGTAATTGAAATGTGATACCGGTTTTTATTTTATAATAGTGTTGTACAGGGCTGCCAGGGTATCATATTTGTTTGTAGTAGTATTATTGCAGTATTTAAATTACATCTTTATATCATGAAACACCTCTTTTTTATGGTATTAAGCTTTATGTTGAAATAGAACTGATGTCTACTTATCATAATATAGGAATATAGGAAATAATAGTCACATTAAGACTCTTGAATACAAGAGCACTATAATTTTATAAGTCACTTTAACAATCACCAGATTATTACAAAGGGTTACAAAACTACAATTTAAAAATAAATAAGAGGATAACTATATCAGATTATAAATATGTCAGACTTCTACGAACGCTCGATTTCAAGTCAGTTCCCCCGCCGAATGATAACTGTTGTTATCATCTCGGCATGTCACTCGATAGCGACAAATAGTTTAATAAAATACCAAAATAATGTGAATCTATTATGATTAACAACAAGAACTATATTTAACTACAAATAGTACTAATATTAGCAAAATAAAGCAACCGCGATGCCAAGAACAGAACAAATTATATTAGCAAAATAAAGCTTCAGCGATGCCAAGAACAGAACAAATAATATTAGCAAAATAAAGCATCAACGATGCCAAGAACAGAACAAATAATATTAGCAAAATAAAGCATCCGCGATGCCAAGAACAGAACAAATAATATTAGCAAAATAAAGCATCCGCGATGCCAAGAACAGAACAAATAATATTAGCAAAATAAAGCATCCGCGATGCCAAGAACAGAACAAATAATTGCAAGATATTCATATTAAATTCGGAAATCATGACATTTAGAATATTGTTATAATAGGATACCTCTCATAGGTACGTCTGTACCTACTAGTCTGAGATAGTCACCAAGGGTGTATACCAACGATTTAAGAAGCTAAGCTAGTGTATACTGAAAAAGGAAAAACAAATCTCGTCTAAGATTTTAATCTAGTTTTAAGTAAAAGAAATAAATTGTTAACAAAGAGCTGTATTGCAAAATAGCTCACGAAAGCAATATTATAGGTGTTTAGTCGGCCGCGTCATTTATTTATTTTACTTTGGTTACAACAGTCTTAAACCAATTACAGTAATTAAAGATAGAGGAATGATACATAAAATACATAGCGAATTCCACATCTTTCATAAATCTCTCTCGCAATGCTTCAGGTATACAAACAGAATATTCTTCCATAATTCGGATTATAATCCAAGAGTTCGTTGAGTGCAGTGAGAGTACGAGGTACTGGTGATTTAGCTCGCGCTACAGTGCGACATGAAGGCACAGCAAAAAGCTTGTGCTTCCTGTTGCGGTGGTAATTGTTCGGTGCAAAGGCATGCCGTGGTAACAGATTGACCTTGACAGCGTCTTTGTTTCGCAGGCAATAAAGGTGATTTTCGTAATTCAAGTGTTACTACTAACGTGCAGTCGACTGTGCTAATAGCTTATTTTAAAACTTTAAACAGGTACGTATTATTTGCCTAGATATTCGTCCCAGGAAAACGCGTTTAAACTAACAGTCAGATGATCACCTTATTTTGAAGTTTACAGAACAAAC
This sequence comes from Asteroscopus sphinx, assembly GCA_949699075.1. Taxonomy (NCBI): domain Eukaryota; kingdom Metazoa; phylum Arthropoda; class Insecta; order Lepidoptera; family Noctuidae; genus Asteroscopus; species Asteroscopus sphinx. Next base: position 2,582,730 of record OX453002.1, on the reverse strand, counting down.
AGCCAAAAGTTCAGTTGCGCCCCTTTGGCGGGTGGCGACAGTATTAGTATTCTATACCCATCGCCTCTCGATAAAAAGGGGGTGCGTGCGTTAAAAGAATTCAGTAACAGAGTTCCTGTTGTTGAACAAAAAGGCATTAAAGATTAAGTTTTACGTGTATTTTATTATTATTGTTTTCAGTTATAATTATTAATTATTATTAATAATTATAGACCGATTGCTTTGATCCCCATCATAGCAAAACTATTTGAGAAGATTATGTATAATAGATTAATGTCCTTTATTGACAGATTTAAAATTTTATGCCCGGAACAGCATGGATTTCAAAAACGAAAATCCACAACACTAGCAACTTTTAATCTCATGAATAGCTTAATAAAATGTATCGATAAGAAAACGCGCATAACGACGATCTTCTTTGACATGAGCAAGGCATTCGACTTTGTGTCACACGACTTGTTATTACACAAATGTAACCTCTATGGCATACGTGGTCAAGCGCAAGATTGGATAAGAACCTATCTAAGCGACAGAACACAATTTGTAGAAATTACAAATTTTAATTCAAAAAACGAAGAGGTATTTTTTAAATCACGAAAAAGTTACAATAGAGTAGGAGTGCCTCAAGGGAGTATCCTGGGCCCTCTTCTTTTCCTGCTCTATATTAATGATCTTCCCTCGGTAATAAATCATCAATGTATCCTATATGCAGATGATATCTCCATACTTATACCTCACGATCCGAAAGTTGACTACAACGATGCACTCAACAATACTATATTTGATGTGGTAAATTGGCTGTGTACCAATAATTTAAGTGTTAATATAAATAAAACTAGGTACATACAATTTCAAAACAAGGGCTGGAAAAAAAAGGAATTAAATCTAACTTATAAGGATCAAACGCTGTCTGAAGTTAATGAAATTTCTTTTCTAGGTATAACTTTAGACCACCTTTGTAACTGGAAAGCTCATATAGATAAAATCTGTAACAAAATTAATCGGTTTGCCTACGCTCTGTGGCGCCTAACTAAAATTTCTAACAAGCAAACAGCGTTAAAAGCCTATCATGGATTTGTTGTTTCCAACCTTAGATATGGCATTGTGCTTTGGGGAAATTCAGTAAAAGTAAATAGAGCATTTATAGCCCAAAAACAATGCGTAAGAGCCATTTGTAATGTGCCTCCCTGGGTAACCTGTAAACCTTTGTTTCGAAAACTCTCACTGTTGACTGTTCCATGTCTATATGTATTTGAGATATGTGTGTTTGTCAAAAATAACCCTGATCTATTTATATGTATAAAGGATATCTGCAATTTTAACACGCGTTATCCGGATAGACTTGCTCTGCCTCTCATAAAGACTGGACTGTGTAGCCGAAACAGTTATGCAATGTCGGTGCGAATTTTTAATCACTTACCTCAAAGCACGCGGAATTTACCGCTCACTAAATTCAAAAAACAACTTTTTAGATTTTTATGTGAAAAATGTTTTTATTCCGTCGACGAATACCTAAATTTTAAAATATAAATGCATTCTGAATGTTATTCTTTTATGACATAATATAAATTGATAATTTAATATTGAATGTGATTTTAGCTATGTACATCATTGTTTTATAATTATATAAAAAAAAAAAAATTGTATGCCATAATGTGAAATGGTTAATGTGTCGAACTAATCTTAGTACCCTACCACCTATATTTACCACATTTTTACAAAATAAATGAATTGAATTGAATTGAATTGAGTTAAAATGCACTTTATCTAAATACCTACTTTAGATATTATAATATTTATTTATTTCATCATCATCATCATCATTTCAGCTTAAAGATGTCCACTGCTGGACATAGGCCTCCCCCAAGCATCGCCACAACGACTGGTCCTGCGCCTTCCGCATCCAGCGGATTCCCGCGACCTTCACCAGGTCGTCGGTCGACCTTGTGGGGGGCCTACCCACGCTGCGCCTTCCAGTACGCGGTCGCCACTCCTGTGGGTCAATTGTATAATGCTTTTACTTTGACATTAGCTTTAATTTTGAAATTAAAGCAACATTCATTGCGTGGTACGTAGTTGCCGATAGCACGGATTGACAAAAGAAACGGAGCAATGAACATTGAAATCCAGATGATTGCAATCGCGAGTGAGTTACGCAATTCGGCAGCAGAACTTTACCGCCCCATCGGCTGTCTGTTCTGCGATTTATTTATTCATTCAGGAACAATTCTCATTGTGTTTGAATGTCACATAATTAAATTAAACACATTACATATACGTTTATTAGAATAAAATAAAAAATAAAACATGTTTAACCGGATTACATCGCGTATATTATTTAAATTAGTTTTCGAAGCTTTGCAGCATTCGTGGTCGCAGGATAACTGAGATGACAAGTGTCTTTACAGATATTTCTAAGATTATTTTAATCTACCGTACAATTTTTAAATTAATTAAAATCGGTTCAAAACGAAAATCGGTTAAAAACGAAATCACTAAGGGGTGGGGCATAGAAAAAGCTAATATTTATTTTAATATGAAAAATCATTGCTTTGTGTTTATAAAACAGAAAGAATACTCGCAAAACTTGTGATCCTGCTATAGGATCCTGCTATGGGATCACAAGTTTTGTTGTTTTGTTCTGGACCTTTTGTTTTACTTGTCAGTGGTAACAGTTTGACCTTGACACTGTATATATTTCGTATTACATTGTTCGTATTAAATATTCTAATCAAGCAGATTTTTAGGAGCCCGTGACTTCGCTTCCATGATACTATGTCAATAAAAAGTATCATCTGTATTAATCCAGGATTGTTCTATCTGTGTGCAAAATTTCATCCAAATCCATTCAACCGTTTCAACGTGATCTAAGGACAAACAAACATTTAAAATTTCGCATTTAGGTATAACATTTGTAAGGTGACGTGTGTAGCATCATAAAACGGTTTGAAGACTAAAAACAGCATCACAGATCTACTTATTGTGAGTCAAAGTTCAAATTTTATATACGTCTGTATTGCACAACACTCGCAAGGCCAGTTCTCGTATTTAATCTGGTACTTCATAAGTTTTGCAGAATTTAAAAAACACGTATTTTTTCAACAGTTCTACTAGGTTGTAACTGGATCAACAGAATCTGCAAACTGATTTCCAGAACCAACCAAATTATTAGGTCATAAAAGCCTTGTTGTTTCCCCGGGGCGTGCCAAAGGCGTAGCACTAGAGGGGTACTAGCGCGGTCCGCTGGAGTTACTGGAGCTCCTCTTCTTTGTACAGAGGGTATCCACCGTGTGATTTTAGTCAGTAAGAGTCCGACATACCCTTCCCAGACGGAGGATTTCTACCTGTAAACAAAAAAAAAGGACATAAAAATTTAAAGTTACATAGATTATTATTGTGATTTTAGGGCTGTATTACAGAACGTTCCTCAAGTAAAGTTTGATCTTCAATCACCTGATCACTTCTTAAGGATATAATAGTTACTTGAGCATCGGTCTTATTCCAAAACGGTAATGATAAACTTCAATTCAGCAACATAACACACGAATATATCCTGAAATAGCAAACAAATCTATACTCAAGCGTGTCTCGACCACTCAAACTCCTAAACAGGTGACATTGTAGAATAAAGCTAAACTCATCTGAACTGTGATCGATGAATCTATGCTTGAGGAATGTTCTAAAGTTAAATCCCAACTGAAAACTAGTTTTAAACAGTGATCAAAACTTGAGGAACGTTCTGTAATACAGGCCTTCGACTATAGAAAAAGCTGACGTAAATATCCATAATAATGAAAGAACGGTCTAGCTTGCTGTCAACTGCATATCAATGGTACCTAACATAACCATTATAAACTGAGCTAGGTTCTTCTTCTTCTTCTTCGTGTCGACATGAGCTACATAATGATAATAGCTCATGTCGTGGGGAAAATATTAGCCAGTCGGCAGGTTGATAGCGGGGCTGACTGCCCAGGGTGCGCCGGACGATCAATTAAATATCGCCACTCGTGGAAGCTCTTTTAATGCACCCCCTATGCAGGTAGGTTAGTATGTTGGTTTCATAAGAAATAGGCTCTGCCTATATATACTTGTTTTATCACCATCAATATACGCCTGTCTGAGGCATCTGTCTAGCTGTTTATCCGACCCATTTGTATTAATTTCATAATGGGTTTAGTACCCATAACATTGTCAAAATACCCTCATTTTTTATATATTAATACAATTATTATAATAGTACATTACGTCGCCACAAAATGCGCCAATATACCGGTAGCCCATCTGGCGAGCGCCTGGCTTCACGCCAAACATAATTTGTGAATTTTGGATACGACTCGCTGTGATCATGTTTGTAATGCATTTCGACTACGAAACCAAGTTTAGAGTGACAATTTGTGTAGACAGGTCATAGAAAACTAAATAACAAGGTTATAGAAATGTTATCTACTGTGTTTTAATACCGGAACGTGAGTCGCCGGGTTTCCGCTACCAACACATAAATACGCAATTACGCCAACCATGTTTCTAGAACTGCCAAAAGTGGCCGTTTTTCGCAATTTTTATATCTACAACTACAGCGAACTATAATTTACAGAGTTAATCGTTTCTGATTAAACTACAGTATCTGTACTTAATTAAATTGTTAAAAACGAAATTTCGAAAAATTATGTATTCAGCGAGTAACAATATTATTATTAGTATTTAAGTAGGTATATTATGTACGAAACGTACCTACTTTTACACCGTACCTACCCACGATCGGTTCCCATTTTTCTAGTCCATCCAAAGGTTGTCTGGAAGAGATTGCCTTGTGCAATAGGACCGCCCATTGTACTTACTTAATCTTTCTGTAAACGATTGTCTTTGTTTTCGTTTGGTGTAATCTATCTATACTATAATAAAACTGTAAAGGTCGAAAAGTCTGTACATTGAGTTTTTTTTCGCGAAAACCGGCTAGGGGGACTAGAAATAAGCTATAGAACACGAATCAATCGTTTAAAAAATTTATGTCTGTCTGTCTGTCTGTCTGTCTGTTTGTTACCTCATCACGTGAAAACGGCTGAACGGATCGTAATGAAACTTAGCATTTGTATTGGTATTAGTCTAACTTAAAATATAGGGTATGTTTTATCTGAATCGGTTGAGTAGATCCAGCGATACAGCTTGACCCCTCTATTGTATTAAGTTGCATACAAAGTAGAGGTCATGATTGTTGGAAGGTTGCAGGTTGCAGGTTCCTAAAAATACAACTGGATTCTATTAGTATTATAGAAAATATAGAATAACATAACATAGCCCATCACTGTCCCGCTGCTGGGCATGGCCCTCTTCTTGGAATGAGAAGAGTTAAGGATCTGGATATTGTTAGTGTAATAGATTATCATAACATAATCAGCTCATTACCTACTGCCCCACTGCTGGGCACGGACCTCTTCTCGGAACGAGAAGAGTTAAGAAACTAGAAAATATAGAATAACATAACGTAGTCAACCCATTACTGTCCCACTACTGGGTATGGCCCTCTTCTCAAAATGAGAAGAGTTAATGAACTGGATATTATTAGTATTCTAGAATAACATAACATTACTAGCCCATTACAGTCCCACTGCTGGACACGGGCCTCTTCTCAGCATAAGAAGAGATGTGGTTAGTGTTATAGAATAACATATTCAGCCCAATTACTTCCCACTGCTGGGCACGAGCGTCTTCTCAGAATGAGGGAGTTTAGGGCTAATTCCATGAAATTCCATCACCTTAGCCGGTTGGTTGTAAAAACAAAATATAGTATGGTCGGTAAATAGTGTAATCGTCTGTGTAGGCGCTTATATGTATATATTTGAAGATATTGTGTTCATAATTATGACACGATGTTATTTTCCGACATCCACGCGGACGGAGTCGCGGGCACAGCTAGTGTATAATAAAGAATATAATAAATAAATAATATTTTTACTGATGTTACTTGGCTGCTACATGCGCCTCAATAACTAATACCTAGTATAAAATTTAATATTTTATGGAAAAAAAAGTGAGACGCCTTTTGTTTGTCATTCAGTCAATTCTCAGTGGAGCTACCGACGGACGATAAAAGTTTATATAGACGAAAGAAACCGAAGTAGGGATAGCCTTAAACAAATTACGGGAGTTTAAACCTTAGGGTTAACAAAATATGATATTCTCAACGTCAAATCCTACTAATATTATAAACTAGCTGACGCCTGCGGCTTCTCTCCCGTGGTATATCAATAAAAAGTATACTATGTGTTAATCCAGGACGTGGTCTATCTGTGCGCCATAATTCATCCAAATCCGTTCAGCAGTTTCAGCATGAATAAGTAACAAACATAACAACACACTCATAAACCTTCGACGTTTACAACATGTATCGAAAACCCTGTTATTCCTGTTAGGTACGTTACGGACACAACTCACAAGTCATTTGGAAAAACTCTTCAATAAAAATTATCAAATTAAAAATTAATCATTATTAAAAGTGATTACATCACTTTCAATTTACAATTAATAATGATTTAATATTTAATTTGATAATTTTTATTGAAGAGTTTTTCCAAATCAGTTGTGAGTTTTTTTTTATTGCTATAATCACTGAGTGAGTGAGTTTTGAGTGATATAATCACTTTAAATGTACAATTAATAATGATTTAATTGAATATTTAATTTGATTATTTTTATTGATATAATCACTGAATGAGTAAGTTTCGAGTGATATCAACTCAGCCTATCGCAGTCCACTGCTGTACATAGGCCTCTCCCAAGTTGCGGCACAACGCTCGGTCCTCTGCCTTCCGCATCCAGTCCCCCCCAGCCACGTTCTTTAGGTCGTCGGTCCAGTGATATAATCATTTTTAATTTTTTTGGAGCTGAAATCTATTAATCTAACTCCAGGTCTCCATTATGTTGTAGTGTCTAGAACTACATTTATGTATGCCAAGTTTCAACAGAATCGGCAAACATGTAAGAAATTCAGTAGGTGAACAAACACTCATCCCCTGTTTTCCTACCCTCAGGGGTGAATTATGATTTTCAAATTTAAATGGGACCAATTTCGAGATATACTCTATCCAGTAAAAATAATCATCAAAATCGGACTACTCTGTAAAAAGTTATGAGTGGCCATACATAAAAAGAAAAAATCGCGTCGAATTGAGAACCTCCTCCTATTTCGTCGGTAAAAAAATTGTTTGGTGTTGATTTTTTTATTGATTCATGTTCAGTATCAGTGTTATAGTCAGCTCCTTAAATATGGCACGGATAAAGATCAACATGTTTTGTACTCATCATCATCATCATTTCAGCCGTAAGACGTCCACTGCTGGACACAGGCCTCCCCCAACCATATATTGGGGGGATATGCCATAATCGCAACGCTTGGCAGGCGGGTTGGCGATCGCAGTTGGTTGGTTAAATACTCAGCGAACGCTGCTGCCCATCCTCTGGTGAATCCCTTAGTCGCCTTTTACGACACCCATGAGAAGATATTGGGTGGTGCAATTTTTTACGTCCGGCACCACACGGAACGTTTGTTTTATATTCAAACCTTCCTAAAAGTATGTAAATTGCGATAGTAAAACAATAATTAAAATTAATTCATTAGTTTATCCGAAAATAGCGGACATACAAAATTACATACATACATACATAAGGGTTGGATACAGAACCTCCTTTTTTGAAGTCGGTTCGTATAATAAAACGGCATGGTTTCTTTATCTCTAGTTTTTGGTTCATGTGCTTTTTTATCATCGAAATAATCAACTGGACGCACTTAACTTAAGAACTTAACTTTTACCATGTATACGCTTAAATAGTAGTTTATGAAACTGTTGCATAACAGGGGTTATTAAAACACGAGTGTGTTTTACCAAGAGTGTTTTAATACCTAGTTATGTCAGTTTCATACAGTATTTTATCTAAACTCATACAATTTTAAATAAAATATCAAAGTCAAAATCTTGGTAACATTGTCGTAATTTTTCTGGTAAAAGATTGTTCGTCATTTACGTTGCTGCATTCAGAAATTCAGGCGAGGTCATATTCTCCTCAGTTCAGTATCACTGCTGTAGTCAGATATTTTTTCCCAGAATAAAACTTTAGACATACAAAACCATAATAATAACGTAAACAATTACAATAAATTTACAAGTTATGATGACCAAAATCCAGTAGGTCATGGCGCGCGGCCGCGCACACGCCCTAGCGCTCGTCAACACAGATAATAAAATATATAAATTATCGGAACTAATTTTCTATCCTTGTCAGGATTCCGTTAATCTCTGTTTTATCATACAAAAAATGTGCCTGTAAACACTTAAATATAATTGAAAGCAATATGACAATCCAAAGTTTTGCCAAAAACGCGATTTTAAACGATAACATTTTTCAATGTATGACTAGTGGCGCCACCCTGAATTTTGTGTACTCATTGGTGCTAAACTGTACGACTGCTAAAAAAAATGTTTGAAAACTCCTTGGTTGGGTCGAAGTGGCATTAAAAACTCCTTAGTTGGGCTGAAGTGTGCGGTTATGGAAAAAAAAAAAAATTACCGCATTGTTTTGTTCAGCAAACTGTATCGTAATGAAACTTTTTAAATTCATTACAGGTGCATGTGCGTAAAGTATGTCATTATTACATTACTTTCGAGTTCATAATTCGAATTTTACGATACGAGTGTAGACAAAATAATTTACTCAACAGTGTCTACACTATTCTGTTCCATTAAGGCTTCAAAGCGGGGCTAATTAACGGCGTTAACCCTTTATGCACTAATTACTTGGTTCTCGACCCTAGGGTCTTCACGCGTTTGACGATATTCGATTAACCGTACCATTCATCGCACGATTTTCTACTCCGATCAACCATCGTTCCCTTATCGCATGCGATGATCGTGTTTTGACATCTATTTTTCTTGTCTCAGGACAATTTCATGCTACTATGAATTGAAGTCTATCTTTATTGTGCCTTTTTTATGGGCCTATCTATATTGTGTAGGTATCAGAAGCAGAAGTAAGCGTTACAACGAAAAGCATTTGAAAAAAGTATAATTATTTTAATAAAGCGTAAAAGCATTTAAGCATATTTCGTTTAAACTTTTTCGTCAACCAAACTTATGCTTCAATGGTGCTATTGAAATTTAACCTTATTTCTATAAGCATAAGACTCAATTTCAAATTTGACATTTGGTTTGATAACCGGCTAAATTAAGTTTTATACGTTTACGTACAATTTGCTTATAAAGTAGAAAGCACTTTTTTTGTTTTGTTGGTTATTTTAGTTTTTTATACGTTTTGGACCATGATTGATTTACTTTTGCTTTGGTGCTTAGCATTTTAAGTTTATATTTCAGTGTCAATGAGTCAATGCGTTTTTTTAATGTTCTTCTCGGTAATTACGTGACGATTGTGGTTTGTTTTTATAGTTTTTTGTGAACTTTGTAAATAAAGAAAAGAAAAGAAGAAAAAGAAGAAAGTTCAATATAAGGAAAAGAAGGAAGAAAAAGATTTTATTCTTGCGCTCCATTTGACGCACACAATAAATAATAATAATATTATAATTATAAATAGAAAAGTCTAATGATAGACGAAGGAAAGTTAATTTCATAGAAGAGAAAAACGATAAGCGTTATAAGCGTAAAAAAGTCGTTGGCTGAAAAAAAACGAGCGTGCACACGACTGAAGTAAAGCTTCACTAACTTATATCTCCCTCAATACTATTTCAATTAGAACAAAGGAATGGCGGCGCGGCACGCGTACATCTGCCGACGCTGTGTCGTGGCCGTACCGCGCCTCGTTCCCCGCGTCCCGCACTACCCCCTCCGTTCACCTACCCAATCACACTTTTCGTAACGCGATCACACTTTTCGTAACGCATTCACCAGCTTACTCCCCAAGTCAAGCGTGCGTCAAGAAATTTTCCTTCAAAAAGTACAACTTTTAAATACGCTTATGATTTTAAGACGTTTTTCCCAACTCTAATCAGTGTTGACATAACATCACGCCTGTATTTCCCCGAAGGGGTAGGCAGAGGTGTATAGTACACCCACATTTCGCCAGTTATGTTATAGTCCCATGTAATAGGGGGCGAGCCTATTACCATTAACCGGGCACAAATTCATACTCCGGGCTGCTACTGAGAATTTCCTAATTAAAAAACCTAATAACACTTTTCCCGACCCGGGAATCGAACCCAGGACCCAACGCTCAGCAGTCACGCTTGCGACCACTAGACCAACGAGGCAGTACAGGTAACGAGGTATATGGGTACATTCACTCCTTATAAAGACTTCAGCTAATAATGTTACCTCTTATATGACATTAGTTTTAGTTTATACTAAAGCTACAAAGGGGTCATTGCACTCATCATTTCAAAAAATCAGCTTTTCAAAACGTTTTGTCGATTTATGTGAACAATGCAGGGAAAGCTGATTTTTCAAGATTTCAGGGTTGGTCCTAGAGTAAAAATTGTTCATAATGATGAGTACAATGACCCCTTTCAGGTTTATGTTAAAAATACTCATTTTGTATACAATAGTTATTTTATTTACTTATTTTCCGATAAAATACCACATGGCAAGTACATAATAACGAGCTTACACGAGTCTATTGAAATTAAAATACTGAAGGTAAAACAAAAATTAAAATACCGGTTGCTAAAAATTATCCTTAAAACTACTAAGACTTCTACGCCGTAGCCGCGTAGCATCGTAGTCCGATCGTAGCGTTACGCAAGACTGCTACGTTGCGTAACCCCGCTTGTTGACTTTGCAGCTCTTTGTTCCAACGTCAGACTTCGAAAAGCTTATTTGTATGATTAAAATTGAATTGATAATGGACCCTTTTGTGAACGTTAGTATCCGCAAATACATATAGTAGGACAAAATTTATTATTAGCCTTGGAAAAATTTGGTGATTGACTAGATACACTTAATAATTTCTTAGGTTTTCGCGATCACTACACATTATAATAAAACAAGTTTAACAAGATTGCATCGCGTATATTTCTTAAATTGGGTTTCCTGACGTGACTTGGTCGCAGGAAGACTAAGACGACAAGCGTCTTTACAGATATTTCTAAAAAAAATATTTTAATCTACCGTACAATTTCTATTAATTAAAATTATAATGAATAGGTCTATAATAGTACATTATGATACACGTGAGCTAAGTTGACTATTATACTCAAGGCTGGATTGCAGCCCGAACCGAAGGCGAGGGCGTAATGGAGCCGAGAGTATAATAGTCAATGCTCACGTGTGTCATACGACTTTTATCAACACACTTGCGAGGAAAAAAACATACAATCATTTTAGACAAATATTGAATTTGTGAAAAATGCCACACGGATTACTGTAATCGCACGGTGAGATACAGCTATGCGCGCGCAGGTGGTCGAAGGAAACCGCCAAACAGCCTATTATTAAAAATATAATAAATTGATTTTTTTATTTATAACACAAATTAATGTTAATTTGTTGACAAAAATAAATAGTTTGATGAAATGAAATGTTTATTTACTATATTTGATTTATTCCCTAAAATGTCAATTTTGTTTAGGCATAAAAACTCTTTGCTGCGATTTAAAAATAAACTGTAAAGTAAAAAGCACTACTGCGATATTTTAATGTAAAAAGCACGCGTGCGTTATAAGCTACATTATGAAGGAAAAAGCGTTGCAATAAGAGCCACTTTACGAGCAAGTGTGTTGGAAAATAATAAATAATCGATTTTTGTCATTAAATAGTCCATAAAATACTTTTTATTTGAATACGTCATAATTCTTAGTTTCCGAGATATTAAGAATTTGGTGACCCGGATTCATTGCTCCTGAGTGTATATCCTTAAACTGGGACGGAAATTACTTCAAGAAGCTGTGAAAATAAAAGTTATATTTTAGAACTGATCTAGTTTTGTAGTAGTAGAGCTCCTTTGCGAAGGAGCTCGTCCGGGCAATGGTTTTAAGCCGTTTTTTCCAACTCCAATCAGTAGTAGTAGCTCGTCCGGGGAAGTACTACCACCGTACCTACTTCCCCGCCAAACAGTGATGCTTGCATTGCTGTGTTTCAGTCTGAAGGGTACGGGTGCCGGTGAAATTACAATCACATGAGACTTTCCATATTCATGTCTCAGTTTGGCGAACCGACTTGCGGTACCATTTAGGCAACAGCCTAAGTCCTAGACGGTATTGCAGTTGTTATGGACAAAGGTAACTAAACATCAGGTAGGCCTTTAGCTCGTTTCCCAATGCTATACCTACTATAAAAAATAAAGAGACCTTTGTTAAACGAAGGGAACTCAACAACCTGAAGCTCAACGCCATTATATCGAACGATTATCATATTCAACCAACATTGATCCAGTTTTCCCAAACATCATTTTCTTTACCGTCAATTTACTCAAATCAGATCCGATACCATCCCGGATCCGATAAAGTTGCCCACTCGCTCTACACATGTCGTCACTAAAGAGCGATCTAGCGATACTGTCAAAGAACAGATTATATCGAACCCCTCAAGCCTTGATTGACTGACACAAGTAGTACGGCTCGTGGCTAAGTAGTTTAGTAGTATTTTCCCTCCATTTAATTTAACTGACCCAATAAGAAATTACCTATCTATAATTAAAGTATAGTTCTGAAACCAGAGTTATATTTCAGTTCCGCACACTTACCTTGAACACCACACCAGTCTATCTAGCCTAGACACAATCAACTCAGCCTATCGCAGTCCACTGTTGGACATAGGCCTCTCCCAAGTTGCGCCACAACACTCGGTCCTCTGCCTTCCGCATCCAGTCTGGCAGCAACTGGCGGGGGGTACACGCGCCCTACGCTGCGTTTGCCGATTCACGGTCTCCACTCAAGGACTCGTCTGCTCCAGCGGCCATTGGTCCTTCGACAGACATGGCCAGCCCACTGCCACTTCAGCTTACTGATCCTATAAGCTATGTCAGTCACTCCGGTTCTTCGCCGAATAATCTCGTTACAGATTTTATCCTTCAAAGAAACTCCAAGCATAGCTCCAAGCCTAGACACAATCTATCACATTTGTAATATTACAAGGATTTTTCCCGAAATTAAGGTGAATGCTACAGGGTAGCCCGCGAAATACAATTTTTTTTGGTGTTTTTTCCAAATTGTAGCTTTATTTCGCGTTGTATGTCGGTCAAAGTATGATTGGCGGAAATTATAACAATATATCTAAGGAATAATACTCATAAAAAATATTAAGCTAGCTCTATAAGCTCTACAAGCTCGAAAATCGATAATTTGATCGTAAATTAATATTATCGAGCTAGTACAGCTTATAGAGCTAGGTTAATATTTTTATGAGTATAATTCAGTAGATATATTGTTATTATTTCCGCCAATCATATTTTGACCGATATACAACGCGAAATAAAGCTACAATTAGCAAAAAACTACAAAAAGTTTGAATTTCGCGGGCTACCCTGTAGCATTCACCTTAAAGTAAATGCACAAAATAAATTGCTCCTATGTACCTTGTTTCTATAACTTTCTGCAAGAGTGAAGAAGTTTCAAGTTATTGAAGCGGGTCTATAATAATATCGGTTCGGATTATGTTCACGTGTGCTTGTTTTATAGATGTTGGCGATACAAACTACGTAGATAAATTTTTAAAGAAATATTGAAGTTATTTTTGAAGATTATTTGTACGTGTTTGATTTCTCAATGTAAGTCTTTCAGATACGGTCTTGGTTTTAAGATAAATAAACTAAAAACCGACTTCAAAAAGAATAAAATTATTTGTGTGAAACAGTTTAGGAATGAATCAAACGAATCAAAGGCACCTACTGTGACGTTGATTCGGTTTGATTTAAGAAATAAATGGTACCGACTGCCTAAACACATACATTATTTTATTATTTTTGAAGTCGATTTTCACTTTTTTTAAATTTTATTTTATTTATCAATTTTTAGAATAGAATAGAATAAATATTTATTCGCCGGAACAGTTGTCTTACAAGGTCTTATAATATTAGTGTCGATAGAATCATGTTCCACCTTATAAAAAGTGGCATTAACAATAGAAAGACAAGTGATTACTGCAATCCCTGATGATTTGCTCTCATCCATTGAAGAGTTCCCTTCTTTATCTCCGAAGATCTTCATCAGATCTTTACCAAATGATACTTTATGTATGCAAATGCTTGATTTATTGATGAAAATACCAAAATAACTATATGTGTGCCTATCATATTTGAGGAGTTCCCTCAATTCCACATGGATCCTATTATCAGAACTAGATTTTAATAAAAATGGGACCAATCTGGAACAATATCCTTTCAAATAAACAAGAATTTTCCAAATTTGTTTATAAATTACGGAGTTCTGAGGTAAAAACACAAAAAAAATACAATCCAATATAGAACCTCCTCCTTTTCTTGAAGTCGGTTAGAAATCACACTTTCATACATAAAAGCCATCGTCGTTGTAGTTATTTTTATTTAGATTACCTTACTCTTTAATTAATAAACGCGGAGTAATTTATGACAAGAATAACTTTAAGAGTCTAACTTATTACAAAAGTTTAGACACTAATTAAAACAGTCCCCAACTTTATACTTCATGCTTTAAAAGGTGTTTAAGCCTTGATCAAACCATGATCAAGGATGCCATGGAAGATGGATAGGCTCTGGTGTGGGACATAACCTGTGTAGACACTCTTACGTCATCCTACCTTCCTAGCTTGGTGGACTATGCCTACGCTGCCACTGCAGCTGCGAAGACCCTCAGCAAATACACTTGTCATTGGGTCCTAGTGCACATCTTCTATTCAAATACATTTCTAAGAGACTGTTTGATACTTCGTGCAATCAGTTACTGTAATACAATGTATCTATTAAAAAAAAAAAGTAAAGAAAATCTGCAGTTCTGCTGCATTTTGTTTAAGGAGTTTTTCCTCCCTCCTCTCCTTCCACCTCTCTCTATCAGTGGCTAATAAGGACCAGTCTTTTCGAAAGGAGTCCAGTCCATCCCGCCATCTCCGTCTGGCCCTGCCGCGTTGGCGTTTGCCATTTGTGGGGGCCCATTGGGTAGTACGTTTGGCCCATTGGTTGTCTGGCATGCGGCAGATGTGTCCAGCCCAGTTCCACTTCAACATGGCAGCCCTCCGAGCGAAATCACTTATTTTTGTCCTGGAACGGATTTTTTCACTTAGTTTAAGATTTTTTTTTGATCCATTTGAACGGTAATATTTTATTATATTGGCAACACTGATTCCTAGATATTATAAAATAACGTGAAATTTTAATTTCGCGCTCTGTTTGCTGTGAAACTCCGAATAAACAACATGTCTTGACGGTTCGTGTTACTGTATTCACTCACCTACGGCCAGGGTCAGGATACCCGCAGACCATGGTTCACTTCTCGCATCCCCTTCGTAATACAAAAACGCCAGATCGTGATCTCTAGGCCATAACATTATTATTTTCCACTCCGGGGAATGTAACCGCTGGCCCGCAGTGACAGCCAATGCTCAGGCACTGCAGCAAACGTTGTTTAATTTTAACCATTCATTCAGACGGGATACTTAACAAACGGGTTAACGTCATGACAGTCAGACTCGTCGTGTACGTAACTTAATTTACGGGGGTTGACCGTTGATTGGAGCGGTCAATTAGGAGTCCCAGGTCCGGCAGTCGACGTTGACGCAATTATATATTATGATGTGTGTTTGTATATTTTGTGTGTGGCTACATGTACACAAATACCCGCTCAGCTTGGACGCAACCTCAAATTGAATTAAATTGCATCGGATGCATCTTCTTGTAGTTTGAGTCATACAGCATATATCGCTGATAATTTTAAGTGGACACTGTATAGAAAGAAAAAATGTTTAGTAAGAAAACAAAACAAGTAAACAAAATTTTAATTAATAATAAATAATTCATAGTGTACTTCGTAATAGGCGTAATGTCCAGATTTATTATTGTTTTTTTTTTGCTGTAAGCTGTGAAGTAACCATGAACAAATAAATAAATAATTGAAAATTCAAGAATCTGCATAACTACTTGTACAGGATTATATTATCTGTAGCATAACTTACTATTCAAAACTAGCCGAAATAAGCTACCTACTATGAACATTTTAAAATTATAATAAAACAAAGTTGAACCGGATTAAAAATTAAGATTAAGTTTGATTTGATATTTTTTGTTTGATTCTGTTTGTTAGTTGGTTAAGTTTTTTTTGGATTAAGTTCATTAAGAAATATCTATTCGAAACGTCAAGGAATCCAATTTAAATAATATACGCGATTTAATCCGGTTAAACTTTGTTTTATTATAATGTGTAGTGATCGCGTGATACCCTCCGTCTGGGGATTGCGCAGGGAGGGGTATGTTGGACTCTTATCGACTAAAACCGCACGGTGGCCATCCTCTGCACAAAATAGAGGAGCTCCGGGAACTCCATTGGACCATGCCGGTGCCCCTCTAGTGCTATGCCTTTGGCACGTCCCGGGAAAACAATATTGTTTCCCCCACAGTAGCACGCGACCACCACGTACTATTTTCCTCGCATTTAATTAAAAATACAAACCAAAACTATACAAGACAAAAGTAAATTCGATAACCTAATCCCATTCTAGACAATTCCAACCATTAACCGAAAAAACAACAAAAACAAAACAAAAAAAAAATCAAAAACATAAAAAAAAAAAAAAAAAAAAAAAAAAAAACAAAAAAAAAACAAACATACAAAAAAAAAAAAAAAAAACATCTATGGACAAGAAAGTGCGAATATATAAAATAGTTATTAAAACTTTCGACTCATGAAAACGTGGCTCGCATGTTGAAAGAAAAATGTTCGCGGTCTCAGAGTTATCTTAAGACTACAAAGTGAAATATGGTTAAAAATACATGAAGAGGATTCTTTCACGTATTGAGATAGACTACTTTTAGTTTTACAAGAAACCTTTTTGTTTTTTTTTTGTTCTCAACAGAAATTTTGTTAAAACTCTTGTGGAACAACGAGGTACCATGTTCTTCTAATACAAAGGGAGAATCTTCTGACCAGGCTGGGTCTGCACCTGGCGGGCTACTGCCCAACGGTTGTTTTTTTTTTTCGGACTGACTCTCGCAGAATTGGTACCCAAAATGGATACCCTAACTGCTTAACCGGGTGAGTGGCGGAAAATCCCGTCAGAGATTCCATCCGCCGAAAAAATTCCCTAAACCTAACTTATAAACCAAAATCACGGTTGCAAAACCGCATAAGGGCGTCCTCCAAGGGAAGGCTTGGACCTCGGCTTACTGGACTACGTTGTTGCATCAGGAATAGTTTTCTCGAAAGTGGCGGTCTTTCAGTATCGGGTGGGTGACGCGATTCGCGAATCGAGGCTCGCCGGCGAGGACTGCCCAACAGTTGATGTTGCGCGCTTATATTTATGTTAACTGTTACTGTTGCTGTTGTTGTTGTTGTGTTGTTACTGTTGTTGTATTTATGTTGTTTATGTATTATAAGTATGTATTTACAAAAAAAAAGTATATAAGTATTATATCCATTGTCATACCCATAGCACAAGCTCTGCTTAGTTTGGGACTAGATGGTGCTGTGTAAAAATGTCCCAAAGATATTTATTTATTTATTTAACTGTATGTCATACTCGGCTTGCGCGATTCAGTATCTGTGACGTCATAAGTACGTCAGTGTTAGTTCCCATCTAGCGCTATAGATGTCGGTTCACTATTTTCCTTCTAAGTTACATCTGATGACTGTGCTAGTTTAATTAACAGAAAATCCGATCCTACTTAATATTATGTATGTGAAAGTTTGTAAAGATGTTTGGATGTTTAAAAATCAATCACGCTGAAACGACTGAACGGATTTAAATACCAACCAACTGCGATCGCCAACCCGCCTGCCAAGCGTGGCGATTATGGCATATCCCCCCAAAATGCTTGGGAGAGGCCTATGTCCAGCAGTGGACGTCTTTCGGCTGTAATGATGATGATAATGATGATGATGAAATTCATACATACATACATACATATTATCACGCCTGTTTCCCATTGGGGTAGGCAGAGACTATGGATTTCCACCTGCTACGATCCTGACACATCTCTTTCGCTTCATCTACGTCCATTAACCTCGTCATGCATGCTCGTCGGTTTAGAGAACTCTTAACCTGGCATTTTTTGAAAACATCCGCGATTTGATCACGATACGTTCGCCGAGGTCGTCCCCTTCCAACTCTTCCATCAACACTCGCTTCGTATACTTGTTTCGTCAATCTCCTGTCGTCAATCCTCTCTATATCTTATACCTTTCTCAATCTTTGTCACTACATCTTCTTTCACTCCACAACGCTCCCTTATCACGTTATTCCTCACTTTATCTCTCAAAGTTACACCACACATACATCTCAAAGCTCTCATTTCTACTGCATTTATTCTGCTTTCATGTTTTTTCTGCCATACCCAACTTTCACTATGATTATAAGGTCTGTAATATACTACGGAATACATGGAATACATGGTAGAGGCATGTACTACACCACAACCATACATAAGTGTAGGCACTAACACTATATATGAAATTCATAACGTCAATAAAACTGCTAACTGTTATTCAGTTAAAATAATAAATATTCACGTTAACAAACAGATTTTCCATAGTAAATACGAATGTGAACATCTGTTGGCAAGCACCATGTTTTTTACCGGAAACGTATATGTATGGCAAGGTCGAGTCTTTTTTTTGCCCTAAAGGTACACGTACGCGGTGCATGTGCACCGCATTTTCATGCACTTGTGATGATTTTTAAACCTCCAAAAAAAGGGGGAGGTTCGCTATTTGACAGTTTTTTTTAATATTTGTGTTACCTCAGAACGAGCCTCCACGAGTGACGATATTCAATTGATCATCCGGCGCACCCTGGCCAGTCAGCCCCGCTACCAACCTGCTGACTGGCTAATCTTTTCCCCACGGCATGAGCTATTATCATTATGTAGCTCATGTCGACACGATAGAAGAAGACCTCAGAACTCCGTCATTTATAAACTAACATAACATAACATAACATCACGCCTGTATTTCCCCGAAGGGATAGGCAGAGGTGTATAGTGCACCCACATTTCGCCAGTTATGTTATAAGACCCATGTAATAGGGGGCGAGCCTATTGCCATTAACCGGGCACAAATCCAGACTCCGGGCTGCTATTGAGAATTTCCTAATGAAAAAACACAATAACACTTTGCCCGACCCGGGAATCGAACCCAGGACCCCATGCTCAGCAGTCGCGCTTGCGAACACTAGAACAACGAGGAAGTATAAAAAAAAAAAAACTTATTTGAAAAAAATCCATGGGTAATTGAGGGAACTTCTCAAACCACACGGAAATATCTACCAGGCCCCTCAGAAAGTATTGCGAAAAAAAGTTTTTATATATGGGAGACTGGCCAGTTATAATGTTTTTCGAAAATATGATTATTTATAAGTAAAAATAAGTAAGTTCCAATTTCAAAATTTCCCTCCACATTTTTTGCGAGTTAATTCAAAGTATTGTGTCTCACTGAAATATGGATCTGCGCCGGGAACATTTTAGAGCTATGATTTTATACGATTTCAAGTGTCGCCTGAAACCGGATGAATCGTACGATAGACTTCAAATGGCATTCATGGATGAAGGCCCTTCCAAGGCAACCGTGTATCGTTGGTATAACGAATTCAAGCGCGGTCGACCAACTTTGGGGGATGACGAAAGAAGCGGTCGCCCTTTGACGGCTGTTACCGAAGAAAACGTGCTAGCAGTGAAAAATTTAATCCAAGACAATAGGCGAATTACATATCAGAAGATTCAACACATATTGAAGATTGGATCGGGAAGCGTTCACGAGATTCTACACAGCCATCTTCGCGTGAGGAGGATAGTATCACGCTGGGTGCCGCACAACCTTACCGATGCTCAGAAGCAGGCCCGGGTGGAATGGTGCCGTGATATGCTTAACAAATTTGAAGCAGGCTCGTCTCGGCGTGTTTACGACATCGTTACAGGTGATGAGTCCTGGATTTATCAATACGACCCAGAAACCAAGCGCCAGTCGACTGTTTGGGTGTTTCAAAATGAGCCAACGCCTACCAAAGTGAAGCGATCTAGAAGCGGGGGTAAGATTTTGATCGCTAGCTTTTTTAATTTGACTGGCCACTTGGTATCAATTCCCTTACGGGATCAAAGAAGCATTAATGCCGAATGGTATACTACCAAATGTTTGCCAGAAGTTTTCTCTGTTATAAGCAACAAGCGACCAAACACAGGGCTCCGCGGGCTACTGCTCCACCACGACAATGCACCTGCGCACACCGCACTCAAAACGAGGGACTTCCTGGACAGCACGCCAGTCAAACTCCTGGGTCACCCTCCTTACAGCCCTGATCTAGCACCGTGTGACTTCTTTTTATTCCCAAAAATAAAAAATCAGCTCAAAGGGATACAATTTTCGTCGCCGGAAGATGCGCTGGCTGCGTTCGAGCAGGCTGTAAACGAGGTGTCTGCGGCGGACTGGAAAAAGTGTTTTGAAAACTGGTTTAGGCGCATGAATCTTTGTATAGAGGCTGGTGGAAAGTACTTTGAAAAGATTTGATAAAAATATATGTACGTATAGAACAATTTTTTTTAGTTTCGCAAAACTTTCTGAGTGTCCCACGTATGTCAATCCAATTAAATAAAAACCAGCCAAGTGCGAGTCGGACTCGCGCAGTAAGGGTTCTGTACCTCTCAACGACCTGATACCCCATAAAAACTGATTTAATTTACGAGAGTTTATCAAAAGACATCAACGTACAGTGCGCGAAATATGAATTTTTGCATGTCTTTCTTACGCAGGTTCCACCACATATGTCTCAATCAATCAACTCAGCCTATCGCAGTCCACTGCTGGACATAGGCCTCTCCCAAGTTGCGCCACAACGCTCGGTCCTCTGCCTTCCGCATCCAGTCCCCCCCAGCCACGTTCTTCAGGTCGTCGGTCCACCTGGCAGGGGGGCGCCCTACGCTGCGTTTGCCGATTCGCGGTCTCCACTCAAGGACTCGTCTGCTCCAACGGCCATCGGTCCTTCGACAGA
The DNA here is from genome assembly GCA_949699075.1 of Asteroscopus sphinx. Taxonomy (NCBI): domain Eukaryota; kingdom Metazoa; phylum Arthropoda; class Insecta; order Lepidoptera; family Noctuidae; genus Asteroscopus; species Asteroscopus sphinx. The sequence continues at coordinate 2,561,632 of OX453002.1, read as the reverse complement.
CATGGCCAGCCCACTGCCACTTCAGCTTACTGATCCTACAAGCTATGTCGGTCACTCCGGTTCTACTCCGGATAATCTCGTTACGGATTTTATCCTTCAAAGAAACTCCAAGCATAGCTCGCTCCATAGCTCGCTGAGCGACTTTGAATTTGTGGACTAGCCCAACTGTCAGTGTCCACGTCTCGGCACCGTAAGTCATGACTGGCAGGACGCACTGGTTGAAGACCTTCGTCTTCAAACTTTGCGGTATAGGCGACGAGAAGACTCGGCGAAAATATAATAATATAACATATGTCTATGTTTGTCTTATATTTAGTATTTGTTGCTAAACTACATAATATGTACTATAATCTGACCAAGTTTGACGCTGGTATATATTACCGTTTTGAAGATAGAAACGTTGAAAAAAATGCATGTTTTTTGAGGTTTCTTGTATGGGGACCCCCTTTGTTTTTTGACTTTTTTTGTTTTTAGTATTTGTCGTGACACACCTCATAGCAACACATATTCTGAGAAAATTTCAACCAGTTACCTATTACCGTTCAAAAGATACAGCCCTGTGTCAGACGGACGGACGGACGGATGGACGGACGGACGGACGGACGGGCGGACGGACAGCGTAGTGAGAGTAATAGGGTCCTGTTTGGCACCCTTCGGGTACGGAACCCTAAAAAGGTAGTCAAACCCAATTTCGGTAAAATTATCACACATCATCATCCTCCAAGCCTTTTCCCAATTATATTGGGGTCGGCTTCCAGTCTAGCCAGATGCGGCTGAACATCAGTATTTTACTCGGAGCGACTGCCATCAGACCCCCGCAACCCAGTTACTGGGTAATACTGACATTCGGAGGTTAGACCAGTTGTCAGACTTTCAGGCTTCTGACTACCCGTAACGACTGCCATAGATATTCGTATGACAACCGGGACCGACAGCTTAACGTGCTCTCCGAGGGACGGAGGGGTTTCGAGGTGTAGCGAAACGGTCACCCATCCACAGACTGACCGCGGCAAGTGCAGCTTAACCTTGCAGATCGTACAATCCGCGCAGTCTTTGCTTAGCTACGAGCCCCCCGAGGTAAAATTATCACCTAATCTCTCACTAAATGGAATTAGTAAGTAACACATTCATCCATATTTTGATGTTTTCACCTTGATAGCCGACCACTTTTTCCATCAATATTCGTTTGATCATCATTTTTTTTCTTTCGAAATTGACTCTGTAGTCGGCTGCAAAAAAACAACATATACATTCCAAAAAGGTCCCAAATGAAAGCATTCATTTCAAACTCATTCTATGAATCAAATAGAACCATTTAATTAATTAATTGATTTGTAACTGGCACTACAGTTTGACAGTTTGAGGGGCTCGTAGCGATGCAACGACTGCGCGGATTGTACGATCTGCAAGGTTAAGCTGCACTTGCCGCGGTCAGTCTGTGGATGGGTGACCGTTTCGTTACACATCGAGACCCCTTCGTGCCTCGGAGAGCACGTTAAGCTGTCGGTCCCGGTTGTCATACGAATATCTATGGCAGTCGTTACGGGTAGTCAGAAGCCTGAAAGTCTGACAACTGGTCTAACCTCCGAATGTCAGTATTACCTAGTAACTGGGTTGCGGGGGTCTGATGGCAGTCGCTCCGTGTAAAATACTGATGTTCAGCCGCATCTGGCTAGACTGGAAGCCGACCCCAATATAATTGGGAAAAGGCTCGGAGGATGATGACTACAGTTTGACATCACTTAACTCTGTACGTTGAATGTATATCTGTAGAAGGACCGATGACCGCTGGAGCAGACGAGTCCTTGAGTGGAGACCGCGAATCGGCAAACGGAGTGTAAACGGCGTCCCCCCGCCAGGTGGACCGACGACCTGAAGAACGTGGTTGGGGGGACTGGATGCGGAAGGCAGAGGACTGAGTGTTATGGCGCAACTTGGGAGAGGCCTATATTCAGCAGTGGACTACGATAGGCTGAGTTGATGAAGATGAACTCTGTATGTCCGGGTTGATTACCCGTTTGTTTACCTTTCTACATAGTTGGATTGACATAGACTTTCGTTTTGAACGCTTGATGGTAAGCATTGTACTATACAATGCACAGTTGACTTGATAGTTACAGGCCTAAATGCAATTTACTTCAGCGTTAGAGTACATAGTCCAGTTTTGACCCTGATTACGTTATTTGGTGAGGCTTAAGGGGTAAGCTTGGGGCGGTAATGAATTTTCATACTAAATCATATTGTGTTACGGGATTTATGTCTGGACAGGTCAATTGTTCTTTTGTTATTCATCAGCATCATCATCAGCCTGTATTAGTCCACTGTTGGACAGTGGACATAGACCCAATAGCATGTCACTGACATCGGTCCTCCGCCACTTGCATCCAGGTGCTACTAGCCATCTTTCCAATATCATCGCTCCACGTCTTCAGTGCGTTCTACCCTACGTTTTCAGATTCACGGTCTCCACTCAAGAATACATCTACCCCAACGGTTATCGGCTCCACTCAAAAATACATTTACCCCAACGGTTATCGGTTCTTCGGCTAATATGGCCACTGCCACTTCATCTTGCTGATCCTGTGGGCTATATCGACAATGGGTTCTTTATAATAAAACAAAGTTTAACCGGATTTTATCGGTTCTTTGTCGGATAACCTCGTTCCGGTTCTTTTGTAATTGCAGCAGCTTTTGTCATAGATTAAAAACTTTGCTGCATCGTGGCTTGGGGCGCATGATAAGTCCCCTATTCTAGTCGTCAATAAAATGATTTTGTTTATCAATCTCGGGAGTCAGAAGTCCGAAAATCTGCGACATAACATAAATACCATTTTCTCCAAGTAGGAGTGAGATAGCTGCAGTTGCTTTGAATAAATATAGACTGGGGCAAGATATTACGCTCCTTACTGCGTACTGGAAGGCGCAGCATGGGTAGGCCCCCCACAAGGTGGACCGACGACCTGGTGAAGGTCGCGGGAATCCGCTGGATGCGGAAGGCGCAGGACCGGTCGTTGTGGTGATACTTGGGGGAAGCCTATGTCCAGCAGTGGACGTCTTTCGGTTGAAATGATGATGATGATGGGGCAAGATATTACGCTCCTTAGTAGTACGCTACTAAAAGTATTAGCTGAATGCTTCGTGCGTAAATTAGAATGTCAACCATATTTAAAGGTGGGGCATTGCCGTACTCCTGGTCATCCGATGATGGAAGTGTGTCCGACTGTTTATTCTAGCGTTGCCAGATATACTGTGTTTCACCCATCTCAGACTGGCATCTTGGCAGCATCCTGAGCGGGACGCCCAGAATCCTGCTTTTTCATCTAGGTAGCCAATTTGGCGAGATAGGTATTAAGATGCGGACAGCGCAGTACCGGTCATTGTGGCTATGCTTGGAGGAGGCGTATGTCCAGCAGTGGATGTCTGTCGGCTAAAATAATGATGATGATGATGAAGTATTAAAAAGAATCGGTCAGCGAAGGAAAACTCGCACGAGGGTAAAGGGCGACTACCGATTGTAAACACTGCATTTTTTTACGTCCTGATTTTTTCACCCGGGTCCTGGACCTCTACTCGCGTTTAACGAACGACAAACGAAGTACGAACCTTCGTTCCGACTGATACCTACACAATAAATATAGGCACATAAAAAAGGGACAATAAAGATATACTTAATTTCGTAGTCGTATGAAATTAACCGGGGATCATAGAAAAAAACGTCAAAACACGATCATCTAATACGATATGAAAACGATGATTGGTCGGAGTAGCAAATTGTGCGATGAATGGTACGATTAATCGAATATTGTCAAATGCGAGTAGACCCCCTGGGGGTTTAATTCCGAAAATGATTCGAATTTGATTTTGTTTTTGATTCTAACTGGATTTCGATTTCGTCTCGACCCGAGTCCTTAATCACAACTGGTTCGAGTTCTGTATCAAAATATCAACGCCTACATTGCCTAATGTACACAAGCACAAGATCGTGTGGTGGCATGAATTGAAACTAACTGCGATCGAAACATTCATTGTGATCAAGAAATTCGTATGTAGGTACTCCCCACTGGATCGAACAATCGTGGTTCGATTCGTAGGATCGAAATAAATTAAATTAATTTAATAAATAAAATAATAAATCATTCATTTATTTCTCCACCACATAAAGAATCTTTACAGTGTAAACCATTAAAACAAATATTTGCTTAACATTATGTTGTGGAGACTGGAGCCTGTACTAGGTGAACCTGTGTTACAGGTCTCCAGGACTCCCAACTACCCGGACATAGTAAACAAAATCAATATATTATTTTAAAATTTCAGCTTTATTCATAAAAATCTTGGTGTCACGGATGTGTACATAATTTATAGTTAAGGTAATAATAACAATGAAAGTGAAAGGGTAGTGTAAGGATGTAACAAAATGCGTTGTGTAATAAAGGGGAGTGTAGGAGTTGTGTGTATGTGTGTGGGGGGGTTTGTCTGTGTGGGGGTTGTGTTGAATTTGATCAATACGAGTACTTATTATCAAAAATAACCATATTTTTTTCAGTTTTAGCTTGCCATGTGTGAATAGTTCATTAGCAATAGTAAAATATGGGAGAAAGAGTAATTATGCATATTTATTTCACTTATATGATCTAACAATCGACTTTTCTGACAGTCGAACGAATATCGATCTTGGTTCTCGATTTGATTTGGTTCGGGAGTAAGAATTAACTTTGAATTCGTTTAACTGTTAGTTCCTCTAGGAATTGACATTCGATATGGTTCAGAATTCAAACCAGTCGGGAGTACCTAAGGTCCCTGATATTTTTTTCGATATTTGGAAATACGGATCAAGCAACGGTGGTCTATACCCACTTTGTACGTACAAGCTCGTATAGTACGGTTTACAAACAGAGCTTTGTCGTAATCTAGTTTGCATTCCCACCCCCTGATTGTGTAGAGAGGTTGTTAGCACTGATTCTGTTCATATGTTAGACGAATCTGTTTCAAGTGATAAGATTACTGCGTTTTTCAAAAGTCAGAATTATAGGTTTATTGGCTGAAGACGGTTTAGTAAATGCTAACAATACTCTGCCAGAGTTTGTTAGTTTGGTGTGTGCAGACTTCATCAACTCAGCCTATCTCAGTCCACTGCTGGACATAGGCCTCTCCCAAGTTGCGCCACAACACTCGGACCTCCCCCCCAGCCACGTTCTTCAGGTCGTTGGTCCACCAGGCAGGGGGGCGCCCTACGCTGCGTTTGCCGATACGCGGTCTCCACTCAAGGACAGACTTGTGCAGACTTGATCAGCTATAGAAATTAGTTTGAACGTAGGTATTTGCAACCAAATTAGTCTATTATTTTTACCTGTACAATCCTGGTATCATAGCTTGACTCTATATGTTATATCCACTTAGCTCAACGTCCTAATAACATAAAATACTTAGTAAAGATAGACACATCTATATAACTTAGAACTGCTAAGTTAATCGGGAAAGACGGTCTGCTTCTCTGATGACGTCATCCAAAGACGTATAAATGGAAGATGCATTCGATACCACGAGCAGAGTATACGGTAGCTTAGTGACTAAAACCTGGTGCACTAAACAAAGAGTTGCAGGTTCGAATACGTGAGCGAATTTTTCTTTCCACAATTTATATCATTATAATAATTTATAATTTGAAAGTATATCTCATTACCATACATATGGACAAAAAAACCACACAGTGGGTTCCAGACAGCAACAAATGACAATGCGGCAGGCCCAGAAGGAGATGTCGGGATGAACTTGATTCTTATCTGAAGGATTGGCCCTAGGCGGCAAATGGCAGGGACGGGTGGAGAAAGGGAGGGGTGGCCCTTGCTCCGCAGTGGGACACTACAGGCTGATAATAATAATAATCAATAGTTACTTTATGGATGGGTGACCATTTCGTTACACAACGAGACCCCTCCGTGCTTCGGAGGCTGTCGGTCCTGGATGTCATACGAATATCTGTAGCAGTCGTTGCGGGTAGTCAGAAACCTGAAAGTCTGACAACTGGTCTAACCACCGAATGTCAGTATTACCCAGTAACCGAGTTGCGGGTGTCTGATGGCAGTCGCTCCGTGTAAAATATTGATGTTTAACGGCATCTGGTTAGACTGGAAGCCGACCCCAATATAACATAACAACATAACATAACATCACGCCTATATTTCCCCGAAAGGGTAGGCACAGGTGTAATAGTACACCCATATTTCGCTTATTTTATAGTCCCATGTAATAGGGGGCGAGCCTATTGCCATTAACCGGGCACAAATCCAGTCTCCGGGCTTTTACTGAGAATTTCCTAGTGAAAAAACCCAATAATACCTATCCCGACCCGGGAATGGAAACCACGACCCCACGCTCAGCAGTCGCACTTGCAACTACTAGACCAACGAGGCAGTAACTTGACCAACCAACAATATAATTGGGAAAAGGCGAGGAGGATGATGACCTAAGTACTGCACCAGCGATGCTGTGGTTTAAATCTAAAATTTATTAAAAACACACACGGGACCGTATACATTACATTATATTGTAGCATTGATACAATAGAACTAGAAACAGCCTCAAAAGCAATCCAGTTTGCATTTACACTCCGAGATTTTGTAGACGCGGTCACGGTACGATTCCTACTATGTTGTGCCGAATTATTTGTGGTTCAAGAGACTATTATTACTATCCCAAGTAGCGCGATGCAAGAACTTTTGGAGTTGCAGTTTTGTACGAACCGAGTACCGAGTATCGCTATAGCAATGGAGTGGCGACCGCGTACTGGAAGGTGCAGCGAGGGTAGGTCCCCCACAAGGTGGACCGACGACCTGGTGAAGGTCGCGGGAATCCGCTGGATGTGGAAGGCACAGGACCGGTCGTTGTGGCGATGCTTGGGGGAGGCCTATGTCCAGCAGTGGACGTCTTTCGGCTGAAATGATGATGATGATGATGATGAATGGAAGCGTTGATGTCTTTCCACCTATGATAAACATTTATAAATTAAATCAGTTTCTACGGGGTATCAAGTCGAGATAGGTGGAATGGAACCCTTAATGCAAGAGTTCGAGTCGTACATTCAACAGCATGACAGTGGTAACACTTCATTTCGAAAACCGCCCTTACTGCTTACGAAATAAAGATGCTGCTAATGTCAAAGTGTTACCACCGACGTGCGGTCGACCGTACTTGGCCGGTTTTAGATTTATAGAAATAAATACGAATTATCGTTTTAACTGATCTTTTAATCTTCAGATGTTACTCTTATGGCGATGTGAAGAATGTTGCGCTTTTTTGCCTTAGATCCTTATGGGTTTATGATTACAAAACTCGAAAAATAAATTTCCTTACATCGATACCACTTAAAAAAACTCAAAGCTACTTTGTAAATTGAACTACATAATTGAAGTCCTTGCACCAAATACCAAAGCGTTACTATCAAAGTCAAAAGTTTTCATTTCGAATAAATAAATAAAACAATATTTTAGGACATTTTTACAAAGCACCATCTAGTCCCAAACTAAGCAGAGCTTGTAATGTGGGTACCAGACAATGGATATAATACTTATATAATTTTTTTGTTGTAAATACATACTTATAATATACATAAGAAACACCCAGAGCAACACAAACACTTATGTTCATCACACAAATATTTGTGTCCTGTAGGAATCGAACCCACGACCTCGTGAACAGCAGTCCGACAATCAAACCACTAGACCACATAAATCGTCAAGCATTTACAAGTACCGTAGTACCGTACCGTAGTTTTATCTATCCGTGCCAAGTACCAAAGCCTGGTATTATCATAATGTGGTTCCGTGGTATGAGTCCAAGAGCAATCTACTTTACACCCACACGCTTAGGCGTCCTGATACCGTCACCCATCGAGCATTATATCAGCTACTGCATCTTGGTTTGTGGTCTGAGTTATAAGCTGTAAGCGAATTATGAAATGAATTAAGAGGTCTTTCACGTTTCACAGCTGTCTTGCTCTAATTTTAAGCCTGTTATAAAGATTTAAATAGATATTAGGCGAAATTTAAAAATGTATCCTATACACATCCTATAGAGTGTCATCACAAATATTTAAGCAATGGTTTTAATTCCATACAGGATTTACATAGAAATAAAAACAAAGAAATATCTATTTTTCCCACTTGCTCGGAAATTGGTTCATTATTCAAAAAAAAATACATCAATCGGCTCTTTTCCGTACGCAACAAAATCACAGGCCAGTAATATCCAACACGACAATAATAGAAATTGCTGGACAATTTTTATTTATTAAATTATGCTACTGAGAATGATTCCCCGGACAAAGGCCAGTATTAGATAAAGCTAATAAATTGCTAATTTTCATTGAATAAAAAGTGGTATAGAAATAAAGTGACATGTAGGTGTGATGGTGATAGTTTATCCAGGTCACCTTTTTCTTGACTAATGAGAAAATCAGAGTCAATTTTATGATGATTCGTAAACTAAACACTACTAATAAATTAAGACATACAATTTTGCGATACCTATCATGTTTCTCTTCAAGTATCCCCATAATACAATCACCAATTTTATTTTAGGCTTGTTAGGTATGTACCCAAGTCAATATGTCCTGTAACACATTATTTACTACGAAATAAACAAATTACTTAAATTTTGGCTAAGGCCTTAGTCTACCACGCTAGCTTAGTGCAGGTTGGCGGACTACACACACCATTAAGAACTGTATGGAGCACTCCCATGAATTAAAATTAGTATTTATTATTATTTAGGGGACCAACAGCATTTTACAATAGGTTTAAAACCAGAGTACAAATCTTAATAAAGTACAAACAGTGCATATGCAGTCAAATTAAAACTAATAATTTTTTTACCATTAAATCCAACGAATTTGAGACTAATTAATTAAATAATTAGGTATGTGAAATACCTATCTATATTATTAAAAATAAGTGCAAATGTTTTTAACAAACATTGTCGCTTCATTCCGCGGAGGGTAATTAAAGCTTGACCCTAATTAGAATGTATAATAGCCATAAACTTCTGTATTTTAACTTTTTGGTACCTACAATTCATTATGTCAAGTTCAATGTCGAACAAAAACTAAAAGCTTTAACTTTTTGTAAAAATAATAGGCAAGAAGCACGAAATACTAAAATTACGTGGCTGGTAATCGAATTTAAATTGGAAATTTATATTAAAACCTATATATTTTAGCAACATATTTAGTGAATTTACTCATTAACCTACATTGTTCTCACACAAATCTTTCCAAATTGTGTAACAATCATACATTGTACAACTTATGGAAAGAGTATATCCATGGAGTTTCTTGCCGGCTCTTCTCCATAGGACCAGCTTTTTGGAACCATGGAACTAGATTCATAATTACCGTTATGAAATAAATGTGCATGTTAATGCTTATTCGAAATAAAAACTTGACTTTGACTTAAGACTACTTACACCAATGAGAACTTTAATTTTGTAGTCTATGTAGTTATTTCATCTTGCGATTTTTTTCGAAAACCTAATTTTAATTCGCACATACAACGTGAATACGACAATAAATGAAAAATCGGTTATTATAAAACTTTTTAACAAAAAATTGAACCGACGAAAACGGAAACGGAAAAGCGAAAAATAACTAATTATGAGTCGGCGCCAAACGAACTTTTAACAAGTAAAGTGCGTGCAAGTTGCAAGTGGCCGAGCGGAGAACGCATTTTTGGAAAGTTATTGTTTATCGTTGAAAATTTCACGTTGTATTTGATGTGACGTTGTTTTTATTATTTATTTAAAGTAATTTAATGATCTTCGTTGATTGATTGTTTGGCGCCTACTCATAATTAGTTATTTTTCGCTTTTCCGTTTCCGTTTTCGTCGGTTAAATTTTTTGTTAAAAAGTTTTATTTTTCATTTTTTTGTGGTTTTAATCAAATTCCAGGTCTCCATTATGTCGTTGTGTCTAGAACTATACGTGGGACACTCAGAAAGTTTTGCGAAACTAAAAAAAATTGTTCTATACGTACATATATTTTTATCAAATCTTTTCAAAGTACTTTCCACCAGCCTCTATACAAAGATTCATGCGCCTAAACCAGTTTTCAAAACACTTTTTCCAGTCCGCCGCAGACACCTCGTTTACAGCCTGCTCGAACGCAGCCAGCGCATCTTCCGGCGACGAAAATTGTATCCCTTTGAGCTGATTTTTTATTTTTGGGAATAAAAAGAAGTCACACGGTGCTAGATCAGGGCTGTAAGGAGGGTGACCCAGGAGTTTGACTGGCGTGCTGTCCAGGAAGTCCCTCGTTTTGAGTGCGGTGTGCGCAGGTGCATTGTCGTGGTGGAGCAGTAGCCCGCGGAGCCCTGTGTTTGGTCGCTTGTTGCTTATAACAGAGAAAACTTCTGGCAAACATTTGGTAGTATACCATTCGGCATTAATGCTTCTTTGATCCCGTAAGGGAATTGATACCAAGTGGCCAGTCAAATTAAAAAAGCTAGCGATCAAAATCTTACCCCCGCTTCTAGATCGCTTCACTTTGGTAGGCGGTGGCTCATTTTGAAACACCCAAACAGTCGACTGGCGCTTGGTTTCTGGGTCGTATTGATAAATCCAGGAGTCATCACCTGTAACGATGTCGTAAACACGCCGAGACGAGCCTGCTTCAAATTTGTTAAGCATATCACGGCACCATTCCACCCGGGCCTGCTTCTGAGCATCGGTGAGGTTGTGCGGCACCCAGCGTGATACTATCCTCCTCACGCGAAGATGGCTGTGTAGAATCTCGTGAACGCTTCCCGATCCAATCTTCAATATGTGTTGAATCTCCTGATATGTAATTCGCCTATTGTCTTGGATTAAATTTTTCACTGCTAGCACGTTTTCTTCGGTAACAGCCGTCAAAGGGCGACCGCTTCTTTCGTCATCCCCCAAAGTTGGTCGACCGCGCTTGAATTCGTTATACCAACGATACACGGTTGCCTTGGAAGGGCCTTCATCCATGAATGCCATTTGAAGTCTATCGTACGATTCATCCGGTTTCAGGCGACACTTGAAATCGTATAAAATCATAGCTCTAAAATGTTCCCGGCGCAGATCCATACCAGGCCCCTCAGAAAGTATTGCGAAAAAAAGTTTTTATATATGGGAGACTGGCCAGTTATAATGTTTTTCGAAAATATGATTATATATAAGTAAAAATAAGTAAGTTCCAATTTCAAAATTTCCCTCCACATTTTTTGCGAGTTAATTCAAAGTATTGTGTCTCACTGAAATATGGATCTGCGCCGGGAACATTTTAGAGCTATGATTTTATACGATTTCAAGTGTCGCCTGAAACCGGATGAATCGTACGATAGACTTCAAATGGCATTCATGGATGAAGGCCCTTCCAAGGCAACCGTGTATCGTTGGTATAACGAATTCAAGCGCGGTCGACCAACTTTGGGGGATGACGAAAGAAGCGGTCGCCCTTTGACGGCTGTTACCGAAGAAAACGTGCTAGCAGTGAAAAATTTAATCCAAGACAATAGGCGAATTACATATCAGGAGATTCAACACATATTGAAGATTGGATCGGGAAGCGTTCACGAGATTCTACACAGCCATCTTCGCGTGAGGAGGATAGTATCACGCTGGGTGCCGCACAACCTCACCGATGCTCAGAAGCAGGCCCGGGTGGAATGGTGCCGTGATATGCTTAACAAATTTGAAGCAGGCTCGTCTCGGCGTGTTTACGACATCGTTACAGGTGATGAGTCCTGGATTTATCAATACGACCCAGAAACCAAGCGCCAGTCGACTGTTTGGGTGTTTCAAAATGAGCCAACGCCTACCAAAGTGAAGCGATCTAGAAGCGGGGGTAAGATTTTGATCGCTAGCTTTTTTAATTTGACTGGCCACTTGGTATCAATTCCCTTACGGGATCAAAGAAGCATTAATGCCGAATGGTATACTACCAAATGTTTGCCAGAAGTTTTCTCTGTTATAAGCAACAAGCGACCAAACACAGGGCTCCGCGGGCTACTGCTCCACCACGACAATGCACCTGCGCACACCGCACTCAAAACGAGGGACTTCCTGGACAGCACGCCAGTCAAACTCCTGGGTCACCCTCCTTACAGCCCTGATCTAGCACCGTGTGACTTCTTTTTATTCCCAAAAATAAAAAATCAGCTCAAAGGGATACAATTTTCGTCGCCGGAAGATGCGCTGGCTGCGTTCGAGCAGGCTGTAAACGAGGTGTCTGCGGCGGACTGGAAAAAGTGTTTTGAAAACTGGTTTAGGCGCATGAATCTTTGTATAGAGGCTGGTGGAAAGTACTTTGAAAAGATTTGATAAAAATATATGTACGTATAGAACAATTTTTTTTAGTTTCGTAAAACTTTCTGAGTGTCCCACGTATTTCAGTGAGACACAATACTTTGAATTAACTCGCAAAAAATGTGGAGGGAAATTTTGAAATTGGAACTTACTTATTTTTACTTATAAATAATCATATTTTCGAAAAACATTATAACTGGCCAATCTCCCATATATAAAAACTTTTTTTCGCAATACTTTCTGAGGGGCCTGGTATTTATGTGTGTCAAGTTTCAACAGAATCGGTTAACAGGTAAGAATTCAGTGGGTGAACAAACACTCATCCCCTGTTTTACTACCCTTAGGGGTAGATTTTGATTTTGAAATTTAAATGGGACCAACTTCGAGATATACCCTATCCATTAAAAAAAGAATCATCAAAATCGGACTACTCTATAAAAAGTTATGCGTGGTCATACATAAAAAAAAACAAATATACGCGTCGAATTGAGAACCTCCTCCTTTTTTTCGTCGGTTAATTAGTCTATAGAAGCGTTTTAAACAGAAATAAGTTGTTATAATTATTACAATAAATGTGTGTGTGTGTAATAAATATGATAATTTAAAAAAAAATACAAAAAAAATATTAAAACATCTAAATAATAAGTAACACCATTTGTAATCATTGAGAAAAAGTGTTTAAAATTATACTGACTAGCACAGGTCCTTAACCTAACGATCTTTGACTAGAAAAATGGTTCTACAATCAAAATTAATGAAATTAAAATAATTTCCTGTGGCTAAGCTATTAACTGGATTTGATTATTTTTTTGTATACGGTCAGAGGACGTGATACTCTGTACGTGGTTTTATTTAATGTCGTATTGTCATATCCACCCTGTATATTCAAAAAGTCATAAGTTCCAGCCGGGATCGAACTCAAACACACAACACCTATGTACTACAATTCTATATAAATACAATAGTGCCGCTTATAACATGGGCCCGGTAGCCACAGTGCAGGCGATACCGAGACGATCAATCTATTGCTCACATAACAAAGCCGTGATGACGTCAGTTGCATCTGCTGGCATTTGCATAGTTATTGTTTATTAGCTGTAGCTTCAGCAACCTGTGGGAGAGACCTTTACAACATGGGGCCTTACTCCCGACTGGTTCGAGTTGTGAACAGATATAATAAATAATATAATATCCTAAAATCCTAATATCGACGACCTCTATGGTCTAGTGTTTCGAGTATCGGACTGCTGATCACGAGGTCGTGGGTTCGATTCCCACAGGGCACAAATATTTGTGTGATGAACATGAGTGTTTGTGTTGGTCTGGTTGTTTCTTATGTATTATAAGTATGTATTTACCAAAAAATATATCCATTGTCTAGTACCCATAGCACAAGCTCTGCTTAGTTTGGGACTAGATGGTGATGTGTAAAAATGTCCCAAAAATATTTATTTATTTTATTTATTTATCCTAACAGACAGTAAAAAAGTTTTGTTGAAGTTTTTAGCGGTGCAACAATACTGAGTGATGCTACTCGTACATCTATTTATCTATATATCGTAACCAGTCACACACACTATAATACGTTTGCATTCCTCAATCGTAGTCACGTACCATAATTAGTAAAAAAAAGACGTGTGGCACTCGGAGACTGCCGCGGTAAAGTTATTGCATAGCATTTTTTATGTAAATACAAAGAGGAGGTGCCCTAACGCCGAAACTCTAAGCAGGCATGAGTCACCAGATTGCGGGGCGAAGAGGGGGATTACGCATGCGCAGTAACGCCGATACAACCAATGCCACCTAGAGGCGATTTGCAGAACTAAAGAGACAAGCGTGATATTTCAAAAAGTCATTAAAAGTTCTGCTATTCATCGATAGATGGCAAAACTAAAAAGTATCATCGCTGTGCCGGTCGGAGTGGGGGGTGTTGGTTATTTTCGTTACGGAATTTCTTGATTTGGTCTCCACGCTCAAGGCCCGCGATAGAAGCTATGCAATAGCTTAAAAAATATAAATGAAAATAACAAGCATTATTGAAGTTACCTTTGAAAAATAATTAGACAGTTCTGTACAAGTTGATGTTGTGAACTTGTGACACAATTATTATTTAATTAGAGACCTACCCACATAATTACAACATCACAACAACAACAACTAGGCGGCAACAGAGGGAGCGATAGTTTAGAATAAGTTTAGCTCGTGAACAAGAAAATCGACACTTGAGTCAATTCCTAGAGGAACTGACAGTTAAACCTATAACTCTGATTTGGCGCGGCCATCTTGCGCGATCTGTCATAACTGGCAAGCCCCAAGGTCACGTATGATTCTTTGCGACCCTAGTAACTTTAGCAGTTCCGAACTCGAACCAGTTGGAAGTAAGGCCACAGTTTTTCAATCAACGTCAAAAGTAAGCGATGGTTACACAAAATTATTTTATTAATGAAAACTTGTTGTTGGGAGTTGTTTTATTTTGTTGACAAACAAAAATAAAGAAGTGATTTTTTATAGACTAGGATAATGATAAATTAATAAAATCAATTATTGTCTAATTATGGCAGTGATAGCCTAGTGGTTGAACGCTTGCCTTCCATGCAGGAGGGTGCGAGTTCGATCCCGGCCCGCACCTCTGACTTTTTGAATTCATGTGCGGATTTATATTTAATTATCACTTGCTTTAACGGTGAAGGAAAACATCGTGAGGAAACCTGCACACCAGAGAGTGCTCCATACTGTTCTCAATGATGTGTGTAGTCCGCCAACCCACACTAGGCCAGCATGGTGGACTAAGGCCTTAGCCTTCTCGTACTGAGAAGAGGCCCGTGCCCAGCAGTGGGACATTAATGGGCTGGTTATGTTACAATCAATTTTTTTTTTAAATCTACTTTTACTGATGACTGTACAGTGTTATGATGAATTTTTATCTTAGATTACCATTATAATCTTCTTCAACAATTTTTTTATAGACGCGATAAGCAAAATAAATGAAAAGTGTATATACTCACCAATGATATTTGTACTCAACATCAAATTCTAATGGAGATATCATAGTTTTTTCGTCGAAAAACTTTCTTGATAACTTTTAAGAATCCCTTGTACAATGGCTTAATATTATTATTATGTTATGGCCTAATGGCGCGATTGCTGAGCGTGAGGTCCTGGGTACGATTCCCGGGTCGGGCAAAGTGTTATTGGGTTTTTTCATTAGGAAATTCTCAGTAACAGCCCGGAGTCTGGATTTGTGCCCGGTCAATGGCAATAGGCTCGCCCCCTGTTACATGGGACTATAACATAACTGGCGAAATGTGGGTGTACTATGCACCTCTGCCTACCCCTTCGGGGAAATACAGGCGTGATGTTATGTTATGTTATGTTATTATGGCCTAAATTATATGGTTTGTATACTTAATGCATTATAACGCAATTGTTTGTTGTCCTGATGAATACAAACTTTAAGGTGGAAATTAATATAAGAACTGAACAACTTTTACCAAGAAAAAAAAAACATTTCCTATACAAAAACCACAAGCAACAAGCAAGCAGACAAGCGACAAGCAAGGTTTTTCTTGGAAAAGTTATTCTTCTACATAGGATCCACTATTTGGAAACGTGCAACCAGAGCATAAGGTTTCATAAGTGCTTGTAACTAAATCTATTTAAAACAAAAACAATTTGAAAAAAATAAAAAGTCATTGCTTCGAATCCTGCTTGTAAGCGAATTTTTCTTTCCACAATTAATTTCTTCAAACTTTGCTCCGCATGCGTCAATGCGTTAAAATAGTAAATAACTTACAATTTGAATTTGTTCAGTTTCATTGGAAGAAACCACCGCAAAAATTTGATTTCATCCAGTTATAATATAACTTGAATAAAACGAAAAAAGGTCGTGTCCCCAAGGTGATGAACAAAGTAGCTTAAACATCATGTAAATATGAAGAGTTAAATAAATACTATGAACATTACGGAGATAAATCTTTTTGCTTTGACTAAAAAGATTTTCTGTAGATAAAAAAACTACAGCGTTCAATCTATGGTAAGAAAATGAGTGCGCTGCATAAACCAAGCATAAACAGTGTCACGATGCAAACTCATCAAGGAAAAAATACAAACATTATGAGTGACCTGGATCCGCTTGGGTTGATTTGCACGGAAAAGGCAACCGCGATTATTTTTGTTCCGAACCTTAAGTTTACCAAAAAAAATATTTTCGGCGCGTTGAATAAAATCTGCCTTGAATGTTGATTTTTGTGTCACTTTGTATAAAATATATTAATAATTGTATCATTTTTAACGCATTTACGCATGCGAAGCGAAATCTAAAGATATAAATGAAAAAATGTGGAATGAATAAATCACTAACGACTGTAAATCACTGGTGTACTTTGTCAGGAGTCGCAGGTTTGAATCCTGCTCGTAAATGATGTTTTCATCCCACATTTTTTTTTTAACGAGGTCGTGGGTTCTATCCCACAGGACACAAATATTTCTGTGATGGACATTAGTGTTTGTGTTGGTCTGGTGGTCTCTTTATGTATTATAAGTATGTTTTTACAAAAAAAAATTACATAAGTATTATACCCATTGTCTAGTACCCATAGTACAAGCTCTGCTTAGTTTGCGACTGGATGGTGCTGTGTTAAAATGTCCCAAAAATATTCATTTTATTTTTATTTAACATTAATGTATAGATCCGATGGTGCAATACAACATTATAATTGTCTTGCAGTACAGATTTATAATTCTAATTTAATTCTTTGGTCTCTGACGTGCCTTAATAGACGACCCATGTACTGTAGTAGTCGCAGAGACAATAAAACAAAAAACATTTTCATTTTCTCAACAAGAAAATACTTCAATCGGACGTACCCGAATGCCCTGAATCGAATAAAAATAGTTTATCGGAAAATGAGTGGAGTCGCTAAAAGAACTGTATTTTAGTATTGAATGAATTATTTTCTTTCTCATATTTCGAATGGAAAAATTTATCTAATGGACGCGTTTTAACCTCATTTTCGTTGTAAACGCAATTAAGTTTTTGAATAATTTCAAAACATCTTCCCTCTTTATTTTATTTTGTTCTATCAAAGAATAAATGCTGAATAACTTGTTAAATCGCAAAAAAAATACTAAATTATCGAGCACTAGCCTATGGCCATACCACGGCCACTCAATACAATATAAGTGCTAGCACCACCTACTTACACAAAATTGCGTCTGTATACGAACGCGCACACATCTGTAGGTTAAGGATGTTCACCGCTCGTAATGCCGACTGGGTTCCAAGCGCTTCTCAGTAGTTCTCAGAGATGGCGTGCCTGTACAGTGACAGGCGATTAATATCCATTGCGATATTGCAGACCTGTGGGGTAATTGTGTAATGCATTCACATTGACATCAGCTTTCATTTTGAAATTACAGCAATATTCATTGCGTGGTACGTAGTTGTCAATATGACGGATTGTCAAAACACACAGAGCAATGAACATTGAAATCCGAATGAATGCGATCGCGAGTGAGTTACGCAATTAGGCAGCAGTTGCTGTCAGACTGCGGGGCGCGGGCGAGGAATCTTAAATTGGCGGGGGGCGGTGAGTGGCCGTTCTGTACGTTAGTACTATTAGATGTTCTGCGCTATGGCCCCTCCCGTACCGGGAGTAAAAGCAATATAAGCAGAACCTTCACCGCTGACCCCAGATTATAATCTGGTATACATACCATGGTCAGTAAAAGCAGAAGTCACGAAGAAAGCAACCAGCAAGCGTATTTAACTTCTTTGTCTATCACACAAAGCGATAAACGTGAAAAGAATTTTTACTTATCAACAATGCCGGTTCGATAATGATCTTTATTGTTGAAGTTTAGAGTTGGGTTTTCTTTGTTTTATGGCACAGACGTCTCGCTGTCACATACGGTTGTGTTCAGATAAGATAATTATTTAAGTTCTGAAGCGAACATAGAAATTTAAATAAATGTAATAGAAGTGGCAAAGGCGCGTGCACTTTTCGCCGCGTACAGATGTTTTTTAGGACACCAGTGCGCGAACCGTTTGCTTGATAATCAGTGCTGTTTTGGACGCAGAGTCACTAAAATTGTGTTTTGCAGCATATCTAGCCTATACGCGATTGCGTATTTATGTGTTGGTAGCGGAAAACTGGCAACATGCGTTCCCGTAGTATAAGACAGTAGATAAAATTTCTATTACCTTATTATTTAGATTTGTATGGAAGCTTGCTTGTCTCAGTTGTGTCAAATAAATATTTTTCTTTCTTTCTTTCTTTTTCTTTCTTTCTTTACATTGCATCGTTGTGCAAACTGAAAAAAAAAAACGTTACCGTTAACTTCCCCCTGAATTAGCGTTAAGCTACACTACTGTCTTAAAAACACACACACAGCTGTAGGTATGGTCCAGAAAATACACACATAGCTTTGTGCTCGTTCTATCCGCGCCTGCAAATGCGTAGAATCTTCGCTTCATGTCGGATGTCCCCCGACGCCACCCGTTTCTTTAATGATAGCTGTAGGTAAGGTAGACCCCGTAACAGGTTGACATTTCATCATCATCATCATTCATCATTTCAGTCGAAAGGCGTCCACTGCTGGACATAGGCCTCCTCGAAGCATATATTGGGGGTATATAAGCCATAATCACCATGCTTGGCAAGCGGGCTGGCGTTCGCACCAAGCAATTTGGGGGGATATGCCAAAATCGCCACGCTTGGCAGGCGGGTTGGCAATCGCAGTTGGTTGGCTAAATACTCAGAGAGCGCTGCTGCACATCCTCTGGTGAATCCCTTAGTCACCTTTTACGACACCCATGAGAAGATATAGGGTGGTGCAATTCTTTACGTCCGGCACCACACGGAACTAAACGAAAAAAGCCTTCTAATTTATTGTAATAAATAAATAAAATATCTTTGGGACATTTTTACACAGCACCATCTAGTCCACCAACTAAGCAGAGCTTGTGCTATGGATAGACAGTGGATATGATACTTATATACTTTTTTTTTTATAAATACATTCTTATAATACATAAGAAACACCCAGACCAACACACACACTTATTGTTCATCACACAAATATTTGTGTCCTGTGGTAATCGAACCCACCTCGACCTCGTGATCAGCAGTCCGACACTCGAACCACTAGACCACAGACGTCGTCGACGTGTAATTACAGATACTATCTTAATTTCTCCTACGTCCTCTGCCTACCCAGTAGCGTGGACATCTAGATAGATCACTATTATTAGCGTTTGCGGAGTATTTTGATAGCCCCCGGCTTGTCTACTATATTTATGTACACTTCCCTCCCCGACTCGGTAATTTATTACCTAAATTACTTTCGGTGATAATCCCTAGAGACGAGACAGTCCAAGCCGCTCGATGCGACTGTTTTAGTAAAGCTATTTTTAGGAATACTGTGATTAGTGTTACCAGATCCGGTAGCCTAAAGTCCGGGACGGAAGGTAAAAAAAAATCGGATGATTGGTTTTAAAATCGGGACAGCTATTTTAGGAATACTGTCATTAGTGTTACCAGATCCGGTAGCCCAAAGTCCGGGACGGAAGGTAAAAAAAAATCGGGACATTGGTTTTAAAATTGGGACAGCTTAAAAACAAGGTTTTTTAATCAACATTTTATTGTTATAATTTTTGTTATTAGTTTGCAAGAGATCATATCGTAATATGCATAACAAATAATCGAAATAATCAACAAATAACTTAAAACTGATTGACCGAGCGCTGGATGCGCAAAGCGCAGGACCGGTCGCTGTGGCGATGCTTAGGGGAGGCCTATGTCCAGCAGTGGACGTCTTTCGGCTGAAATGATGATGATGATGAATTGACTGAACGAAGCGAGGTCTCTGATTTATCTAGGCCGCTCAGCACTTTTACCGACTTTCACTGATAGATGTCTCTGTCTGATGACATCGAATCCAAAGAATATTAAATTTCATCTTAAACGGATAACGCGTGATTGAGTAACAAACATCCAAACATCTTCACAAACATTCATATTTATAATATTGGTAGGATCAACATTGCTCCCACATGAAACATGGATAGAGACCCAACAGTTGAAAAAAAGTCCCTTGCATAACATCCGTGCAATTGTCAAGGCACCTTTATACCTACTGTCATAACAGACACAAGCACTTTTAATTAATTTTCCATAGATTTCAATAAAAATATTATAGAAAACCGGCCAAGAGCATGTCGGGCCATGCTCAGTATTATAGGGGTTAAGTAGTTGTACAAACGAATCAAATCGAATATTAATCATGGCTATTTTAGTTTTTGCAATAATCGGCAGCATTTGCGACTCAGAGCGTGTTGTAAGTAGCGCCATCTAGCGATAAATTCAAGAAGCCAAATTTAAGAAGTCTGTCATGTCAAAGTTACTTTTTGTGATTTTTTTCAAATAGAAAGTAGCTAAAGGAGCATTATTTGCCATGATAATTTTTCTCTAAGGTAAATGACCTTTGAACTAGGACGTTTTAAGTATTTTTCAGTTTTCTGTCTATAACTCAAAAAATTATAATACCATTATACTCGAAATAATTTTAAAAGAGAGTTTTTACAAAGGTCTATCAATGTGGAAGATTATAAGTTTCTACGTTGCATAGTTTAGAAATGGCAGGGGGGGACACATTGCAAGCCACTTTGGCGGGCTATATTTCGCAGATGGTACACCTGATAAAAAAGTGATGTATGAAACATTACCCTCATTTTAGTAGACCTATTCAATGATACCCCACACGAGGGGGTGCAGTGAAAAATATATTTTTTTCCCCATTTCACATGTATGGGTGCCATCCCTAAAGAACGTAAAAACTATTTTTTTATTCTTTTAAAATTGAGATCTATATGCAGACTATTTTTTAACAAAATTTAATTTACTTATGTTTATAACTGTAGAAGTTATTAAGCTGTAAAGGATTAGGACAGACGGACAGACGGACAGACGGACGGACATGACGAAACTATAAGGGTTCCTTGTAGGACTACGGAACCCTAAAAAACAGTATCAAAAGAGACGATAGGAGTATGAATAGTTTTTCCTTGTATTTTTATCAAAACGAAAATAGACCGATAAGCGAGCACTATACGTGGGACACTCAGAATGTTTTGCGAAACTAAAAAAAATTGTTCTATACGTACATATATTTTTATCAAACCTTTTCAAAGTACTTTCCACCAGCCTCTATACAAAGATTCATGCGCCTAAACCAGTTTTCAAAACACTTTTTCCAGTCCGCCGCAGACACCTCGTTTACAGCCTGCTCGAACGCAGCCAGCGCATCTTCCGGCGACGAAAATTGTATCCCTTTGAGCTGATTTTTTATTTTTGGGAATTAAAAGAAGTCACACGGTGCTAGATCAGGGCTGTAAGGAGGGTGACTCAGGAGTTTGACTGGCGTGCTGTCCAGGAAGTCCCTCGTTTTGAGTGCGGTGTGCGCAGGTGCATTGTCGTGGTGGAGCAGTAGCCCGCGGAGCCCTGTGTTTGGTCGCTTGTTGCTTATAACAGAGAAAACTTCTGGCAAACATTTGGTAGTATACCATTCGGCATTAATGCTTCTTTGATCCCGTAAGGGAATTGATACCAAGTGGCCAGTCAAATTAAAAAAGCTAGCGATCAAAATCTTACCCCCGCTTCTAGATCGCTTCACTTTGGTAGGCGTTGGCTCATTTTGAAACACCCAAACAGTCGACTGGCGCTTGGTTTCTGGGTCGTATTGATAAATCCAGGACTCATCACCTGTAACGATGTCGTAAACACGCCGAGACGAGCCTGCTTCAAATTTGTTAAGCATATCACGGCACCATTCCACCCGGGCCTGCTTCTGAGCATCGGTGAGGTTGTGCGGCACCCAGCGTGATACTATCCTCCTCACGCGAAGATGGCTGTGTAGAATCTCGTGAACGCTTCCCGATCCAATCTTCAATATGTGTTGAATCTCTTGATATGTAATTCGCCTATTGTCTTGGATTAAATTTTTCACTGCTAGCACGTTTTCTTCGGTAACAGCCGTCAAAGGGCGACCGCTTCTTTCGTCATCCCCCAAAGTTGGTCGACCGCGCTTGAATTCGTTATACCAACGATACACGGTTGACTTGGAAGGGCCTTCATCCATGAATGCCATTTGAAGTCTATCGTACGATTCATCCGGTTTCAGGCGACACTTGAAATCGTATAAAATCATAGCTCTAAAATGTTCCCGGCGCAGATCCATATTTCAGTGAGACACAATACTTTGAATTAACTCGCAAAAAATGTGGAGGGAAATTTTGAAATTGGAACTTACTTATTTTTACTTATAAATAATCATATTTTCGAAAAACATTATAACTGGCCAGTCTCCCATATATAAAAACTTTTTTTCGCAATACTTTCTGAGGGGCCTGGTATCAGCAATAAAATGGGAAATATAACCAAAACATTTGGTTATATCATTATTAGCTTTTAAGCTTTCACAACTGCTTCTTCTCATAGTCTGTCATGATAACCACGCTTGCTGGTTAAATTTTTACATAAAAAGGGATTTAGCGATTAATTTTAGTCGCCTTATAATATCCACGAGGAGACGGGTGCGGCATATATTCAATATCTACGAGGAGAGGAGAGTGGCATAGATTCAATACCCACGAGGAGAGGCGTGAGGCATATATTCAATAGCCACGAGGAGAGGAGAGTGGCATAAATTTAATACCCACAAGGAGAGCTACCTCGGCGAACGTATCGCGATCAAATCGCGGACGTTCTCAAAAAATGCCAGGTTAAGAGTTCTCTAAACCGACGAGCATGCATGACGAGGTTAAGGTGGTGGAGGTGGACATAGATGAAGCGAAAGCGGTGTGCCAGGATCGTAGCAGGTGGAAATCCATAGTCTCTGCCTACCCCAATGGGAAACAGGCGTGATAATATTTACAAGGAGATGGGAGTGGAGTGGCATAACCCATGAAGAGAGGAGAGTGGCATATTTATATTTTTCGCTGGGCTTCAATTTACTCTTGTACATCACCATATTATATCTTTACAAATCCATTTTCCATGCATGATTATGATTTAACCATTTGCAGCTTTGGATGTATCCGGTTCAATTTTAGGAAGATTAACTATCAGACAAGTTTATTGACCTCCATCCCTTTATGTCTGATCCCATCTTAAGTGGAAAATCAAAACTTGGCGCATCGTACAAAAAGCCGCTACAGCGCTCCAATGAGAGATGAATGAGGAAGCGATTTACGGGCTTCCATTCATAACTGCAATAAATGAGTTTTTACGATCGCTTTAATGGTCAACGCTTAATAAGCTGAGTTTTACATTTTAATTACTTCGTCGACAGTTCGACGGGAATAGATATTATCACTTTTCTGCTAGTAATGTTTGTTTAAGATTATGTGTTTCATCATAAAATTAATTATTATGTTAATCATATTTTTTTGTAAAATGGTAACTTACAATGGATGTTTTTTTTTTTTAGATTTATTAATCATAAATTTTCTAAATGGGTTATAAAAAACCGGCCAAGTGCGAGTCGGACTCGCGCAGTAAGGGTTCCGTACCATCCAAGGACCTGATACCCCGTAGAAACTGATTTAATGTACGAGAGTTTATCAAAAGATATCAACGATTATACGCGAAATGTGAATTTTTACATCTTTTCTTACGTAGGTACCACCACATATGTCTACGTTCGCCATATTTTTAGTATTTGTTGCTAAACTACATAGTATCCACTATAATCAGACCAAGTTTGACGCTGGTATGTATTACCGTTTACAAGATAGAACAGGAACAAAACGTTGAAAAAAATGCGTGTTTTTTGAGGTTTCTTGTATGGCCCTTTGGTTTTAGATTTTTTTATTTTTAGTATTTTTTGTGATGTAATGTACCCCATAGTAAAACATATTCTGAGAAAATTTCAACCAGCTACCTATTATCATTCAAAAGATACAGTCCTGTGACAGACAGACAGACGGACGGACGGACGGACGGATGGACGGACGGACGGACAGACAGCGTAGCGAGAGTAATAGGGTCCCGTTTGCCACCGTTCGGGTACGGAACCCTAAAAATAGCCATAACAATTTATTATTAGGTGTTTTTTTATGATGATTGGAACATGAGTAGATACTTAATTATGCTTCTACTGGGGTATTAATGCCTTTAACTCAGCCGGCTGGCTTGTCGACTGCCAACACGACTGCCAACTTGTCGCTATAACCCGCTACCGCAATGTCAACAGTGGTCAGCGTTCATTGCGGTGGCTTGGGATGAAGAGACACAGATAAAATACAGTTTAGTGATAAATATATTAAAATTCATGTTTATTTTCTAAACAATAATCGTACAAAAATCTAAACTGCAACTAAAATCATGCTTAATATCTAAAATGGACTAAGCGTAGTTTATAGAATTTAATCAATTTTCCGTTCTAAAAGCAACAATATCTGCGGCTTAAATACGAGTTGATGAAAACGTGTTACCGCAATGTCATCGTGGCGCTTACAAGCGGTCAGTGCGGTGACCGCTTGGGATGAAGCGACTGATAACGGCCGAGGCTTTAAATAGGAAACATAATTAAAGTTGAGTTCTAATTTCAATAATAATTAAGAATGAAATCGCAGGAAATGACACGTTGAAATTTAACTTTTAACTAAGAACTAACTGTTTTGCTGACAATTTTGCTGGAATATTTTTTCTGTGAAAGAGCTTAAAACCTGTGGGAGGGTCTACTTTGCTGTAGGATCTATGATCCAGTATACATATATACTAAAACAGTACTGAGTAAAAAAAACAGTACCTACTGATAAAGAAACAGAATTGAGAAAGGCTTCATTTTAATTGAGTAATTAGACTCGGCATCAAGTTAAGTTTATGTCAGCCGTTGGGTATCATCATCATTATTTCAGCCGAAAAACGTCCACTGTTGGACATAGACCTCAGCCAAGCATCGCCACAACGGCTGGTCCTGCGCTTTCCGCATCCAGCTGATTCCCGCGACTGGTCGACCTTGTGGGGGGCTACCCACGCTGCGCTTTCCAGCCGTTGGTACTAAAAGTTAATATACAAGGTGTAAATAAAATAACTGAAAACCTCTTAAGTTCGTTGTACATCTTTTAATACGGGACCAATCCAGAAATCACGAAAAAAATTGCTGTTGTCACATTTTGTCGAGTTATGCGAACATAAATGTATGGAGCAGCTAATTTTGTTTTCATGATTTCAGAGCTGGTCCTATAGTAAAAATTGTTCATAATGATGAATACAATGAGCCCTTAATATGTTTCCAGTTATTCCAATTACACCTTGTATGTGGATATTTATATCTACTGCGGTTGTCTACATTCTGGTTTCCACTTTAATTTAAGCCAGACTTTTTTCATAACACTGGAAATGGTACGTAAAAATAACATTCGATAAATAGCATTGTTGCTATTTATAAACCCTTAATAAAATTATGAGCTCCTCGCGTTACTAAAGTCAAAAATTAGTTAGATATACCCATAGACATAGTAATAATATAGACGAAGTTCTGCGAACAATCATAGTGAAGCCAACAAAATCGCGCTCCTCACGCACATTAAAAAAGCTCGCACTTAAAAGTTAGAACTTGTAATATTTTAACACAACTATTGTCAATAGATATCAGTATTTGATATTATTTTTAGTTCGATACCTTTAACCGTTCTCATTAAAACCGGGGTTGCTTTCAGCATCTAAGAAATACTGAAAATTATCAGTATGGACATGTGATGAGGAAAAATGAGGAATATGTTACGAGGAAAGTTTTAAGTATGAATGTGGATGGCTATAACAAAAGATCCAGACCGAAGAAAACATGGATGGATTGTGTGAAAGATGATATGAATAGAAAGAAAGTGAACACGGAGATGACGGCTGATAGAGATATAAGGAAGAAAAATATATGCTGCGCCGACCCCAAATAAATTGGGATAAGGGCAGGAGGATGATGATGATGGTATCGTAATCTGCTCTGTTGGATAACGAGTTGAACAAAAGTTTCCAGGACGTCACCGCATTATCACCGCGCGTTTACAAACGGTCAGGTCGTCGGTGGCTTTGGATGCAGCTACACAGATAAAAGCCAAGGCTTAAATGGTTAAATAAACAAGGGACGTCATTAAAGAAGCAATTTTTTTTACAATAATGATGAATACAAACACTCTGATTATGGAAATTTAATGTTGAAACTGCTTTCTATAAAAATAACGGTTGCTGTTAATGGTCATAATAAACTAACCGTTTCACTTTCAATGGCAGAATTTTAAGTAGAAACAAGCTTTATTTATAAATTAAATTCGGAATTTTAGCTTATCTGTGACAGCTACTAATCTATTACATGGAAAAGTCAATGATGTACATAGACGCACTCCTCCTGGGGTAGGCGGAGCCAGTGTCGGACTCTTACCGACTAAAACCACCACGGTGTTCCTTCAACTACCTCAGCCGGGGGCGTGGGAACCCGTTAGTATTCACACAACCACCCCCGTCAGGTCCTGGCCCACCACAAGCAGGCGATCCCCTTCTCCCGCTGCAGCCCAACGTTGGTCGCACCCTCCTAGGCGGCGAACACGGAACACTACACGCCACCTAACCTCAAGGGCCTTTACCAGCTATGCCAGCTGCGCCAACTACGCCAGCTACGCTAGCTGCTGGTCGGGCAGCAGACTACCCCGAGTCTGCTGCTCGCAGGCCTCATCCTCCCATAATTTTTATAGAGGTTTTCTTCGTCGAGGTCTGGGCGGTAAAACCAAGACCCTCGGTCCCAAGAGGCGCGAGATCACTACTCAGCGGGCACTCCTGGGGTTACGAGATCGACGGGGGCAGGGAAGGCCAGTCCCCCCGCTGCCTGTCCAGTGGCAGGGTGAGTGCACACCGGGCTCACCCCTGCTCCTCCACTGTGCCCTCTGCTGGCATCAGAGGGGCACGTGGAGCAACTCTCCATTGGCCCACATGGGGCGCCTCCCGTACCAGAATATTCGCCACAGGCAAAAGATCCCCCGAAGGTTACTCCCTTGAAAGGATTCCATTACCTGTACCCAGGATGCACTGGCCTAACAACTGCTGTTCCCTCCAGACGTGTCCAGAGGGACAAGCAGCCGTCAGACACACGTGGAGGTTTTCTGGCCAGCACCCCAAGCAAAATGACCTAGTATTTTTTTTAAAAAGAAGCAATATTCTTTGTGTTAAACAATAGCCTAGGCCGTAAATTAAATTCAATTACTTGTTCTGTCAAATTACGAGTTGAAGACAATGCGTCCCCGCAATGTCAGCGCGACCCTTACATGCGGTCAGTGCAGCGACAGTTTTGGATGAAGCGACCACAGACTACTAGGGGATACGAAGCGACACAGATAATGGTCGACGCATTGGAGGGTTGACTCTTTAGGTACAAAATAGCAAACATTTTTTCTAAATACCCAGACACGAATAGTGGATTACAACAATATATTTTGATAATAATTTCTTAGGTTTTCTCGATCGAGGTGATATAATCCGGTTAAAGTTGTTTTATTATAATGTATTTTGATTTTCTAAATCCTTAGGTATGAATTAACAATTGAACAAGTGTGAACCATTGACACGAAAGAAGAAGAAGAATTAACAATTTGATCAAATATAATAATATACTCGTAATTATACACGGTGAATTTTAGGTGGTTTTGGAAAAGAAAAGGTCATTGTACTCATCATTATGAAGAACTTTTACTACGAACCAACTCTGAAAATACGAAAAAAACGGCTGTTCCCTATATTTTGTCGATTTATATTAAAACAAATGTAGGAATCAGCTGTTTTTTTCGCGATTTCAGGATTGGTCTGATAGTAAAAAAAAATCATAATGATGAGTACCCCTTTTCGTTTACATAACCAAATCTATGTGGAGCCGTCTTCCGGTCAAGCAGAATACTTTGTGTTTCTTTTCTTTCTTTTTAAAGAAATCTCTATTTACCAGTTGCGTTCATATAAATTCATTACGAACGAGCATTGCGAACGAGTCAATATATTATTTATAACACTACACATAACATAACATTTCGCTAGTATATTATTTATAAAATAAATCACAATTTTTTTTAACTAAACCGCCCTTGCTGCTTACGAAATAAAGATGCTGCTAATGTCAAAGTGTTACCGCCGATGTGCGTCGACCGTACTATGGGTACTAGACAATGGTGAATGGATACAATACTTATATGTTTTTTTTTATAAACACATACTTATAATACATAAGAAACACCCAGACCAACACAATCACACGCACAAACACAAATATTTGTATCCTGTTGGAATAGAACCCGAACCACCAGACCACTGACGTAAATACAATCGATAGGTACAATCAATGTAGCAATCTTCACTGCAATATAATATTGAAATATATAGTGAAGCACACAAGAGAGACCCATACACGATCGCGTCAGTACCAGATATTGAAAGACTAGGTAATAAAAAATACATTATCTAAGCTTCTGGAAACGTTCGGCTAAAATAGCTTTTATTTGAAATGTGCCATTTACATTTTAAACCTTTCAGTTTCTTGGTGATAGTGCAGTTTATACCATGTCGACTTTTTTTGGCGCACTGTGCATTTGTTAATGCTTTGTCGGAGATTGAGGAAGCCTAGGTATGTCCAGTAGTGGACGTCTTTCGGCTGAAATGATGATGATGATGATGATGATGATGATGATGATGATTTTGATGATGATGATGATGATGATGATGATGATGATGAAGCAGAGTAGAAATAGTAGAGGCCTATATTTTTTATTGTTCACTGTGGACTCGAAGGAGAAATAAACAATATTATGTTTGAACGCTAAGTTAAAAAATTGTAGTAAACAACAAAAACCTACTATAAAGTCTAAAGTTATTTTCCTAATTTCAGTGTGAATGCATTTTGCATATTTAAAGGACCATTAGCACCTATCACGTTTGGACGCCGGAACCAACAGTTTTCATCTCAAACGCTCACACTTTGCCTCTCAAAGCGAATGTTAATGAACTGATAGTTGAACAGTCTCTTAAAACGTTCATTAATTCAGGTCTTTTTAGGGTTCCGTAACCTAAGGATACCAGCATAGCATAGAACAACTTTTACCATGGGACCAACCCTTAAATCAAGAAAAAAATATCAGCTGTTCTGTCTGTTCTAAATCATCGATATCGCTCGACAAAATGTAAGGATCAGCTGATTTTTTTTTCGCGATTTCAGGTTTTGTCCCATAGTAAGAGTTGTTCGATAGCATACACTGAATGAGCTCTTTAAATATGACCACGCATTTCTGATACATGTTGTAGAAAAAAAATCATTACTTAATTGTCACATACAAGGGACATAAAAGGAAAACAAAAAGAAAAAATATTTTGTTTTATAAAACATTGTGTGCCCCACGGCTGTGCCAAATAGGTCCAGTTCAGCATATGTCAGGTCACTAGCACCTGACATACTGATGAAAATAGTATAATAATTAAAAATGAGTGTGCTTTAGAGCACACGACTGAAGTAAAACTTCACTATCTTTATCTCCCTCAAAACTATTTATTTATTTATATTTATTTATATATGCTTTATTGTACACCATAAAAACATTACATTGTATATGCATTTAAACTTGTACAAATGGCGGCCTTATCGCGATCAGCGATTTCTTCCAGGCAACCATAGGATGGACAAGAATGAACTGTACAGAAAATGGGGTTGTCAGATGTGCAATTTCGATACATAATTTAATAATAAAATAAAATACTATACTACTACTATAAAATAACAACAAAAATATATTCTATAAATCCTAATACATAAATACTATACGCATATATACATATAAATAATTAGCAACGGTAAAGTAATTAAAAACGACCACATACAGGAGAAGAAACATGTTCATACCGACAAATAATGCTCCTTCACAAGCCTCTTAAACACTGGCAGCGATTGTGCTCTTCTAATAGGCACTGGCAATGCATTCCACAATCGAGCAGCCTGAACCGTAAAGGATTTGTCAAAAATGTTGTGGAATGCATTGGCATTTTCAGTCTTAAATTATTTGATGACCTAAGGAATAGCGTGTGAGTGTTGCAGAGGAATTCCAAACGTTTCTTCAGGTAAAGGGGAGTAGAAGGAGATAAAAGCACGTTATAAAGAAGATAAAGAATATGAGCATTCCGGCGAAGGCGAATAGGTTATAACTATCATAGACATATCATAACATATCATTCATAACATTCAATGAGAACAAAGAAATGGTGGCGCGGCGCGCGTACATTTGCCGGTGCTGTGTCGTGGCCGGCCTAGCGCGCGTCTCGTTCCCCGCGTCCCGCACTACCCCCTCCATTCGCCTCGCCCGATCAAACTTTTCATAACGTTTCGTAACGCTCTCGCCAGCTTACTCCCCAAGTCAAGCGTGCGTAAAGTTTTACTTCAATAAAATCATTATATAATAATAATACACTATAATTGATTAGATACCTATTATCAACGGTCTTGGAAAAACCTATGCCAGCTGCGGTTTGAAAAAATAAAACTAACTACACTGCTAATAAAGTATGCTTAACTTTCTCAGACCACTATGATACTTATGAAAGCGAAAAACTATCAGAAAATATTTTTTTATTCGAGGCCATGATTGAGAGTTACGACCGGTCAAAGAGCCGGCAATATTCTCAGTACTGGCCAAGCTATAACTTTCAATAGACATAAAATCTAATGTTATTATGAGATTACTTCTGTGCATGTAATCGAAGTTGTATCTTTTCAAGATCTGATGAGGGCATCTATTGACTCAGCCCGTAAACGAACTGCCTCCAGATTGCGGCTATTATACTCGACTCGGATAATGAGACAACTGGGGTCTTACTCCCGACTGGTTCGAGCCTTGAAACCAATCGAGCTATTTTCAATTCCTAGAGGAATGCAGTACGAATTGACACTATACCCGCGGCACGCAATGATGGCGTTTTTGACATTTTCCAATACTGTTGTGATACATTTCAAATTATTAACGATTGGGACAAGGTTAATTACATTGAGCAACTCCAACTAGCTATTATGAATAATATCTACTTAAAGTAAATAATGTATCAAATTCTTCAATAAACATAACGTCTAGCCATTTTGTTTAATCGCTATTTAATCAAATTTTCTATGGCATACATAAAAAAACAGTAGAAATAAACAGAATTTGAATTTGAATAATAGATTCGAAATTCGAAAAATTCTATTGCTGTAGCAGTGCATCACTATTGACAATAAAGTACCTACGGCAATAGGGAAGGTGTCAATTTTTTTTTCATTAGTTTTTATTAGAAATCTCGAAACAAGTTCAAGAAAAATAAGCAACAGTGAAAAAACCAATAAAATATTTAATAAAATGTCCGAGTTATAAGCGATTTAAATTTGTTCATTAGACAGAGACAGCACTATTGCAGAATGACGTCATTGTACAAAACCTTCATAGTAACTTGACATCTCTCTGAACAATGTCCATTTCGCACGACAAGGACAGAAAATGCCCCTTCCAAAAACTTAAAAAGCGTGTATCTCTCCCATTTTTTATGGATTTTGTTTATTCTTTCTACAATGTTGTCCTTTCTGTACCTTCTTTTAAATAATATTAAATTTTTGGTAATTTTTGACTGCAGTCAACTACCGGATTGTTCCATTATACGTAGCTGTCAATATTTACGGATCTTCATGAGCAGGCAAACGTCAAAAACGCCAACATAGCGTGCCACACCTATAACTCGAAATCAAATTCGATTGATACAGAATTCGATCCAGTCCATGAGTAAGGCCCGTGGCTGGTATCACACAAATAACTACATAATAGATGTCTGGACTTTAAAAGAAACTTTAATCCTCGTGTTTGTTTTGGTATTTCTTCTCAGGGTACACAGTAAAACACACACTATGAAATAGCGATGCCATCTAGTTTTTAACGGACATGTAAAAGTGATTTTTACATCCACTATTTCTAGTTATTTTTTTTTCATTTAATTTTTTTTTTTTTTTTCATTTCATTTGCGGTGCAGCCGCTCGCTCTCGCGCGTTCGTCCCAATTGCATACATTTCAGCCTGCCATTCAGATGAAAGGTAATTCATCTGAGGCATCCCTGCCTCAAATATCTGTGGATGTTAGGTATGATATCTGTGGTCGATATCCATCAAGGTGATCAAGTTTAACAGTTCTGTCTTGTTCGACTACTTAGAACAACAACTAAAGCACGACTAGTACCATAAACAAACTGTCAGGTGCGAAATTGCTTCTCTTGGCACACGTATTTATGACCACACAAATAATTTCATTTCTTAAAAAGCAGGCAGGACGAAATTTGAAGCCGATCTAGATGTACATCATCATCATCATTTCAGCCGAAAGATGTCCACTGCTGGACATAGGCCTCCCCCAAAGAGGGGAATATGCTATA
Source organism: Asteroscopus sphinx (assembly GCA_949699075.1). Lineage (NCBI taxonomy): Eukaryota > Metazoa > Arthropoda > Insecta > Lepidoptera > Noctuidae > Asteroscopus > Asteroscopus sphinx. The sequence goes on along the minus strand of OX453002.1, from coordinate 2,528,848 downwards.
ATCGCCACGCTGGGTTGGCAATTGTTGGTTAAGTAAATACTCAAAGAACGCTGCTGCCCATCCTCTGGTGAATCCGCTTTTCACGACACCCACGAGAAGAGATAGGGTGCTATTCTTTGTGTCCAGAACTACATGGAACGATGGAACTAGATATAAATAATTATGTAAACATAAAACATTAACTTGAAGAAACATATGAAAAATTCTCGTTTATTTATACCCTGAGTTTACAAACTTGACCAATAGACAAAAGATTTGTCTACAGAAGAATCGACAAAACTACATTGTATACAACCTTATCTGTCATTTTGTCTATTCTTTCGTAGACAAAACGCTACATTGCTCATGCTACGCCTACTGGCGTGAGAAATTTCCTCTATCACCACATCAGTACAAAAAAACATCGTAACAAATACAAGCTTTAAAAAGCCGCTCTAACCTCCAAGCTATTATCGTTCGCACTATCACGGGTAGGCACTACTTGCACAGGTCAAAACAGCCTACTACATTGTCGAGCCTGACCTTGCGAACATGTTAATATTACCACGCAATCTTGCAACGTACAGGGTCACCCTGAAAACGGCTGGTTCGTATATATCTTTAATGTTCATCTATTTTAAGTGAGTTCAACAAAAATATCAGAGTTGGCTCCATGCCAAGGGTGTAAGTGTTCCACCCTTGTAGGGTACAAGCCTTCTTGTCAAGGGCGCTATTGTAAACAGATTTAAATACTGTAACTTCACCACTGGCCATGCCGGCGCTTCATTTGGCGTATTTCTCTAAATATTAGAAAGAAAGAAAGAAAAATATTTATTTGACACAACTGAGACACATACAAAAGAAAGGATATACATGAACAAGAAATAGATATAGTGAAGAAGTAACAAAGCGAGGAAAAAGTCATTGACAGTCATGCGCCATGTGTGTCTCAAAATTGTGACAAATTGGTGTCCAGCTCAGCATATTGCCAGGTTATTAAACCTGACGCTGGTATTCTGCTGGATCCCTGTTGTGATGTAGGATGTCGAGCAAACTACACATTAGTAATAGTTAGTGAGTGTGTGTGTGTATTAAGAGTGTGATTATGAATAGAAATATATATATTAAGACGTATACGATAAATATATGTGAGTGACTAAAATATAATTAGATAATTTGTAAACAACGTAATGTGATACTCGATAAAATACTGCCAAATAACAAACCAATAATAGATTAAAGACATAAATAAATAATTTATCTCTGGTTCCGCAGCAGGGCATAGCGGCTAGTGATCAACGAGATATCGGGTGTTTCTTAAATGATGGACGCGTTAGTAATTGCATTGCCTAGTTTTTTTGTGCGTCAATGAGATACTCGCGTAGTTTGGTCGATACCAATTGAACTATGCAATGTATTATTGAAATAACTGAAAACCTCTTAAGGGGTCATTGTACTCACAGTATGAACAACTTTTATTATAGGACCAACCCAGAAATAACGAAAAAAATAACAGCTGATCCCTACATTTTGTCGATTTATGTGAACACCGATGTAAGGATCAGCTGATATTTTTTTCGCGATTTCAGGGTCGGGCCCATAGTAAAAGTTGTTCGTAATTATGAGTACAATGACCCCTCTTCGTTTTCGAAACGACAAAAATTTTTGCGTGTATACTATACACGCAAAAAATGTGATTAGTATAACGGTCAACCACATATCAATTTCTAAAACCATTATAATATGAACTCTCCTAATATGTAAATTTCATACAAGATAGGTTTTAATTAAACCGGTTTTACACCATCGATTTGCGCTTGACTGTACGTATAACAGCATAAAAGCGTGAATCTTGACGTGATAAAAATATAAAAACAGTTCACGTGTACATTTCGTAACAAACGTGAGTCTCATTCACTAAATCACAAAACTAAATCAGCGGCAGCGGTTGAAACTATGGCACAGTAAATTTATCTGTTATGTTTGGTGCGGGATAATTTGACAAACTATGTACATAATTAAGCCATAAATGTTAGGCAGGGTTGCCGTGTTATTACGACATTCATTTAGGTTAAAGCTGCGTACTAACCGCGAGCATTTGCTGAAATGTAAGGTGGGTACTGACCAATAACACGGGGCGTAATGTTACATGATACAAAGCGATCATTCGTACAGTCAGTACGTGGAAACGAGCATGAACATGCGAGCAATGAGTCGCTCCTTGCCCGTTTTGAGTGCTCCGACTGCTGTCGGTTTATTGGCGAATCGTATTACACGGTTTGGTTAAGTCAGTACGCCGCGACAAGTCGTCACGAGCGCACCACAGAGAAAATAATCACTTGGAGCGCACGTGCCACATGCATGAGAGAGAGAGAGAGAGACACACTGAGAGTGTCTTGCGAATCTGGAGCACGGTCGAGCAAAGATTACGAAAAGAGCATGTTACATGGATTTTAGTATACGGCGTAACGTAGCATGCTTGCTACGAATGATACATTAGGGCCTGTAACACTGGTTAGTACCCACCTTTACAATAAAAAACCGGCCAAGTGCGAGTCGGAGTAAGGGTTCCGTACCTCTCAACATGTCTATGTTTGTCTTATTTTTAGAATTTGTTGCAAAACTACATAATATGCACTTTAATCTAACCAAGTTTGACGCTGGTATGTATTACCGTTTTGAAGATAGAGCAGGAACAAAAACGTTGAAAAAAATGCATGTTTTTTGAGGTTTTTTGTATGGGGGTCCCCTTTGGTTTTAGACTTTTTTTTGTTTTTAGTATTTGTCGTGATACACCTCATAGCAACACATATTCTGAAAAAATTTCAACCGGTTACCTGTTACCGTTCAAAAGATACAGCCATGTGACAGACAGACGGACGGACGGACGGACGGACAGCGTAGCGAGTAATAGGGTCCCGTTTGGAACCCTTCGGGTACGGAACCCTAAAAACGAGTGTGCTTTAGAGCACACGACTGAAGTAAAACTTCACTAACTTATATCTCCCTCAATACTATTTCAATGAGAACAAAGGTATGGCGGCGCGGCGCGGTACATCTGCCGGCGCTGTGTCGTGGCCGGCCTAGCGCCGCCTCGTTCCCCGCGTCCTACACTACCCCCTCCGTTCACCTCGCCCAATCAAACTTTTCTTAACGTTTCGTAACGCTCTCGCCAGCTTACTCCCCAAGTCAAGCGTGCGTTTCGATGTTGAGCATTTCATTACAACTGTGCGTAAGCTCAACCTGCTCACCGGAAAGCTTTCGCTTTTGTAACCGCTTGGCATTGAGTATCGCTCGCTGTTAACATTAGAAAGTGCAAATATTTGCGCGTGTAACATTAATTAATTTTTTGGTGTTAGTTACAAGTGGTGCGTACTGTATTGCTCGGCTTAACCTGTTATTCTAGAAGTTGTAACATTCTAAGTCTGCTCACTGTAATGCTCGCCTCGACGTATTCACCGGTGTAATGCTCAAACTGGTGCTGTTACATTACACGCATATTTTCACGGTGAGTATGCTATTATAAAATAAAACATGAATAGAATAGAAGAATAGAATCTTTATTGGTGTGATTTTGGGTACAGAAGATCTCAATTCTAATATAGATACACATACATATTTTATGATCCACAAAATCTGGCAGTTGGCTTACACTCATGCATTATATTACAATTATTCAAAATTAACAAAATCATAATCAATGTCAAGTTTAAAAAATAATAATTAAAAGTAAATAAAATATAATTCTATGTCACGAAAAATATGCTAACACAAAATTCTCGCGATCTTGCGACGTTCGCGTATTCGCATTGTATTAGGACAACGCCTGAGTGTTAGGTTGATAGTGCAGCTGGCAGTGATCTCATATATTCTATCTATTTATTTGCACAAACTGTACAGAGGTAGCCTTAGGGTGGTAGGCGATATTTTTATCTTTTAACCTATGCTGTCCCAATTTTCAGGTCTTTATGCATTTTGCGTCAATGGTCAAGAAAAAATCGTAAGGTAACCTGCGCATCTCGTAGTGTGCAGGTTTTTCGAGATCTAAAAGCTTTTCGATGGTGTGTTTCTTAATCTATAAAACCCACACGACGCCCTGCTGTGGAACAGCAATTGGCAATATCGGAAACTCCTACTAATAGACGATAAACTATGCGTAATCCTGAAAGCGGGATTCATCATTCGCTTCATTGAGCATATGCCCCTTAATTAGAGTGCCACCATTCAGCGGCAAGCGCTGTTATCTCCCGCGTTCATTAGTCGGTGTTAATACAAGCTGAGTTTATAATCGTTTCGGAAACGAAAAATATAAACTCTATATTATCAATCAAATATATCAATTAAATTATAGAATCAATTGGTAATGAAATAAAACTTTAAAAAAAAATGGAACCGACGAAAACAGAAACTGAAAAGCGAAAAATAACTAAGTATGAGTCGGCGCCAAACAAACTTTTAACAAGCAAAGTGCGTGCAAGTTGCAACTGGCCGAGCGGAGAACGCATTTCTGGAAAGTGATTGTTTATCGTTGAAAATTTCTCACGTTGTATTTGATGTTACGTTGTTTTTATTATTTATTTAAAGTAATTTAATGATCTTAGCTGATTGTTTGTTTGGCGCCGACTCATAATTAGTGATTTTTCGCTTTTCAGTTTGTTTTCGTCGGTTCCATTTTTTGTTAAAAAGGTTTATTTTAATTTTTTTGTGGCTAAAATCTAGCTCCAGGTCTCCATTATGTTGAAGTGTCTAGAACTATATTTATGTGTGCCAAGTTTCAACAGAATCGGTAACAGGTAAGAATTCAGTGGGTGAACAAGCACTCATCCCCTGTTTTCCTACCTTTAGGACTGGATTTTGATTTTGAAATTTAAATAAAACCAACTTCGAGATATATTCTATCTATTAAAAAAAGAATCATCAAAATCGGACCACTCTGTAAAAAGTTATGCGTGGTCATACATAAAAATAAAAAAAGATTCGCGTCGAATTGAGAACTTCCTCCTTTTTTTCGTCGTTTAAAAATACAAAAAAAGCATGAATATTTTTTTACTATTTCATTTAAAAAAAGCACTTTTTCGAGTCAAATGGTAATAAGTGCTCATTCAGGGAATGCTAGCAAACAATACTTTTAGTACGGGGTCTACCCTGAATTCGCAAAAAATCAATCAACCCTTCCATTCATTTCAGTCGAGTAGGTGTTGCACTTTTCTATGAAACTGTTGATTTTTTTCACGATTTCAGGATTGTTACCATTTATTTATTTATTTATTAAAAGTTGTTTAATGCTATGAATGCCCTGAATGAGCTGTCCAAATATGACCACGCATTTAGATACACGTAAAGTATTTTTTTTAACCGTTTAACTCTAAGAAATTTTCACTTTTAGACTTAAATAGCAATAATTTAGATTGTGGGTATTTTTAACCGACTTCAAAAAAAGGAGGAGGTTATGTATTCCGCGGGTTTTTTTTTTTTTTTTTTTTTAATATTACCTAACAATTTTATCATTGATAAACACAGTTACTGTTTTTGGTTCCAGAACGACTAAAAACTCAGCACGTATAAAGCGATGTTAAAGGCATGTTTATGATTTAGTAGCTGTCGGAAAGGAATGTCCTCACGTGTTGTTAGTTTAGGGGCGCGAAGTTGGGATACTTTTACTTTCGCTCTTTTATTTTTTAACCGACTTCAAAAAAGGAGGAGGTTATGTATTCCGCGGGTTTTTTTTTTTTTTTTTTTCATGTATGTACACCGATTACTCCGAGATTTATGGGCCGATTTACGTGGTTGCTTTTTTATTTGGTAGAGGAAGCCCGCGCGGTGGTCCCATATAAATTTTATTGACTTAGGTTGAGCATTTTTCTAACCAGCTTCAATAAATCAGTTTATTTTAGCTTCGCTTATCTAGATGATCTGCTCATTGGTACGTTTTTCTGAGAATTCTTGGTCGATATGCGTGTTTTTTTTTCACTATAGTGATTGGAGGTTTGGAAGAACATGAGCGAGACTTTGCCCAGCAGTGGGATAGCAAAGGTTAATAAAAAATATATTCTCAAACTGGTTATATAAACATTTATGAATCAATCCTCGCAATTATCAACTAAAAAGTATGAAATAAAAACTTTTTAACAAAAAATAAAACCGCCTTCAAAAACCTTAACTAAAAACCCGCGGAATACATAACCTCCTCCTTTTTTTGAAGTCGGTTAAAAAGTAAAAAATAATCATTGTATGTATTTTAAAATCTTAACATAAACCAAAATTTTGAAGGCGGCGCGTGATTTTCATGTACGTTCACATAAACTGTTTTAATTTACTATAGATATTGCGCTCGACTGTACATTACATGACGCAAAGGGTCAATCACGCGCCGCCTTTAAAATTTTGGTTTATGTTAAGATTTTAATATACATACAATGATTATTTTTTACTTTTTAGTTAAGGCTTTTGAAGGCGGTTTTATTTTTTGTTAAAAAGTTTTTGTATTAGCTATTTAATGTACTTATCTTGAGTACTGAGAATATAGAAATATCCTGTATGTTAATGTTTAGTTAGGATTTAGTGTAGATTTTAGGTACAAGTAAACACTGAGAAATACCTTTATCACGAGCTTATCTAATTGAGTTTACCGATTTACGTGTTATTGAAATAACTGAAAACCTCTTAAGGGGTCATTGTACTCATCAGTACCAACAACTTTTACTATGGGACCATCCCTGAAATCGCGTAAAAAAATCTGCTGTTGTTGATGATGATGAAATGTTGGGAACACGTGATATTTTATTCGCAATTTGAAAAGAGTATATCCATGGAGTTTCTTGCCGGCTCTTCTCCATAGGACCAACTTTTTGGAACCGTGTAACTAGATTCATAATTAATTAACGTTTTGAAAGTGCACGTAAATGCTTATTCGAAATAAAAACTTTTGACTTTGATTTCATGGTTGGTCCCATAGTAAAAGTTGTTCATACTGATGAATACAATGACCTCTGAAAAGGTTTTCAGTTTATTTCAATTACACGTTGTGTACAATTATTTTTGTAGTTTATAATGTATCTTCTTGACTTTGGTATCGATATGCACACACAGTCCTATAAATAATTGGGACATTTTTACACAGCACCATTTTCCTACACTAAGCAGATCATCTCTCCGAAACTGTTCACTGCTGCATTGGAGGATGTCTTCAAGGTTCTGGACTGGAAGGGGCTAGGCATTAACATAAACGGCAAGTACATCACTCACCTTCGGTTTGCCGACGACATAGTAGTCATGGCTGAGACCATGGAGGACCTCGGTACAATGCTCGATGACCTCAGTAGAGCTTCTGATAGAGTGGGTCTTAAAATGAATATGGACAAGACAAAGGTTATGTCGAATTCCCATATAGCACCCATTCCCGTAAACATCGGAGAATCTACACTCGAAGTGGTTGACGATTATGTATACCTAGGACAAACTGTCCAGCTAGGTAAGTCCAACTTCGAGAAAGAGGTCAATCGTCGAATCCGACTCGGTTGGGCAGCGTTCGGGAAGCTACGCAATATCTTCTCGTCCAAAATACCGCAGTGTCTCAAGACGAAAGTCTTTGACCAGTGTGTGTTGCCAGTAATTACTTACGGTACTGAAACGTGGTCGCTCACAATGGGCCTGATAAGAAGGCTCAAAGTCACTCAAAGGGCAATGGAGAGGGCTATGCTCGGAGTGTCCCTGCGTGATCGAATCAGAAATGAGGAGATTCGCAGGAGAACGAAAGTAACCGACATAGCCCGAAGAATTGCCAAACTTAAGTGGCAGTGGGCGGGGCACATTGCTCGCAGAACGGATGGCCGATGGGGCAGTAAAGTTCTGGAGTGGCGACCGCGTACTGGAAGGCGCAGCGTGGGTAGGCCCCCCACAAGGTGGACCGACGACCTGGTGAAGGTCGCGGGAATCCGCTAGATGCGGAAGGCACAGAACCGGTCGTTGTGGCGATGCTTGGGGGAGGCCTATGTCTAGCAGTGGACGTCTTTTAGCTGAAATGATGATGATGATGAAGCAGATCATAAACTATGGGTACTAGACACTGGATATAATACTTATATACTTTTTTTGTAAATAAATAATTTTAATACATAAGAAACATCCAGACCAACACTTATCATCACACAAATATTTGTGTCCTGTGGGAATCGAACCCACAACCTCGTTAGTCGGGTATAAATGCCTCAATGCAGTTGCATGAAGAGAATTTCGTGTAGTTGCGTTATACCTAGTTACGTTGCGTTATGGCAGCTGCAAAATTTGGGGCGTTCTCGTGGGTCATCCACCAAGGCAAGAGTAGGTACATGGCGGAGTTTTTAGTAGGTGCGAGCCCCACATAACCACACTACTTCCCCGGGTGGCGTGTCATGCGATAAGCATTTTCTCGGCCTCAAAAAAGCTACAAAGTCTGGCGAGTAGGTAGCTTGCCGGCCCCTTACGCGCAAGTGCCAAATGGTTCCTTTGTGACTTGTGTTGTTGACTGCTGATTGTCATATAGTCGACCGCACGTTAATGGTAGCAGTCTGACCTTGGCTGCGTCTTTATTTCGTCAGCAGTAAGGGTGGCTTTCGTTATTCAAGTGTTACCACTGACGGTAAACCGACCGTATCTGTGAATGCAACTAAGCATTTTGATGCTATTCTGTGCCCGGCGACTTTTTGCCGCTATGGCGCATCATAATCATAATCAGACGTTTATTTGCTAGAAATACAATAATAGTATAAAGGTAAGATCTTATAGCCTAGATGTCACTGTATTCTGCCTGCAAGCAAGCGTGCAAATTTTATTTTACATTGTTATTATTCATTTATTCTTATTTTTTAACTTTTACTGTTATTAAATTATTATTACAATTATATACTATTATAACACATTCATTTACTATTATTGATAATATTCTTCGAACTAATTACAATTTTCTATGTTCCACTTGAAGGAATCCTTGATGTTCCATACATTCCTTAATACTGTAGAAACAACATTTTTGAAGCCACTCTGTTAATTTTGTTTTAAACACATTACATCTGAAAGGACCTTAGGGTTGGCTTCTTACTTCCAATCTAACGATGACGCGGCTGAATACCCGTATACTCGTATAGGTCTACCTAACCTGTTGATACTCCATCATTCATACTTAATAACTACATCAACAAATGGATTGTAAAATAAACTGTCAGACAGTCAATAGTCATAAAACCAAATACATTTATTTTGGAAACAATTAAAGCTTTTGGTAAACATTAAGTTTAAACCATAATCCTAAGCAATGTGAGCAGTGTTTTTTACAAGATTTATCAATATTTTGCCAATATATATATATATATACACATAATAGCGTCAAACTTGGTCTGATTATAGTGCATCCTATGTAATTTAGCAATAAATACTTAAAATACTGAACATAGACATAATAATATGTGGTGGTAACTGCTTAAGAAAGAGATGCAATAATTCATATTTCGCGCACGGGCGTTGATGTCTTTTGACGAACTCTTGTAAATTAAATTCATCAGGTCGATGGGTGATACGGAACCCTTACTGCGTCAGTCCAACTCACACTTGGCTGGTTTTTTGTATACTGGAACGGCGAAGAGAGCTAAAGGTCCACCTAATGTTAAGCGCTAGCTTTGTCCATAACAACTGCAATACCACCTAGGCTATTGCCTAAATGGTACAGCAAGTCGGTCCCCCAAACTGAGACATGAAGATAGAAAGTCTCTATTCATGTGATTGTAATTCCACCTGCACCCGTACCCTTTGCAACAGAACACAGTAATTCAAGCATCACTGTTTGGTGGCAGAAGTAGATACTCCTAGGACGTGCTCCTTCACAAGGAGCTGTACTACTCCTAAAATGTACATCAATATTGAGTAAAAGCCTACCTAGTACCTGAAGCTGACCCATGGGAGTCTAATATAAAAAGCTATGAAGACTGTTCCATCATTGTTAATTAAATAATGGTCTTAGCATGGAGAAGGCTATGCTCGGAGTGTCCCTGCGTGATCGAATCAAAAATGAGGAGATTCGCAGGAGTACGAAAGTAACCGGCATAGCCCGAAGAATTGCCAAACTTAAGTGACAGTGGGCGGGGCACATTGCTCGCAGAACGGATGGCCGATGGGGTGGTAAAGTTCTGGAGTGGCGACCGTGTACTGGAAGGCGCAACGTGGATAGACCCCCCACAAGGTGGACCGACGACCTGGTGAATGTCGCTGGATGCGGAAAGCGCAGGACCGGTCGTTGTGGCGATCCTTGGGGGAGGCCAATGTCCAGCAGTGGACGTCTTTTGGCTGAAGTGATGATGATGATGAAATTGTGGTCATATTTAACCAATAATCGGCTATTAATTTTCATATTACACTATTTATCAAACGAAACTAATTGATAAGTTCTTGTGATGAATACCTCTCCTTCTCTTATTAATTCTTTCCACCTACTTCGGTAAGGCTACCCTTTCAAACTTGCAGTCTAACGGGCAAGCATTCAACAAGTTAACTAACAATGATGGATGGCTTAACTTATAGCCTCGTGACCCCAGAGAATTGGCTCACCTTTTCCCTATAGTGACTAAGGGAATAATAACAGGTAGTTGTCTATCTACCTGGTCTGATAGGTTTTTGTAATGAATAGGATAAAATATAGACGAAGGGCTGCGAACAATCATACTGAAGCCCGAAAAAACTATGCTTCTTCATGTAAAACCAACGCTCACGCACACACCATGCACCTGAAGGATATTTGCTTTCGCGGTGCTTACTGGACGATGCCGCGACATGTGTACTGAGAGGGGTGAGCACGGGTTGAGGTGAATGTATGTGCGTAAGCACTGGTTGTACACGAAGGAAACAAACAACAACAATACATTTTTCTTTCTTTCTTTCTTTCAAGGAGCAAAGTTTTTTTTTTTGGCTTCACTAGATTGTTCGCGCAGCACTTCGTCTAAGGATGGCGAGAGCTAAAAGCCTACCTGATATTAAGCGGTTACCTTTGCCCATAAGATTCAAATTCGTATCATTTATTTCTCAAATGGGATGTTAAAATCACTTTTGCTAGTCGGTATAACAACTGCAACAACACCTAAACGGGATAGATATTGCCTAAATCGCGTCCGCCGTCTTGAGACATGAAGGTGGAAAGTCTCGTGTGATTGTAATTTCTTCGGCACCTGTGTCCTTCACACTGGAACACAAGCATCAGCTTGCATTGCTGTTTGGCGGCAGAAATAGGTACGGTACGTAGGTGGTAGACACCTGGTGATTCTTTATATGCTTTGATACTACTTTGTGACAACGTCAGTGGTCTAGTGGTTCGAGGGTCGGACTGTTGATCACGAGGTCGTGGGTTCGATTCCCACAGGACACAAATATTTGTGTGATGAACAACAAGTGTTTGTGTTGGTCTGGGTGTTTCTTATGTATTATAAGTATGTATTTAAAAAAAAAAGTATATAAGTATTATATCCATTGTTTAGTACCCATAGCACAAGCTCTGCTTAGTTTGGGACTAGATGGTGCTGTGTAAAAATGTCCCAAAGATATTTATTTTATTTATTTATTTATACTGATCTACCAGGCTAGGTGCGGAGAATACTATACATATACATACGTATTATCACGCCTGTTTCCCATTGGTGTATGCTGAGACTATGGATTTATTCCCACTACGATCCATGACACACCTTCGCTTCATCCACGTTCATTAACCTCGTCAAGCAAACTCGCTTAGAGTGCTGTTAACCTGGCCATTTTTAGGGTTCCGTAGTTCTACAAGGAACCCTTATAGTTTCGTCATGTCCGTCCGTCTGTCCGTCTGTCCGTCTGTCCTAATCCTTTACAGCTTAATAACTTCTACAGTTATAAACATAAGTAAATGAAATTTTGTTAAAAAAATCGATCTCAATTTTAAAAGAATAAAAAAATCTTAATAACGTATTTTAGGGGTGGCGCCCATACATGTGAAATGGGTATGAAAATTAATTTTTCGCTGCACCCCCTCGTGTGGGGTATCATTGAATAGGTCTACTAAAATGAAGGTAATGTTTCATACATTACTTTTTTATCAGGTGTACCATCTGCGAAATATAGCCAACCAAACTGGCTTACAATGTGTCCCCCCCCTGCCATTTCCAAACTATGCAACGTAGAAACTTGTAATCTTCCACGTTGATAGACTTTTATAAAAACTCTCTTTTAAAATTATTTCGAGTATAATGTGATTATAAATTTTTGAGTTATAGTGAGAAAACTGAAAAATACTTAAGACGTCCTAGTTCATAGGTCATTGACCTTAGATAAAAATGATTTTTGCAAATAATGCTCCTTTCGTTACTTTCTATTTAAAAAAATCACAAAAAGAAACTTTGTGTTATATTAATAACACAAAGTTTTAAAACTAAAATAGCAACCAGAAGGTCCTAGGGTTATAGGGTTCCTTAAGTATAAGGAACCCTATAATACTGAGCATGGCCCGACATGCTCTTGGCCGGTTTTTTGAGGATCTTTGTGATTAAGTTGCGGTACGTTCACAGCGAAGCGATGCTTCTACGCATTTGCAAGCGCGGATAGAACGATAATAAGCAATATCTGCATGCCGAGCGGGTTTACATCTATACACAACTACTTAATCATTCACTTTTTAACCCCCTACACAAAGAGAGGGGTGTTATTTGCTTAACGTGTGTATCTGCCTGTGGCATCGTAGCTCCCAAACGGTTGAACCGATTATGATTTCTTTTTTTTTCTGTTTGAAAGGTGACTTAATTTAGTGTTTTTGGTAATGATTTAAGATAATCTGTTCAGCGTTTTGAAGATCATCAGCACTTTTGTAGTTGATGAAGTGATGAAGGAATGTGAGCAACTTCCACAGGTCTAATCGATTCGAAATTTGGTATCCGGTTACTTCAATGATATTGCAAGAACATGGGAACCAGGTGATCTTGCAGTACACCTGGAATCTGCTGGATAGCCCAACTACAAGGGTACCCAACTCCTGACCAACTTGCAGCTTAGGTATCGTATTTTGACTCATTGGAATAGTTTCAATTAATTGGTTATACATAGATGGTGATCAGGTTCCGATGATGGGAGCAGGAACGAGAAATGAGGATAAATTGGTGAGGGATTGTATTTTTAGTATTTTGGAAAAAGAGATAAGGTCTTTGCAAGCCTCTTATGGCACTGCGACCTAAAAGATCTATTGTAACGCCTCTAATAATAGACTACAGCACCTCCCCAAGCCACAGGCCAACCATAAAGTCGATTATTGCCTTGGGGTTTGAGGATCTGATCTCATCAGGTGGGATTGTGTGGCATCCAAGATGCTGACTTCTAATGTGGTGCACTGCATCACATTCGCATAGGATATGAATGGACGTTTCATCCTTCTCGCGAAAAAATCTAATCGAAAACTGTGGTATCTGTGAGGCCCATCCTGTGTAGATGTTTGTTCAGTTTGCAGTGCCCTGTGAGGGTTCTAGTCAGGATCCTCATGTGGTTCCTGTTAAGCGAAAGCGCTTCTTTCGTAAATCTTTTCCTGAAGCCTACTAGAAGCGCTTTCGAGTGTTCTTGGCCTGGGGATTTTTCCCAAAGTCTAATGCTTTGATGAGTTCCTCAGTCCTTAAGATTAGCTGTGGTGGTGCATTTTGGAACCCCACAGATTGGTTTTGGCCCTGGGATTGTAACTTATTTTACTCGTTCAAATGATGTGAAAAAATGAATGAGTGAATGGGTCGTGTTGGGGGTTTGAACAAAATTACACTTGTTACACAATGTCACTGCTACGTCGCGTAAACGCAGACCCACTCTTATAATAATTATAGAAAATTGTAACAAACATTATGGGTGCAAGCTTGAATAAAGAAACATTCTTTGTGGTCTAAGTTAGCAGCCCGTGTTAACCAGTGACCGTTTTAATTGTACCACAGACTTGTGCTAACGTACTTGTACTTTACGTGTGTGCGTGAAAACTTTCAACACAGAGTCACAGAGTTGCAATCTAGCGAAGTTACTTGTGTGCCGAAGTTACGAACTTACAATATTGTATACTAGACGGATAAGCCCAAATTTACTTAAGAGGGAAACGCTTAAATGCAGGGGATGTTAGGGGAGCTTGAAGATGCTTGTAGGATAATTTTATATCGCCAAGTAAGATATAAATAAGCCAACTTCAGCGACATAATGTGACGGAAGGGTTTATGTCATTTTAGTTTAGGTGATTATTATTATTATTATACTTTATTGTACACACAAATACACATTCATATTACAATAGGAAAGCTTATGTACATCGGCGAGCTTAACTCAAAAATGAGTTTTCTTACAGCAAACCTTAGATCGATAGAGAGATGTTGATATATTATTAGAGGATAAAAACAAGTGTACAACAGAATAACAAAAAATTTGACTACATAACTGATGTTTATCTATGTAATCTAAAGATTGATGATAAAGTGTGGAACAGTTACTTTATTTATATAGACTTATGTCACAGAATATCTAATAGTACTAACGTACCGAATGGCCACTCACCGCGGGCCAGTTTAAGATTCCTCGCCCGCACCCCGCTCGCACCGCAGTTTGACAGCAATTGGACTGCAAGATTGCAATGGATGTCGCTAATGGAATGGATCGCTAGTCGCTATACAAGCACTCCATCTCTGAGAACTGAGAACGCTTCGATAGTCAGCATTACGAGTGACGACTGCCGTGAGCATCGCTAACCTACACGTGTGTGTGCGTTCGTATACAGACGGAATCTTGAGTATCTACATATTCAAGATTCCGTACGAACGCTACGAACGCTTTTGAAGCGTTCGTAGCTTTTGAAATGTCAGGAAAACCAATTTAAATAATATACGCGATGTAATCCGGTTAAACTTGTTTTATTATAATGTGTATAATGATCGCGAAAACCAAAAAAAAATTTATACGCTATATTTATTGAAGAATATATTTTTATATAATTATTATTATTTTATTAAATTATATAAACCTAATAATGACTTATAATTTCATAACATTAAGAAAAAAAACATGCTGTACTTTTGTAAGCAATTTGCTATTGTGAAGTAATATAAATTAGTTGAGGGTACATGGGAATTTTTGCATGGGGCGAGCGAGCGCGATGCGTCGTGTTCACCCACCCACATCTTGTTGTAATGAATGTCGACGGACCAAGCGGTGTACAGAAAAACCTAAACTGGTTTATGTTCTACACTGTATCTGCCGGATGTATGTATTTTTTTTGTGGAAAAAAGAATAATAATTACGTGTACATTCTACCATATTCTTGTACTTAATTCATCTATTCATGCCGCGAATGTACAAAGCAATAAAAGGGTCACCAAGCAATAGAAAAAAAGCAGTGTCAGTGGTCTAAATCTCGTCGTCTCTTTAAAAACTAATTCTTACTAAAAAAATTCGAACACAAATAGAGTTTATTAACATTTGTCATTTTATGCGTGGAATATTTTCGCGCCGACCGACGGAAGGAGAATATTAATCATGTTAAGAAAAGATTCTTTAACGAACCGGCCACGGTTTCTCAGAATTTGGCATCTCATCTAGTTTTGGAATTAAAGAATTGGAATCGAGATAAAATTTACAGTTAATTAGTTTTTAAGTTTATCAATAACCAAGCCTTCAGGATCAAAGGTCATATTTTCGAATAAGTACAATGGATTTGTAGAACTACTTTATTAAGAATAAGAATAAGAATAATCTTTATTTTCTAAATAGTTTACAGGTTTACAATTCGCATAAAGCTAGTTTTACAAACTTTACTTATATCTATGGTAGAGCACCTGTTACAGATAGTTTCAAAGACTTCCTGCACTAGGCTAGGCCTGTATCGCAGGGAGCTTAATTTATTTTTCCTGAATTCACAACTAATAATACCTATTGTGCATTAAAAAAAAAAGATTATATGGTATGAAAGAGCATGTTGAGCATGCATAAACTTAGAAATAGGATATAAAGAAAGAAAGAAAGAAAAATAGTTTATTGTCACAGTTTACGACGCGCAACATTTAAAACACAGTGATAAACACAAGCAAGCAACTTATAGGTGGGGTTACATAGAAAGTAAAAACAAAAGACACATAGGTAAAAAATTAAGAAGGGACAGTCGATACAAAATATAAGAAAAGTATAGTTGACCGCATGACAGTGGCAACACCCGAGTCTGAAAAATAATAATAATAATATATAATAATATAGTTCGAACTTAAAAGTAGCTACTTATGTATCTAATGTTACATAATGAACTCAAAAAACATATAATCATAATATAATATTTATTATGTTTATTACTATAAAATGTGAGATCATGTTAAACTTCTAAGGTATAATGTAAGTGTTTATTACTTAACTAGTTGACGTCCACGGCTTCTCCTCCATGGTACGTCGATGAAAAGTATTCTATATGTTAATCCAAGACATGGTATATTTGTGTGCTAAATTTCATCCAAATCTGTCTATCCGTTTCAGCGTGATTGTAGGACGAACAAACAAACATCCATATTTTCGCATTTATCATAAATTTTATTTTATTTTTTGTTTTATTCTTTATGCACAACTGGGTACAAATGCGGTCTTAGCGCCATAGGCGTTCTCTACCAGACAACCTTAAGGTAATACAGAGACAAAGAATAAGGTAGATGTACCAGTAAAGTAGTAAAATATGTTTCGTAAATTATCAATAAGTAAGATTTAAAAAAAAATACCGGCCAAGAGCATGTCGGGCCATGCTCAGTATTATAGGGTTCCTTAAGTAGGTGTTACAAACAAATCAAATCGAATATTAATCACGGCTATTTTATTTTTTGCAATAGACGGCAGCATTGGCGACTCAGAGAGTGATGTCAGTAGCCGCTAGATGGCGCTATACAGTGCCAAATGTAACACACGGCACTTGACGCCAGCATTGGCGACCCAGAGAGTGTTGTACGACGCCGCTAGATGGCGCCAAATTTAAGAAATGTGTCGTCAACATAACACAAAGTTACTTTTTGTGATTTTTTCAAATAGAAAGTAGCTAAAGGAGCATTATTTGCTATGATCATTTTTCTCTAAGGTCAATGACCTTTGAACTAGGACGTTTTAAGTATTTTTCAGTTTTCTGTCTATAACTCAAAAAATTATAATCACATTATACTCGAAATAATTTTAAAAGAGAGTTTTCACAAAGGTCTATCAATGTGGAAGATAATAAGTTTCTACGTTGCATAGTTTAGAAATGGCAGGGGGGGGGACACATTGCAAGCCACTTTGGCGGGCTATATTTCGCAGTTGGTACACCTGATAAAAAAGTGGTGTATGAAACATTACCTTCATTTTAGTAGACCTATTCAATGATACCCCACACGAGGGGGTGCAGCGAAAAATTTTTTTTTTTCCCCATTTCACATGTATGGGTGCCACCCCTCAAGAACGTAAAAACTATTTTTTTATTCTTTTAAAATTGAGATCTATATGCAGACTATTTTATAACAAAATTTCATTTACTTATGTTTATAACTGTAGAAGTAATTAAGCTGTAAAGGATTAGGACAGACGGACAGACGGACAGACGGACAGACGGATAGACGGACAGACGGACAGACGGACAGACGGACGGACATGACGAAACTATAAGGGTTCCTTGTAGGACTTCGGAACCCTAAAAAATTAACAACACATTAACTACAACCCTATTCTGTACCAATTATGTTTACTGAATCGCAATTATTTTTATAAACTTGCCATTAGACATATACCATAACAATTATAATTATTTTTTTTACCATCCATGGTTAAATAAGGCTTAAAAAATACCGCAAAACGAACTACTAATCAGACTACAGATTGAAATGGCGGCACGATAATGATGTCACGATTCGCGAAAACGAAAAAGATATCATATATTTTTCTATTTCTGGAATTCAATTTTTTATGCCGTGCTATTTGACCTGAATAACCCCGAAATATTCTATTATTTTTCCATTTATTTAACTTACTAGCTTATTTGATACCATTTTAAATATTTTTAAAACAAAAACACAAAAAAAATAGTAGCCCACCGGCATCGGAAACAGGATCCAAGGTACCGGTGGTCATGGCCTCAGAGAGAGGAACCTCCTCACGATACGCGCCGTGTCAAGAAGTACCGCTTTCTGCATCAAGCCCTTGACCCAGCCACTCAACGAGAGCCTCTGTAGGTGTTGGTCGAGGCTCTTTGCAATAATTCCATTTGCTGTTACGACAATCGGCACGATGACTGCTGAGTCAACATCCCACATGTAGTCAACCTCGTGTGCCAAGTCAAGATATTTTATTTCTTTATCTTTTTCGGCCTTCCTATTATTATAATTATGTTTATTATATGCGTTTGGGAAGCTACGCAGATTCTTCTTGTCCAAAATAACGCAGTCTCAAGACGAAAGTATTTGACCAGTGTGTGTTGTCAGTAATTACTTACGGCACTGAAACGTGCTCACAATGGGCTTGATAAGAAGGCTCAAAGTCACTCAAAGGCGAAGGAGAGGGCTATGCTCGGAGTGTCCCTGCGTGATCGAATCAGAAATGAGGAGATTCGCAGGAGAACGAAAGTAACCGACATAGCCCGAAGAATTGCCAAACTTAAGTGGCAGTGGGCGGGGCACATTGCTCGCAGAACGGATGGCCGATGGGGCAGTAAAGTTCTGGAGTGGTGACCGCGTACTGGAAGGCGCAGCGTGGGTAGGCCCCCCACAAGGTGGACCGACGACCTGGTGAAGGTCGCGGGAATCCGCTGGTTTCGGAAAGCGCAGGAACGGTCGTTATGGCGATGCTTGTGGGAGGCCTCATCATTACAGCCGAAAGACGTCCACTACTGGACATAGGCCTCCCCCAATTAAGGGGGGGATATGCCATAATCGCCACGCTTGGCAGGCGGGTTGGCGATCGCAGTTGGTTGGTTAAATACTCAGAGAACGCTGCTGCCCATCCTCTGGTGAATCCCTTACTCGCCTTTTACGACACCCATGAGAAGAGATAAGGGAGGCCTATTTTATTTATTTTATTTTCTGTCGCCCCAGGTTCATCATCATCATCATTTCAGCCGAAAGACGTCGACTGCTGGACATAGGCCTCCCCCAAATTGGGTGGGATATGCCATAATCGCCACGCCTGACAGGCGGGTTGGCGATCGCAGTTGGTTGGTTAAATACTCACGAGATCGCTGCTGCCCATCCTCTGGTGAATCCCTTAGTCGCCTTTTACGACGCCGATGAGAAGGATATAGGGTGGTGCAATTCTTTACGTCCAATACCACACGGAACATGCTCCGCTCCCGGTTACGAACATCTATTCCATCCGCAACGGGTAGTCAGAAGCCCGAAAGTCTGACAACTGGTCTAATCTTCGGTAGCCGGTATTATCCAGTAACTGGGCTGAGCAGGTCTGATGGCAGTCGCTCCGTGTAAAATACTAATGTTTAGCCTGGCTAGACTGACAGTCAACCCCAATAAGTAGAATTAAATAAATCTATTAAATTAAACAAAACGATACATACACATCTAGCAAAATACTCGGCAATATCATAAGTGGTTCCCCATGATTTGATTTTAATCGAACCCAATTGTATTCACGACAGATATTCTTTTGGAATGTAGGAGAATTATCGGAAAATTCATGGAAAGAGGACGGTAATTTAAAACTCTCTCGTTCGAAGTTTTTTTTTTACTCTTGAAGATTTTTTATCGGACGGCCGCTGCCGCAAGCTGCCGCCCTGTCGCTCTCATTGCAAGCGAAAAAGAGAAGTGAAAAAATTTACGAGACACTGCAGCCATTAGTATATTTTATTTACTTTTCTATTTTGAAATCTAAGAGTAACAAGACGTAGAGTGATAATTTCATTAAAATTTCCGCCCAAAGTTGAAGCACAAAAACAATCAATTATGATGGATGTGTGCCCGCAAGCAACACGTAAAATGTTCGCCGTCATACACATATTTGTAGGCGCGCGTAAGTTGTACTGAACGTAGTAGATTTACTTCAGTCTGCGTGAGACTTCTGCGGTTCTAAGCCTAATTACACTGAAAAAAAGTTTTGTGTCGAATAGCACAAATTTTAGCTGCTAGTAACATAAAAACCGGCCAAGTGCGAGTCGGACTCGCGCAGTAAGGGTTCCGTACCTCTCAACGACCTGATACCCCATAAAAACTGATTTAATTTACGAGAGTTTATCAAAAGACATCAACGTACAGTGCGCGAAATAAGAATTTTTGCATGTCTTTCTTACGCAGGTACCACCACATATGTCTATGTTTGTCTTATTTTTAGTATTTTTTGCTAAATTACATAATATGCACTATAATCTGACTAAGTTTGACGCTGGTATATATTACTGTTTTGAAGATAGAGCAGGAACAAAAACGTTGAAAAAAATTTGTTTTTTGAGGTTTCTTGTATGGGGACCCACGTTGGTTTTAGACTTTTTTTGTTTTTAGTATTTGTCGTGATACACCTCATAGCAACACAATTTCTGAGAAAATTTCAACCGGTTACCTATTACTGTTCAAAAGATACAGCCCTGTGATAGACAGACGGACGGACGGACGGACGCACAGCGTAGCGAGAGCAATAGGGTCCCGTTTGGCACCCTTCGGGTACGGAACCCTAAAAAGCGTCTAATAAACTGACGCTACTAGTAGCTAACTAGTTTGAGATGTGGCAGCAAATCAGTGTAGCTATTTAAAAAAAAAATGGCAATTTTATAAATAGCTTAAGTAGTATTTTTTTTTTTTCAGTTTATTCTATGTTTGGTACTTACTTTTTCGGTATTCAATGTTTTACAGCTCCTTAGTCCTGTTTCGATCTGTCACCAGTTTCGATAACGTTCAATAGGCAAAAGGTTTTATTGATCAAAATTTTGAGATTACGGTCTTTTGTTATTGACATCGGCATACTTAAATGCGCTGGCAAAAATATTTATTTAACCCTTCCAAAGACAAACCATTCGCAGTATCATAAGGTGTGTTTGTTTGTTCTGTTTCCCAATAAGTATAATCTGGTAGTCTTCAAGGCTCGAGTGAATAGGTCTTTGTTGGACAAGCTTGCACCATCGTTGACCGCACCATCGCTTAATAGCAGGTGAGATGGCGGTCAAACGCAAGCCCATTATTTATTTATTTCTTTCTTTTTATAAATAGGCACATAAAAAAAAACTTGTGCGGTCAGAGGACCCCCGTCAGGATCGAAGTTCGCAGTGAAATTAAAGGTGTTTATTAAAAGGCGCATGTGCTAAATATTGGCCGATTCATTACAATGCCAAATTTTGCAACAATAACAAGCGTTCCGTATGGTGCTGGACATAAATAATTGCTCCACTCTTTCTCTTCTCATGGATGTCGTAAAAGGCGACTAAGGGATTCACTACAGGATAGGCAGCAGCATTCTCTGAGTATTTAACCAACAAACTGCGATCGCCAAACCGCCTGCCAAGCATGACGATTATGGCATTTCCCTCCCTTTTGGGGAAGGCCTAGGTCCAGTAGTGGACGTTTTTCGGCTAAAATAATTATGATGAATACAAGCATAGATGGCAGGGAACATCAAGTGTCTGACTGAGATACCACAGAGCCTTATCTCGATCCCCAGTAAAACATGTATTTCTGTATGTTTTATTTAATAACATAACATAACATAACACCACGCCTGTATTTCCCCGAAGGGGTAGGCAGAGGTGTATAGTACACCCACATTTTGCCAGTTATGTTATAAGTCCCATGTAATAGGGGGGCGAGCCTATTGCCATTAACTGGGCACAAATTCAGACTCCGGGCTGTTACTGAGAATTTCCTAATGAAAAAACCCAATAACACTTTGCCCGACCCGGGAATCGAACCCAGGACCCCATGCTCAGCAGTCGCGCTTGCGACCACTAGACCAACGAGGCAGTCCGTCAGTCAGTCGTGTTTTATTTAATAGTTCTCTAAAATCTGACGTAGGTAACGTAACATTTTCTCCCGCATCACACCTACCGCAAGCCGTGATAAGGAACTACGATGCAAAAACAACATTACCTTACGTTTAAGACCTCCCGAACAAAAATGACGCAATATTCCTACCCCTAATAAGAAAAATGATTTAAAAAAATCGTATATAATAAACAGAAGTTGTTGCAGCATAGATAATGCAATTTGCAGCATTGAAATAATCTTGTTACCAGTGCAGCAGTGGGCCAAGGTTGCTCGGCCTGCAGCGGTACGCAAGACGAGGAAAATCTTCTTAGCCCAAATAGTTACGTTGGGAATAAATATTGTGCGAAAGCGTACAGGTTTGAATTTTATTTTGGGGTAAATCGAGCAAGTAACTCAAATAGAAAGAAAGAAAAATGGTTTATTGCCACTAAAAGACGACATGCGGTTATAATAAACAATGACAAATTTAAATAATGTGGTATGTACCTGGTTGATTATAATAAAGAAAAGAAAGAAAAAAGAAACATTAATTGGCGACCTTCAAAATATACAAATTTAAAAGACACAAGAATAAGTTTGACCATCGCTTACCTGATTTTGAGACGTAGACACTGACAGTTGGGCTAGTCCACAAGTTCAAAGTCACTCAGCGAGCTATGGAGCGAGCTATGCTTGGAGTTTCTTTGCAGGATAAAATCCGTAACGAGATTATCCGGAGGAGAACCGGAGTGACCGACATAGCTTGTAGGATCAGTAAGCTGAAGTGGCAGTGGGCTGGCCATGTCTGTCGAAGGACCGATGACCGCTGGAGCAGACGAGTCCTTGAGTGGAGACTGCGAATCGGCAAATGCAGCATAGGGCGCCCCCCTACCAGGTGGACTGACCACCTAAAGAACATAGCTGGGGGGGACTGGATGCGGAAGACAGAGGACCGAGTGTTGTGGCGCAACTTGGGAGAGGCCTATGTCCAGCAGTGGACTGCGATAGGCTGAGTTGATTACCTGATTTTAAGTCGTAAACTTTGCCCATAACAACTGCAATACCACCTAGGTTATTGCCTAAATAGTATGGCAAATCGCTTTCGCTAAACCGAGACTTAAAGATGGAAAGTCTCATGTGATTGTAATTTCACTGGAATCTGTACCCTTCACACCGGAACACAGCAATGCAAGCATCACTACTTGACAGTAGAAGTAGGTACCGTGGTAGTACTGCCTCGGACGAGCTCCTTCCCAAGGAGCTCTACTACTACTGAAAAATTTATAATCATCATTTTATTGTAATCATACTTAGCAAATAACTAAACACAAAAAAACGAGTGTGCTTTAGCCGTTCAGATGCATTAGTTAAAAAAAAAAATCTTGTCGTTTGCCCGCACACGACTGAAGTAAAACTACATAAAAAAAAAGTGTGCTCGCACCTCTCTCTCCTGCCACTACAGTAATATGCGAAGCGTAACTCTCTTTCTATCTTCACTAACCCACACGACTGAAGTAAAACTACACTAAAAAACCCTAAAAAAGTGTGCTCGCACCTCGCTCTCTTGCCACTACAGTAATATGCGAAGCGTAACTCTCTTTCTATCTTCACTAACCCACACGACTGAAGTAAAACTACACAAAAAAAAGTGTGCTCGCACCTCTCTCTCTTGCACTACAGTAACATACGAAGCGTAACTCTCTTTCTACCTTCACTAACTTATATCTCCGTCTCAACCTCCGTTCGCCCCGCCCAATCAAACTTTTCGTAACGCAGTCACACTTTTCGTAACGCATTCACCAGCTTGCTCCCCAAGTCAAGCGTGCGTAAAGAAGTTTTACTTCAAGAATTAATTTATTAAATTAATAAAAAAAAAAACACAAAAAGTCCCTGACTTCTGAGGTAGGTACAAACCTGTGTTACAGAAGTCAGTGTCTTCTCCCATTAGTTTAACACAAATTAATGAATAATAATTACAGTTTTATAAAATGTATTTGTGTAGTGAACTATGTGTTGTGTTTGTGTGCATGTGTGAGGAGTGTTCGTGTGGGTTTGGTGTCAACAAAACCTACATTAGCGCTGACGGTCTAAAGAAGTCTAAACCATATTGAAAATTCAATACCGAATCTCCGAACAAGCACCTCTCAAGATCAAATGAAACCTAAGGATAGAAAGTCTCATGTGATTCAAATTTTACCGGAATTCGTGCCCTTGGCATCGGAACTCAGCAATGCAAGCATCACTGGCGGCAAAAATACGTAACATAACTAGAAATAGCCTTAAAAACCGGCCAAGAGCATGTCGGGCCATGCTCAGTATTATAGGGTTCCTTAAGTAGGTGTAATTACAAACGAATCAAATCGAATATTAATCATGGCTATTTTAGTTTTTGCAATAATCAGCAGCATTCGCGACTCAGTGTGTTAGTAGCGCCATCTAGCGATAAATTCAAGAAGCCAAATTTAAGAAGTTATTTCATTTCAAAGTTACTTTTTGTGATTTTTTCAAATAGAAAGTAGCTAAAGGAGCATTATTTGCTATGATCATTTTTCTCTAGGACGTTTTAAGTATTTTTCAGTTTTCTCTCTATAACTCAAAAAATTATAATCACATTATACTCAAAATAATTTTAAAAGAGAGTTTTCACAAAGGTCTATCAATGTGGAAGATTAGAAGTTTCTACATTGCATAGTTTAGAAATGGCAGGGGGGGGACACATTGCAAGCCACTTTGGCGGGCTATATTTCGCAGATGGTACACCTGATAAAAAAGTGGTGTATGAAACATTACCTTAATTTTAGTAGACCTATTCAATGATACCCCACACGAGGGGGTGCAGCGAAAAAAAATTTTCCTACCCCATTTCACATGTATGGACGCCACCCCTAAAATACGTAAAAACGATTTTTTTATTCTTTTTAAATTGAGATCTATATGTAGACTATTTTTTAACAAAATTTCATTTACTTATGTTTATAACTGTAGAAGTTATTAAGCTGTAAAGGATTAGGACAGACGGACAGACGGACAGACGGACGGACATGACGAAACTATAAGGGTTCCTTGTAGGACTTCGGAACCCTAAAAACAGAAAACGCAGTGTAATCGTTTCGATTATAACCCAGCAACAAAAACGAAACCAAACACTAATTGGTACAAAGTACCGCTGTTTGTTCTTGGAAGTCAAACGTAGTTCAGTAGGTCAGTACTGCCTGATACCGATACCTATTGCCCACAATACTTCAATATTCAATCTATGTTAATAGCCTAGAAAATCGAGAAATGTTATTACGTTCTTTAGTAAACCATTGAACTGAACAGTAATCGCTACTTTTATATAAAGCTTATTCTATTATGGACATTCATTGAACATTGTATTATTATTATTGTATTTCAGCGTTCTCTGAGTATTTAAACAACCAACTGCGATCGCCAACCCGCCTGCCAAGCGTGGCGATTATGGCATATTCCCCCCCTTTGGGGGGAGGCCTTTGTCCAGCAGTGGACGTCTTTCGGCTGTTATAATGATTGAACATTGTGAACATGAATCTATATACTTATAATCACAGAAATAGAATGGTTGTCGTCACAATTATACTTGCGATTCATGCGTGGCAACTTTCGAACAAACTATGCCCCATATTGACGTCATAAATTTTTTTAAATTAACTTTAATCAAATGTGTTTTACAGCTTTTGTTTATGCAGTTAGAAACAGCACAATAAGGCATTTAAGCTGGTTTTTAACCGACTTCAAAAAAAGGAGGAGGTTATGTATTCGGCGGCTTTTTTTTTTTTTTTTTTTCATGTATGTGCACCAATTACTCCGAGATTTGTGGGCCGATTCACGTAGTTGTTTTTTTATTTGGTAGAGAAAGTCAGCGCGGTGGTCCCATGTAAATTTTATTGACTTAGGTTGAGTAGTTTTTTAACCAGCGTCAATAAATCAGTTTATTTTTGCTTCGCCTATCTAGATGATCTGCTCATTGGTTCGTTTTTCTGAGAATTCTTGGCCGATATGCGTGTTTTTTTTCACGATAGTGATTGGACGTTTGGAAGAACATGAGCGAGACCTTTGCCCAGCAGTGGGATAGCAAAGGTTAATAAAAAAATATTCTCAAATTGGTTCTATAAACATTTATGAATCAACCCTCGCAATTTTCAACTAAAAAGTATGAAATAAAAACTTTTTAACAAAAAATAAAACCGACTTCAAAAACCTTAACTAAAAAGTAAAAAATAATCATTGTATGTATTTTAAAATCATAACATAAACCAAAATTTTGAAGGCGGCGCGTGATTTTCATGTACGTTCACATAAACTGTTTTTACCATAGATATTGCGCTCGACTGTACATTACATGATACGCAAAGGGCCAATCACGCGCCGCCTTCAAAATTTTGGTTTATGTTATGATTTTAAAATACATACATTTTTTACTTTTTAGTTAAGGTTTTTGAAGTCGGTTTTATTTTTTGTTAATTGTTACAGTATTTACAGAAAAAAATCATAAGGAGTACTGAGAAAGGCTTTGAAATGCCCTGCACTATAGTGCAGAGTGTTGGCACTCACGCCCTGCCAATTATCTATTTCTGTCTATTCTTGGCCATTCTATCTATTTCTGTGCTTATAATATTATGAACAGAAAATATTTGTTTTTTTATTTGTAATCAATGAAGTCTGAAACTACTGAACCGATTTTAATAATTCTTTCACCATTAGAAAGCTACTTTACCCAGAAGTAACATAGGCTATTTTATGTTTCAGTACGTGGGCGAAGCCACGGGCAAAGTCTAGTCTTCTAATGAAATGGTGGTGCAATGAACGGCTGTGGGCCATGATGATTAGGAAACAGATTTGTGACAGCAGAATGTTGTATTATTAACATACATAACTATACTACTTGTACTTACGACCGGCGCTCACCTTATTAGATATTCTGTGGCACGGCAAAGGATTTTTACCAGCTAGAATGATTTGGAATCTTATTTTATTACCATTAGCGCTCACATTTCATTAATGTTCTCACAAAGAGACTAGCTACCGTATTATCAAGTCTCCTCATGACGTTTGCCGTGCATGCCGTGCCGTTGGTGAGCGCCGACCATTATTCACATAATTTCTTATGGCCAAATTTAATACCCTATCTATCCAAGATTTTCCCTACTAGAGGTAGAAATAGTCATACGGCCAAAATTATTATCAAACTATCCACGATTTGCCATACTAGATATAGGAATTTGACATAAGCTCCATAAAAAATATGCCAAATTTATATTTCTATTAGGGTAAATCGTGGATAGATTGGATATTAATTTTGCCGATATTCATACCCCAAAATAATCAACCGCAACTCAATTTTAAGTGGTTGTCACTGTCATTCTAAGCTGCGTTTAAGCGACAAAACGACTCTTATAAACGTCTTAACGTAAATGTCGTTTGTGTATTAGGAGGATAGTCATTTCATCATCATCATCATTTCAGCCGAAAGACGTCCACTGCTGGACATAGGCCTCCCCCAAGCATGTAGGAGGGATATGCCATAATCTCCACGCTTGGCAGGCGGGTTGGTGATCGCAGTTGGTTGGTTAAATACTCAGAGAACGCTGCTGCCCATCCTCTGGTGAATTCCTTAGTCGCCTTTTACGACACCCATGAGAAGAGATAAGGGTGGTGCAATTCTTTATGTCCGGCACCACACGGAACGTCAGTTATTGGCAACTAATTGGTTACACGTCAAGATTAAAAAAACTGATATGCGCATGGTATAATAAGATGTTTCACCAGGTATTCTCTTCCCGCAATGACAGCGCGATGCCTCCAAGCTACGTCACGATCAGTGCTGCCATTGTTTGATATCTTCAATATACTTAAGGAGATTTTTGTTCATAATGAATATAAAATAAATTCCTAACTAGCCTAACTATTTGTTATCTCGTGTTATTCATCTAATTAGTTAATAAAGGAAACTATATTAAATTACTAGTTAAAAAGTGATTCTTTATAGAAGAAAGTAAATGAAAAAATGCATTTTGCTCGGGTAATTTATTTTCACAAAGTGGCAGAAAGAGAAAGAAAGAACGAAAGAAAAAATATTTATTTGCTTCAAAAATGACGCACAAAATTACCAAAAAATACAAGAACACAGAACAAATACAGGTACAGAGTCAAGAAGTGTGGTAAGATATGCGTCACATCCGCGCAAAACGGCCACCGCTCAGCATATTGCTGTGCCTCATGCACGGAGCAAAGACACACAGCGCTGGTTTTCAGCGACAGCCGTATCCGGCTGCAGCACATCAAACTGACAAGTGTCACGCTAACAGCCCGCTATTGGCTCCACGGCCGATGACGTAGTACGGAGGCAATCACGTGACCTAGCTGTCACGGGAAGAGACTACCTGGTGTTATTATACCATGGATATGCGTAGGTAGTTTCAAATATAAAATTAAAATAATTAAAAATGTCAATAATAAATTCATAGTTGTAAAGTTACAATGCAATTATTAATAAATGGTCATATATTTACAATTACATAACATCATCAAATTTGTCATAAGTTGTAATGGTTGTTGTGCTATTGTTGTTTGTTATAATTTTGGCTCTAAGTCACCTTTACAAAACCTATAAAAAGAGATAGGTAAAGGGGGTGGAAGATTGTTTGCCGGATGACGATACTGAAAATTATTCAACCACAATACAATGATATTTCAAAGTATAGATATGTCATACCCTAACAAAACATACGAAAATTTAAATTCCGTACGCAGCGGCAGCACAATACACATAAACTAGTATAAACTAAGTAAGTTGGTTGCTTCAAGTTACTTTCGCGTCATAATTGGAACACTTTCTACACATACGACGGCATTTTAGTTTTTTTTATCACCAGTCACGCTCGGCGCCTTACTTGACGCACACACACTCACTCCTCTGGCTCAGCGACCCAAAGTGAGTCATGGCCTCCGAAACGAGAACTCTCCACTTTTCTCGATCTTGCGCGATATCTCGCCAGTTGGTAGCTTGAAGCTCACGTAGAACAGCCTCCAAAGCATCTCCCCAGCGATATCTGGGCCGACCTACTGGTCTACGTCCAGTTGGTTGGCTCAGATACGCTTTCTTGGCTCCTCGATCTTCCCCCATGCGTTCGACGTGGCCGAGCCATCGCGTTGTGTTTTGATTTCGTCGATTTCGGCATTCTTCCGGACTTTCAGTGAACCATGCTGTGTTTTTGTTACTTACTTGACGCGGATTAATATAAAATCGTCCTAGTTAGTAATTTCCGAGTCTTCAGATTGCAAGCGCAATTAACATATCTGTACTTTTAAATATCATTGACCGCAATACCAATTTTCTCATTCAACTTAATAAAAGTGAAAGTCACCAGTTTTTCAGAGATTAAAGTTCCTGATACCCTCATCATTTGTTCAAGCAATCGTCCGCCGATAAATTAGCGAGCACAAATCCCAACTGTGATTGGAAAAGTTTTTGCTAAAGTCACAAGTAAATAGCTTTGCAGCGTCACCTGGCGACAGGTCAGGGAAATAAATGCAAGTAGCTCAAGGCCACTGAAGGCCACGGAAGGCCAGGCCGGTAAAAGGGAAAATCTTAGACTTGGGCCATTGCCAAAATAACAGTAATAACATCGCTGTTTGAAACGTTATCTTGGTAGCCTAAATAATATATTAGGTACCGATTTTTTTACTACAGAAAAGTGAAATAATTTCAAGATTTTTTAAAGAAGGCGGAATCGGATAGTATCCGCAAGTCACCTGGTTGTGGGTCAACGAAATATATGCAAGTAGCTCAAGGCCATTCAAGGCCAAGCTAGGCTGTTATAAGGGAAAATCGGTGAAGATTTGGGCCTTTGCCAAAATGATGGTAATGAGGTTCGAAGGCAGACGGCAAGATGCCGAGATGCTTACCAAAGTAGAGTTGGTATAATAAATGATCCGTGAAATCAAAATGAGTCACTTTTCTCGAAGTTATAGGTCCGTAGCATTTTTTCTGCTTTAGGCTTACGTTTACTAATAACTTCATTAATTTTATTGTAAAAATAAATTTTTCGAAGGTATTTATTTTCTGTATATTTATTAAAAGACACCATTATTATAATTTTTTTTTTTTTTTTTTTTTTTTTTTTTATACCTTGTTACCTAACAAAAATCAACTAATTCGTTACCTCTAACTTAACATAACCTTAATTAACCTCATAGAAACTATCCATCGCCATTGGCTACCTCAATGAAGTTTCCCAAAGCTGTATAAAAACTTTTTGAAACTTTTGTTTCATTTCAAACTAACTAGCCACGCCATCTCTTGGGGAGCTAGTGAACTAATAACGCACCCTTGCATGTTAAAACTACCGCACTAGACGCATCGATGGCACCACTGGTCCCTGTAATAAAATATTGAATTCTGTAACGTATGGGGATGTTTGTCGTTGAACAATATTCAACTCTATGTCACATATTTTAAAGTTGTTTTTCCAAAGTTACGTTTATGCACTTGATTTTAGTAGGTTTGTAATTCAAAGGGGAACAACTATTTACCATAAACTTATTCTACATAAAATATGTTTATGCTATTTACAGAATGAAAGCTACTAGTACGGTCGACCGCAAGTCGGTGGTAACACTTTGACATTAGCAGCATCTTTATTTCGTAAGCAGTAAGGGCGGTTTTCGAAGTGAAGTGTTACCACTGTCATGCCGTTGACTGCACCAAAGGATTGTAATACTAACTAGTGATGCGATGGAGATGTTCGATATTAGCCCGATTTAATAAAGAAACTAGGTATTTTATAATGTAATTTTTCACGAAAAAGCAGCTGTCTGAAAGTTGCCCAGTCTTTAAACATAGGGGGTTTCTGTAATTAAAACATGATGGAAAACATTATTATTAGGAAATGAGCTGCTTTTATCGTTTCGTACTCATTTTCTCGAAATCAATATTATGTGGTTCGGTAATTTCGGCGTCACCGGCCCCAACTATTCATTCTAAATGTTTATGAAGTATGCGTTACTATAAAGAACAGCGTGGCATTTTTAAATTCTTAAAATATTTTTTTATTTTTTCAGGTAAGCCAGCGAATCCTGTAAATTCCTGTACATCACAAAAATCAAATTGTGCGTACGGTAAGAAGGTTAGCTTAGAACTTTAGAATTATTTTTTATCCAAGAAAGAATAGCATCTGCGACAAAACTTGTGGTTACATGAACTGTGCAAGATCATCTGGTTCAGACAAAAATGTTTAAAATAAGACTTTTTCTAACAGGTGTTTTTTTTTAATATCTAATGGGCTTGCGTTTGACCGCCACCTCACCTGCGGTCGACGATAGTACACGCTTGCCCATCAAAAAACTATTCACTCGAGCCATGAAGACACATAATATCTAATAGTTCTAACGTATAGAACGGCCACTCACCGCCCCCCGCCAATTTAAGATTCCTCGCCCGCGCCCCGCACGCACCCGCAGTTTGGCGGCAATTGGACTGCAAGATTGCAATGGATGTCAATCGCCAGTTGCTATACAAGTACGCCATCTCTGAGAACTACTGAGAAACGCTTGGAACCCAGTCGGCACTACGAGTGGTGAGCATCCCTAACCTACACGTGAGTGTGCGTTCGTATACGGACGCAATCTTGTGTATGTAGGTGGTGCTAGCATTTATATTGTATTGAGTGGCCGAGGTGTGATGAAGACGACCAATTTTTATTAATCAGTTAACATTTTAAACTTAGAATGCAAACATTTTTTAATCACGAAATACATCAATGCCTAGATTACGTTCCATATTTCTAGATCTCAGAAATTCCTCATTTATCTTGCTTGTACACGGCGCGGTTAACATGTGCATTTTGAGGTACTTGAGCGGGTTATATGCAACGTGTAAACGGTGTAAAGGTCACAGCTCATTAGAGCTACCCGGCACCCGACCCGCAACGCCTCACCTCGTGCGGTTAGTATTCTTATATGAACTTCTATAGATATGCGTTCACTACATCAACTCTGTAGCGTCACCGGATTGCCTCGGTTGTAAGCTGTTCACGCGCGGACGCGGTAGACCACTCGGTGATAACTCGCTGCTCGCATGCTTGCCTAGCGTTGCTGCGCATTGCCAACGCACAGGTCTCGAGTGGACCACGCGCTGCCTGCGAGTGATTAACGCTAGGACAAAAATTGTATTCTAAATGTATTGTATTGTAAAATTGTACATAAAGAAATATACGTTTAGACCTGCTGCCTAATTGCGTATCTCACTCGCGATCGCATTCATTCGGATTTCGATGTTCGTTGCTCTGTGTTTTGACAATCCGTCATATTGACAACTACGTACCACGCAATGAATATTGCTGTAATTTCAAAATG
Organism: Asteroscopus sphinx; assembly: GCA_949699075.1. NCBI lineage: Eukaryota > Metazoa > Arthropoda > Insecta > Lepidoptera > Noctuidae > Asteroscopus > Asteroscopus sphinx. The sequence goes on along the minus strand of OX453002.1, from coordinate 2,496,554 downwards.
AAAGCTGATGTCAATGTGAATGCATTACACAATTACCCCACTGGTGCCAATCGCTGGCAGACTACTCGGAAATTCGTGGACCACGCGATGTCCACTCGTTAAACATGTGAAGTTCACTTGTTGACCACGAGAGGTTCACTCATTGACCACGTGACGTTCACTGGTGAAAACGCGGCGTCTGCCCGTTGACCACCTGTCGACAAGGAGTAGACGCCGAACGACGAGGTGGTGCTAGTCGGGTGCCGGGTGGCTCTAATGAGCTGTGTCCTTAAATAAATACGTGGGTCCAGTGTCTTATTTAATGTACCGCATTAGCCCGCGTGTGTACCCCGCACCAGTAACATGCAACGTGTACGAGCATGATTAGAATTTTTTTTTTTTCACGAAATATATCAATCTATAGATTACATTATATTTTTCTAGATCTCTAAAATTCCTCATTTAACTAAGACGCATCATTCCTATATGCATAAGATACAATATAGAATTGACGCACTTTGAGAAAATCGTTTCAGAATCAGTTACTGTATCTTTTCCACTGTGGAACCAAATTGAAATATTAAAAAAAATCACTTCCCTGTACTAATTTTCAGATCAGCTGTTGAAATTTCAATGAGGAAGCAATTTTGAAAAAAAAAACACTAGCCAATTCTGAACAAACTATCTTGATACACCTTGTATATAAGTTACATAGTTTTACATGGTACTTTTAATAATAAAATAATACCACCAAGCTACAAAAATAAAACAAACGCCATTCTAAAAATAGAACACAACAAGACCCAACAGGGTAAACATCCCAAAAATAGTCCTATTTTGCGCGTCACGGGAAAACCGCCATAATCGCACGTCTCTCGAAAAATTTTGGTGTTCCCCACCTTGTTGCTACATCACATTGCAGTGTAACTTAACACAACATAACATCACGCCTGTATTCCCCGAAGGGTACACAGTGGTATATAGTACACCCAAATTTCGCCAATTTTATTATGTTAGAAGTCCCTGTAATAGTGGGAGAGCCTATATTTAGTACATAAGTAAAACTTCTTTAGGCACGCTTGACTTCGGGGTAAGCTGGTGAATGAGTTACGAGTTGTGAGGCGAACGGAGGGGGTAGTGCGGGACGCGGGGAACAAGGCGCGCGCTAGGCCGTCCACGACACATCGCCGGCAGATGTACGCGCGCCACGCCGCCATTCCTTTGTTCTGATTGAAATAGTATTGAGGGAGATATAAGTTAGTGAAGTTTTACTTCAGTCGTGTACTCTAAAGCACACTCCTCACGTAACATCAGGTGAGGTGGCCCTCACCTGATGTTACGTGATGGTGCGGTCGACGATGCTACACGCTAGCCCAGCAAATGGCCTATTGCGATTGACCGGGCACAAATCTAGACTTCGGTCTGCTACTGATAATTTCCTAATGAAAAAACCCAAAAAAACTTTACCAGGGTAACTATGGTTAGCAGTCGCGCTTGCGACTACTGTAGACCAACGAGGTTGACCATAACTCAGAAGAGAGACCAGAGAGTATAACATAATTAGACTATTAGTGTCCCACTGCTGGGCGCGGGCCTCCTTCTCAAAATGAGAAGAGTTCAGGCCTCAGTCCATCATGAGAAGAGTTCAGGCCTCAGTCCATCATGCTTGCCTAATGCAGGTTGGCGGACTACACACACTATCCTATTTATATTATAAGTGCGAAAGTATGGATATTTGTCGGTTTGCTTGTCCTTCAAAAACGCTGAAATTGATGAACGGATTTTGATGAAATTTGGCCCATAGATAGATTATTCCGCAGTTTCCGAAACGCTGATCAACGCAAAAATTAACTAATTAGCCGTCAAATCTCAAGTCAAGCGATGTAATTGGTTGTTAACATTTTGGCCAATTACAGAAGCTGACATTAAATTTGACAATAGATCAAAATAATCAGCCTTCCAGAGACTGGGGGTATGTCCCGTTAATATTAAAAAATGTGAAAGCATGAATGTTTGTTGGTTTGCTTGACACTCAAACACGCTGAAACTGATGAACGGATTTAGATAAAATTTGGCACGGAGATAGATCATAATCTGGATTAATATATAGTATATTTCATCCCGGGAAGATAAACAGTTCCCGAGGGATGCGTGATTATTATTATTGTATATCGGGTCGGTACCTTTTGGTCTCTATCTCGATATGTCTAGGTTGCCCGTAAGACTAGATCGCGAAATGACTTGATGTCGATTGGACTAGGTATCCTTACGTCTGTGGGCGGAGTCCCTGAATGCCCAAAACAAGGCTCTGCTGCGGAGACCGCAGAGAGTCATGGCAGTCAGGGTCATACGTGGATACCGCACAATATCTGCGGAAGCGGCGTGCGCACTTGCAGGCACCCCCCCGTGGGACTTGGAGGCCCAGGTGCTTGCCGAGGTTTACCGGAACGGAGCGAACCACCAGGCTGAAAGTGGTAGACGACCGCCACCTGAAGTCGTGAAGACGTGGCGCAGGGAGGCGCAGGCTGCCGTACTAGAACAGTGGAGGGAGAGGCTGGAGACGCCCAGTGCCGGACACTGGACCGTGGGGGCTATCCAGCCAATTCTTGAGGAGTGGCTGCAGAAGCGACATGGGACGTTGTCTTTCCGTCTGGTGCAGGTATTGTCGGGCCATGGTTGCTTCGGCCGATACCTGCACAAGGTGGCGAGACGGGAAGCAACTCCCGTGTGCCATCAGTGTGGCTGCAGTGAGGACACGGCTCTTCATACCCTGGCGCACTGTCCTGCATGGGAGGTGCAGCGCCGTGCTCTCACTGCAGTAATTGGGGGAGACCTCTCGCTGCCAACCGTGGTCAGGGCCATGGCTGACAGTGGGGGGGCCTGGGAGGCTGTCACGTCATTCTGCGAGGATGTCATCTCGCAGAAGGAAGCGGCGGAGCGGGTCAGGGAGGAAGACTCCCTCGCTGATCCGATCCGCCGCAGGAGGACGGGACGGCGCAGGCGGCTTTATGGCGACCTGATGCCGCCCTAAGAGAGGCCAGTGGGTGATAGATTGGGGATTCTATCATCCATGCTGCAAGGCCCTCGAGCTGCAGTGATGTCCCACGTGTGCCCGGACATCGCTGAAGGAGAGTTTAGGTTGGAAGTGGAAGGCCCTGAAGTGGGCCGCGCTGGATGGGTTGCGAATGCCATGCATTGCAGTTCTCGTAGCCCATCCACCCAAGGCGAGAGTAGGCACACGGCGGAGTTTTTAGTGGGTGCGAGTCCCACATACCCACACCGCCTCCCCGGGTGGTGTGACATGCGATAGGCATTTTCTCCGTCTCAAAAAAAAAAAAAAAAAAAAAAAAAGGTATCCTTACGTCTACATCTCGAAATGATTAGATAGACTAATTCGCTTTATGACTGGATCTCGTTTGGTTCACATCGCGTTTTGACATAATATCAGATTGACGCGATATCGTTAGGACGTACAAGGAACACAAAAAGTGCTTACCATACCAATGTATTTAACTAACCTCCTATGTTGAGTCGAAGGGCAGGCAGGGAAGGGTGGACAGGTTTCCTCATGATGGTTTCCTTCACTGTCACTTCGCAGTATAGTCAGTACAAACAACGTTACAAAATGTCGAATCCTTCTTTTTATTAGTATTAGCCTACCGCATAGGATCTCAACCGCAATGCGGAGTAATACGCTTGTCCTTGACGCTAAGAAAATAAGGATCCAACCGAAATGCTGTGTCAACTATTTTGTCTGACTAAAATGTAGTTCTAGGTCCTAGGGTTCCGTGATAAAGTTACTTAATTTCATTTTATTTTACTTAATGATCATCAATGAAAACTTTTAGGTACCTATTCAAAAGTTACCGTAGCAGAAACTTGTGTCTGTCGATCTCGTGTGGGGTATTGTACACATACATGTAATTGTGACTATATCGTGTATTTCGTGTAATGCTTAGCTGTGTGGTGATTATGATTTTGCAATTTGTGATGTATGTGTCACTTATCGGTTTCAAAAATTTTAGTTTATTTCTATAAAATACAACTTGTTGGTACCACATGAACATAATTATTGTGACTTATTAGTCTATAAATACTAATATACGATGTTGTAACATACACAAAATTTGGTTAAATAAAAATTCTACTATGCCGAGTCTTCTCGTCGCCTATACCGCAAAGTTTGAAGACAAAGGTCTTCAACCAGTGCGTCCTGCCAGTCATGACTTACGGCGCCGAGACGTGGAAACTGACAGTTGGGCTAGTCCACAAATTTAAAGTCGCTCAGCGAGCTATGGAGCGAGCTATGCTTGGAGTTTCTTTGAAGGATAAAATCCGTAACGAGATTATCCGGAGAAGAACCGGAGTGACCGACATAGCTTGTAGGATCAGTAAGCTGAAGTGGCGGTGGGCTGGCCATGTCTGTCGAAGGACCGATGGCCGTTGGAGCAGACGACTCCTTGAGTGGAGACCGCGTATCGGCAAACGCAGCGTAGGGCGCCCCCCTGCCTGGTGGACCGACGACCTAAAGAACGTGGCTGGGGGGGACTGGATGCGAAAGGCAGAGGACCGAGCGTTGTGAAGCAACTTGAGAGGCCTATGTCCAGCAGTGGACTGTGATAGGCTGAGTTGAAAATTCAAAGCCCGAAGAATTGCCAAACTTAAGTGGCAGTGGGCGGGACGCATCGCTCGCAGAAGGGATGGCCGATGGGGCAGTAAAGTTTTGGAGTGGCGACCGCGTACTGGAAGGCGCAGCGTGGGTAGGCCCCCCACAAGGTGGACCGACGACCTGGTGAAGGTCGCGGGAATCCGCTGGATGCGGAAGGCACAGGACCGGTCGTTGTGGTGATGCTTGGGGAGGCCTATGTCCAGCAGTGGACGTCTTTCGGCTGAAATGATGATGATGACAGTAGGCCAATGCACGTTACTACGGTATGTAGTGCATTTGCAGTGCACTTGCAGTGCAGTTAAAGTGCAGTTGCAGTAAGAATTGAAACATGGGCTCAGCAGTCCTGCTTTGGGGCATTTCATATTTAAAGTTATAAGTACAATATGAAGGTAGTTGAGGCGGACTTAATGCTATATGGCAGTCTCTAACACATAATCTTTGGGTTAAAATAGACGGACAGTGAAGTAGGTAGGTACAAAAAATAGATTAACACCACGTCTTCTACACCATAACAAAAAAAAAAAGAATTTGAATTTGAAATTTTTTGAGAGAAACTAATAAATAAATAAATAATAACTTCTTAGGTTTTCGCGATCACTACACATTATAATAAAACAAAGTTTAACCGGATTAAATCGCGATTATTTAAATTGGTTTCCCTGACACCAACTGACTGACTGCTCCGTGAGGCTATTGTAATTAAAAAACATCCTAATTTTAATAGAGAAGATGGTTGGCAGCTGCCACCTGTTTGGAACCCAGTCCTAAAAATAATCAAGTCCCAAACAGCACGCAACATTGTAAAATATAATGATATTGTGAGTGATTACTACGTGCATCGAAACGATTTTAATTAATAAATATTGTACGGTAGATTAAAACATTTTTTTAGAAATATCTGTAAAGACGATTGTCATCTTAGTCTACCTGCGACCACGAAATGCTGCAAAGCTTTCGAAACGTCAGGGAAACCAATTTAAATAATATACGCGATTTAATCCGGTTAAACTTTGTTTTATTATAAATAAATAAATATTTTTGGGACATTTTACACAGCACCATCTAGTCCCAAACTAAGCAGAGCTTGTAATATGGGTACTAGACAATGGATATAATACTTATTATACTTTTTTTTTTTGTAAACATACTTAAAATACATAAGAAACAACCAAACCAACACAAACACTTATGTTTACCATACAAATATTTGTGTCCTGTGGGAATCGAACCCACGACCTCATGATCAGCAGTCTGACACTCGCACCACTAGACCACAGACGTCTTCAAAAAGACAAACATCAAAAGAATAACAAAAAATCTACTTCAAAACCTTGAAATTACAATCACATGAGACTTTCCATCTTTATGTTTCAGTTTGGCGAACCGACTTGCGGTACCTTTTAAACAACAGCCTAGGTGGTATTGATGTTGTTATGGGCAAAGGTAACCGCTTAACATCAGGTGAGCTTTTAGCTTGTTTCGCCATCCGATACTATAAAAAAATAAAAAATGTAATGTTGTTATCTACATCATACAAACAATACCTGCTTGCTACGGCTTTTGTCTTCTCTTTCTTTTTGAATGTATGAATTTGGCCACACCCAGACAAAAGTACCGTTGTAAATACACCTTCATTCGAAACAAAGCAAGCGTCACTGCCAGTTGGGTACTTGCCCACTCATCTGGCACCCTCCCCAGATGCAATGCCAATCCAAGCCAAGTAGCGCCATATGGCAATGAGATTGCCATATTTCTAAACTTTTGTCAGTGGTTTATCAATGGGTTATTAGAACTTATAACCACTATTTTTTTGCAAGGGTTGTACGGTCGACCGCACATCAGTGGTAACAATTTGACATTGACAGCGTTTTATATTTCGTAGGCAGTAAGGGAGTTTTTCTAATTCAAGTGTTACCGCTGTCATGCAGTTGACTGTACGTGGTTTTACTCGATCTCAGAATGAATGAGCACAGATTAGATTATGTAACAGATACATCACCCCCATAAAAAGCAAAAATACCTACGCTATAATAGCCTACATTTTAATAACCAGTAGTTCACCCCGAACGGAGACCTCATGAAGAACGTTTTGACGAAAAAACCGACACATTACTCTGAAAAGAAAAATCCTTTTTTTTTGTTAGTAAAATCGATGTTTTGTGACTCGATATCGAAATAATATCAATATAAGGGTAAAAATGAAAAGTGACTTTATTCTGCAACAAAGTTATATTTTTCTTTTGCTGAAGTATCTATTTATTCTCTGTGGTCTAGTGGTTCGAGTGTCGGACTGCTGATCACAAGGTTGTGGGTTCGATTCCCACAGGACACAAATATTTGTGTGATGAACATAAGTGTTTGTGTTAGTCTGGGTGTTTCTTATGTATTATAAGTATGTATTTACGAAAAAAAAGTATATAAGTATTATATCCATTGTCTAGTACCCACAGCACAAGCTCTGCTTAGTTTGGGACTAGATGGTGTTGTGTAAAAATGTAAAAAAAGCTTTTATATCATATAAATTGTGTAATGACGTCATAAGTTGATAGTAGAAATTATAAAGGGAAAGTTTACTTTATTCATTTTAGCACATTTATTATTTATTTATTTATATATGCTTTTCTTATTCTTATTCTTTATTGTACACACATATATACATTTATATTACAGTAGGAAAGTTTATGTACATCGGTGAGCTTAACTCAGAACTGAGTTTTCTAACAGCAAACCTTAAAGCGATAGAGAGATGTTGAATGTAGAGGACAGAAACAAGTGTACAACATAAATTAAACCTACTTTATTTACTTACAGTACTAGCTAATAATAATATAAATAAATAATATATAGATACTTAAGTATATATAATAGATACATAAGAATATATACATTCATATATATATATAATACATAACATGTAATATAACTCATGTTGAGAGGAAATGTTCCTTAATTCTTCTCTTGAAGACATTCAGTGACGGGCTATCGCGCAAAGAGTGTGGGAGAGGATTCCACAGACGCACTGCACGTATGGTGAAAGAACCATCGTAACGGCTAGTTGTGTGATGGGGTATACGGAGGAGAAGGGAAGAAGATGAGCGGCAAGGTTTTCCCCTGGGGACAAGGTACTCAAAGCGTTCCTGAAGATAAGATGGGGAACTAGGATTGTGAAGAACGGAGAAGAGAAGAGAAAGAATGTGAGTATCTCGACGACGCCGAATAGGCAGCCACTTCAACTGCATCCGAAATTCCGACACATGGTCGTATTTCCAGAGGCCAAAAATTAAGCGAATTGCCATGCTTTATTGTACACCATAAAAACATTACATTGAATATGCATTTAAACTATTGTACAAATGGCGGCCTTATCGCGATCAGCGATTTCTTCCAGGCAACCTTAGACATTTAAATAAAAGCTGGTTTAAAAAAAAGTTTTTTTACTTTTATTTTATGTATTAGTAGGTGCAATCAATGCGTCAAGTAGTTCAACAATTTGTGTGAGAAAACACCTAAAATATTGTTTTTTTTTTACTGCAATTGACCAATCCTCTTCATTTTATCTTCTCATCTCTTCACCATCGCAGAACGGATGGCCGATGGGGCAGTAAAGTTCTGGAGTGGCAACCGTGTAGGCGCAGCGTGGGTAGGCCCCCCACAAGGTGGACCGACGACCTGGTGAAGGTCGCGGGAATCCGCTGGATGCGGAAGGCACAGGACCGGTCGTTGTGGCGATGTTTGGGGGAGGCCTATGTCCAGCAGTGGACGTCTTTCGGCTGAAATGATGATGATGATGATGACCAATCCTCTGAAATCGTGAAAAAAAGCATCCATTCCTACATTTGTGTTCACATAAATTGTCAAAATTTAGGGAACAGATGATGTTCGCGATTTTAGGATTGGCCCCATAGTAAACAACATAACATAACATAACATCACGCCTGTATTTCTCGAAGGGGTAGGCAGAAGTGTAATAGTACACCCAGATATCGCCAGTTATGTTATAGTCCAATGTAATAGGGGGCGAGCCTATTGCCATTGACCGGGCACAAATCCAGACTCAGAAAAGAAAAACTAAAAGTAAAAGTTGTTCAAATTGATAAGTACAATCATCTCTTAAAGAATTGCTAATGAATGGATCAAGGCATTATGACAGCTTTTGTATCCTTTTGTGCATAAAAAAACTTTACAATTCATTTCAAACAATACTGCAGAGTCCAAATTAACAGCAGTCAAAAACACCCGAAAATCAAACAAGCGCTGATCGAAATGATTTCCGTAAAAAGAGCGACTTTTGACTTCGAATAATCGCTCCTGTCTGGTTTTACGATTTGACACCGTTTCTCAAATATTGCTCGCCCCCCCAGATATCTAAGAGCTATTCAAAAGTTGAACAGTCTCATTTAAAACTTATAATGCGCTTTCCATTGGAATTCATTTCGCATTGTCATTCGCTTCTATGAGGTGGAATAAGCTGTAATTTTAAAAGGTCATATAAATGTTGTGTCAGTCACAGTTACCCCGGCTCAACACGTTGGCCCAAACGTTGGCGCCAACGCTATTCGCCAACGTGTGGATCGGGAAAATGGAGTTGGCCCGAACGTTGGGGCGAGCATCGGCCAAGGAATTATGCGCCAACGTTGGTTTGCTCAGTCTTGCCGCAGCACTCATGCAGTAAGGTGCAACGAATGACCTTGTTCCTACGGTCACTGCGTCTTGAAAATGTCATCCGCGTGGATGGACGCAATAGTTATAGAATTTCTATAAAAAAATCTTTATGTTTATTAACAAATAACAATGACAATTATCTTGTTTGTCAAAAAAAAATTCAAAGACGACGTCCATTGTTTAAATTTTGTGTTATTTTAATTGACAGTTCAGCTCTTAAGCACTCAATAATCTAAAAGTCCGCAGTGCAACATCTATTTCAGACGTCTTTACATTGGCTCTGACGGAACTAAACTAACATTATCTCCAACGTGTGGACGCTAGGCATAATAAAAGGCCAACGCTCGCCCCAAAATTGGGGCCAACGTGTGGAGCCCGCCATAATATGCATGTTGGGCGCTGCTGTCAATATAATTTGTATGCACTACCTCATCGCCCCAGAGTACGACGAAAGCGTGTAGCAAACTTTTTAACTATGAGCTCGTGGACGCTCAATATCGATCAGGCCCGCTGCCTCTGTATTCCTCTATAAAAAAGCTCTCTGATGAACAGTCCCATCCATTTTTAATTGAACTCATTTTTGATTTTCTTTGTGTTCGTGATAATGCACCATGATTCACGGTGCAGATGATTTTAGTTGTGCCCTAGCCTGGAATTAAAAGCTTGCTCACTGATTGGTATGCACATATTAGGTAATTCGGAGGTAATTCCCTGTTATTTAGTTGGAAGTATAATTTGAGGTCCAAATAAAGTAAATTTAAACTGTGTTTTGGTTATAACCGACCTTTTTGTATGATTCTCAGACCAAAAAGTTGTGATTGTGGAAGATAAAAGTAATAAAACACTAGCGATGGGTGGTTATGAGATATACTAATGAAATCAGTCGATTATGAAGATGTTTCAAGATATCTTGATTAGGTATAGCCAGTTAGTAGTTACTAATTTAGTCAGTAATCTTGTTCGCGAGACAACGCGGAGCAGAACGAGCGAAACACGATAGTCGGTCGGGTACACCAAATGAAAATTTAGTTGCGGTTAATTGTCATTGACTCGTTTTGTTGAGTTTATAGAGATATATCTATTAGAGATAATAGAAATCTATCAATAAAAAAAAATTTAACAATTAAACTTACTGTAAAAAATGACTCCACCAAAAAATCCAAGTCTCTATTCTTTTTACAACAGGATTAGTAGTACAAATTACGATCCTATACTATACTATCGATTATGAAAATAAATTAGTTACTAATTTCATAATCAATTATCATAACCAATTGGCGAGATATCGCGCAAGATCGAGGAAAGTGTAGAGTTCTCGTTTCGGAGGCCATGACTCACTTTGGGTCGCTGAGCCAGAGGAGTAAGTAGTAAGTAAGTATTATCATGATTAGTATTACAAAGTAATTCGATTACACCAATCATTCATAATCGCCCACCGCTATAAAAACACAGAACCCAAAACGTGTTTACTGGAGGCACCGGGTATTGATCCCAGTATCTCTTGCATGCGAAGCGAGCTCACTACGATATAAGCTACCCCAGTGCTGACGTCACTGAAATTATGCATACGTCTTACGTCCGGTTGATTGGCCCAGATACGCTCTCTTGGCTCCTCGATCCTCCCCCATGCGATCGACTTGGCCAAGCCATCGCAGACGTTGTGCTTTGATCATGCCAATAATATTAGGCTCGTCTACCAGCTCTTTGATTTCGCCAATCTTCCGGACTCTCAGCGTACCATACTGTGTTTTCGTCACAAACTTAAATGCAGTTTGGACCAAAGAACGGATTGCCAATAGGGCCGAAAAGTTCTGGAGTGGCGACCGCGTCATCATTCATCATCATCATTTCAGCCGAAAGACGTCCACTGCTGGACACAGGCCTCCCCCAGTTAAGGGGGGGATATGCCATAATCGCCACGCTTAGCAGGCGGGTTGGCGATCGCAGTTGGTTGGTTAAATACTGGTTGCTGTTGGTTGGTTGGCGACCGCGTACTGGAAGCTAATAACTATTTGGTGTGCGGCAGCTTATAAAAAGGGTTAATTTCATCCAAAAGGCAATGGAGAGGGCTATGCTCGTAGTCAAAGCCCCTGCGTGATCAAAGCCTGAATAATTGCCAAATTTAAGCGGCAGTGGGCGGGGCACATTGCTCACAGAATGGATGGGCCGAAAAGTTCTAGAGTGGCGACCGCGTACTGGAAGGTGCAGAGTTGGTAGGCCCCCCATAAGGTGGACCGACGATCTGCTCGCGAAAATCCACTGGATTCGGGAAGTGCAGGACCGGTCGGTGTGGTGATGTTTGGGAGAAGCCTATGTCTAATAGTGGTCGTCTTTTCGCTGAAACGATGATGATGATTATTAAATGCAGTACAAAATTAACTATTTACTAGATATTTATTTTTATATTGCGTTACATAGCGTCGTTTATTGTTTGTATCACTTACGTCACATAAAAGCAAAAAATACCGACAACACTTGCTTTATGATAGTCATGGTACAAACTTTCATACACGCCAACGGTAACGTCAGCTGTCATTCCAAATTACCCTTGTTTCATATAGTGATATAACCCTAGTTTAACGTAACAACTTTGTCTACCTTTTTCCTAATGGCTGGACAAGGAAGCCTCGAAGCTATGTTAACTAAAGTTCTTATTAATAAATAAGCTCTAATTTATGTAGCTGAACACATAGATACTGACACTGCTTGTAGGATCAGTCAGCTGAAGTGGCAGTGGGCTGGCCATGTTTGTCAAAGGACCGATGGCCGTTGGAGCAGATGAGTTTTTGAGTGGAGACTGTGAATCGGCAAACGCAGCGTAGGGCACCCGCTAGTCAGGTGGACCGACGACCTGAAAAGATAGCTAGGAGAGACTGTAATAGGCTGATTACTGTTATTTTGTGCATAACGGTGCTGGTTGCGTGATTACCTAAGTTTTATAAAAACATAAGTACGTTTTCGACCATAGATCGCGTAACTCATAACAAATCAAATCAAATAATCTTTTAGTGTTAATTTAGTATTTATCATTTAATAGTTTAAATAGAACCAATATAACTTTCTCAACCATAACTTCGTATCATTCAAACAATACTTATTTAGACTCTAACCATACACAACACAACACAACATAACATAAACATAACATCACGCCTGTATTTCCCCGAAGGGGTAGGCAGAGGTGTAATAGTACACCCACATTTCGCCAGTTATGTTATAACCATACGATATCAATAAAATCACCGAATATCAACCAACCCAGAAGTTAGTGTCTTTACGCAACGGGCAGTAACTTCTTCTTCTTCTTCTTGACTTCTTCCTTTTTTTCTTCCTCTTCTAAGAAGAAGACAAAAAAAAGACAAAAAGAAGAAGACTTCTTTTTGTTTGCACAACTGCGATCGCCAACCCTCCTGCCAAGCGTGGCGATTATGCCATATATGGCCCTTTTGTGGGAGGCTTTTGTCCAGCAGTGGACGTTTTTGGGCAGAAATGATAATGATGATGCATTATTGCGCAATTGTTTGTTATCCTGAAGAATAAAAAAATAAAATAAAATTACACTGAGCTAGAATTGTACTTCGAATTTCCTAAAGACCGTAAATTTTTGTACCAGAGCGCAAACTGAGGTGAATTTCAAATTTTCAATCTCGCCTGTCCGGAAAATGTTTGAACTAGTTTTTTATTCCGAATACTCCTATAAAGCAGGGATGTGACGTTCTGCTGGAAAATACCAGGTATTTCCTCCTGGAATGTATTGGAAATGTAACACATTTTTATTACTGACGTTTCTATTCGGCGAAGGTGAAAGTGCGTTATCGATGATGACTCAGTTATTTGCAGGCTTGGACGAATAAAAAAAGGCGGACGGAATCTCACCACACAAAAAGTGAACCCATAGTAAGATGGCTCGCTTAAAAGTACGGGCTGGAACGCACACATCACACCAATAGTAAGACAAAAAGCCGCGATTACGCAACAAACCTCGTGTGACAGTAGTTGTAGTATCACAAATAAAATAACAATATATATCCGGTGTGTTAAAATTATGTCGAAATTTTAATGGGTTTAGGAAAAACCGAAGTGCTTCAATCTTTTCTTAGCGAGATTCCGTCCGCCATTTTTTATTCGTCCAAGTTTTCAGGGTATAAGGGAAATAAAAAAGAAAACTGGTTTATTTTCCCAGTTAATGGCGCGAAACTTTTAAATAACAGTGCAACAGAAACACAAACGGTAACTAACAGGAGGGTATACAAAGAAAGCAAAAAATAAAAAAACATAAAATATAAAGAAAGTACAGTCGACATAAAATAAATAAGGAAATACGTATGGGAAGAATATGATTCGTCTCGTAGTCGATTCAGGATTTAATTTTTGATGTTATTTATTGCAATATTGAGTGCTGGAATTTTTCATATTCGCCAGCATGGATTAATTTTTATTCGTCCGATTTCGACTAGTGTAGAAGTTTAAATAAAAGGTCTGCCTTCTCATGATCGTGCGTAATAGTACATTATGATACAAGTGAGTTAAGTTGACTATTATACTCGAGGCTGGATTGCAGCCGAGAGTATAATAGTCAATGCTCACGTGTGTTATACGACGTTTTTCAACACACATACGTGGGACACTCAGAAAGTTTTGCGAAACTAAAAAAAATTGTTCTATACGTACATATATTTTTATCAAATCTTTTCAAAGTACTTTCCACCAGCCTCTATACAAAGATTCATGCGCCTAAACCAGTTTTCAAAACACTTTTTCCAGTCCGCCGCAGACACCTCGTTTACAGCCTGCTCGAACGCAGCCAGCGCATCTTCCGGCGACGAAAATTGTATCCCTTTGAGCTGATTTTTTATTTTTGGGAATAAAAAGAAGTCACACGGTGCTAGATCAGGGCTGTAAGGAGGGTGACCCAGGAGTTTGACTGGCGTGCTGTCCAGGAAGTCCCTCGTTTTGAGTGCGGTGTGCGCAGGTGCATTGTCGTGGTGGAGCAGTAGCCCGCGGAGCCCTGTGTTTGGTCGCTTGTTGCTTATAACAGAGAAAACTTCTGGCAAACATTTGGTAGTATACCATTCGGCATTAATGCTTCTTTGACCCCGTAAGGGAATTGATACCAAGTGGCCAGTCAAATTAAAAAAGCTAGCGATCAAAATCTTACCCCCGCTTCTAGATCGCTTCACTTTGGTAGGCGTTGGCTCATTTTGAAACACCCAAACAGTCGACTGGCGCTTGGTTTCTGGGTCGTATTGATAAATCCAGGACTCATCACCTGTAACAATGTCGTAAACACGCCGAGACGAGCCTGCTTCAAATTTGTTAAGCATATCACGGCACCATTCCACCCGGGCCTGCTTCTGAGCATCGGTGAGGTTGTGCGGCACCCAGCGTGATACTATCTTCCTCACGCGAAGATGGCTGTGTAGAATCTCGTGAACGCTTCCCGATCCAATCTTCAATATGTGTTGAATCTCCTGATATGTAATTCGCCTATTGTCTTGGATTAAATTTTTCACTGCTAGCACGTTTTCTTCGGTAACAGCCGTCAAAGGGCGACCGCTTCTTTCGTCATCCCCCAAAGTTGGTCGACCGCGCTTGAATTCGTTATACCAACGATACACGGTTGCCTTGGAAGGGCCTTCATCCATGAATGCCATTTGAAGTCTATCGTACGATTCATCCGGTTTCAGGCGACACTTGAAATCGTATAAAATCATAGCTCTAAAATGTTCCCGGCGCAGATCCATATTTCAGTGAGACACAATACTTTGAATTAACTCGCAAAAAATGTGGAGGGAAATTTTGAAATTGGAACTTACTTATTTTTACTTATAAATAATCATATTTTCGAAAAACATTATAACTGGCCAGTCTCCCATATATAAAAACTTTTTTTCGCAATACTTTCTGAGGGGCCTGGTACATTACATTACATTAAAACAACATAGATAGATGGCTCGTAGCGATTCAACGACTGCGCGGATTGTACGATCTGCAAGGTTAAGCTGCACTTGCCGCGGTCAGTCTGTGGATGGGTGACCGTTTCGTTACACATCGAGACCCCTCCGTGCCTCGGAGAGCACGTTAAGCTGTCGGTCCCGTTTGTCATACGAATATCTATGGCAGTCGTTACGGGTAGTCAGAAGCCTGAAAAATCTGACAACTGGTCTAACCTCCGAATGTCAGTATTACCCAGTAATTGGGTTGCGGGGGTCTGATGGCAGTCGCTCCGTGTAAAATACTGATGTTCAGCCGCATCTGGCTAGACTGGAAGCCGACCCCAATATAATTGGGAAAAGGCTCGGAGGATGAGATAGATAGAATATACTTAATTTTTTGAATTTACTTAAAAAAACATACACATATTTTAAACAATTAATGAATTTGTGAAGAATGGGACGCGGATTACTGTAATTGCACGGTGACGTGCAGCTATGCGCACGCAGGTGATCGAAGGAAACCGCCAAACAGCCTAATATTAAAAATATTATAAATTGTTTTTTTTTATTTATAACACAAAGTTAATGTTATATTTTTGTCAAAAATAAATAATTTAATGAAAGGAAATGTTTATATAGCATATTTTAATTAATACAGTTGATATTTAATTTTGTATAGGCATAAAAACTCTTTGCTTAGATTTAAAAATAAACTGTAAAGTAAAAAGCACTAGTGCGCTAATATAGTACAAAGCACGCGTGCGTTATAACGCAGCTTATAAGCTACATTATGAACTTAAAAGCGGTGCAATAAGAGCCACCTTACGAGCAAGTGTGTTGAAAATGTAATTTCAAAAGGATATGTCAAGAATAGTGTTGCCCTAAGACTTGTTCTTGCAGTTTTGTAGTCTGGCATTTTCGCAAGAACAATGCGAAACCACAATAGGGGAATATATGAGAAAGTATGGATGTTTGTTTGTTTCTTTGTCCTTCAATCACGCTGAAACGGCGGAATGCTAAATGGTTTTGGATGAATTTTGGCACACAGATAAACTATGTACTGGATTAATACATCGGGTAACTTTTATTGACATACTACGGGAGCAAAGCCGCAGGCGTCATTTTGTCTTAACATAAAATATTACAATAACTTACATTATACACCCTATTTTTTAATTAACCCTCTGTAGTCTCTTCTCATCACTATGAACAACTTTTACTATGTGACCAAACCTGGATTCACGAAAAAAACCAGTTGTTTCCTACATAATTATTGTTGTGTTATATGGTGAACATAAATATGGGAAATGAACTCCAATTAATGAAACCACGGACTAATTACGGCAAGAAAACGTTATCGTATGAAGGAGCACAGCTGTTCAATAGATTACCAGAGGATCTAAAAGAATGTGATAACGTGAATGTGTTCAAAGCTAAGCTAAAGAATTATGTATGTACACTGTAACATTTCCAACGCTCTAGAGGCTAAAATTATATAATTTCGTTATAAGTACTTTTGTATCTCATTATAAGCGAACTGTTTTATAAGTTCTTATAAGAAATGAAATTCTTTAAACCTGAACAGCGGTTTTTATTTCACGATTTTAGAGTTCAACATCAAGTTATTCGTTGTGATGAGTATGTTTACCGCTTAAAAGAACCTCAGTTAAAATGATATATGATAAATGATGATAAATCATAAGAAGACCTTAATACGTTATAGCCGATGATATTTAAAAAAGTACAGATAGGTATGTTGTTGCGCGCGTAATCTGAAGACTCGAAAACATCCTAATTGGGACGTTTTGCTACTAGTCTCCATCAAGCAAGGCCCAGAGCGTGACGTGTGACAAATAAAAAAACTAAATTGCCGTCATGTGTGCACAGAAAGTGTACTAATTATGACGTGAAACTAACTTTTTTTTTTATTTTTGTTTCTAATGCAATCTGTCCCATCTGACATTCAGCATCTTTTGTACAATTTATTGACACATCCACATCAAATTATAATGTCATTGTAAGTCTTGTGGAGCCAATCTTTTGAGCCTTGTGAAAGTTTTAATTTTCATCAGGCTTGATGCAAGTTTATTAGGATGCATCGCAATCCTTTTCTTATAAGCGCTCACTCTTTGTGTGATTTCATCTTTGACTTTTCGTATATTTAAGTCACGGTGCAAGCTATCATTAGTGATATACCATGGTGCATTAGTTATAATCCTTAGCATTTTAGATTGGAACCTTTGAAGAATATCTATGTTTGAATTGGCTGCTGTTCCCCGCAGCTGTATTCCATAAGTCCAAATAGGCATTATGATGTATTTATAAATTCTAAGCTTATTTTCCAGAGAGAGCTTGTACTTTTTTGATAAGAGCCAATAATGTTTTCTAAGTTGTAGGCCTAAGGCTTTACGTTTGGTGAATATATGTTTTCTCCAGGTTAGTCGACGGTCTAGATACATTCCGAGGTATTTAGCATCTTCTGCTTGAGGAATCTCAACATCATTTAGTCGGACTAAAGGGCATGTATCTCTCCTTGTTGTAAATGTAACGTGTATGGATTTGGTTTCGTTTGCCTTTATTCGCCATTCTTTCAGCCAGTTGGAGATTTTATCCAAACTCGTTTGCAGGATCTGAGAGGCCTCGACTGCGTCGTCATGCACGGCTAGTGTAGCTGTGTCATCGGCAAATGTGCCAATGACTACTCCTTCAGACACTGGGAGGTCGGCTGTGTAAAGAAGATAGAGAGTAGGACCCATCACGCTACCCTGAGGAACTCCAGCCAGGATTTCGTGCAATCCAGTTACTTCGTTACCCTGTTTTACGAAGAAGTGTCTCTTCTCTAGATAGGATTTAATGAATATGAAATAGTTTATCGGAAATGCTTTTTTAATTTTGTATAAGAGGCCCTCATGCCAGACACGATCGAAAGCCTGGGATATGTCTAGAAAGGCGGCCGAGTAGTATTTCTTTTCTTCATATGTTGCAAGGATTCTTTCCACCAGTCTATATATCTGTTCAATGGTTCCATGACTTTGTCTAAACCCGAATTGGTGGTCAGGCAACAAGGAGTTTGTATGTATTAAGGGTTTTAGTTTATTGATGAACAATGTCTCCAGTAATTTTGAAGGTACTGGCAGCAAACTAATGGGCCGATAAGACTTCACATCCCCAGGGCACTTTCCAGGCTTAGCTATCATTATGATTTGGGCTACTTTCCACTGGGGAGGAATGTAACCTTTTGTGATTATTGCATTGTATAAAGCTGTTAGAAAAGTAATTCCATCCTCAGGTAGTTCCTTTAGTATTTTTGCTGTAATTAAATCATATCCAGGTGCTTTATGTTGATTTAGTTTCTTGATAGCAAACCTTACTTCATTTTTAGTTACTTTTTTGATAGGTAAGTCAAGTTGGTAAGGTTCTTCTAGATATGTTGCTATTTTAGCATGCATGTCTTGATACCCTTGAGTAGCGTTGGGAGTAAACACTTTGCTTAAGTGGTCAGCAAAGATTTGCGCCTTTTCAGAGTCACTTTTAGCCCATGTGTTGTCTCTTTTGCGTATTGGTGGTTGGCTTGCTACTGGTCTTTTAAGCTTTTTTGTTGCTTGCCAGAGAGAATAGTCCGATTTGAAACTAACTTAATGTAACTAATTTACTTACTTTGCACCAGTGGGGCAATTGTGTAATGCATTCACTTTGACATTAGCTTTCAGTTTGAAATTAAAGCAATATTCATTGCGTGGTAGCAATGAATATTGAAATCCAGATGATTGCGATCGCGAGTGTGTTACACAATTCGGCAGCTGTTTATGTCTATTGTGCTGCCGCTGTGTAGTGCGTACGGAACATATTTTTCGTTGGTTTTGTTGGGGTATGACATATCTATACTTTTAAATATGATTGATTACAGCATAATCACTGTCATATTATGTGATGGCCGTAAATTTTCAGAGTACAGTATCATATTGTCCTTAGGACGTAATCCATGTTCGGGTGCCTTCCTCCCTTTGTCATAAAGTTAATGTTTCCCTATTGCGTTCCCCGCCATCATATCTCCTTTGGGAAGGCATTATACCCTTAAAATTACAGATACTTGCAGAAAAGCTTAGCCAGGAGTCGCAGGTTCGAATCCTGCTCGTGAGCGATTTTTTCTTTCCACAATTTATATCTTTAGAATTCGCTTCGCATGCGTAAAATGCGTTAAAATAATAAAATAATTCTGAAAGCTAATGTCAAAGTGAATGCATTACACAATTGCCCCACTGGTGCAAAGTAAGTAAATTAGTTACATTAAGTTAGTTTCAAATCGGACTATTCTCTCTGGCAAGCAACAAAAAAGCTTAAAAGACCAGTAGCAAGCCAACCACCAATACGCAAAAGAGACAACACATGGGCTAAAAGTGACTCTGAAAAGTTAAAAATCCCCTAAATTTTTGTTCACATGAACAAAATGTATGGATCAGCTGATTATTTTTTCGCGATTTTAGGGTTGGTCCCATAGTAAAAGTTGTTCATACTGACAAAGAGACAAAGAACATTCATAGCTCAAACAATAAATGTCTTAGGTATTTATTTATTTATGTATGTATGTTTTTTTTTTTTTGACGACGTCTGTGGTGTAGTGGTTCGAGGGTCGGACTGCTGATCACGAGGTCGTGGGTTCGATTCCCACAGGACACAAATATTTGTGTGATGAACATAAGTGTTTGTGTTGGTCTGGGTGTTTATGTATTATAAGTATAACGCTCACGAGCGGGATTCGAACCTGCAACTCTTGGCTCAGTACGCCATTACTTTAGCCACTTATTACCTACAATCAGTTTATACCAAAATATGAATAAATCTTTGGGACATTTTTACACAGCACCATCTAGTCCCAAACTAAGCAGAGTGCTATGGGTACTAGACAATGGATATCATACTTCTATACTTTTTTTTGTAAATACGTGGGACACTCAGAAAGTTTTGCGAAACTAAAAAAAATTGTTCTATACGTACATATATTTTTATCAAATCTTTTCAAAGTACTTTCCACCAGCCTCTATACAAAGATTCATGCGCCTAAACCAGTTTTCAAAACACTTTTTCCAGTCCGCCGCAGACACCTCGTTTACAGCCTGCTCGAACGCAGCCAGCGCATCTTCCGGCGACGAAAATTGTATCCCTTTGAGCTGATTTTTTATTTTTGGGAATAAAAAGAAGTCACACGGTGCTAGATCAGGGCTGTAAGGAGGGTGACCCAGGAGTTTGACTGGCGTGCTGTCCAGGAAGTCCCTCGTTTTGAGTGCGGTGTGCGCAGGTGCATTGTCGTGGTGGAGCAGTAGCCCGCGGAGCCCTGTGTTTGGTCGCTTGTTGCTTATAACAGAGAAAACTTCTGGCAAACATTTGGTAGTATACCATTCGGCATTAATGCTTCTTTGATCCCGTAAGGGAATTGATACCAAGTGGCCAGTCAAATTAAAAAAGCTAGCGATCAAAATCTTACCCCCGCTTCTAGATCGCTTCACTTTGGTAGGCGTTGGCTCATTTTGAAACACCCAAACAGTCGACTGGCGCTTGGTTTCTGGGTCGTATTGATAAATCCAGGACTCATCACCTGTAACGATGTCGTAAACACGCCGAGACGAGCCTGCTTCAAATTTGTTAAGCATATCACGGCACCATTCCACCCGGGCCTGCTTCTGAGCATCGGTGAGGTTGTGCGGCACCCAGCGTGATACTATCCTCCTCACGCGAAGATGGCTGTGTAGAATCTCGTGAACGCTTCCCGATCCAATCTTCAATATGTGTTGAATCTCCTGATATGTAATTCGCCTATTGTCTTGGATTAAATTTTTCACTGCTAGCACGTTTTCTTCGGTAACAGCCGTCAAAGGGTGACCGCTTCTTTCGTCATCCCCCAAAGTTGGTCGACCGCGCTTGAATTCGTTATACCAACGATACACGGTTGCCTTGGAAGGGCTTTCATCCATGAATGCCATTTGAAGTCTATCGTATGATTCATCCGGTTTCAGGCGACACTTGAAATCGTATAAAATCATAGCTCTAAAATGTTCCCGGCGCAGATCCATATTTCAGTGAGACACAATACTTTGAATTAACTCGCAAAAAATGTGGAGGGAAATTTTGAAATTGGAACTTACTTATTTTTACTTATAAATAATCATATTTTCGAAAAACATTATAACTGGCCAGTCTCCCATATATAAAAACTTTTTTTCGCAATACTTTCTGAGGGGCCTGGTACATACTTAAGATAAGAAAGAAACACCCAGGCCAACACAAACACATGTAACTCAAATTACCAATAAATGACTATTGACTATTGACACTTATGTTCATCACACAAATATTTGTGTCCTATGGAAATCGAACCCACGACCTCGTGATCAGCAGTCTGACCCTCGAACCACTAGACCATAGACGTCATATAGTATTCATTAAAACTATATTTGGTAAAACACATGTAGATTTTTTTAAAGCCACATAAAGTTCATGTTGCTTTTTAAGATTTCATAAAAACTTTAACATATTTTGTACGGAACGCGTCTTATAAAATGCATGTTTTATGAAAAGTTCAATTTTATAAAACTTTTGAAAACATAATATTTTCTTGTAGATTTAAGGATATGGAAAATCTTGTAGAACCGTTTTAAGCCGATTTGTTATGAAAACAGTTTCAAATTCAATTTCATATTCCTTATTGTAGATCATAGGTAGGTATAGAATACAGATGTTCATAAAATAGAGTGATCAGCTATCTCCCGCCTTTTAGGCATAGGTACGATAATAACAACTTGAAATATTAAAATGCAATGGAATTGTTACATGTATTTTCATCAGTCATTAAACTTATATTAATAGTTTTATGTATCTCCTTATAAATGTATCTATTTAGTTTGGCATTAATAAATACAATACTATTTAGTGGGCGATTGTAACAATTAGTTTTTGTCTTAGATTATAATACCTTGTTTATGTTTTGGTGTCTTTGGTACGTGTATTTGTCACCTAACTCCTCCTAAACGGCTGAACCAATTTGGATGAAATTTTGTGTGTATATTTAGATGAGTTCCTGGATGGTTATAAAATACAATTGGACCCGGTAGGTGGTACTGGTGTCGGTGTGTCACTGATTTTCTCCTAAACGGCAGGGAAGATTTTAATGATATTTTTTGTGTACGTTCGAGTGGGTCCCTGCAAGTTTTGTAATTCACAAATGGACACGGTAGGTGGCGCTGCAGTCAGTTTGTCACTAAATTTGACATATAAAATATCATATATCATGTGGCACTGCATTTCCAGGCCGGAAAACGTCTGCCAGGTCCGCTAGTACTTCTTATATAAACGAAACATAACCGGATATCTGATAAACAAATCTTAATTCTTAATCATTTCGTTTATCTTTAGTTGACGCCGTGGTTCTATCAAATACTCAAGTGCTTGGTAATTTTGCAATAGATATAGCTACATCACTCTGGCAGTTTGTTCCGTCCCCTTTCCCAACCCAGCCGAATTTCCGGCCCCATAACGTTTCCATTGTCCCTTTGTGATTGCGGACGACCGTATCACCGTTTATCGGCCACCTTTTCCAATTCTGGGATGAAACTGAATTGTTTGAAACCCAATCACACTCCTGTCCAGCTTAAGATGTTGAGTTTAGAAGTGTTATAGGTTGGAAACAAAGTTCATACCTCAGACCGAAGGAATAAGACAGATGGAGCGCGTAGAACTGACTAGACTGAAGCCAGAAAAGGAAATACTAAATTGCAAAGGAGCTACTACTCCGCCACGGCTCTGGGCCGTGTTCGCGAGCCGTGATCGAGAGCATGCGTCTAATCCTCAGACCAAAAGAATTAGGTAAAGCAGGTAGGCACATACGTAAATTTTCGTTTGTTTTGGAAATGAAAAGGGTTCGTTGTACTCATCATTAATTTGACGACGTCTGTGGTCTAGTGGGTCGAGTGTCGGACTGCTGATTACGAGGTAGTGGGTTCGTTTCCCACAGGACACAAATATTTGTGTGATGAACATAAGTGTTTGTGTTGGTATGGGTGTTTATTAAGTATTATAAGTAAGTATTAGCAAAAAAAAATATATAAGTATCATATGCATTGTCTAGTACCCAAAGCACAAGTTCTGCTCAGTTTGGGGCTAGATGGTGCTATGTAAAAATGACCCAAAAATATTTATATATTTATCATTATGAACTACTTTTACTATGGGACCAACCCTGAAATCGCGAAAAGAATATCAGCTGATCCCTACATTTGTATATACATCATCATCATTTCAGCCGAAAGACGTCCACTGCTGGACATAGGCCTCCCCCAAGCATCGCCGCAACGACCGGTCCGGTTGTGTTGTATACACATAAATCGTCAAAATGTAAGTAACAGTTGATTTTATTTCGCGTTTTCGGGGTTCGACCCATACTAAAAGTTGTTCATAAAGATGAGTAGAATGACCGCTTCTTGTTTCCAAAACCAACGAAAATTCACCGTGTATAAATAAATAAATAAACTTCCATTTAATAGATAGCGCATAGACACAGAATTATTAAAATGTTCAATCAAATCAAAACAATATTTACCCGACTGCGCCAGAAGGAGGGTAATGTTTTTCGAGTGTATGTATGTGTGTATGTATGTATATTTCTTTGGCACGCCCTGCAGCCTAAACGGCTTGATGGATTTTAACTTGTGAGGTGTCGTTAGATTCGTCTTAATTGTGAGAGTGACACTGGGTATATCAAAAATATAAAAATTAAAATGGCCGCTTTTTGGCGCCAAATTACGACTTAAAAAAAAAAAAACATGTTTCATAAATGCTTTTCAAAAATATATACAACTTATATGTTTAAATGTAATTTAGAATGAGAAATGCTAAAAAACAACAAAATATTTAACGTTAAAAATGAATTTGACTTTTCAAAAAAAACATTAATAGTATGATAAAAAACATAACCCTCCTTCCGGCGCAGTCGGGTAATAAAACATGATGACAAAACTAAAAAATTTCAAATAAAAAAATTAATTAACAAAAACAGTCGGGTTTTTTGTTTTTGTTAATTAATAATTTTTTTAATACTTTGTTTTGAAACCTGTTAGTCTAATTGGCTACACCACTGAAACGTCAGCATGTAAACAAATTAGCTACTGCTATAGAAGTTTAAAGAGCTATCTAGGAAGTAAGTTGGCTAATGGCCCTTACATGCGGGAGTTAGCTAATTGTGGCCAGAGCAATATTGCACTATGTAAGCTGTGTAGGTACAATGGTGCGTGTTGTAGATATTACCTTTCTCCTCGCCTTTTCCCAATTATTATGCTGGGGTCGGCTTCAAGTTTAACCAGATGTGGCTGAACATCAGTATTTTACACGGAGCGACTGCCATCAGACCCCCGCAACCCAGTTACTGGGTAATACTGACATTCGGAGGTTAGACCAGTTTTCATACTTTCAGGCTTCTGACCACCCTGCCATTGATATTCGTATGGCAACCGTGACCGACAGCTTAACGTGTTCTCCGAGGCATGAACGTTCCATGGTTATTGTACAAAAAAACACTGAATCCATGAAGTCTAAATATCATTATCATAATTTCAGCCGAAAGACTTCCACTATTGGACATAGGCCTACCCCAAGCATTGACACAACGACCGGATCGCTTCCCGCATCCAGCAGATTCCCGGAGAACGGATGGACAATGAGTGGAAAGTTCTGGAGTGGAGATTTCGTACAGAAAGGCGCGTCGTGGACAAGACAAGGTGGAACGACGACCTGGTGAAGAAAGTCTAAATATAACTCTAACAATGAATAAGTGATTAAAGTCTTGAAGTACTTATCGTATCGACCTAGATACGACTACAGTAAAAATTAATTGACCTGGTTTAATGATACTTAAGTTATTCTTGTTCCGTGTGGTGCCGGACGTAAAGAATTTCACCACCCTATGTCTTCTCATGGGTGTCGGAAAAGGCGACTAAGGGATTCACCAGAGGATGGGCAGCAGCGTTCTCTGGCGATTATGGCATATCCCCCCAAACTGCTTGGGGAGGCCTATGTCTAGCAGTGGACATCTTTTGGCTGAAATGATGATAAATGAAGTTATTCTTAGAATATGGGTGTAAGCTAACTTCCAAAGTAAACTGCACTTGCTGAGGTCATGTCTTGGATGGATGAGCACTTTTTACACATTGTTCCCTCCTCATAGAGAGTTAGTATCGATTGTGAGGTTTGATTATACTCTTGTCTAGTCTATAATAGACAAACGCGAGAAAACACGTAGAAAAATTGCAGCTAACAGTTAGTGGCTATTTTCCGCGAACACTGCGACCGGGGGTTAGTATATATTCTATGCTAGTGTTTCGAGTGTCAAACTGTAGATCACGCGGTCGTGGGTTCGATTTCCACAGTACACAAATATTTGTGTGATGAACATAAGTGTTTGTGTTGATCTGGGTATTTCATAAGTATTATAATAATATAGCTATTTACAAAAAAAGTATATAAGTATTATATCCATTTTCTAGTAACCTTAGTAAAAACTCTGCATAGTTTGGGACTAGATGGTGCTGTGTAAAATGTTCCAAAATATTTATTAGTTTAGTTATTTAACCAGCCATTCTAACTAATACTTTTAGGTCATATACTTTTTGGGATAACTACGATGTAAAAAGGTACTTCTTCTATCGTGTCAACATACATAATGATAATAGCTCATGCCGTGGGGAAAAGATTAGCCAGTCAGCAGGTTGGTAGCGGGGCTGACTACCCAGGGTGTGCCGGACGATCAATTAAATAGCGTCACTCGTGGAGGCTCTTTTAATTCAAAAAGATACTGAATTATATTCTAAGTACAAGCAGGTACATTGCATGCACATTGCAGGTACACTGTAGCTACATTGTATGAACATTTCAGGTACATTGTAGGCACATTGCAGGTATATTACTACCATGCTTACTGCATGTTTATTTATGACATTACCCCTCATCTTGATCCAGGGTGCGAAATTAAGCAAGTTTCTCTGGGTGACGCGATTTTGAAAAAAAAAATGGTGGATCAGGACTATGCCAGACTCCAGAGAATAATTTCAAAACCCCTTTGTATGAGCGCATCAATCAAGACAACCATTTATTACGAAATAAGACAAATTTAATTTTGTATCAAAATAACCGAAATAAAGACATGTTTACAGACGTGTTATGTAACTTTTTCAATTAAGCTATTATTGTAGAAAGCGTGTTGAATAGAATGAACAAAAAAAAAACAAGAGAATAAATCTCAGAATTCACAGTTTCAAATTAAGAACAGATTTTGTTTGTTTCGTTTCTGAAAACATTTGAACCTTGCGAGAATATTGGCAAAAAGTTTTTATTTTTGTGTACTCGAACTCTTCTAAATTCCAATATTCAATAACTCTTTTGTACTGATTTACTTGAAAAAATTGGTATTAAGTTAAAAGGCATTCAGTATGACAATCGAATTAATTTAAATTACAGTCATCTTTTCATAGAATATTCTATGGGGGTTGTAACACGCATGCGCGGGGCTACTCCGTTCTTTCAGACAAGGAGAACTCAGTAAACAAATATCTCGTGCCTGGACCAGTCGCATTTGTCGTGTCGGGACTTTCGCGCGCAAATCGCCGTGTCTAATTCTCGTAACCTATAAATTATCGGCTTGCAACATCGTATGTTTAATTTTTTTAAGTGCTAATAAATTTCAGTACCTACAAGTTCGTCAGTTTTATAATTTTTTTGTGTGAGTGGTGACGTTATTATTTTTCTGTGAAATTATCGTATTTACCTAATTCGAAATAGATTTTGTGCAATCTCTTTCCAGCGTCAGTTAAGTATCAGATATTTATATTTATATCTTATACAGTATACCTATATTCTGTCAATTTTTTGTTGTTTTTTTTGTTATTCTCAAACATTACTTACCTACTTTCTTTTCCTTAGGAAAACTACTTTTTAAAGTTATTTTTCGGTAAAAGGTTTGGTCCGAAGTCGACAGGCTGAGTCTTCGTCAGGTAAACATTTTTATTTGTTGTGTAACTAGAATAATAAATATAAAAATATGATCCTATATCTCTTTACAATAAATAATTAGGGATTCAATATCATCAGATGAACTGTGCGGTGTGCCACTGGCATTTCTAAGACCTTAATTTTTTTTTCATTAATGTCCATTAAAATAATACTCCACAATAAAAAAATACTGTTTGATAAAACTATATTGACTTAAACACGCTTAAATGTTAATATGACTATGAGCTGAAATCATTAGGTAGCCCAGTTTTATGTTTTTTATAATATACTAGCTGAGCCCTGAATGCGTTGCAAAATCATCTTTTTTTTCTTCAAAAAGCTTTGCGGGCGTATCCACAACAACTCACCAAAATTCTATCACTATCAGATGAAGGTATAGAAACGCATACAGGACAAAGAAACATTTATTTTTATATTCAACGTGTAGCAGAAAAGGTATATAAATATCAGGTGCACGGCTTCTTTGGATGTTAACAAATTATACGGCAAGCGTTTTAAATCCTATATCTACATAAGAACTACTAGGAACATAGGAGAAATTTCCACATCACTAGCACCTATATCAGAGTTCAGTATAATAACATCTTCAGGGCTCTGTTGCGCCTCCGCGCGTATTGTAGTGCTTCAGGCATGTTTGCGGATGCACATGTGGATGATTTTCATGCCGTCATACGCAAGAAAATTGCGTCTGTTGTGCAGAGGTTGCGGGGGAGCAGCAATGGAATCCTGAAGATGATAGCGGGAAGGATGGACACAGCCGTCCTCAGTCGTTTCATCGATTGGCATGTGAGAGGTGCGAATCGATGACTCGACATTTATTAATGTTTGTTATCCGTGTTTACTAACATAGTTGTTTAAGTTTTTCATTGTTACTAACAAAAATGATTATGGAATGTTGTTTTCTGAAAATTAAATATTTTATTTAATATTCCATTTATTCATTATTTACACTTATCAATTACATTTTTAAATATTTTTATAACAAATAAAAAACAAAAGAAAACATTTATTTATTATTATTATTTTATCAATAAGCAATGACATTCATGTAATTTTATCAAGTAACGTGAAATGATAATGACCTTTGTAGAGCAGTGACACGTTTATTATGATTTGAATTCAAGAAATTATGAAATCAAAAATTTGGTATGTTTTTTTCGAGTAGTAATTTATTTTGAGCTAAATTATGCATACAGATTCTATACCAAATGTACTCTTCAACCCTTTTGTATAGATATACTCTTTCGGTTAGATGTTGTATAAAGATGAGGAGCCCATTGCTAAAAAGTTATAACCTTTCCGTGGTTTAAAAAAGATAGTACATAATATCCAAAATGTATTATTTAAAAATAAATAAAGACAATTTGGAGGACAATACATTCAAGTTAAAATGTTTTCCATTTCAATTAAATCTAATTACAGGCATTTTTGAAAAGTTAGGCACTAATAAGTTGCATGGTTCCAAATTGTGGGTGTCTACGAACCTAGTAGGCCAATTTCAATAGGTTGAAACTCTGCATGGAGAAGTGGACCAAAATATATTCATGCCCTTGTTAGCAATATCTGTCTAAATAAATCAGGAATAGATTGCTATAAGAAAGGAGATAGACCAAATAAAAGGAGAATGGATTGTGTGGAAGATAGCTGGTCATTTTGAGCGTCGGGTCCTCCCTAAGATAGGGTTGGGCGACACGTTGGCCGATGCGTACCATCAGTTGGTACTATTACACTGACGGGCAATCTGACATCAATCTAGTAAAGGTCATGGATTGAACTCATTCCAGATTGAAGTAGGTTTTTCCAGGTTTATTGATTGATCGCTTTAAATGATGGCTAATTAGTGTGGAAGAAAAATAAATGCTGCACCCAAATTATTGTCCACTCTATTGGAAGATGCGAGATGACGAATATGAGTCACAAATAAACAGGAAGCCAACTATCTGTTCATATGAGTATTGTCTCAAAATACATAAACACCACTCAACGATACACAAACGTTTCAGAGTTCGACATCTTGAGTTTATCTTACTGGCAATTGCAGACTCGCATTAATTTTAGTTCTGACAAGTGCAGAACTTCTCAACTTTCTAAAGGAAGATAGATGAAAATTAAGTCTATGATTATTAATAGTAGTAGAGCTCCTTTGTGAAAGAGCTCGTCCGGGGAAGTACTACCACCGTGCCTACTTCTCCGCCAAATAGTGATGCTTGCATTGCTGTTTCGGTCTGAAGAGTACGGGTGCCGGTGAAATTACAATCACATGAGACTTTCCATCTTCATGTCTCAGTGTGGCGAACAGACTTGCGGTACCATTTAGGCAACAGCCTAAGAGGTATTGAAGTTGTTATGGGCAAGGGTAACCGCTTAACATCATCAGGTCGTTTCGCCATCCTATACTATAAAAAAAAAAATATATATATATAAAGCTGTTTTTTTTTAAGTTTAAAGTTGAGTAAAGATATTCTGAAATGGCATCTTTATGCTGAGGGATATGTGGCAAAGATGGAAAACTGCTTTTTGTCCGTTGTTTTCATTGTTCTCTCTGTTAGGATTACTAGTATAGTATTATATTATCTGTGGTTAGGATGCACATTTTTTTAGATTAAACAAACCGATGTAGTTGAGATTTCATATTGCTTACTCTAAATGGATTGTATGGTTCATTTCGGGGTGTTGAATATACTACTGGACATAGGCCTCTCCCAAGTTGCGCCACAATACTCGGTCCTCTGCCTTCCGCATCCAGTCCCCACCAGCCACCTTCTTCAGGTCATCAGTCCACCTGGCTGGGGGACGCCCTACGCTGCGTTTGCTGAATCGCGGTCTCCACTCAAGGACTCGTCTGCTCCAGCGGCCATCAATACAATACAAATACAAATCCTGTTTATTGTACAACAAGATTACATTAATTTCTTAACTAAATACTTATGCGCTAGTGTACAACTGGTGATCTTATCGCTCCACGGCGATCTCTTCCAGACAACCATTGAATGGACTGGAATGTCATGGAAGAGACAAAGGGTAGTTACCGGTGCACTTAAATATCGGAAACTTAACTAATTAAACTAAAGTAACTTAGCTAGTAAAATAAAATAAATATACCAAAATATACATACATGTATTATCCTCTATAACATCATTAAACACCATCGGTCCTATACATACCACTACATACTACTTCATAATCATAACTTTATATTATACCGCGGAGCGTAGGGCTGGGAGGCGACCCAGCCAGGTAGACTGACGTCCTGAAGAAGGTGGTGGACTGGATGCGGAAGAAAGAGGACCAAGTGTTGTGGCGCAGCTTGGGAGAGACGTATTCCCAGCAGTGTACTGCTATAGGCTGAGTTGATGGTGAAGATGCCACCGAGCAATATTAAGCATAAACACAAGTAGACCATACTCGAAAAAATCTAAAATCTAAATATTTTCATTTCAAATAGACGTAATTACAGGCACTTATGAAACGTCGCCTCGACTTGCACTGTTTCAAATGGTAGGTCCTAATGAGAAGAACCGACAAGAAACTCCATGGATATCTGACTCTTAACAAAATAATTATTCAATAAAATAAAATAATCCAATTAATATCAGAATAATACAGGTTACGTCTCTCTCCTGACTGTTTTTTGCCTCAAAAAAGAAGAGCACAAAGCCATAATCATTGGCCTGGTGCAGGTTGGCCTACGAGTACACCATTGAGAATTTTTAAAAGCCTTCTCGCGAACTGAATTCAATTCATGCATGGAAGTCAAGAGTTCAGCTGCTAGACTAGACTGCCTTTGATGATTGATTTTTGTAGCGAAGCTTCTACAAAATGTAGGGATCAGTTATTTTTTTTCCGCGATTTAAGGGTTGGTCCGATAGTAAAAGTTGTTCATACTGATGAGTAGAGGAGTCCCCTTAAGAGGTTTTCAGTTATTTCAATAACACGTTGTATACTGGGTGTCAGGGAAACGCTTCCGAAAACGAAGATAGGTGATAGTGCTGGTGATTACTGATACGAAACCACGAAAAAAATGCGATTCTTTTTTTGTTTTTTTTTTTTTCATATTTTTTATGCATTTTTCATACATAACCAGCTTTGGGCAGTTAAATAAAACTGATTTGCAAAAAAACCCCATTTATTTACTAAATTTTTTAAAGTTCGCAATGTTTTTCAAATAATATCAGCTGGCGCTAGGGGTGAACGACATCCGCTCGCATACGCAGTCCGTGTCGAAGCAAGCGTAGGTAGGTCAGGTACGCGCGGCATTGATCCCGAGTATTGTACGCTTTACATTGCGGGTTTGCAAAATACCAAATCACTAACGCCTGGTTCCTATAATCTACCATTACCGACGGTCACTCGTTTTTTCCTTAAAAAACGTCAAATAATGTCATTAAGTTTGAAGTTTTTTCAAGGTAAAACGAGCCGTCGTCGGTAAAAGCAAATTATAGGAACCCAGCGTTAAACAATGAGTATAAGGCTAATGGTTATTGATATTCGATTGTGTTTAGGTAGTATAATAATAGCCTTACAGTTTCGGAAGCGTTTCCCTGACACCCAGTATTGTCGTTCTAAAGGGAGTAAACCGAAAAAAAAACGTCACCGTTTACTTCTCCCTCCATCAGCGTAAAGCTACATTACTGTCATTAACACACACCTGATTTAGGTTTCTGTGTCCTGCGCCTGATCTCTCTCCAGTCGTGTCGAATTGCCGTCCCATTGGATTATGAGAGTGAGGGAATAGAGAGTGCACCTGTGTTTGCGCACTCACTTGTGCACTATAATATGTCCCGCGCAGATGGCTAGTCTCTATTGAGATTGGCCGCCGTGACCGAAATTCGGCCGGGAGTACATTATTATTAACACACACACAGTGCTGCAGCACTGCGCGCACGTTCTATCCGCGCTGACTAAGAAGCTTTGCTTCTGTTAGGTGTCGCCCAACGTCACCCGTTTTTAAGGTTCCGTAGTTCCTACAAGGAACCCTTATTGTTTCGTCATGTCCATCCGTCTGTACGTCTGTATGTCTATCCGTCTGTCTGTCTGTCCTCATTTTTTAAAGCTTAATAACTAATGTACATGTAATAGTAGTACATGTAATTTTGTAATGAAATGGTCTAGATATAATACATTTTCGAGTTATAGAGAGAAAACTGCAAAATACTTAAAGACGTCCTAGTTCAAAGGTTATTGACCTTAGAGAAAAAATATTATAGCAAAGAATGCTCCTTTAGTTACTTTATATTTGAAGAAATCATAAGAAGTACCTATACAACATGTTGATCTGTATTCGTGCCATATTTAAGGAGGTGACTATACAACTAATACTGAACACGAATCAATAAAAAAATCAATGCCAATTTTTTTCATTATTATTTAAATACCTATTTGTAAACAAACAAATTCCCCCCGTGTGTCGCGTGCGACACAAAAACGATGCGTGCGAAACCACCAAAACAATTTGCAGGTATTTCCACCCTTTGACAATGCTGGCAATGACTTATTTTCCGAGTCGTTCGGGATTTATTCTCGAGCCCTCGCTATGTATCCAAGTGAAAATTTTGGAATTAAATAATCGTAGATTTTTTTAAGTATTTTTAAGTGACCAAGCACATTATTTACCATCAGATCTAGAAATATGGCACGATTATAGATCAACATCTTGTATGTCATGTTGACATGACACACTTCTTGAATTTGGTCCGCTAGGTGGCGCTGTATAACAACACAATCTGAGTCGCCAATGCTGCCGTCTATTGCTAAAACTAAAATAGCCATGATTAAGATTCTATTTGATTCGTTTGTAACTACACCTACCTTCGGAACCCTGTAATACTGAGCATTGCCCGACATGCTCCTGGCCGGTTTTTTAATATTAGAGTGCAGTCGCATATGAAGACAGTTCAGCATAAAGATATCACCATCGGATGAGAGATTTCGCTTAGTTAATTGACGTTGGACTTACTTTTCCCAGATAATTTATTATAGTAGTTGAAAACTCGTTACTAATTTGCACTTTTCATAGTTTTGTTCGTATCTTTTTTTTTTTGACAGTAGAAGTTGTTGACAAATGAATTGTGTTAATCTTTTGCATTCTTTTCCCAACTCTTGAACTTTACTTGAGAAAACACATCTTTCTTTTCACTACAATTTTCGTCAGTGGCTTCTACTTAAATAATGAATAATGATAGAATGGTACTTGACACGGCGCGGGTAACATGCGTATGTTGAGGCAATTGCGCGGGTTACATGCTTACATGCATCTTGTAAACGGCTATGCACGGGTCACGAGGTCGTGGGTTCGATTCCCACAGGACACAGATATTTGTGTGATGAGCATGAGTGTTTGTGTTGGTCTGGTTGTTTCTTATGTACCAGGCCCCTCAGAAAGTATTGCGAAAAAAAGTTTTTAAATATGGGAGACTGGCCAGTTATAATGTTTTTCGAAAATATGATTATTTATAAGTAAAAATAAGTAAGTTCCAATTTCAAAATTTCCCTCCACATTTTTTGCGAGTTAATTCAAAGTATTGTGTCTCACTGAAATATGGATCTGCGCCGGGAACCTTTTAGAGCTATGATTTTATACGATTTCAAGTGTCGCCTGAAACCGGATGAATCGTACGATAGACTTCAAATGGCATTCATGGATGAAGGCCCTTCCAAGGCAACCGTGTATCGTTGGTATAACGAATTCAAGCGCGGTCGACCAACTTTGGGGGATGACGAAAGAAGCGGTCGCCCTTTGACGGCTGTTACCGAAGAAAACGTGCTAGCAGTGAAAAATTTAATCCAAGACAATAGGCGAATTACATATCAGGAGATTCAACACATATTGAAGATTGGATCGGGAAGCGTTCACGAGATTCTACACAGCCATCTTCGCGTGAGGAGGATAGTATCACGCTGGGTGCCGCACAACCTCACCGATGCTCAGAAGCAGGCCCGGGTGGAATGGTGCCGTGATATGCTTAACAAATTTGAAGCAGGCTCGTCTCGGCGTGTTTACGACATCGTTACAGGTGATGAGTCCTGGATTTATCAATACGACCCAGAAACCAAGCGCCAGTCGACTGTTTGGGTGTTTCAAAATGAGCCAACGCCTACCAAAGTGAAGCGATCTAGAAGCGGGGGTAAGATTTTGATCGCTAGCTTTTTTAATTTGACTGGCCACTTGGTATCAATTCCCTTACGGGATCAAAGAAGCATTAATGCCGAATGGTATACTACCAAATGTTTGCCAGAAGTTTTCTCTGTTATAAGCAACAAGCGACCAAACACAGGGCTCCGCGGGCTACTGCTCCACCACGACAATGCACCTGCGCACACCGCACTCAAAACGAGGGACTTCCTGGACAGCACGCCAGTCAAACTCCTGGGTCACCCTCCTTACAGCCCTGATCTAGCACCGTGTGACTTCTTTTTATTCCCAAAAATAAAAAATCAGCTCAAAGGGATACAATTTTCGTCGCCGGAAGATGCGCTGGCTGCGTTCGAGCAGGCTGTAAACGAGGTGTCTGCGGCGGACTGGAAAAAGTGTTTTGAAAACTGGTTTAGGCGCATGAATCTTTGTATAGAGGCTGGTGGAAAGTACTTTGAAAAGATTTGATAAAAATATATGTACGTATAGAACAATTTTTTTTAGTTTCGCAAAACTTTCTGAGTGTCCCACGTATTATAAGTAAGTATTTACAAAAAAAAAGTATATAAGTATTAGATCTATTGTCTGGTGCCCATAGCACAAGCTCTGCTTAGTTTGGGACTAGATGGTGATGTGTAAAAATGACCAAAAAATATTTAAATACAAAAGTAAGAAATATCCTCAATTATACCAACTATAAGACTCTGAATCCCGAAAAAATATGAATTTTCCACATTTGCCGAGTCGTTGGCACACCTATTGATTCTAAAACATTGCATGTATAAATGTTCAAAGTCACTTTCATGTCTGCCGATAAATTGGCGTCGAATTGAATCATCCGTGACGTCACAGGCTAGCTCCACGGCTGTTACACTGCGAATACGTAGGTTTTCCAATAGTTACACAGGTATGCCTGTTTTTGAACTCATATTTTTAATACAGGTAAAAGTGTACGTTCGACCGCACGTCGCTGGTAACACTTTGCCATTAGCATCATCTTTATTTCGTAAGCAGTAAGGGTGGTTTTCGAATTGAAGTGTTATCAGTGTGTTCATATCCTTTATTTTGTATGTGTCTCTGTTGTGTCAAATAAATATTTTTCTTTCTTTATTTTTCAGTCGACTGTAATGAAATGAATGTGATTGAAGAGTTTTTCCAAAGGAGCTGTGTCCTTACGTATGAATATCGATTCTAATAACGTAGCTCACAGGAGCAACAGGGTTTTTGTAACACGTTGTAAAGTATTAAAAAATAATTCCATTTTTTCAAGAGTGCCTGATAGATCACCTTGAAACTGCATCAGATTGAAATAAGATCTTATTTTATCGGTAAATAATGTGATGTTATATTTATTCTAAATAAATAATAACTTTTCAGGATAAAAGCAAGCAACAACATAAAGTAATGTTTTTAAATAACTACACACTCACACTGAAACACAAACGCACATAAGTACAGCCATAATTTTTTTATTAGTTGTATCCACAGAGTACATTTTCTATGGTAAGTATAATAATGCCCGAAAAATATAGATTAATAGATTCTACATATTATATTAAAATTTAAGAGTGTACTTCGTATTGGCGTAATGTCTAGATTAATTATCTGATTTATGTAAATTTATACAACCTTATTCTTAATTTATACTAAACTTGAAAAGGAGTCATTGCACTCATCATTATAAACAATATTTTTATGTGACCAACCCCAAAATCACACAAAAAAACAGCTGTTCTCTGCATCTGTGTTCACATAAATCGACAAAATGCGGGGAACAGCTGTTTTTTATGCGATTTCAGGGTTGGTTCCATAAAAAAAAGTTACGAGATATGTCTACGCCTGGCGCTCTAAATACAAAGAATGGTTCAAAGCAGTTGACACTACCGGTGACATTTTCGTAGAGATTTAAG
This sequence comes from Asteroscopus sphinx, assembly GCA_949699075.1. NCBI lineage: Eukaryota > Metazoa > Arthropoda > Insecta > Lepidoptera > Noctuidae > Asteroscopus > Asteroscopus sphinx. The sequence continues at coordinate 2,460,214 of OX453002.1, read as the reverse complement.
ATTAGAGATTATCTCGAATTAGACATTTATCTCTATAACGCGAGAATTAGGGCCCTGGCCGGCGCGAGACGGCGCGGCACGTGCTAGCCATGTACATCTTTCGGTGTGAAAGCGTCAGCGAGATTTCAATTCACGCCCGTCCCATCCAATCCTCGCCTCGCCGGTTTGAAACCACCTTAAGGACGGAAACAGATGTCGTCAACAACGCTGTTACCCAAACATTTACGACAAATATTAACTTCTCTTATTTGTACGTCCCATAAAAGGTACATTTGGCTCTCAAAACACAACAGTAAACATTCATTCTGGACTTATCTAACCCTGTCATGCTTCAATCATATTTCGGTCACAACAAGAAATTAAACCGTGACCTCATCCCCAACCATAAGACGCACAAAACATAATAATATATTCCGGAGCATATATCATTCGTATAGCATTCATTTCGAATGCTTCACAGAACGAGGTCAACATAGATTTTACAAGTGCATTACGAGGACTATATAAACAGCATGTCAGCTAGTATGTCATATTATTCCGTCTTTGAGACCAAGCGCTCTGTATAAGTCCCTGGAGCCTAAATTAAGGACATTTCGTTATGTTGTGCGAATGCACTGCGAAGGACGTAGTGACGTATAATTACGTACAGGTACAGGTGCTTGGAATTCCATGTACAGTTGAACAAAGCTATAAGTATGCAGGGCTTACGGGAAGAAAGAAAAAAAAAGTGTGCCGTTTGGGAATCCCCGTCATGCACGAAGTTATCCTTAAAATTCATATTTTTGACTGGTTAATTATAATGCTAAATTTCGCAACTATCATACAAGCATAGATGGCAGTAAACGTCATGCGTTGGACTGAGATACCACAGGGCCCAGGTTTGATCCCAAGTAGATCATGTATTTTTGTATGCTTAATTTAATAGCTAGCTGTAACTTTAACGTTACTAACCAGGTGGCGTTTAAAGGTGGGGTCAGTTGACAACTCTATGTCCGTTTATTCAATTTACTTAATCTTAGCGTGACGTGACGTTTCATTTTCTCCCGAATCCTACCTACCGCAAACCCCATAAGGAACATTAAAATTGCCATGAGATATCAGCGTGCAACAATAACAATAATATTGAGTGCTATTCATTTGTATGTATTTTTATTATAATTTAAATATGTGTATAATATTTAATAAATATGAGACTTATTAAATAAATAATAAAGATGAAGAAGAGATGATAAGATTATGATGATATGATAGATGAAGTGTGCTCAGGAAATTATGGATTACCATGGATTTTTCCAGAGAAATATTGTTGAAATAAAGGATATCGTTGAACTATATTAAGACGAAACACTATTCAATAACATCTAATAAAACTTTATAATTGCAATGGGTGACCCTGCACACTTATGTCTTTGCTTTGCTGTACTTTATACGATCGGGTAAGTTTTATCAAAATACGTGGCTGCTTCTTTTAATTAAAAAGCTACACGGCTCTCATACGTGATGTTATATAGGTCACTGATCATTAGAGTTGTGTGTCAACAGTTGCATCAGTTTTTTTCTGTAAGTACTTTTTGCATTTTCATCAACTTAGCCTATCTCAGTCCACTGCTGGACATATGCCTCTCCAAAGTTGCACCACAACACTCGTTTCTCTGCCTTCCGTATCCTCAGCTACTTTCATCTGGTCGTTGGTCCACCTGGCTGGGGGGCGCCCTACACTGCGTTTGCCGATTCGCGGTCTCCACTCAAGGACTCGTCTGCTCCAGCCACCGTCGGTCCTTCGACAGGCATGGCCAGCCCACTGACACTGCAGCTTACTGATAGTACAAGCTATGTCGATCACTCTGGTTCGTCTCCGGATAATCTCGTTACGGATTTTATCCTTCAGGAAAACTCCAAGCATAGCTCGCTCCATAAATCGCTGAGCGATTGCATTTTGATGTCATCAAAATTCCACTATCCGTGATGGAATTTTATAGGATAATGGTGACTGACTTGAGGGGCTCGTGACTAAGTAGCAACCGCATGGATTGTTTTATCTGCGCGGTTAAGCTTCACTTGCCGCGGTGAGTCCATGGATGGGTGACCATTTCGTTAGGTACACATCGATACCCCTCCATGCATCGGAAAGCACGTTAAGCTGTCGGTCCCGGTTTCCATATGAATATATATGGCAGTAGGGATGTGAATTAGCTGTAAAAAATTGATTTAATAATAATCGATTATTTTAAGTTTCATTAAAATCGATTTAAAAAAAATCGATTTATTTGAAAATCATAATCGATTTTTCAAACAAATCGATCATTTTTGTCCAAACACAAATTTATTTTTGTAACAAAACAAAATGAACGAACCGACGAACGTGGAACGAGAATTTGCATTATACTGAAGATTGGAACAAAATAAATGAACATGTTAAAGTTAGTGTAAATAAAACAATGGCTTTTGACTTCACCTTGACGAAGACATGGTACAAAAAATCGAAAACACACGACGCTTAAAATAAAAAATCGATTTCTGAATAATCGATTTTTAAATAATCTAATATTTTTTTACATCCCTATGTGGCAGTCGTTACGGGCATTCAAAAGCCCCAGTCTGACAACTGGTTTAACTTCCAAATATCTGTATTACCCAGCAACTGGGTTGCGGGGGTCTGATGGTAATCGCTCCGTGTAAAATACTGATTTTCAGCCGCATCTGGTTAGACTGGCAGCGAACCCCAATATAGTTGGAAAAATGCGAGGAGGGTGAATGGTGACTGACTTGCCTCATATAATTACGTCATCCGACCTCGCTTCAGCCAACTATGAAAATGTAACTGGTAATTTTAAAAACCCATTATCGTCACATTCTGGCAACTCCTCAAACTTTCTAAAGCCAAAACTGTCATAATGTAAAAAGTTGCCGCAGTACTTACTCTTGCACTTACCCTCCAAGGTGTAAGAAAACTTAGTGTCAGCGAAAACTATGTTTCGGCGCAATAATTTCGACACATTTCTCTAACACCTTCAGCTTACAGAGTTGTCTAAATTTTCTCTACTTGTTTCTCTTAAGAATGTTGTAACTCGAACAAAAATTCTGTACCAAGCCTGCACAGAAAGTGTTCCGATAAATACCTGCACGAGAAAATTCAACGTGTATTTCGAAAATGTAACTGTCTCAGAATTTAGTCTTTAAGTGCATCAGGCATAGAATTTGATGGCATCAGGTATTTAGGAAGATACGAAAACTGCAAAGATTCAAGAAGAAAATCAGATCTTATCAGCTTAAGGGCTCGGCGTAGTAGATATTAGGTAATGATAAAAATTATTTAAAGGTTTAATTGTTTTTTAGGGTTCCGTACCCGAAGGGTGCCAAACGGGACCCTATTACTCTCGCTACGCTGTCCGTCCGTCCGTCTGTCTGTCACAGGGCTGTATCTTTTGAACGGTAATAGGTAACCGGTTGAAATTTTCTCAGAAAATGTGTCGCTATGAGGTGTATCACGACAAATACTAAAAACAAAAAAAAGTCTAAAACCAAAGGGGTTCCCCATACAAGAAACCACAAAAAACAAGCATATTTTTCAACGTTTTTATTCCTGCTCTATCTTCAAAACGGTAATATATACCAGCGTCAAACTTGGTTAGATTATAGTGCATATTATGTAGTTTAGCAACAAATACTAAAAATAGGGAAAACATCGACATATGTCGTGGTACCTACGTAAGACAGATATGCAAAAATTCACATTTTGCGTACGTTCGTTGATGTCTTTTGATAATCTCTCGTTGACATGCGGCGAAACAGTCGATTTATCCACAGACTACACAGGGATACTAGAGATTTATCCATTATGTCCAGCATGTCTCATTCGCAAACCCTTGATGAATGTTGATTCTATTAAATTTTTTATCATTTATAATAATCATGTATGTAATAATATGGTTATGTAAGTATGTGTATATAATATAAAGTATTTGTAACAGTTCACACGCTCACACACACCCCCCCACACACTCTTATATAATAATGATTGCTTTATTTGTTTTGGGTATAATAATCATTGACTGCTTTTGCTGGCTTGGCACCCGCTCATCATCACTTGGGGTTGACACTGAAAATCAGCGCTGTGTTGTGACTCACGTTACAACACAGCATCATGCTGAGTGTCGACCTCTTTGCCGCAGCTACGACATGCAAAGTAGGTATCATACATTGATAAAATGATTCAAGAAATGTACCTAATTAAGTATTTTTTATTTGCACCTACCGCATGTCGTCTTGTTGTGGCAATAAATCATTTTTCTTTCTTTCTTTCTTCTTCTTTCTAAATTAAATCAGTTTGTATGGCGTATCAGGTCGATGGGTGGTACGGAACCCTTACTGCGTGAGTCTGACTCACACTTGGCCGGTTTTTTTATTTAGTCTGAGCTTAGGTTTATATTTGTTTTAGTTTTAGTTTTGTTCTATTTTGAATGTATGTAGTTAATCACGTATTCTTTTCTTTCTTCGAATTTTTAGCTTTTTCTTATGCAAATTATGTAGCTGACAAAAGCTGGTTTATAAGCCGTTATTATCATGTACATCAGACAAGATACTGTTTAATTATGTGTATTGACTATTTTAATGTATATGATGTGGCTATACTTATATAAATAAGAAGTGGCTACACTTCGAGGCGACAGAATGTCTCGCTGTGAAGCAATCTTGTAAGGACTTATATTAAAGTTATTATACTGACGTCAGCGTGGCATTCTTACTTAGTTTATTTTACGAATTTCTGTACACAGCTTTATGAGTCAGAATCTTGATGTCTGAAGTATTTTGTTGAGGTATTTTTCTACATTTATTTTTTTAAGTATAAATCCCAGATTATCGGTAAAAAAACCTACAGCATCAAATTCAAATGTTTTCTATTTCAAATAAACCTATTAATTACAGGTACTTTTGAAACGTCAGGCTCTAGTTTCATGTTTCTAAATTGTGGGTTCTATGGAGAAGAATCAGCAAGAAACTCCATGAACATACTTAAAAAAAAATTACCAATACATTAAATTTGTTTAAATAATGTGATTGTAATCTATTTAGGTTAATATCAGAAATACACAAAAATATATAAAGTGAGAATATTGTCTTTAGAAATAAACCAAAGTCAAAGTCAAATCATTTATTTCAACTAGGCCATTTAACAGACACTTTTGAAAGTCTACAGTGAAAATTAAATTGTAAATTGTAAATTGCCCATTCCAAAATGTAAATTCCTATGGAGAAGAATAGACAGAAGAAACTCCAACCTAAAAAGGGTTTCCATAGGATGTGGGAGCTGTCCTTCTCCGACAGACGGCACCCGTTCACGAGCATGGCGCGAGCATCAGCATCAAAATATATACGCAATGAGTTTTGATGACAGGCAACGTTTAATTTAAATGCACGTCATTTGTTGTAATTTCCCACTTACCTCATTCTTTTAAAATTATGTCTGAGCCAATACTGCTCAATAAATTTAGAGACAGAAATACGTCAAATATTACCATAACAATCGATTTCGCAATACGCAATTTATAAGGCAATAAAATCAAAGACACTCCATACTATAAAACTGTAAGGTTCATTCACTTTATTTTTCGATCGTTAATCCTGTCATTGGTCTAAATAAGGCGCAATCACAGACACTGGGGGAGCACCATAAAATCAACATAATGTTTTGGAGACTTGCCATGGATTCGTAAAGTGACAGGCCTTATGTCTTGTCATATTAATCTTGGAGGAGTCTTGTGACTAGCGTTGTCAGACCCGTTTTTCAAGAACCGGGACTGAAAAGAAAGCGGGACTGGGGCTAAAAATCGGGTCGTAGTAAAAATGCATAACAGTGGCCGTAGTTGCCCGCTTCTTCCTTGGCTGACCGTTTATTTTGATACCTACTACGCCAAATTAGCTACTTAGATGCAAAAGCGGGATTTCGGGCGTTATACTCAGGGTACTGGCACCCTCTGACATCGGGACGTCCAACTGAAATCGGGACATCTGGCAACACTACTTGTGATTTGATTAGCATAGTAGTTTACACAGAGACATTTTCCAAAAGTTTAATTAATGTTTTTGTTCTATCTTAAAAGATTACTACCACTCTACTTAATTGTATAGCTTTTCCGTCAAATACATTTCGATGTGTTTAAACTTCAAAAAAATAAACTCTTTCTTCAATCTTTTACAAGTTCACGAGATTACTTTGTTATAGCTCAACTACACTTATGAGACTTTAGCAGTATACCATAGGTGGAGGTCTTATTCTGAATAAGGCCCAGCATGCACTATGGTTGCGGTTGCGATTTTTTAAACTGCTATATACTCTTAATGGAGGGTACCAGATAGTTGATGATTAGAAGTTTTTAAACTTTCGGTCCAGCTAGGTAAGTCCAACTTCGAGAAAGAGGTCAATCGTCGAATCCGACTCGGTTGGGCAGCGTTCGGGAAGCTACGCAATATCTTCTCGTCCAAAATACCGCAGTGTCTCAAGACGAAAGTCTTTGACCAGTGTGTGTTGCCAGTAATTACTTACGGTACTGAAACGTGGTCGCCCACAATGGGCCTGATAAGAAGGCTCAAAGTCACTCAAAGGGCAATGGAGAGGGCTATGCTCGGAGTGTCCCTGCGTGATCGAATCAGAAATGAGGAGATTCGCAGGAGAACGAAAGTAACCGACATAGCCCGAAGAATTGCCAAACTTAAGTGGCAGTGGGCGGGGCACATTGCTCGCAGAACGGATGGCCGATGGGGCAGTAAAGTTCTGGAGTGGCGACCGCGTACTGGAAGGCGCAGCGTGGGTAGGCCCCCCACAAGGTGGACCGACGACCTGGTGAAGGTCGCGGGAATCCGCTGGATGCGGAAGGCACAGGACCGGTCGTTGTGGCGATGCTTGGGGGAGGCCTATGTCCAGCAGTGGACGTCTTTCGGCTGAAATGATGATGATGATGATGAAACTTTCGCGAATTTATGATTAGATTCTGAAGAAAAACAAATAAAACAGTAGTGAAGTAACTCCTTGTGAAGGAGCTCGTCCGGGGAATTACTACTACCGTACCTATTTCTGCCGCCAAACAGTGATGCTTACATAGCCGTGTTCGTGTGCAAAGGTTACGGGTGCCGATCTTTAGGTGTCACTTTGAAGAATATGGTTTGCCATACCATGTAGGCAACAGCTTAGGTTATATTGGAGTTTTATAGGCGAAGCTTATCATCTTTTTTGCCATCAGAGGCCATAAAAAAACCTGCGTTTACAAACACAAACCTCACATATGCCAACACCCAGACCCACAACAACTATATGTGGATCACTATTTGTTCCGTATGGGAGTAAAACCCATGACCCTTTGTGTAGGACCTGATCGCTAAACCAGTGCCCCAATCGTTGTCAAACACATTTCATAATGAAATTGATTTGGCTGCAAAAAGAAACTTAATGTAGACATAAGAGTGGCTTTTCACCAGAGCTATGCGAGGAAACTAAGCAATGAGCGAGAAAAAACTACCAACAGGACTGCACTGCTCGAGGCTAACAAAATGAAGCAATCCTGTCGATGGATTTTGTCCCTGTCACCGCACAGGACGACGTCATTGTGTCGATGCTGGCAGTCGCTGAAAACCAGCGCTGCGACCATAGAAATAGATAGAATGGCCATGTGGGCGCGTAGCAGCACCATGCATCATAGTGCAGGATATTTCAAAGCCTTTCTCAGCACGCCTTATGACTTGTTTCTATAAATACTATAACAAAAACCCGCAAAAATGCCTTATTGTGCTGTTTCTAACTGCATAAACAAAAGCTGTAAAGTACATTTGATTAAAATTAATTTTCAAAAAATAATGATGTCAAAATGTAAGGCGTAGTTTGTTCGGAAAGTTGCCACGCATGAATCGCAGGTAAAATTGTGATTAGAACCATTCTATCTATTTCTGTGGCTGCGACTCTGCTCGTTGAATGTGCCATAGCAATATACCTAACAAATGTACTAATATACGAACGTGTATGTACATAGTAATGAACGTAAGTGTTTGTGTTGGTTTGGGTGTTTCTTATGTATTATAAGTAAGTACTTACAAAAAAAAAGTATATACGTATTATATCCATTGTCTAAAGAGCCTCCACGAGTGACGCTATTCCACCCTGGGCCGTCAGCCCCGCTACCAACCTGCTGACTGGCTAATCTTTTCCCCACGGCATGAGCTATTATCATTATGTAGCTCATGTCGACACGATAGAAGAAGAAGATTGTCTAGTACCCATAGCACAAGCTCTGCTTAGTTTGGGACTAGATGGTGCTGTGTAAAATATTTCAAAAACTATTTATTTTATTATTTATTATTAATATGCTGAATGTCTATGCCCAGACCTATGTCCAGCAGTGGACGTCTTTCGGCTAAAATGATGATATTGATGCTGAATGAATGAATGAATCAATCAATCAATCAACTCAGCCTATCGCAGTCCACTGCTGGACATATGCCTCTCCCAAGTTGCGCCACAACGCTCGGTCCTCTGCCTTCCGCATCCAGTCCCCCCCAGCCACGTTCTTTAGGAAGTCGGTCCACCTGGCAGGGGGGCGCCCTACGCTGCGTTTGCCGATTCGCGGTCTCCACTCAAGGACTCGTCTGCTCCAACGGCCATCGGTCCTTCGACAGACCTGGCCAGCCCACTGCCACTTCAGCTTACTGATCTTACAAGCTATGTCGGTCACTCCGGTTCTTCTCCGGATAATCTCGTTACGGATTTTATCCTTCAATTAAATTCCAAGCATAGCTCGCTGAGCGACTTTGAATTTGTGGACTAGCCCAACTGTCAGTGTCCACGTCTCGGCACCGTAAGTCATGACTGGCAGGACGCACTGGTTGAAGACCTTCGTTTTCAAACTTTGCGGTATAGGCGACGAGAAGACTCGGCGAAGAAATGAATGAATGATACATACATATTTATTTGCAAGAACATAGGTAACATGGCGAACGAATTGACGAATGAACGATTGCTGATTAATGATTTGATTTGGATGTGACGCATATCTTAAATTTTTTTTTTTACTTTTTTCTCTATCATTTACTATACAGGAAGAGTTTTGGAAATAGTGCTAGAGGGCTTAATCCGAAACTGCAACTATTGACAAAAGACGTCATAGGTTTATTCTGGAGGAAACAACGAAAAAAAAAACTGCTTATTTGGCCAGAAATCGAGCCCCATCTTTTACAAAAAAAAAATATCACACTATATTATTATTTTACCAATTTATAAATAAATAAATAAATAAAAATAAATATCTTTGGGACATTTTTTACACAGCACCATCTAGTCCCAAACTAAGCAGAGCTTGTGCTATGGGTACTAGATAATGGATATAATACTTATATACTTTTTTTTTTGTGAATACATATGTGTAATACATAAGCATCACCCAGACCAACACAAACACTCATTTTCATCACACAAATACTTGTGTCCTGTGGGAATCGAACCCTAACGAACCGAATAAGGTTCCTGATAAGGAACAAATCCTGCAAAGAAAAATTATGTGGCCTTTCAACATTACTTTCAAAACTCGACCTGTATATCACTTTTCTTAATTTTTATATTTACAAATACTAAAAATAGGGCAAATACCAACGGTAAATGTCATGTCTCTGACTGTCACAAACTCCCTTCAATCATTTATAAAGTTTGACAGCCAACCCTTAAACAGTTGAACAGTTTTCAAGAGTTAAAAGAAAAACCGGCTAAGTGCGAGTTGGACTCGCGCAGTAAGGGTTCCATACCACCCATCGACCTGATTCCCAATAGAAACTGATTTAATTGTCATGTCTCTGACTGTCATTTACCAACGGTAAATGTCATGTCTCTGGTGACAGTAACAACTTTGTTACACACTGGTATTCTCTTCCCACGAAGCCTCGGTGCTATGTCACGATCAGTGCTGCCATTGATTGACGTCTTCAATATGACTAAAAAGATTTTTGTTCATAATGATTATAAAATAAATTCCTAACTAGCCTAATTGTTATCTCGTGTTATTCTTCTAATTAGTTATTACAGGAAACTGTATAAAATTACCAGTTCAAAAGTGCTTCTTTGTAGAAGCAAGTAAATGCTAAAATGCATTTTGTTTGGGTAATTTATTTACACAAAGTGGCAGCACATCAAACTGACAAGTGACACGCTAACAGCCCGCTATTGGCTCCACAGCCGATGACGTAGTACGGAGGCAATCACGTGACCTAGCTGTCACGGGAAGGGAGTACCTGGCTGGTGAAACTTTGTAATTCTACCCACGACTGAAGTCAGGTTATTGAAAACTTATTATTACTTGATTTAATATCTTGTTGATGATGTTGCAAGATAAGTCTAAATAAAATAATAATATTTTATTAGAACTAAAAAGCTTTAGAAGACTATATCTATACATGCTGAAATTTGAATCGCTTATTTCCCGAAAAGGGGTAATTGTACTCATCATTATGAACAACTTTTACTATGGGACCAACCGCGAAATCGCGAAAAAAAAATCTGTTGGTCCCTACATTTGTGTTTACATAAATCGTGGATAGATTGGATATTAATTTTGGCCGTTAAATAATAGCACCATCCTTATCTCTTCTCATGGGTGTCGTAAAAGGCGACTAAGGGATTCACCAGAGGATGGGCAGCAGCGTTCTCTGAATATTTAACCAACCAACTGCGATCGCCAACCCGCCTGCCAAGCGTGGCGATTATGGCATATCCCCCCCTTAATTGGGGGAGGCCTATGTCCAGTAGTGGACGTCTTTCGGCTGTAATGATGATGATGAAATCGATAAAATTTAGGGACCAACAGTTTTTTTTTTCGTGATTTCAGGGTGCTCCCATACTAAAAGTTGTTCATAATGATGAGTACGATTACCCCTTTTCGGGAAATAAGCGATCCAAATTTCAGCATGTATAAATAGGCTAAGCAAAACACGGTTCAGTACCATTTCCTTCCTCTGTTTGTCAACCAATTTTTTTGTTTAGTAGCTATTGATGAGCTTTAGTTTGAGTTAGAGTTTAATTTTGCAAGATCAATCTTTTTTTTTTAGAATTACGGTCGAATTTCGACTATGGGCGATCTCTCGTCTAGTTATAGAATGGAATCAGGTGTTACTTTGCGGAAATCCATGACGTACAAAATATTAGGTTGCAATGTGTTAATTCCGCTAAAATTAGGTCTTCAAGCTTTTATGTAATATGCAGCACCGCCCACAAATACAAGCTCCAAGCCAAGCCAAAGTATCCAAGCTTGACGACCTAGTTTTGGCGGAATTAACACAAAATATTGTAACATCATATTTTGTATATCTAGGTAGGTGGGAGGGCCCACCCACATATACTAGCTCCAAGCCAAGCCAAAGCGTCCAAGCTTGCTAGTTTTGGCGGAATTAACAGTAAATATTGTATCTTCATATTTTGTGTGTTTATATTTAAAGGGCATTAGCAGATTTTTTTCTAATAAAAATGCCTGTTTTTTCAGCTCACTGCCCAGCAGTAAGGCAGTAATGGGTTGATTATGAAGCTTTATAATTCAGCTAACTGCGGGGATACTTAATTTTTGCCAAACAGTGTTCAAAGGCGATATGACAGTGGTTCATCCGAACTTAAGCTGAGACAGACAGTTATAAACTTTGAAAATACTTTAAATCCTTGAGGACCACAAACTAGAAACATAGCTGTCATTTCTTATGACATTATTTTCGTGGCTTTACATCGACTTAGTGAAAAAAAGTTCAACTGTTGTGACTCTTCTAAATGATCGTATTCGTCGTTCCACTGAAAAGAGATCGAATACTTCTTAATCCCAGTGACATGGTTCGGTATGTTTATCCTTTGATCCGCACACATGATGTAATTTTTTGATGTGGCCTCATTTCGTTTTGGAGGCCAGGACGCAGTTTGGGTTGCTGAGCCTACAGAGTTAAGCGTCTGCTACACGGTGACAAACCAGCCTCCCCACCAAGGTGACCTTGCTGGTTTCCAACCATATAGACAGTGGTATGTCACCAAATTTTGTTTAACGACGGGTGTCAGCGACCAACCTCCCACCAAGGTTACCTTTGTGGAGGCTGGTTGCTCACCGTGTAGCACATGCTTATGTAAATATGGACTTCCAGAAATCCAAGAGTTTTGACACATATTCCATAGAGTGCGCCATATAGTTCTCGATGGTATGCGTAGTTCACCATGCTAACCTTTCTTATACAAGAAAAGGCAAACCCTAGCAGTGGGAATGGGCTATACCCGCGACACGCTATGATGGCATTTTTGTAATTTTCCAATAGTGTTGTGACCAAAGACTTTGTATATACTTTACGTCAGTATAATACCTTTATGGTTGTGACACATTTCAAATTATTAGCGATTGGGACGAGGTTTATTACTTTGACCAACTCCAGATAGCTTTTATGAATATCATCTACATAAAGTAAATAATTTATCAAATTATTCAATAAACATAACGTCTAGCCATTTTGTTTAATCGCTATTTAATCAAATTTTCTGTGACATCCATAAAAAAACAGAAGAAATAAATAGAATTTGAATTTGAATAATAGATTCAAAATTCGAAAAATGATATTGCTGTAGCAGTGCATCACTATTGACAGTAAAGTACGGAAATTGTTCCTTCATACGTAGCTTTCAATATTTACGGATCTTCATGAGCAGGCAAACGCCAAAAACTTCATCATGGCACGCTATTGCACCTATAATTATGTTTATGTACGGTAATTAATTTAAGAAATTATTTAATTATTTATTTATTTTGTATATAAGTATTGTATGCATTGTCTAGTACCCATAGTACAAGCTCTGCTTAGTTTGGGACTAGATGGTGTAGTGTAAAATATCCCAAAAGTATGTACCAGGCCCCTCAGAAAGTATTGCGAAAAAAAGTTTTTATATATGGGAGACTGGCCAGTTATAATGTTTTTCGAAAATATGATTATTTATAAGTAAAAATAAGTAAGTTCCAATTTCAAAATTTCCCTCCACATTTTTTGCGAGTTAATTCAAAGTATTGTGTCTCACTGAAATATGGATCTGCGCCGGGAACATTTTAGAGCTATGATTTTATACGATTTCAAGTGTCGCCTGAAACCGGATGAATCGTACGATAGACTTCAAATGGCATTCATGGATGAAGGCCCTTCCAAGGCAACCGTGTATCGTTGGTATAACGAATTCAAGCGCGGTCGACCAACTTTGGGGGATGACGAAAGAAGCGGTCGCCCTTTGACGGCTGTTACCGAAGAAAACGTGCTAGCAGTGAAAAATTTAATCCAAGACAATAGGCGAATTACATATCAGGAGATTCAACACATATTGAAGATTGGATCGGGAAGCGTTCACGAGATTCTACACAGCCATCTTCGCGTGAGGAGGATAGTATCACGCTGGGTGCCGCACAACCTCACCGATGCTCAGAAGCAGGCCCGGGTGGAATGGTGCCGTGATATGCTTAACAAATTTGAAGCAGGCTCGTCTCGGCGTGTTTACGACATCGTTACAGGTGATGAGTCCTGGATTTATCAATACGACCCAGAAACCAAGCGCCAGTCGACTGTTTGGGTGTTTCAAAATGAGCCAACGCCTACCAAAGTGAAGCGATCTAGAAGCGGGGGTAAGATTTTGATCGCTAGCTTTTTTAATTTGACTGGCCACTTGGTATCAATTCCCTTACGGGATCAAAGAAGCATTAATGCCGAATGGTATACTACCAAATGTTTGCCAGAAGTTTTCTCTGTTATAAGCAACAAGCGACCAAACACAGGGCTCCGCGGGCTACTGCTCCACCACGACAATGCACCTGCGCACACCGCACTCAAAACGAGGGACTTCCTGGACAACACGCCAGTCAAACTCCTGGGTCACCCTCCTTACAGCCCTGATCTAGCACCGTGTGACTTCTTTTTATTCCCAAAAATAAAAAATCAGCTCAAAGGGATACAATTTTCGTCGCCGGAAGATGCGCTGGCTGCGTTCGAGCAGGCTGTAAACGAGGTGTCTGCGGCGGACTGGAAAAAGTGTTTTAAAAACTGGTTTAGGCGCATGAATCTTTGTATAGAGGCTTGTGGAAAGTACTTTGAAAAGATTTGATAAAAATATATGTACGTATAGAAAAAATTTTTTTAGTTTCGCAAAACTTTCTGAGTGTCCCACGTATGTATGTATTTATTTCTCTGGGGAGACTCTCTTTAATGAATTTTTGATATTGAAAAAGCTGTGGTTTATTCATTTCATTCAATGTTAAAGTGCAAACCACACACAAAGCGGGTTGGACCCGAACCGCCCCCGACACGTGCCCGCATTGTGTGTGATTCGCGCTTAAAAAAATTGGATTTAAAGTTTTCGAGATCCTTTTTGTGCCTACAGGTACCTATATTAACTATTTAAATTGTGGAAAGAAAAAATCGCTCACGAGCAGGATTCGAACCTGCGACTCCTGGCTCAGTACGCCAGTGTTTTAGCCACTAAGCTACCGTGAACACTGCTCGTGGTATCGAAATTAACCTCCACTTTTTGTACGTCTTTGGGTGACGTCAGCGATATCTTATTAAGAAACAGTGTTTCTAAACCGACTCGACTAACTTTGCAGTTAATTAAAAGTCGTATAGATGTGCCTACCAATACCAATATTGTTGGTAGTTTTCCTTCAATAAATTTCAGGTAAAACTGAACGGTCGTCGTACGACTCAGTTTTAATTAAATGTAAACTGGAACAGAAAATAGTTTCGGTCTAAAAGCTTGAATGGTTTAACAAAAAATTGTGTAGTGTGTGGCTCTACATACATTTAGTGGTCTTTTGGTATTTTCTCGGTCTAATTTTATTTTTGAGTTTAAAAAATATTATTTTGTGAAAAACTAATCTAGGTATAAACATCAAAATGTCATCATCATTATCATAATTTCAGTCGAAAGACGTCCACAGCTGGACATAGGCATCGCCACAACAATCGATCCTGCGCCTTCCACGTCCAGCGGATTCCCGCAACCTTCACCAGGTCGTCGGTTCACCTTGTGGGGGGCCTACCCACGCTGCGCCTTCCAGTACGCGGTCACCATTCCAGAACCTTACTGCCCCATAGGACATCCGTTCAGCAATGTGCGGCCCACTGCCACTTAAGTTTGCAATTTTTCGGGCTATATCGGTTAATTTCGTCACAGATAATATAATACGCCCCATCGGCCATCCGTTCTGCCCCGCCCACTGCCACTTAAGTTTGCAACTTTTCGGGCTATGTCGGTTACTTTCGTTCTCTTGCGAATCTCCTCATTTGTGATTCGATCACGCAGGGACACTCCGAGCATAACCCTCTCCATTGCCCTTTGAGTGACTTTGAGCCTTCTTATCAGGCCCATTGTGAGCGACGACGTTTCAGTGCCGTAAGTAATTACTGGCAACACACACACATCAAAATATATCGACGGTTAATATACGAATCGTTGACACATATACCTGTGTTAATTAAGCATGAAATTGCACCATTAATTTTAAAGAAACGTGCCAAATTAAAAAGCTAGCAAAAACATTATGTACAAACTGGTCATTATTAGCAACACAAACAGCGTCACCCAGTTATTACTTAGAACAGACACCTTGTATTGATCGAATGTTCCGTTTGTAGTGAAAGAAACATTGGGATCGACAGACAGACTTTATTTATGTGTTTTTAACCTATGCCCGTATGTTCCGTGTAGTACCGGACGTAAAGAATTGCACCACCTTATATCTTCTCATGGGTGTCGTAAATGGCGACTAAGGGATTCAACGGAGCATGGGTAACAGAGTATTTAACCAACCAACTGCGATCACCAACCCGCCTGCCAAGCGTGGCGATTATGGTGTATCGTTACAGCGTGATTGAAGGACAAACAAACAAAAATCCATACGTTCGCATTTTAGATTTTCTATACCACAGAAATAGTGCGAAGACTAAAACGGACAAAGCCATTTGAATTAGTGTAGTGACAGACAAAATGTAGTAATAAGTACTGCCTATAAAGCACATATGAACAAAGTATCTTCCCTTTAATAGAAACAAAGAAAAGTTATAGCACGCATTCTTAGGCCCGTATAACAGAACGTTCCCAAGCGTTGATCACTGTTTAAAACTAGTTTTGAGTTGGGATTTAATTTTAGAACATTCCTCGAGCATAGATTTACTGATCACAGTTCAGCTGAGTTTATCTTTATTTTATACTAGCACCTGTTTCGGTTTTTGAGCAGAGATTTGATCTGTAATCACTCAAGTGTGGTCGAGACCACGCTTGGGTATAGATGTATTTCCTATTTCAAGTTAAATTTGTGTGCTATGTTATTGAATTTTAGTTTATAATTACTGTCTTGGAATAAGACCGGTGCTCAAGTAACGATTCTATCCTTAAGTAGTGATCAGTTGATTGAAGATCAAACTGGAATTAAGGAGCGTTCAGTAATACGGGCATTATAACATGTTTACGTAGCAATTTAGATTAAAATTAAATTACTTAGTAGCCTCAAGACTAGATTGTAATTCAAATAAAGAATCTTAGAGATACTTTACAGTAAAAAAATACTTTCGCATTTATAATTTTAGTAGGATTGGCCAGTGCAGTGCAGTGCAGGATCTTTCTCTGCCAGCAGTAGTGTTGGCTATGCTGGCAGATCCGATGGCTTGGTGGGCCATGGCTTCCTTCTGTGAGACCATTATGCTTCAGAAGGAAGCCGCAGAGCGAGATCGGGAGAGGACCGTTCCCGCTCGGAGAAGGAGGTGCCAGGGAGGCAACCGCCCTGGCGTAAGCCCCAGATAGGGCGAAAGGCCGCATCCCCTGCCGCCGCTCTGGCAGGGGGACCTTTGGGTTTGTGGACGCTAAGAGTGGGGGGACTCGAGGCGTCTATTAAGTGACCCTGGTGAGGACAGCAGTATGTGGTGGTCGCGTGCTACTGTAGGGAAAACAATATTGTTTTTCCGGGACGTGCCAAAGGCATAGCACTAGTGGGGCACCGGCGCGGTCCAATGTAGTTCCCGGAGCTCTTCTATTTTGTGCAGAGGATGGCCACCGTGTGGTTTTAGTCGGTAAGAGTCCGACATACTTCTCCACCGTCCCCAGTCGGAGGGTATCCATGAGGATTTCCACCCAAAAACAAAAAAACAAATAAGGATTGGCCAGTGACATAACTGTGTTATAGCATCAAATGTGTTTGTGCCGTGAAGTCCAAACAGAACCACACGTCTTTTCCTAAGGGCGTCGTAAAGGTGATTTCGGGATTATGTTAGGTAGATGATACTAATAGGAAGGCCAGCGAAAATTCGATTTTGCTGGGGACGGATATCTGATTATAGCGTGTGATATGTTCATAGTGTGTTTTAGACAAAGCGTTGAATATAGGCTAACTACAGTGAGGGATTACATATAAAAAATATTGAGAGTTAATTTATTCAGGACTCATAAAAGGCATAAAAAAATACATAAAAACATGCCTGTAGGTACAAGACAAACAAAAAGGCCACACTATCCAACCCAAAACAATTATATGAACATAACATAACATCACGCCTGTATTTCCCCGAAGGGGTAAGCATAGGTGTAATAGTACACCCACATTTTGCCAGTTATGTTATAGTCCTACGTAACAGGGGGCGAGCCTATAGTAATCATAAATAAAATGAAAAAATGTTTTATTTTTGTATAATTATATGAAAAGCTTTTGATATACCTATTATTAAGTAGCTTTCTAATTATTATTATTGTCATAATATTCCTTTACGATGAAACGAAACATTATTGCTTAAATTAACATATAAAAAGTCTTTTCTCTTTAAACATATATTCTCATTTCATGGAAGCCCCTCCCAACTTCATAATACAATATGGGGTGACGAAGCGAATGAAAAAAAAACCGCAAATAATAAATACATTATGTATAATGTAATATACAACGTTATTATTAGTTTACACTAAAGCCTCTTAAGGGGTGATTGTACTCATAATTATGATCAACTTTTACTATAGGACCAACCCAAAAATCGCAAAAAAATCAGCTAATCCCTACACCACACACGTGTTCGCATAAATCGACAAAATATAGGGAACAGCCTTTGACTGAGGTATATAGTCAAAGGGAACAGCCGTATTTTTTTCGCAAATTCAGCCCCCCTAGCCAAGTTAAAAATCTACAATCGTCAACGCTATAGAAAACAATCAAAATATATGGGAATGACATATCTCAACGAAAAAGTCATTCGTTGTTTCGTCAGTCAGTCAGGGTTGGTCCCTTACTAAAAGTTATTCATATTGATGAGTACAATGACCCCTTAGGAGGTTTAGTATAAATTAAGAATAAGGTTATATACGTAGTAATTTAATGCAATAGCAAGAAATCTAGCTCAGCATATCTTTAAATTTTACTATTTTACCTTAAGGAAGTAGGTTACGCGGTGGTGCCTACTTGCCTAGCTGTGGCTTGTCCTTGGCTGCAACTTTATAATGGGCTAAATCGACCGAGGATGAACCACCTCATGGCATATTGATGTTGAAGTAGCAACGTTTTTGTATTATGTTTGATGGATTATGGTTTATTTCAATGAAATACTGTTTTATTACAATATTATGTTTAAAATGGAAACAAACGCGTTATATAATAATACAGCTACATTAATCTATATTTAAAACAATAAATTTTCACAATCTGACCATTTTTGACAGATAACACTTGACAGATAAACGTCGCTTAGGTTGTGTTCAAAACTATTTAATTTTTATCATATTTTTGCTGTATTTCGGGGATCAACCATTCGTTGTACGTTGTACGTTGCATCTGTATGTATCATCTATCGCATTTACAATGGGGTATGCTCTGAGGAATTGTTCGACCTTATACCAGCCGCTGACTTCCATCGTACCACTCGCCATAAATCTTATTTCCGTCCTCACCATCTTGATGATTGGCGGTCAACTACTGTACATTTTACACGTCATTTTTTGCCTCGTACAGCAAAAAAAAATTCGCCGTCATGTGCGACTTTTTTGGATGTCAGCAATGATTATTGTCGGTGGCTTTAATTGCTAAACTTTAGTTAACTCACAAGCTTGTTCATCATCAACTTTCTTCTTAGCTAGGCGCACACTGCAGTATTATCTAGTTTCCTCTATTGTATGCCAATTACTAGATTTGTTTCTGTTTCGTATTAAGCTAGATATTTTGTCATCTGGAACTTACATAAACAAGCCATGAGCCTCACTCACTTTAATGTATCGCTGTACTTGACCAAAGATGCACCACACTACGATAAGAAAACTATTATATATTTTTATGAGTTACAGATCTGGTCTTGAACGCAATCTAGACAGCTTTGTCAAGATGTGGTCGACGATGGAGCGAGCAAACCTATTAGGTGCCGATTTACTCCAGCTTTAAAGGCGTTAGGGTTGTAAGTGCCCGGAAATACAGACGCCGGCAGTGAATTCCACAACTTGGCTGTGCGCATTATGAAAGAGTTCTCAAAGCACTTGGTCCTGATAGTCGGCATTTTACCAAACCGTCGCTGCGCCAGCCAAATTCCATATGTGATTTTTGATAGGTTTCGAAAAACAACAAAAAACGTATTATTTTCTAAACAATACATTAAATAAGAAAACAAATAATAAATTATGTTTTTTATACTGCATTATTAGTTTTCTTATTTAATGTATTGTTTAGAAAATAATACGTTTTTTGTTGTTTCCCGAAACCTATCAAAAATCACATATGGAATTTGGCAGGCGCAGCGACGAAATGTGGATGATATCCTGCAGTGCGTCGTGTTGTCCGATGAAAGAAAGGAGATGGTGGAATAAGCTCATGGAGCTCTTGCACACACTCTCCAAAATACAGCCTTTAGAACACCGACAAACGAGCAACTGTGCGCGATTATATAAACTCGACATTTGAGCACAACTTCTCCATTATCATGGCAGTCCATTCACTATATTTACGGCCATTGCCTAATGTTTATATAATCTGAATTTTATTTCACTTACGATACTGGGTTATGATGAAGTATATTCTGACGGTAGCATGCATAATGTATGCTTTGTTATTTTTAGACTCAAATACCAGATAATTTATTGTTATAGAGTTCAGATTTCTACTATATGGTTTTATTTAGGTATTTATTTAAACTTCATGCTCATGTGTAGGTACATAGGCGGACTTAATGCCTTAGGCATTTTCTCCCAGTCAACCTTATGGTGATACAGAGATGACAAGGCAGGTGCAATATTGATTCACGACACAAAACAGGATTCTTCTTCTTCTATCGTGTCGACATGAGCTACATAATGATAACAGCTCATGCCGTGGGGAAAAGATTAGCCAGTCAGCAGGTTGGTAAAGGGGCTACAAAAAAAAAAAAAAAATTCATCTTCATCACCCTCCTGCCCTTGTCTCAATTTATTTGGGGTCGGCGCAGCGTGTTTTTTTCTTCCATGCATCTCTATCAGCCGTCATCTCCGTGTTCACTTTCTTTCTATTCATATCATCTTTCACACAATCCATCCATATTTTCTTCGGTCTCCCTCTTTTCTTATAGCCATCAACATTCATACTTAAAACTTTCCTCGTAACATGCTCCTCATTCCTCCTCATCACATGTCCATACCATGATAGTCTGTTGCTACTTATCTTCTCTGTCACTGGCGCTACTTTCAGACTCCCTCTTACATATTCATTCCTTATCCTATCCAGTCTCGTTACACCACATATTCCTCTTAACATTCTCATCTCAGCTGCATGCACTTGTCTTTCATTAATTCCTTTCGTAGCCCAACATTCCGATCCATACAGGACAGAAGGTCTTATAGATTTTCCCCTTCAGTTTAAGAGGAATTCGGGAGTCACATGTAGTTCCCGTGACCTGCCGCCATTACAACCATCCTGTGTTAATTCGGTGCTTAATACACGCATTAATTACATACATTAAATTATAACATTCAATAAATACTAAATTTATATAATAATATACTATTATAGTCATACATAAAATAATAATTTAAAATTCTGCAAAAAAAAATCTTGATAGAACTTCCGAACTTTCTTTGGTTTACTGGTATGAAGAAGAATTTTAACTTTTTTTTTATTTTTATTTATTCAATATCTGTATAAAGTTGCAAATGTGTGTTTCTGCCAAACTGCAAAACAGTTTGTCGGCAGTTGTTCTCGTTTCTGATAGTTGTACAAATATTGGTAATTTATGTATAGATATAATTATCTAAATTATAATCTCATTATTATGCTAATACTACTTTTATTTTTTACAAACTGCTTTGCAAAGCCATAGTTTTTAATCGAACATGGTACAGTACAGTTAACATGTAGACTTGCAACTTTTAGAGGAGTGAATTAACAACATAGATTTCGTTCACAGAATGCATGCATAGAAAGATGAAAAATACTCAAATTGACAAGAGCCTTGATCTAATAGAAATAATGATGATGAATAAACCAACCGTACTATCGCTTAACATCAGGGAGCGAATTCTCGTAACTTAAAATGTTAAAATACAAAGATATAAATTGCTGCAAAGCTTTCGAAACGTCAGGAAAACCAATTTAAATAATATACGCGATTTAATCCGCTTAAACTTTGTTTACGACACCCATGAGAAGATATAGGGTGGTGAAATTCTTTGCGTCCGGCACCACACGGACGACTAAGGGATTCACCAGAGGATGGGCAGCAGCGTCCTCTGACTATTTAACCAACCAACTGCGATCGCCAACCCGCCTGCCAAGCGTGGCGATTATAGCATATCCCCCCTTTTGGGGGAGGCCCATGTCCAGTAGTGGACGTTTTTCGGCTGAAATGATGATGATGATGATGAAACTTTGTTTTATTATAATGTGTAGTGATCGCGAAAACCTAAGAAATTATTATACAAATTGTTGAAAGAAAAAATCGCTCACGAGCTGGATTTGAACCTGCGACTCCTGGTACGCCAGAGCTTGAGCCACTAACCCGCTGTTACTGCCGTTGCCGCTACCATAAACACTAGTGTGCACGGTAGCTAAATGGCTAAAGCTCTGGCGTACTGAGTCAGGAGTCGGAAGTTCAAATTCTGCTCATGACCGATTTTTTCTTTCCACAATTTATATCTTTAGATTTCACTTCGCATGCGTAAATGCGTTAAAAACTTATTTAAAAGTACAGATATTTTACTTGCACTCGCAACTGAAGACTCCAAAACGTCCTAATTAGGACATTTTTTCTATTAACCCGCATCAAGTAAGGCACCGAGCGATGACAGAAAAAATACTAAAATGCCGTCGTGTGTGTACAAATCAAAGACTTTGTATAACTGACGTAAAATTGTGTTCCAACTATGATGCGAACGGGAGCACTACGTTTCACCGAAATACGATCCACCGAAACACGTTTTGCCGACAACTATTCGTCGAACGTATCATTCCCCGATGCAACACTTGGTCGAAAGTACATTTAGCCGACGCACGTTTCCCCGAATTATTTTTCGGCGAAACACTATTTGCCGATGGCTTCTTTTATCGACGTACCTTTGACCGCAGGCTCAGTTTGTCGAATCGTGGTTTGGGTATATCTAGAGTATGTAAACTGTATTTTTATAATTTTATCGATAAAATTATAAAAATAGTATAGATATTGAAGTAACCAATGCACTTTGTGCTAGTTTATGTGTATTGTGCTGCCGTTGCGTACGGAACATTTTTTTCATTGGTTTTGTATGGGTATGGCATTAGTTAAAAATAATGTTAAAATACAGTTTAGATCTAGACACAATTTCTAAATGTCAGAAATATACGTAAAATAGGGCTATCTACTGTCATGAGATTGTCATTTACGACATTAAGTTATTCTATGCTCTTTTATTATTATTATACTAAAAACATTACATTAATATATAAAAAAAAAATATAGGTACATTGAGATTAGATCGGGGCTATATTTTGAACATTGTTTATTACGAGAATTGGTCTTCAGGTGAGGAAGCGGTCAAATTCAAGCTCATTATGAAAAAAATATCCTAACTACTAAAAAACTGTACTTAAGTGTTTAATTGTTTGTTTATTTGAGCATCACGCATAAACTACTGGACCGATTTGAATGAAATTTGAGACACAAAAAGACAATGTCCTGGATTGAAATACTGGATACTCTTTTTCGACATATCAAAGGAGCGAAGCCGCGTAATCTAGTTAAATTTGAAAAAAAAAATAATACGCTTGGGTACGCCGTTGAACTTGAGCAAACTAAAAAGTGATGGCGCTATTCGTCCTGTATAGTTTTATCTCTTTCTTGCCTCGTCGACCACGCTTCGCGCTCTTACGATAATTACGTTACGATATTATAGGAAACATTATGCAAAAAGATTTTAAAATGGAAAGTTCCGTTTAAAAATTAGCCATCAACAAAAAAAAAGAATCGGTGTTTTGCTTTAGAAAATATATCGTAGGATAAAAGCATTTTTTTCAATTATTTATTTTATATATTAGGTATAAGATTTGGATTTTATGAAAATAATTTAACGTTAACGATTTTAGCTGGAGACTTGGTTATTCACATATTTTTTCATCGTACAGGATTCATGAATAGCCTCTCAAAATTTGCGACCTTGCTGACCAAGCGCCTTAAGAGTTTAGGTGAAATTATTACTATGATAGGTAACTTAATATTTCTAGTTTCTTATATAAAGTCCGCAATGAACGATCCTAAATAACAGACAACACAATGCTCCCATTATTTCCAACCAACACTACTATGACTTGGAATAGAAAGAAAGAAAGAAAGAAAAATATTTATTCATGCGCTCCATTTGACGCACACACTACAAAACTTGTACATAATACTTCACAATTTCATGACAAATTAGTATAGTATATACACCCTACAATCTCGAGGGGCTCGTAGCGATGCAACGACTGCGCGGATTGTACGATCTGCAAGGTTAAGCTGCACTTGCCGCGGTCAGTCTGTGGATGGGTGACCGTTTCGTTACATTTCGAGACCCCTCCGTGCCTCGGAGAGCACGTTAAGCTGTCGGTCCCGGTTGTCATACGAATATCTATGGCAGTCGTTACGGGTAGTCAGAAGCCTTAAAAGTCTGACAACTGGTCTAACCTCCGAATGTCAGTATTACCCATTATTTGGGTTGCGGGGGTCTGATGGCAGTCACTCCGTGTAAAATACTGATGTTCAGCTGCATCTGGCTAGACTGGAGGCCGACCCCAATATAATTGGGAAAAGGCTCGGAGGATGATACACCCTACAATCTCTCGTATTTCATAAATGTATTTCAGAAAATGTATTTCAGAACTGCATTTCAGAAGTGTATTTCCCGATGTAGTCCGGGAGCTCATAATTACAGTCAGCGATTCCATCCAGCCTTTTAGCTTCCCGGGACGTTCTTAACTATGGATCGGAAACGCATCGTGCGCGTGGTTTTACATTATAACTGTGACTCTGGAATATACTGTGTATACAGGATGATTTTAAATTAACTAGCAATTCTTTAAGGGATGATTGTACTCATAATTTTGAACAACTTTTACTATGGGACCAGCACTGAAATCGCGAAAAAAGATCTGTTGTTCCCTATGCAACGTTTTATTGAAATAACTGAAAACCTTTTAAGGGGTCATTGTACACATCAGTATGAACAACTTTTACTATGGGACCAACTCTAAAATCACGATTAAAAAAATCAGATATTCCCTACGTTTTGTCGATTTATGTGTGAACATAAATGTCGGTATAGCTCATGCTATTAAATTATCACTATGTAGCTCATGTCGACACGATAGAAGAAGAAAAAGAAATGTCGGGAAAATCTGTTTTTTTTTGGGATTTCATGGTTAGTCTCATAGTAAAAGTTGTTCATACTGATGAGTACAATGACCCCTTAAGAGGTTACAGTTATTTCAATAACACGTATTTGTGTTCACATAAATCGACAAAATGAAAGAAACAGCAGATTTTTTCGCGGTTTCTGGGTTGGTTCCATAGTAAAAGTTGTCTTTAAAATCACCTGTATATGCCATATACGGCAGAATATAAACTGTATTAATACATACAGTATATTCAGGCACCCACGGATTTCAATCTAGTTAGGTATTAATTGCACAAGTTTTGAATTTTGCTTTAGAAATAATATGGTTTAATCCTGATTGGTTGTAAAACACTTCTAGAATTTTGAATAAATATAAAAACCATCCGCCTCGCCTTTTCCAGACAGAATTCTTAGTCAGATGCGGCTGAACATCTACATGGAGCGACTGCTATCAGACCCCCGCAACCCAGTTACTGGGTAATACTGACATTCGGAGGTTATACCAGTTGTCAGACTTTCGGGCTCCTGACTACCCGTAACAACTGCCATAGATATTCGTATGGCAGCCGAGACCGACAGCTTAACGTGCTCTCCGTGGTCTTGATATGGTAACGAAAAATGGTCACCCATCCACGGAGTGACCGCGGCAAGTGCAGCTAAACCTTGCAGATCGTACAATCCGCGCATTCGTTGCTTCGCTGCGAGCCGCTAAATTTTATTCTAGGGGAAATCCTCATGGACGCACTTCGCCGGTAGAGACGGAGCGGAGCCATTATCGGACTCCTACCGACTAAAACCACCACGGTGTTCCTCCTGTTACCTTTGGCCGGGGGCGTAAGGTGGGCTCTGGATTATCTTCTCACCCCCAGCATGTACTAGCCCGCTACTAGTAAGCAAGCGCCTTCCCGCGAGCGGCCTAACGTTGGTCGCTCCCTTCTCCTACCTGGTACACGTGGAACAAAACACACTACCGTCACGCGCCTTGTCTGGTTGGGTAGCGAACTGCACCCTACATGTAAGGCCGCTCATAGGGTGACTGGAGGTCTTTCTATGACTCTTGTTCATGCAAATCTCCAAGAGTGGTGGTAAGCATCACCTCTTCTTAGACGCCTTCTCAAACGCTCTCGTTCTCCCCATGGAACATGGACAGAAACACGACTGGAAGCAGGAGATCGTTGGCACTTATTACATCGCTGAGGTCACGGTGTTGCGCAATTTCCTTAAAGCAACTCTCGCAGTGATGTCAGCTCCTGGCTTATGCGACACCATTGACCTATACCTATAGACTTTAAATACCTACGAAATACGCGTGGCATAAAACAGACGTCTGTGTGCTATACTTACACTATCCGGGCTAGTAAAATGGCGGCCATTGCAAGGGATGTAAGTTATCAAAACTTATTATAATCCACATTATATTTGCATTACTTGTTGTCCGCAGTAAAAAATCTCGAATCGTCTCTAAAGCCAAAAATCACAATCCAAATCCAAAATGTTTGTTTACTTGACAGCACACACACAAAAACCTGGCCCATAAAATGGCGGATTTTTTGCCACGCGAAATAGATATTCGGACGTCACGTCAAAATGTTGCCAAACAGAGAACATACAAATAGCATGCCATCTCTTTCACCAGACGACATCATACCTTGGTTAACAAGAGACAAAGTATAGATTTATATTTCTATAATGATTTAACAGATATTTGTGTAAACGAGGCGAGACGTCTCCATAGGTTTACATCTCGATGTGCGACACTGATACTTTCCGATGCAGCCGTTCCCCGAGAGTATCAGCCGGTAGGTGAGGGCGCCCCTCTCTAGCCACTCCTCCATGGCGGGCCTTACCACTGCAATTGTGGTGTGCCCTAATATTTAAATTCCCAGTGCCAATCACTTAAAACATCGGCGAACGGCCAGCCCGTAATTTTAAGCGAGCCGTCTTATTATGGATGCCTCACTTTTTGTTTAGCGAGATTCCATCCGTCTTTTTTTAGTCGTCCCAGGTATACGTATGCGGTTACCATTAACAGACTGATTAAAATCAGTATTGAACTATTTTACAAAACGTTAAGCTTATGGAAGCATGTGATAATTATATCAACGAATGGTTTCATACTCTTACTTACTCTTCTGGCTCAGTGACCCAGAGTGAGTCATGGCCTCCGAAACGAGAACTGTCCACTTTCCTCGATCTTGCGCGATGTAATGTTTTCATGCTTTAATCATTTCATTTTATATTTATTTATATTAAATTCCCATTTTATTCTCAATAACTATAACGTACGATTTATGACAATATGTATTTTTGTAACTTTAATATTACATTCTAGTTAAAAAATATTTAAATGTTAAATGCTCGGACGAATAAAAAATGGTGGACGGAATCTCGCTAAGAAAAGATTGAAGCACTTTATTTTTTCCTAAACCCACTATATTTTCGACAGAATTTTAACACACCAGATACATATTGTTATTTTATTTGTGACACTATGACAATGACTACCATCACACGAGAATTGTGGCGTAATCGCGGCTTTTTGTCTTACTATGGGTGTGAATGTGTGCGTGCCAGCCCGTAGTCTTAATATTGGTGCTTCACTTTTTGTTTAGCGAGATTCCGTCCGCCTTTTTTTATTCAATCAATCAATCAATCAATCAACTCAGCCTATCGCAGTCCACTGCTGGACATAGGCCTCTCCCAAGTTGCGCCACAACGCTCGGTCCTCTGCCTTCCGCATCCAGTCCCCCCCAGCCACGTTCTTTAGGTCGTCGGTCCAACTGGCAGGGGGGCGCCCTACGCTGCGTTTGCCGATACGCGGTCTCCACTCAAGGACTCGTCTGCTCCAACGGCCATCGGTCCTTCGACAGACATGGCCAGCCCACTGCCACTTCAGCTTACTGATCCTACAAGCTATGTCGGCCACTCCGGTTCTTCTCCGGATTATCTCGTTACGGATTTTATCCTTCAAAGAAACTCCAATCATAGCTCGCTCCATAGCTCGCTGAGCGACTTTAAATTTGTGGACAAGCCCAACTGTCAGTGTCCACGTCTCGGCACCGTAAGTCATGACTGGCAGGACGCACTGGTTGAAGACCTTTGTCTTCAAACTTTGCGGTATAGGCGACGAGAAGACTCGGCGAAGTTTGCCAAATGCTGCCCAGCCCAGACGGATCCTTCTGTTGGCTTCTTTCTCGAAGTTGTGTCTACCAAGCTGAATTGCCTGCCCTAGGTAGACGTATTCCGTTATAACTTCGAGTGCCGACCCTTCGACGAATATTGGCCTCGGCATGACATGCATATTGAACATGACTTTAGTCTTGTCTTGTTTTTTATTTGTCTAAGGTTAAATGTAATCAATCTAAAAAAATAGGATGTACACAATCGTTATAATAAATTGTACTATTGCATGGGCAATAATGTAAGCAACATTACAAGTTTTGAAAGTCAAAGTGTCATTGCATTGTGACCATTGTGACTCCTAAGTCACAGGTCCACCTAGTTTAGGAGTCAGGGTTTACTCTATTCGTGTGACCTTTAACTATAAAAATCAATGTATTCTAGTCTTAAGAATTCTTTAAGGTTTTTTGTATCAATACATTTATATTATTATTATTTTCTTTATTGCAGTAAATCTACATATAAATTATATTTTTAAATATTTCTACAAAACAAAGAAAAAACATTTAAAAATATAAAAAACAGTATCCCACCGGCATCGGGAACAGGGTCCAAGCTACCGGCGGTCAGGGCTCCACAGAAAGGAACCTCCTCACTATGCGTGCCGTTTCAAGGAGTACTACCTTCTGCATCTGGCCCTTGATCCAGCCGCCTAACGAGAGCCTCCTTAGGTGTTGATCGAGGCTCTTGGCTACTAAGCCATTGGCCGTGATGACTATCGGCACAATGATTGCTGAGTCCACATCCCACATGTCGACAACCTCGTGAGCTAAGTCAATATACTTGATTTGTTTATCTTTCTCAGCTTTCACGAGGTTGTCGTCAAGAGGGACCGTGATATCAACAATCACTGCGCGGCGCTCTGAACGATCTATCACCACTATGTCAGGTTTGTTGAAAACAACAGTCCTGTCTGTGATGATGGATCGGTCCCAGTACAGTGTGGCATGACTATTTTCAAGAACTGGGTCGGGCACATATCTGTAGTACGGAACTTCCGATTCCACAAGATTATATTTCAGAGCAAGTTGCTGGTGGATAATCCTGGCTACCAGGTTATGCCTGTGCAAGTACTCGCCGTTAGCAAGACGAGAACACCCAGAGATAATGTGTCGGATAGATTCACCCGGACGGTGGCATGCCCGACAGATGTCAACCGTGCCATCCTTCACAATATATTTCCGGTAGTTGTTCGTCATCATTACTTCGTCCATAATTGCACAAACAAAACCTTCGGTTTCCCCAAAGAGGTCACCGAAACGTAGCCAGGATACAGACGCTAAAAAGTCAACATCGGGCCCATGAAGGGCTCGATAAAAGCGCCCATGTAGCTCTTTGCTCTGCCATATTTCCCTGCGGTCATTAGCACTCAGCACTACAGGCTTGCGCCAGTTCTCTTTGGCCAAGGAGAGCGGGGTGAGGCCCTTGTCCACTGCGACCACATCTCGAAGCATCCCCCCGTCAGTCTGGAGAAAATACTCCCTGAGACTGTACACTTCGCGATTGTGAAGGGTCTTGGCATTTAAAAAGCCTCGACCCCCACACTTCCGCGGAATGTACAGTCTCATTACCGACGAGCGTGGGTGATGCATCCGATATGCCGTCAGCAATGCACGGACCCGCCTATCCAGTGCGTCGAGATCCGTCTGAGTCCACTTGAGTATGCCGAAAGAGTACATCAAGACCGGCATGACCCAACCGTTAAAGGCACGCACCTTGTTTCCGCCTGACAAAAGACTTTTAAGAACTTTCTTCAGGCGGCCAAAAAAGCGCTCCCGTAACGATTGCCTCATGTCAGCCTCGCTGATGCCTAACGCTTCCGACATACCCAAGTATTTGTAGGTCTCAGTTGGGGAGAGGGATCTAAGTTGTATGGAATCGGAGAGCTGAATCCCTTCAGATTCCACAATCCCCCCTCGCTTCACATGCATAACCGCACATTTGTCCACTCCGAATTCCATCCTGATAGAATTACTAAAGTTTTCAGTTACCTTCAGTAACTCCATCAGACGCAATTCGGTGGGGGCAAACAATTTTAGGTCATCCATGTAGAGGAGATGGGATATCACTTGACCTCCTCTCCTCAACTGGTAGCCCAGCCCTGACTCCTCTAGTAATGTACTTAGAGGATTCAGGGCTAGACAAAACCACAGAGGACTCAGACTGTCGCCTTGGAATATTCCACGCTCGATCCTTATCGGTTCATCGCTTCCCCGAGTCTGCCGACACCCTGGATAGCAAAGAACCGTTCTCCATTGCCTCATACATGACTCCAAGAAGGCGCGCAGAGTTGTATTTACTTTATACAACTCAAGCACCCTCACAAGCCATGTATGTGGCACGGAGTCGTAGGCCTTCTTATAATCTATCCTTATTATTATTATTATTATTGCTACTAAAAAAACTTTTCAATGCTTTGTTTAACAACAACAATAAATATCATGGTTTCATGATTTACAAATAAAAAACAATAAATTGTGCCAGATCTATTATACTTTTCGAAAACAAAAGTTTGTTGACATCGTCTGTATTTACGGTACAATGCATCAATTTATTAGAACCTTAGGTTGTAATCCTATTACTTTTATTAGGTCGTTGGGCTCCATATACATTTAAATTTCCTGTTAAATGGAATTCGTATAATTACAATAATGTTCACGAGCGCCATTGTGATCTTATCAATTAAGCAAAAGTCCCCTTCTATTACTTTACTTTTACCCTGAGCTTGTTTTCCCTCACTCTTTCGGACTAGATGTAATTCAATGTAAAAAACCATAAGACAGAAAATTCAATGCAATTAATCTGTTTTCTTCCCCCTGCCTATTATTTTTCATTTTGTGTGTATGTTGTATGATATTTTTTTAACAATGTGTCTCTGTCAAACGTGTCAAGTAAATGGTTTTTCTTTCTTTCTTTTTCTTTTAATTTATACATTACATTGCCTACAGACTTACTAATTATTTACGTATAGTTCTTAAGTGTATTCTGAGCTCAGAAAACTGTCATGGGTTTTATTATTATTAGAAGATTTCAGAAGTAGTAATTATATGATTCTTAGCCAAGCGTATGAAGACACCTCAAGTCATGTTCACTGGCTATGAAGTAATGAATGGCTTGTTACTTAAAACTAAAACAATTAACTGTTATTGTATCTGAATGTATAACAACAAAATCACTATCCAAGTTTCCAAATGTCTTAAGAACGAGTCTCATAATAACAAAATCACCGTCGAGTCTTCCAATAGTTGTAAGAAATATCAAGCAGAGTCTGTTGATATCAAAATCACTATCGAGTCATATATTAGTTTAAAGACATAGCAGGCTGTGTTCGACCGTTTTAATAACAAAATCACTATCTAGTCTTCCAATAGTTTTAAGATATAATAAGCAGTGTTTGACTCTCTTAATAACAAAATCACTATCGAGTCTTCCAATAGTTTTAAGAGATAGTAGGCTGCAGTCGGCCATCTTAATAACAAAATCACTATCAAGTCTTCCACTAGTTTTAAGAAATAACAGGCAGTGTTTGACCATCTTAATAACAAAATTACTATAGTCATCGTCTTCCAATAGTTGTAAGAAATATCAAGCAGTGTTTGACTGTCTTTATAGCAAAATCACTATCGAGTATTCCATTATTGTAAGAAATATCAAGCAGTGTTTGACTGTCTTTATAGCAAAATCACTATCGAGTATTCCATTATTGTAAGAAATATCAAGCAGTGTTTGACTGTCTTTATAGCAAAATCACTATCGAGTATTCCATTATTTTTAAGAAATAGCAGGCAGTGTTTGACCGTCTGAATAACAAAATCACCATCACGTCTTCTAATAGTTGTAAGAAAATTAAATATCAAGCAGTGTTTGACTGTTTTGATAACAAAATTACTATCGAGTCTTCAAATAGTTTTAATAAATAGCAGGCAGTGTTTGACTCTCTTATTAACAAAATCACTGTAGAGTCTTCCAATAGTTGTAAGAAATATATTGATTATCTTCCATTTTTTAGATGGCTGGATATTAATCGTCACTGATGAGTTCATCAGTTTTGTACCCGATGGAGTAATTGATACATTACACAAGCATATTTGGCTATTTCACACACCAATCTATCACGGTATATATTACAAGTTTACTGGTAACAATAATTAATCTTTCATCGTTTATTTCGAAGTCCTGCCAGACTCGTAAGTAATCTAAAGAATCCAGGAAGATCCGTACATTGATTTGTACATAAAAATAAAGGTATTCAGAGAATTTAGAATGGCGTTTAAATTGATGTTTGGTGCCTAAGAATCAACTTCAGCCATTAAAAATATTGTTTAAGCCCCGCATTATAAATATAAATTTATAAATTATCATTCCATTGTTATATAACAATCAAATATAATATTAAAATTGAGCTTATTTCTGAATGTGACAGCTAGCTGTTCGACCTGTTCAGAAATTAGCTCGTTACTTGTAAATATTATATTTTATGGCTGGGATTAAAAGATATTTTAAAAATCTAAAGTTATCCGTTGGGCACCACGGACTAATTAAAACACCGTTCAGATTCTCAAAACATCTTTATAATTTATTCGTTTCTAACACAAACAAAAAAAGTTAAAAAGTTTAAAAAAGTTACACGCTTAGTTTAAAACCCTATCAATATGTCATTTACCCTTGTCATTTACTTACCCACGCTATAGTAGACTTGGAAGTCTACATTCACTACTTAAAGTTTATTTTAAACTACGTAATCGCTGTTTCTGATTGATTATTCTTGGAATACACAAATAGGTTGAGCCAGTCAGGTAGCGGGGGCCGGACAGTGCTAAGTATAAACTTATATCAGTGTATTTTTGATCAGAATTATATAGATAATATTAATAATTAATAAATAAATGGGTGTCGTTAAAGGCGACACAGGGATTCACCAGAGGATGGGCAGCAGCATTCTCTGAGTATTTAAACAACCAACTGCGATCGCCAAACCGCCTGCCAAGCGTGGCGATTATAGCATATCCCCCCCCCCCCTTTGAGGGACGTGTTTGTCTAACAGTGGATGTCTTTCGGCTGAAATGATGATGATGATGATGAAATGTCATCATCGTTACGGCCAATGGTTTAATAGCCAAGAGCCTCGATCTTCATCTGAGGAGGTTCGCGTTGGGCAGCTGGGTCAAGGGCTTGATACAGAAAATGGTACTCTTGGACAAGGCGCGTATCGTCAGGAAGTTCCTCTCTCTGAGGCCCTGACCAACAGTTTAGACTCTATAATAAAACAAAGTTTAACCGGATTAAATTGCGTATATTATTTAAATTGTTTTCCTGACGTTTCGAAAGCTTTGCAGCATTTCGTGGTCGCAGGTTGACTAAGATGACAAGCGTCTTTACAGATATTTCTAAAAAAATATTTTATTCTACCGTACAATATTATTTATTAATATTAGTTAAATTTGTTTTGACTCTGTTCCCGATGCCATTGGACTACAATTTTTAAAAAAATATTTATTTTATTTTATTATAGAACTATTTAAAAATAATTATATATTCTACCGATGTACGCATCAAGTCTGCCATGTTAAAATGGGAGTGGGTGGGCCATATCAGCAGAATGCATCCAGAAAGGTGGGCAAGGATCACTACACATTGAGTGCCTCAGGATGGAATTCGTCGCCAAGGTAGGCCGAGGAAACGCTGGTGGAATGATCTGGATATTTTTCTCAAGAATTGGACTGAAGAAGCTACTGATAGGGAAGCTTGGAGGAACATGGGGGAGACCTTTGCCCAGCAGTGAGACAGTATAGGTTGACAAATGTATATATATATAGGTACATAGCTAGTAGTCGATTATGTATACCTAGGACAAACTGTCCAGCTAGGTAAGTCCAACTTCGAGAAAGAGGTCAATCGTCGAATCCGACTCGGTTGGGCAGCGTTCGGGAAGCTACGCAATATCTTCTCGTCCAAAATACCGCAGTGTCTCAAGACGAAAGTCTTTGACCAGTGTGTGTTGCCAGTAATTACTTACGGTACTGAAACGTGGTCGCTCACAATGGGCCTGATAAGAAGGCTCAAAGTCACTCAAAGGGCAATGGAGAGGGCTATGCTCGGAGTGTCCCTGCGTGATCGAATCAGAAATGAGGAGATTCGCAGGAGAACGAAAGTAACCGACATAGCCCGAAGAATTGCCAAACTTAAGTGGCAGTGGGCGGGGCACATTGCTCGCAGAACGGATGGCCGATGGGGCAGTAAAGTTCTGGAGTGGCGACCGCGTACTGGAAGGCGCAGCGTGGGTAGGCCCCCCACAAGGTGGACCGACGACCTGGTGAAGGTCGCGGGAATCCGCTGGATGCGGAAGGCACAGGACCGGTCGTTGTGGCGATGTTTGGGGGAGGCCTATGTCCAGCAGTGGACGTCTTTCGGCTGAAATGATGATGATGACATAGCTAGTATGGGTACTAGACAATGGATATAATACTTATATACTACCTACCTACTATAGATTACCTATTCATAAAGATATTTTCTAAACGACAACTTCAAAAGTCTGTTCATAAATATTTCTGTGAAACACAAAATTGCGATGAAACGTTGCATCGCAGAAATCTACGAGCTCGCACGACGTTTCGCAAACACTTACGACATGATTCGCGTCACGCATTCCTGCGATATATGATTGTTTACCATAGTTTCCCGAACTATGGCTAGCAAGACGCATTGCCGCACGAAATCGCATCGCATCGCATAACATTGATTCGCATCGCAGTTTTCTGCGTTACAAATTCGCATCGTACCAGATAAGATAAGATAAGATAAGATAAGATAAATTTATTTGCTCAAACATGTGTATACATACAAGAAATAAAAAACGTGCATGCAAGATAACATAAAAATATCAAGTTCGGACATGTTTGCCACATAGCATGACGTGCAAATATTATGAAATTACTTATTCATACTTAATTATTCATTTCTAAGCATATTAGGTAACTAATTCGCAGTTTTGTGTTTTGACCCTAAAATGTGCCTACATTCGGTTCATTGAAATTCAGCCACAAACTCTGAGCCTTATCCGGATTTTCAGAATATTAAAGCAAAATGGAATCCCGTTTCCGCGTTCATCCCATAAAAAGATATTTAGTGGCGTAAATGTAACAGCATGTTACAAAAATCGATCGGTAACAGCTTATTGGTACCAAGAGAAAAGTTCATTCGAAAAGCCGAAGTTAGGAATGAGAATTCTGACAAAATTTGTTTGTATTTCTGTACAATCGGCTTCGACATCGCTAACAAAAAATCTACTGCTCCATACATTTATGTTAGCATAACTCGATAAAACGTACGCAACAGCTGTTTTTTCCTGACTTTTCTGTCTGAAGCTTTCTTCATCAAATGTCTGTCATTTCTGCTATTTCATCTTGCCATTTTTCTATAGAATTTTTTATCTACATATATTTTATACCCGTAGTTTGGCGTGAAAACTGAAAAATATTTTCTGCATTCAGTATACTGCAGACTCAGCGACACACGAAAATTCAACGAAAACCATATTTGACAAGAATGGTATTTTTTTAAATTCTTCATTTATAGATTCCTTGTTTTATACTCAAACTTGGAATTAGAAATGCAGTGTTCAACGGAATTGTAGCTTCTTTTCCAAACTACAATTCTATCTCACGGTTCATTTCTTGTTTTACATGTTTCTCTAAATACTTTCGACATGAAGTTTTGACATAATTTTCTTGCCAAGATTTGTTTTCTGGCTAAGTGGAACATTATGGATAAAAAAGGTGCCAGTACATTTCAGCACTACTAGTACTTGGCTCCGATATGAATACTTCCGTCCACTTAAAATGCCAATGATAAATCCTTCTGAAGATATCTCACTAAATTCCACTATAAATATGAAAGTTTGTTAAGTTGTTTGAATTTAGGCAATCAAGCATAGACGACAAGATTGTAATTTGAAGTCTCTTAATCTTTAAAAAAAACGGGTGGTGATGGCAACGGCCTATAGAAGCGAAGCTTATAGGCAAGCGCGGATAGAACCCGCGCGTGTGAGTCAATAGTGCAGTCACGCTTTTTTCTCGGTTTACTCCCAACCGGCCGAGCGTGCAATCATGTTATAGAAGCTTCGCTTCAAAACGGTTTTTAGTCAAAACTCTTTACATCATTCATCAATGGCTAGTAGCTACGCTAGTCTCGAACTCATACAACTCTGCACGTGGACGTTCTATCCACGCTTGCTTAGAAGCTTCGCTTCTGTCGAGCATCCCGCGATGCCATCTGTTTTTTCTTCTTGTTGAGCATTTATTTTATTATCCATTTTAGACACTAAAATGACAACTTTGGAAGTACAAGTAACACAAACACTTAATCGCTGTGTGTGCTTAATATACTGAGCTTACTCGCAAAATAAGAGCCTATCGGTTATTAGACACCCTCATCAACTCAGCCTATCGCAGTCCACTGCTGGACATAGGCTTCTTCAAAGTTGCGCCACAACACTCGGTCCTCTGCCTTCCGCATCCAGTCCCCCAGCCACCTTATTCAGGGCACCCTACGCTGCGTTTGCTAGTTCGCGGTCTCCACTCAAGGACTCGTCTGCTCCAGCGGCCGTCGGTCCTTCGACTGACATGGCTAGCCCACTGCCACTTCAGCTTGCTGATCCTACAAGCTATGTCAGTCACTCTGGTTTTTGGTTAGACTCCCTGGCTTCTGACTTCTCAAGATGACTGAGAACTGAGAACACAAATTTTATAATAAGTTAACCCATCCATTAAAATGTACTATCAGAAAATTTTCCAGTGAACCACCACTAAGGCTAAAAAAAAGGCTTGCGCTCAGTGTTCGACGGCAGCCGTAGGTACACTCGACCAAACGGAATCATGACCCACCATAAGCTTAATTTTCTACAAACATTCTATTACAATTAGGTCGAATTTCGCTTAAGGATATTTCCCTGGCAACAAACTTGTTATAAATTTTACTGGGCAGTGACAGTTAGATTACCAATTTATTTTAATTTGATTAATATTCTTCTGAAATTAAAAGAGCCATTATAGGTTTTTGAAAAAAAAAATGTTTACTTCTTTTTTATATGTAAATTACACAGTTAATTCGAAATATAAACGTAACATAACATAACATACTTTCACGCCTGTATTTCCCCGAAGGGGTAGGCAGAAGTGTATAGTACACCCACATTTCGCCAGTTATAAAAAAAACTAAATATAAACGTAATTCTAGCTTTTTCAAAAAAGTTACTTTTTATCCAATTATTAATCTATTGCATTTAATAACAAAGCTCAAAATTGCATAGACCTCTGACCCGTGTTAACGCAGTTTCCTTAATATTCAAAATGTCCTAAGTGCAGCATGATGCTAATAAGAACACATTTTACTGTTTTGACAATTTTTTACGAATTTTTGGCTGTAGTGTAGTGGGTCATGATTCCGATTTGTGGACTGTACGTGTAATATAACAAGATTCGTTCAAGGGACTTTGTCGACAAAATATATCACCGGGAAGGATCGTGACTCTACAATAAACTCCGATCCTATGATAACAGTCTACCCACTAATTACGTTACACTCAACGTAACAGCACGTTACGCAACACACAAAATGGAAGTTTAATGCAATCGCATATCAAATATATTGCGCCCATTCCAATTTTGAATCCGTTTGTAACATTTCAACAGAGTGTAAAATTAATCTATACTGTACTGACTTGCGTACATCATTTGGGCGATACTCCCAATATTCCATTATTATTACAGTTTCTGCGAAATGTTTCGCAATAGTTATGCACATAATTTTGATGTATGTCATAATAATGTCCTCCTGGCCGAATTTCGATCTAGGCGGTCAATCTTAATGGAGACTAACCATCTGCGCGGGACATAATTATTATAATGCACAAGTATGCGCAAACTGGTGGACTCTATTCCCACACTCTCTTAATGACACGACCAGAGAGAGATCAGGCGCAAGACCGACGGTTTTACGTACTCTCCGAGGCATGGGGGTTTAGCAACGCCAACTTTCTGAATCCGGGCTGCTAATGAGGAATTTTCTTGACAGAAAAATCCCAATAACACTTTTTGCCCGACCCGGGAATTGAAATCAGGACTCCACACTTAGCAGTCGCGCTTGTGACTACTAAACTAACGAGGCAGTCAAGTCAACACCCGCCCACACCCATCTTTGTAACTCACGAAATCATTGGAGTTAAATTAGAATTATTAAAATTTAAGACATTATTAATATCACAGAAATTACCCGTGTAATTGAATTTTTAATGAAACTGTTTTTCTTGGTATTACTTTTGATTCAAAATTACAACGGGGAGCTGATGACATTGATTACAGTAGCTGGATCCAGCGTCACTGGATTCCGGCGCTGGATTGGCATGGGCACTGGGACGCACCGTTTACAAGCATCCAGTAGTAATCTTTAATTTATTGAGAAGACTACACGTTCGCGCATGTCTACAAGTTACGCGAAGGAATTTTAATATCAGAGGATTAGTAGATAAGCTTCAGTTTGTCTTCGGCTTACATCCGGTAGGTATAAATATTTTTATGAACCATTTCACAATAAGAACTTTTTTTGATATTTAATGTTTATAATAAATTAGCCTATGCCTGCGACTTCGCCCGCGTGAATGTCGTTTATCACGCATTCCTCAAGATTTGTTCATCTTTCCGGGATAAAAAGTAAACTATATGTTAATCTGGGGTATGTTCTATCTGTATGTCAAATTTCATTAAACTCGGTTCAGCCGTTCTTGAGTTCTAAATGGTGAAACTAACCCGACTTTATTTTATATAGTTAGAATACTAGTTTTTCCAACGACCGATGCTAACAGTTTAATAACTAAGTGAAAAACAAAAAAAAATTGACTATTTAAACAAGTAACTTAACATTATAATAAAACAAATTTAACTGGATTACATTACGTATATTATTTAAATTGGTTTTCCTGACGTTTCGAAAGCTTTGCAGCGTTCGAGGTCGCAGGAAGACAAGCGTCTTTACAGATATTTCAACAAAAAAAAAAAAACTACCGTACAATTTTTATTAATTAAAATCGTTTCGATGCACGTTTTTGGATGCCCACCAAATTGTTAATTTATGACCTAGAATATTCCTAAAAGTATTTTGTTCTGTTAACAAAGTTCTTTTCAACGTGCATTAGAAAAACGAAAAAAAAGTCGTTGTTTTGTTTTTAGACATATTTTGTCTCGGGGTCTTTCGAGGTTGCTTTCTATGTTAGAGAATAATAAAACGTTTGTCTTTATAGTATGTAGTAATATGTTAGCGGAAAAAACTATATATTTTTCAAAGTACTAAGGGTTCATATATTGGAACGATATGAAGGTACTCACAAGACATTTGTCTAAACGCATATTTTGGAGATATGCCAAAAAATTATAGTAAGTATTGGTTCTGATTAAGTAAGCATGACAAAGAATATAGTTTCGTATTGTAATATATTTAATTGATATTCATTGCATTCCATCGTACTAATAATATCTAAATGTGGAAGTACGATTATAAAAAGATGTTTATAATACTTTTGCTACTCAATCACGCATAAATGACTTATTTAATATTTCTAAAGAATCCTAAACTATTTTTGTCTACAACATGACTGGTTGAGCAAAGGATTTATTTAAGGAGGATTTTCACATTTAATTTTCGTTCCAAAGTATGTAGAAAAAATTTAAAAAAAAAAAATAGAAAAAAGAAAAAATTAAAAGTATTTATCCAATCGATTTGATCAATTATTGTGAACACTGTTCTATGATAATAAATCGAAGTTATCAGGTAGGTGTCAGGTGGACCGACGACCTAAAGAACGTGGCTGGGGGGGACTGGATGCGGAAGGCAGAGGACCGAGCGTTGTGGCGCAACTTGGGAGAGGCCTATGTCCAGCAGTGGACTACGATAGGCTGAGTTGATTGATTGATTGATCTAAGTCAAAAGTTTTTATTTCGAATAAGTATTTAAATGCACTTTCAAAACTTTAATTATGAATCCGGTAGCATGGGTCCAAAAAATTGGTCCTATGGAGAAGAGCCGGCAAGAAACTCCATGCACTCTATGCCATTAATGGCTACATTATGTTTACATCAACCCGTCAAAAACTCTTAACTCTGACAGTCCTATGGGTGGGCTTAGTTATAGGAATCTGTTAAATAAAAATCTGCCTGTATTGTTACTAACATAGCTTTAAGATTTACTAACAAAAATATGGATAATTTATAATCTGAAATAAATGAATAATAGAAAATTAAATTAAATATAATAAAAATTACAAACGTCAGATTGTTGAAAATGTTTAAAAAGTAAATCAAGCAAGTCAATAAAACAGTATCCGTGGTCAATATGTGAAGTGACTGTCGAGAACGACTCATGTGAATAATCACAGGCCGCCAGTTGCATGCGGTGAGATGATGCATCTAGCATGGCAGTGTCCATTAGTCGCTCAATCCACCCTCTCTTCTCCATCTCTGTACTGGACAGCGTGGGCCAGCAATTTCAAGATATGCGTGACTTACGGAAGAAATTAAAAAAAAATGTTTTCTTTATTTCTACGCGCTCTCTACCGAATTCATGAATATGTCTCTCGTCAATTCAGTCGCCCCGTATAAAAAACTTTAATAGGCCGTCACAATTACAGTCAAACAAACTTACTGCATCGAATTTCTGTGTCTCAAAATTGTTCAACGTAAAATTAAGACATTTTGCCATTCTGCCATACTACTCACAACTGTACGAAGAAAGTATTCTATTGTTTTCCGTCCACGAAACGATTTGGTACAAGGCACCGATCCTTAGACCGGGGACGCGGCACGAAGCGGCGAGTATCAATTTTTATTATATGTATATTGCCACGGAGTATAGGTTACAAGTGGAAGTGCCATTACGATTACTTAGTACGGGAATCAGTGTCAACTGAACTGTACAACTGAAATAGTACATTAAAATACACAAAAGCGATTATAGAAAGAAAGAAAGAAAAGAAAGAAAAATAGTTTATTGTCACAGTTAACGACGCGCAACATTTAAAACACACTGATAAACACAAGCAAGCAACTTATAGGTGGGGTTACATAGAAAGTAAAAACAAAAGACACATAGGTAAAAAATTAAGAAGGGACAGTCGATACAAAATATAAGAAAAGTATTATGTGGTTGGGTCTATTTAAAATTAAAATTGGGCATGATATTTATTGTTTTTTTTTATAATTCAATCTATATCACAAGTTGTTAAAATAATTTTTTGAAATATATCAAAATTTACGCATAACGGTGATATAATACATATCTATGAGAATCACTTTTCGTTCTGCTATCATTTTTACACGTTAAAATTGTACAATATGGATTAATCGTGGGTCTGATTCCCACAGGACACAAATATTAATTTGTGTGATGAACATAAGTGGCTGTGTTGGTCTGGGTGTTTCTTATGTATTACAAGTATGTATTTACAAAAAAAAAGTGTATAGGTATTATTATCCATTGTCTAGTACCCATAGTACAAGCTCTGCTTAGTTTGGGACTAGATGGTGCTGTGTAAAAATGTCACAAATATTCATTTATTTATTTATTTAATCTAGTATTTCACGGAAGCGTTCGAGACATCATCGTATGGCAGCGGGAAACTAAGCGCAATTAAGCGAGTATTGCGGATCTCCGCTTAATATTGCCACCTGTGCAGTAGCCGTTTGGCACTTCCACCATGTTTTCTATTCCGTGTATATCTTCCCGTAACATGGCGTCATGGTTACCAATGTAACATCTTTAGATATACAAGGGTTGTATAAGTGTGAAGAGGAACCTATTAACTATTATCTATAGTGCTGTCATTTGAATAA
The DNA here is from genome assembly GCA_949699075.1 of Asteroscopus sphinx. NCBI lineage: Eukaryota > Metazoa > Arthropoda > Insecta > Lepidoptera > Noctuidae > Asteroscopus > Asteroscopus sphinx. The sequence goes on along the minus strand of OX453002.1, from coordinate 2,418,298 downwards.
CTTACCGAATTGACAGTCTCTCTGTTTTTTTTTTCTTTTCACGAACATTAGTACAGTCGGAAACAATGTTATCTTCCTATCGACGGTATTTAAACTACCAGTAATATACATTTAACCCAAGCCACGAGATTAAGCATAATAATATGACTATGGGTAGTTGGGCTATATCTTCTATACAGAAGCACACTATAACTCAAGCATCCTTCAACCCTGACCCACTCTTCACTTCACAAAACACACACAAACAACACACTCCCACAGCTACACTCAAAACTTCTGTTTGAACAAGCATTTTAAGTCTAGAAAATTAATCCATCTTTACAGGTCTGTTTTGGTTATTATTGTAAATTTTGCCTAATGTTTGAGGGGTATGGCGCTGTATGCCGAGATACAGGACCTGTCCTACTTCGGATACATGTTGTGTACGTAAATAGTAGCCTATAATTTTTGCTATAAGCAGTTGTATAAATTGTTGGTGACATAAACGTAATTATATTATTATAATTAATTATTAATTACATATTTATCCGTGCGATTCATAGTCAGATAGTTATTGTTTGCGATTTTAAACCGTGATAAGAAGACATTAGGCTCATAGTCACTCAAAGGGCAATGGAGAGGGCTATGCTCGGAGTGTCCCAGCGTGATCGAATCAGAAATGAGGAGATTCGCAGGAGAACGAAAGTAACCAACATAGCCCGAAGAATTGCCAAACTTAAGTGGCAGTGGGCGGGGCACATTGCTCGCAGAACGGATGGCCGATGGGGCAGTAAAGTTCTGGAGTGGCGACCGCGTACTGGAAGGCGCAGCATGGGTAGGCCCCCCACAAGGTGGACCGATGACCTGGTGAAGGTCGCGGGAATCCGCTGGATGCGGAAGGCACAGGAACGGTCGTTGTGGCGATGCTTGGGGGAGGCCTATGTCCAGCAGTGGACGTCTTTCGGCTGAAATGATGATGATGATGATGAAGAAGACATTATTGCTTCTGAATGTACATACTTCAACTCAGCCTATCGCAGTCCACTGCTGGACATAGGCCTCTCCCAAGTTGCGCCACAACGCTCGGTCCTCTGCCTTCCGCATCCAGTCCCCCCCAGCCACGTTCTTTAGGTCGTCGGTCCACCTGGCAGGGGGGCCTACCCACGCTGCGCCTTCCAGTACGCGGTATGTACATACTTATTGTGACAAAATAAGGGTAAGTCGGCAGAACCGGTCATTGTGGCTATGCTTGGGGGAGGCCTATGTCCAGCAGTGGACGTCTTTCGGCTGAAATGATGATGATGAAGGTGTAATTGTAAGTTTGTGAGAGACTGGTCCTACGTGTGTATCTGGGTATCTATTATGTGATTGACCCGCTTGTCAAACACAGGGGCACGTTAATACATCGTTCTCGACAGTCGTACGATCTAATCTTCGTCGTTTGACCACAACTTTATTTCTATATCTTAAATGTCAATAACCAACTCTCGGACGAATAAAAAATGGTGGACGGAATCTCGCTCAAATAAGATTGAAGCATTTAGTTTTTTTCTAAACCCACTATAATTTCGACATAATTTTAACACACCAAATATATTATATTGTTATTTTATTTGTGACACTACGACAACGACTTCCGCGACAAAAGATTTGTTGCGTAATCGCGGCTTTTTGTCTTACAATGGGTGCGAATGTGTGCGTGCCGCCGTCTTACTATGGGTGCTTCACTTTTTGTTTAGCGAGATTCCATCCACCTTTTTTATTCGTCGAAGAACCATCTGTATTTTACCACGTTTTTATTATCTCGCTCTTTCAGTCTTGTCTGTCTGTTTGGTAATTTTTTTATAATCGATTTTAAACCAACTTCCCGATAAGCTAGAGACTTGAAATTTCAAACATAGCGTAAAACTGGATGATTATGTTGTGGATTCTCTTGTTCACGAACTAAACTTATTTTAAGCTATCGCTCTCTTTTACTGATAGTAGACACAAGAAAGAGATGGAAACAATTTAAGAGCTGTCAAATTAGTCAAAATTAAGATTTCCAGACAAGTTTAGTCGTGATCTCGGAACGTGCCTACTAAAATAAAAATCAATAGAACACGTAAACTAATTTGACAGCGCTAAATTGTTGCCATCCTTTTCTTGTAAATACTATTAGGAAAAGAGAGGGATAGTTTAAAATAAGCTTAGTTCACACCACACACCAATGCAATATTAACTCACTTTCGTTTAGAAAACATGGTATAAAACGACTGGAACTTAATTAAAAAGAATTAAGTTCGTGTGCCAAAGTTTCATATAGATTAAACGAGTGAAAGTAGCTTGGAATCTCTTACTAATTTATCCTCATTCCATTTTTCTACTCCGTCGTTAGACTCTGATTTAATTTAATTTTTTATTCTTCAGTTCAGCAAACAATTGCGCAATTATGCATAATAACACCATCTATCTATAACATATTCGTTTCAACCATTCCAATGAACCCAAACACGGTCCCTTTGCTGTAAGTTGATAAACAGTTGAGTATCCTGCAGATTCCAGGTGTTGTTCCAGCATCAAGTCAAGGTTACCATGTTCTTTCAATAGGATTGAAGTAACAGGAGCCCCAAATTTCAAATCGATCAGACCTGTGGAAGTTGCTCACATCTCTTCATTTACAAAATGTTGATCTATATTCGTGCCATATTTAAGGAGGTGACTATACCACTGATACTGAACACGAAACAAGAAAAAAAAACTTTTTTTTTTTATTACCTATTTATAAACAAACAAATTCCCCCCGTGTGTCGCGTGCGACACAAAAACGATGCGTGCGACACCACCAAAACAATTTTCAGGTATTTCCACCCTTTGACAATGCCGCCGATGACTTATTTTCCGAGTCGTTCGGGATTTATTCTCGAACCCTCGCTATGTTTCTTAGTGAAAATTTAGGTATTAAATAATCGTAGACATTTTCAAGTATTTTTAGGTGACTAAGCACATTATTTATCATCAGATCTAGAAATATGGCACGATTACAGATCCACATCTTGTATTAGAAAAGAGCTGATGATCTTCAAACGGCTTAACTTCTTGTATCATAGCTAAGAACACTCTCAATCAAGTCACCTTTCAAATTAAATCAAAATCTATTCATCCGTCTGGGAGCTACGACGCCACAGACAGATACACACGCTGAAAACAAGCCAAGTGCGAGCCGGACTCACGCAGTAAGGATTCCGTACCACCCATCGACCTGATACCCATACCCATAGAAACCGATTTAATTCACGAGAGTTCATCAAAAGACATCAACGCCCCGTGCGCGAAATATGAATATTTGCATCTCTTTCTTACGCAGGTACCACCACATATGTGTGTGTTTGCCCTATTTTTAGTAGGTATTTGTTGCTAAACTACAGTGTAACTATCTGGTCCATATAGTTGTTCAACGAAAATTCACATTGACAGTTTTTAAAGGCAACTCGGGGCATGTTTGACAGTTTGGGTCACTTCGCTCTCGCGTTGTACGAGTATGGACTATAATCAGACCAAGTTTGACGCTGGTATTTATTACCGTTTTAAGGATGGAGCTGGAACAAAAACGTTGGAAAAATGCGTTTTTCGAGGTTTCTTGTGTGGTACTAAAAATAAAAAACCGGCCAAGAGCATGTCGGGCCATGCTCAGTATTATAGGCTTCCTTAAGTAGGTGTAATTACAAACGAATCCAATCGAATATTAATCATGGCTATTTTAGTTTTGCAATAATCGGCAGCATTCGCGACTCAGAGCGTGTTGTTAGTAGCGCCATCTAGCGATAAATTCAAGAAGCCAAATTTATGAAGTGTGTCGTGTAAACATAACACAAAGTTACTTTTTGTGGTTTTTTCAAACAGAAAGTAACTAAAGGAGCATTATTTGCGAACATAATTTTTCTCTAAGAGCAATGACCTTTGAACTAGGACGTCTTAAGTATATTTCAGTTTTCTCTCTATAACTCTAAAATTTATAATCACATTAGACTCAAAATAATTTTAAAAAAGAGTTTTTACAAAGTTCTATCAATGTGGAAGATTATAAGTTTCTAAGTTGCATATTTTAGAAATGGCAGGGGGGGACACATTGTATGCCACTTTGGTGGGCTATATTTCGCAGATAGTACACCGGATAAAAAAGTTATGTATGAAACATTACCTTCATTTTAGAAGACCTATTCAATGATACCAAACACGAGAGGGAGCAGCGAAAAAAAAATTTCATCCCCATTTCACATGTATGGGCGCCACCCCTAAAATACGTAATCACGATTTTTTTATTCTTTTAAAATTGAGATCTATATCTAGACTATTTTTTAAGAAAACTATATTTACTTATGTTTATAACTGTAGAAGTTATTAAGCTGTAAAGGATTAGGACAGACGGACAGACGGACAGACGGGCAGACGGACGGACATGACGAAACTATAAGGGTTCCTTGTAGGACTACGGAACCCTAAAAAGTCCAAACCTAAGGGGGCCCCTTTGGTTTTAACCGACTACCTATTACCGTTCAAAAGGTACAGCCCTGACAAACAGACGGACGGACGGATGGACAGACGGACAGCGTAGCGAGAGTAATAGGGACCCGTTTGGCACCCTTTGCGTACGGAACCTTAAAAAATAACATCCCTCTGTTAGCATCAATCAATCAATCAATCAACTCAGCCTATCGCAGTCCACTGCTGGACATAGGCCTCTCCCAAGTTGCGCCACAACGCTCGGTCCTCTGCCTTCCGCATCCAGTCCCCCCCAGCCACGTTCTGTTAACATCGGGAGTTAAAAATACCTTACATATAAAAACGACTCAATAGGTTTTTTGCACTGTTACTGGTAGCTTTAACAGCCATTCAGTAAATATAATAACTCCAACCCTTACTGCTAATAGCCACATAGATAAGCGGCTTATGCAATGAATGTTTGCCATACTCAAACACCAATTAGAAATAATATACTGAAAATCCAACGCACATGCCAGTGGAAAATACCCATCGAGAGTGGATGTTCATCACGTGCTAATTTGTTGTTGATAACATCTTATGTCTATAGAACCGTTGTTGAATTTGGTGCATGCATGCATTTAATAATAAATAAGTTTAACCGGATTATATCGCGTATATTATTTAGATTGGTTTCCTGACGTTTCGAAAGCTTTGCAGCGTTCGTGGTCGCAGGAAGACTAAGATGACAAGCGTCTTAAGTACGTCTTTACAGATATTTCAAAAAAATAAAAAAACTACCGTACAATTTTTATTAATTAAAATAAACTTAAACTTTAAGTTAAACTTGTTTTGTTATAATGTGTTAGTGATCGCGAAAACCTAAGAAATTATTATGCATTTAATAAGTTTCTTACTTATTTCTCCTCTCGCAGGTCCGCTGGTAGAAATTTCATTGCAATATGCAGTAGGTACCTTTGTAATAAATACTTTTAATGCTGTCTCCTTCCATGTGTTGTTGTGTTTACATAAATTATAAATAAATAAACAATGAAGCAAAAGGAATATTTCGGATAAAGGGATATTAGTACATGGTAGTTTTTTAGTTAAACTTAAATTGAAAAGGCTTAACATTATGTTTGTATGATCATAGGCCATCTAAACGTTGTTGTTTGAAAGAGACCACCGATTGTAACCAGCCTAGGTGGTATTGAAGTTGTTATGGGCAACGGTAACTGCTTAACATCAGGTGGGCCTTTAGCTCGTTTCGCCATACTATATCATTAAAAAAAAAAAAAATGTGCGGCCTATGTCCAGCAGTGGACGTCTTTCGGCTGAAATGATGATGATGTACAATAAAGCGTTTTAGAAATATAAATACTACAATCTTCCTATGTAAGCTTGTCCCTCCATTTCAGATGACAATATTTTGTTTAGTTTTATTCAATTTTGTTTTGTCCAGTGGCAAAAGTTGCGTATGCACTCACCCACTTATAGTTTCACCTCTAAATGCATTTACTAGCTAGTTCGAGAACCACAACATTTAATTCACATCCGGCAGGGTATAGAATTAGAAAGTTTAAAACTATGTTCTCTCACTGCGAACTCAGGAACACATGTTCACTTGATCACGGATGTCAAAAAATAAATTAATAGTTTAAAAAACACTAGAAAAACACGCTTTGTGGCCTTTCTCACAAGTGCAAACACGACTATGATACGATATCCCATCATGGATGGCCAGTGCCTATCTTCCGGCTTCATCATCAGACCTTAAAACCTAATCGTGGTCAAAGTTCATTACAAGACTTTTCTAAGAAATCCAAAACAGCTATGATACGATTTTCCATCATGAAGTTCCAGTTCATATCTTCCGGCTCCATCATCAGATCAGTTCGACAGTACCATATTATTGTATTGTCATCAGAACTACATACAGCTGCCAATTACGCTACAACCCTTGGAAGATGGTTAAATTAGTTACCTTAGATTCCATTACATAGTTAGTTACATACAGGTAGACCTAATAAAATCGAGTTAGTAACATTCTTTTTGTGTAGATAATAAAAAAAAATTGACAAAAAATTTAACCGACGAGAACAGAAACTGAAAAGCGAAAAATAAAATGAAACTTTTTAGTCTTATTATCTAATCTCTTAACTAAACTAATGTAAATAACTAATTATGAGTTGGCGCCAAACAAACAAGCAAAGTGCGTGCGAGTTTCAAGTGGTCGAGCGAAGTACGCATTTTTGGAAAGTTATTGTTTGTCGTTGAAAATTTTAAGTTCTATATTTTGATGTTATTTTGTGATCTTCGTTGATTGTTTGTTTGGCGCCGACTTATAATTAGTTATTTACATTAGTTTAGTTAGGAGATTAGTTATTAAGACTAAAAAGCTTCATTTAATTTATCGCTTTTCGTTTTCTGTTTTCGTCGGTTCAATTTTTTGTCAAAAAGTTTTATTTTTTTATTTTTTTGTGAATTTCAGGTCTCCATTATGTTGTAGTGTCTAGAACTATATTTATGTGTGCTAAGTTTCAACAGAATCGGTTAACAGTTAAGAATTCAGTGGGTGAACATGCATTCATCCCCTGTTTTCCTACCCTTAGGGGTGGATTTTGATTTTCAAATTTAAATGGGATCAATTTTAAGATATACCTTATCCATTAAAAAAATAATCATCAATATCGGACTACTCTGTAAAAAGTTATGAGTGGTGATACAAAAAAAATACCGGTCGAATTCAGAACCTCAGTTCAGTAGAAAAAGTGTAAAATATACTATTACAAACTTCTGTTTGTAATAATATATTTTATACATTTTAGTAACCGACGAAAATAAAGGAGGAGGTTCTAAAGAAACTTTAGCTCAATCAAATTAAGGTTAGAAACTCAAAGCACACATGCACCCGGGGTGAATCATCTTTACAGTGGAGGCTGGCCCTCGAACATTGCGAGCTTATTTCCCTTACTTAATTCCACAAATTGTGTGGGAAAATTAGCAACTGTTCCACCAAGTTTTTCTCTTGTTCTGGTCTTCAGGCGCAAATAGAAATACACAAAAAGTGACTGAGAGCAGCCTTAGTAATTAATCTATCATTGTGTTATATGTAGCTATAGCCTATACGTATGGGGGGAAGGAAACAACTCGGAAATCTTCCAAACCTGTATTTCGAATCACCTATTTATTGAATCTTTGTGAGTTTACCGTCTGTTCGTCACTTAGGTGCCCACTGAAAACCAACGCTGTGTTGTGGCTTACGTTGCAATATAGCATCATCCTGAGTCAAGCCTCGTTGCCATGGCTACAGCGTGCAATTGGCCAAATGACCTGAAAGTAAACGGAAGTCATTTTGGATGTTAAACATCTATTGGCGCACTTTGGGGTAACACCGACTGGTATGCCGTGACGGCAAACGGCATAACGCTGTCTTAATAAAACTTTGTAACAAAAAATTGAACCGACGAAAACAGAAAATGAAAAGGTAAAAATAAAATGAAGCTTTTTAGTCTTAATAACTATTCTCATAACTAAACTAATATAAAAAACTAATTATGAGTCGGCGCCAAACAAACAAGCAAAGTACGTTCGAATTGCAAGTGGTTCAGCGGGGAACGCATTTTTGGAAAGTTATTGTTTATCGTTGAAAATTTCATGTTGTATTTGATGCTATTTTGTATTTATTAGTAGTAAGTAATTTAATGATCTTCGTTGATTGTTTGATTGGCGCCGACTCATAATAAATTTTTTATTATTTTCATAATTGGATTTTGATTTTCAAATTTAAATGGGACCAACTTCGAGATATACCCTATCTAAAAAAAAGAATCATCAAAATAGGACTACTCTGTAAAAAGTTATGCGTGGTCATAATTTTAAAAAAAATATATGCGTCGAATTGAGAACCATCTCTTTTTTGTTTCGTCGGTTAATTATCTAAAGCCCCCTCTCCGCTGCCGCTATCAATGTTGATGTTTCATACCTGCTGGGGGTCCCGGGACGAGCATTTTTTTAATAAGTCTTTGGTATCTTTTTTATTATAATTTTTCTAGTTTTATTTTAATACGCACGACATTCTTGAAAATAATTCCAATCGATCGGCCTTGTATCAATGTCAATTCGTACTTTTAAATTCAAAATTAGCTTAATTAGTTAGTTTTTGTGTATTTAGAATTAATTAAACCTTATTAGAATTAACATTGTGTATATTTTTAATGAAGAATATCTATTAATGAAGATTATTTATTCATGTTATTTTTCGACATTGGTATTGGATTGAGATTGGAATTATTTTCAAGAGTAACCCCAATGTTCTCGATCAAAATCATGATATTTCACAATGCGTTGTTTACTGTGGCAATAAATGATTTTTCTTTCTTTCATAATCACTGCTGACTCACTCTGTACAAAAATTGGCTCCATATTCGAAGACTATTCGCAATCACTAATAAAATATAAAAATACATAAATACGAACATATTCTCTTCATATAAAAGGAGGGTTCCGAGCAAACCCACATGGGGCGATATAAACATATGTATCTGTGCCAGTCATTAAATAAGTGTTATGGGAAAAAATGTTCCGCATAAGTTAGAGCTCAAGCTGAAGTGGGAATCCTGCCAGAATTATACTACGACGCCAATTATTATGGACCTCTGTGATGACGTAATTTAAATATGGAAATTTTAGGACACCAGGACACTGGGATTGTTATAAGAAAGTGTATTTTTAAGTGGTAGAAATAGTGGTTGGTTTTGATTGTAGCTTTATCAAGACGTGTCTTATCTTTTCATTTGAATTTAAATTGAAAGAGTAACAGAATGGTTTTGTTTGTTTGTGCGTATGATAATAGCTATTTTCTAACCATTTTAATGGGTTAGACTCTAACTCAAATTAATTAAATTTAATGGGTTAGAGTATCGCTTGTAAGTAAAGACCTCCAAATCTGAAAAAAAGACGTGTGGCACTTGGAGACTGCCGCGGTAAAGCTATTGCATAGCATTTTTTATGTAAATACAAAGAGGAGGTGCCCTAACGCCGAAACTCTAAGCAGGCATGAGTCACCAGATTGCGGGTTGAAGAGAAGGATTACGCACGCGCAGTGACGCCGATACAACCAATGCCACATAGAGGCGATTTGCAGAACTAAAGAGACAAGCGTGATATTTCAAAAAGTCATTAAAAGTTCTGCTATTCATCGATAGATGGCAAAACTAAAAAGTATCACCGCTGTGCCGGTCAGAGTGGGGGGTGTTAGGTTATTTTCGTTACGGAATTTCTGGATTTGGTCTCCACGCTCAAGGCCCGCGATAGAAGCTATGCAATAGCTTAAAAAAACAATCCTCGATTTGTGTTGCCTACGTATTTAAAGGCCTTGTAAACCAACAAACATGTTTATTTACATTTTTCTTCGACAAACAAGAGCGTAGATAAAACGCACTTTATCCAAAATCAATACAATTTTCTGCGGTTCACAACATCAATTACACAAAGACACGCAAATATATAGTTTGGCTGAAAAACACATTGAAAAACAACGAACGAACAACAACGAAAACAATCTTTTATATAATTTACCTATAACTGACAACATCATGACGATGTGTAAGGCACATCATAGACCAATTAATAAATATTATTCATATACGTATGCTGCAAGATATTTATGTTGCATTTCACACTATTACTACTACTTGTGTGAATAAAGGGATGTTTCATCTATAGGTATGAAAATCATCATACATCATCAATCATTCATCTACTGGCATATGAATTTATTAGTCACCAAATAAGTCTCAACAGAAGCTCTGGAAATAGCAACCTTATTATTTCAGCCGAAAGACGTCCACTACTGGACAAAGGCCTCCCCCAAAGGGATATGCCATAACTAGCAACCTTGTAACGAGGTCCAACTCGTTATGCTGCTCGCCCTATTTGGTTTTTCTGGTCACTTTATTATACTTTCATCAATCCAAAATCGAAATTCAAAATTATTTTCAAAAATGGCTAATTTTCTACTGTTTTAGCTCAGTTCTATATTGTACGCTGAAAGACACTCATGTGTCTGTGACTTTGTCTTATAATCACTATATTATTTTATTAACAAACAGTCAATGTATCAATTTACCAGTTAAGTGAGATACAGTATACCAAAAAAACGTTCCTGCTTGTGTTTTTATTGTTTGTGCCGACCTACATATCTAACTACCTACCTACCTGAATCCTGCCTCCAGCCAGAGCTCGCTGCATTGGCATAGCAGCAGCACAATCGTCTTATAGTCGGAGTTTACCTACCACTCCTCTGATCCTCCGTACTACTGACCCTCTGTGCCCTCCATACATCAGAGGAGTTCCATACCTCCATACCTCTGAGTTCCGTTTCTGTAGTTCCTATACCACTAGTTCCTGTAGTTCCTGTACCACTAGTTCCTGTTCTCCAAGTTCCAAGTTCCCGTGTGTCACGCCTCCGAACCTTCGACCCTCCGAGCCTCCTGCCTGAGCTACCCTCATCGAGGCCACGACGTGACAACCTGTATAACAGGTATCGGCCTGAATTTGGCAACGGCGTCGCCCGCTGTTTATAGGTCTGCAGGTCGCTTTAGGTCACATATTTTATATGCATGTGTTTTATCCTACAGCGCGTTTTGTGCGATGCAAATTTGTAGTTTCGGTATGTGTTGCGCCTTAATGCTATAGTTATACACAATGAAACATTATTTATTTTTTATCTCGTAATCACACTCGTTGATTGATCAACCCGGTTCTGTGGGACACAAGGGTGGGAATTGGCGTCGCCCGCTGATTGTATTTCTACAGGACGCTTTAGGTCACATATTATTATATGCATATGTTTTATCCTACAGCGCGTTTTGTGCGATGCAATGTGATGCGCCTTAATGCAATAGCTATACATAATGAAACATTATTTATCTTTCGTCTTATTATTATATGCATATGTTTTATCCTACAGCGCGTTTTGTGCGATGCAATGTGATGCGCCTTAATGCAATAGCTATACATAATGAAACATTATTTATCTTTCGTCTCGTAATCGACTGAAAAACCGTTAAAGTCTCAACACACTCACTCGTTGATTGATCACCCTGGTTCAGTGAGACGGGAGGGTTGGGCATCGGCGTCGTCCGCTGTTTGCAGGTCTACAGGATGATTTAGGCCACATATTATTTTAAGTATGTGTCTTACAGCGCATATTGTGTGATGCAAATTTGTAGTTTCGTTATGTGATGCGCCTTAATGCTATAGTTATACACAATGAAATATTATTTATCTTTCATCTCGTAATCGACTGAAAAACTGTTAAAGTCTCAACACACTCGTTGATTAATCACCCCGGTTCAGTAGGACGGGAGGGTTGGGCATCGGCGTCACCCGGTCTGGCCGGCTCGGCGCCACTGAGTCTCCGCCTCAACCAGAACTGTCTATGCACGTCCCTTCTCATAGAGTTATCTGCTTTCGTGGTCGGATTTTTGTGTTTATATTTTGTTGTTACTTATACATTAATAGTATTTTTTTATTATTTGTAGTTATATGTAATGATTTTTAGGATGTGAAGTCAATTAATAGATACCCAGATGTTTTAGATTATTGTCAATACAACACATAATATAATATTTAAAGTATTTATTTATTTTCAATAAACATGGTTACACATTATAAATGTGACATATCACACATGTATTCCACCAAAGGCGTAGGCAGAGGTGTATAGTACACCCACATTTAGCCAGTTATGTATAAGCCCCATGTAATAGGGAGCGAGCCTATTGCTAATGACCCCATAAATTCCCTGATGAAAAACCCCAATAACACTGCCCAATCCGGGAATCGAACTCAGGATCCCACGCCTAACAGTCGCTCTAGTGACCACTAGACCAACGAATCATAAGATTATTATAATTTTATTTAAACTTAAACAAAAAGAAAGACAGAAAATGTCTCAAAATTGTGACAAATGGGTGTCCAGCCCAGCATTTTTCCAGGTCATTAAACCTGGCGCTGGTATTCTGCTGGATCCCTGTTGTGACGTAAGCAAAGGCAACGTGATGAGCTTCCAAAACACTGTTTTTTATATAAAAAACGAGTGTGCTTTAGACCACACTACTGAAGTAAAACTTCACTAACTTATATCTCCCTCAATACTATTTCAATGAGAACAAAGGAATGGCGGCGCGGCGCGCGCCTCGTTCCCCGCGTCCCGCACTACCCCTTCCGTTCGCCTCGCTTTTCGTAACGAATTCACCAGCTTACTCTCCAAGTCAAGCGTGCGTAAAGAAGTTTTACTTCAAAATCCCATAAAATAACAGCAATCATCAGCAGCCTGACAGAATCAGAATTAAACTACATAATAAACTAATTGATATTACAAAAACAATTGGATCGCGAAAATAAATTGGAACTAATCGAATTAAATTGAACTTCGCTCCGTGAACGGACGCCAATTCCAGTCATGTAGACAGCCTTAAACAGGAGTAATGTTATAGCTAGGGTGTAACAGATATTAATTTTATTCAGTGGATGACGATGACGCATATAAAACGTTTCAGCTTATTGATAAGGAAGAGGATTAGGGGAAAAAAATATTGTTGATTTGGATAAAAATAACATAACATAACATCACGCCTGTATTTCCCCGAAGGGGTAGGCAGAGGTGTATAGTACACCCACATTTCGCCAGTTATGTTATAATTCCATGTAACAGTTTGGCTCTGGCGGCGCCTTTATTTCGTAAGCAGTAAGGGCGGTTTTTCAGACTCAGGTGCTGCCACTGTCATGCGGTCATCTATACTTTACTTATATTTTGTATCGACTGTCCTTTCTTAATTTTTTACCTATGTGTTTTTTTTGTTTTAATTTCTATGTAACCCCAACTATAAGTTACCTGCTTGTGTTTATCACTGTGTTTTAAATGTTGCGCGTCGTTAACTGTGACAATAAACTATTTTTCTTTCTTTCTATGTAATAGGGGGCGAGCCTATTGCCATTAACCGGGCACAAATCTATCATACCATTATCCGGGCTGCTACTGAGAATTTCCTAAAGAAAAAACCCAATAACACTTTGCCCGACCCGGGAATCGAACCCAGGACCCCACGATCAGCAGTCGCGCTTGCGACCACTAGACCAAAGAGGCAGTTAAAAATAAACTATTAAATAATAAATTAATAGTTTTTTTTATAGTTTTTTTTTGTTGGATTCGTGCCCGATCAATGGCAATAGGCTCGCCCCCTATTACATGGGACTAAAACATAACTGGCGAAATATGGGTGTACCACCTCTGCCTACCCCTTCGGGGAAATACAGGCGTGATGTTATGTAATGTTATTTTATTAAATAAAGAATACCGGTCAACTGTGAGTCGGACTCACGCAACAAGGGTTACTAAGGGTTTGTTTTTATTATTTGTTAGTTATAACAATATATCTTCTCATAGGTGTCGTAAAAAGCGACTAAGGGATTCACCAGAGGATGGGCAGCAGCGTTCTCTGAGTATTTGACCAACCAACTGCGATCGCCAACCCGCCTGCCAAGCGTGGCGATAATGGCATTCTCTCCCATTGGGGGAGGCCTATGTCCGGCAGTGGACGTCTTTCGGCTAAAATGATGATGATGAAACATGCACTTGTGTAGTGAAAATCTGTGAAACGGAACCCTAATTAGTGTGCGAGACTGATTTACATTAGGCCGGTTTTTATTAAATAATCCATCGATTAGTGTCCTAACGGCCAAAATTAATAACCGATCTATCCACGATTTGCCCTACTAGAGATAGAAATTTGACATAAGCTCCATACATTTTAAGTCAAATTTCGGTCTCTAGTAGGGCAAATCGTGGATAGATCGGTTACTAATTTTGGCCGCTAGTGATTAAGGACCTCTTGTCAGAACTAGAAGGGTTTAAAGTCTTAGATCAACATGCTGGCCAAGTGTAGGTTGGTGGACTAAATACTTTGTTACGCTACAACCGAAAGATGTGGATGAGTATATCGATTTTATTGCACAAAATTCGCCACATCCCTAACATACGTAAGAGCATCGTACCTCTAATGTTATTTTTGTCATATGATTCCGTAGACACTTCTAGTAATAAAGAATATCATTTAATTGTATGTAGTTAGCCATACTAATTTTAATGTCTTATTAAAAAAAAATTGTCTCCACATTTTTTATATTACACTAGCTTTTGACCACGACTCCGCGTGCGTCCTCTTTATTCCCTATCCCATAGAAATTTAAAAAAACTGGCCTTGGTCCTTGTTTACATCATAAAGGGAAATTATCTATCTAGGTCCAAGGGTTTGGGCTGGGCGTTGATGTATCAGTCAGTGAGTAAATCAGAACTTTTCTTTTTATTTGTATTGATGATGATTCCTGCATGATAGTTAGAGTGTACGGTACTGCCACTATTTGAGCAGAAGGACTATATACTTAAATTATTATCCAACCTGTTCCTAACCTCTTTAATTAAGAAAGGGCCTCCTTTCTTTACTTCTTCTTTCCCTCAGCCTTATCCCATTATCTGGGGTCGGATCTCCTTGTCTGCCTTCTCCATTTATTTCTATCCCGCGCGGTTGCGGCTTCGATCTCGCTCTCCTTCAAGTCCCTCTGGACTGTCGACAGCCAGGTGGCGGGGGTCTTCCACGGCGTCGCGTCGTCGTTTGCACCTGCAAACCATCAAGTGCACTCAAGTGCTGCTCGTACCATGTGGTCTTCTCGGTGGCGGAACACATTTCCATACCATCGAAGGCGTCGCTCTTCGACCTTCTCACTAATGGGCGCAACTTTGTAGCTTCCTCTGATGTGGCCTCCTTTCTTTACTTTTATTGTGATTTGCTATATCTTTAGTTGCAAAAGTGCTGCAGTGAGCAGTATTTAATAACTGTGCCATAATCATTAAATTATTGTACTACGAAGATTCGGCTGTGTTTACCCGCCTGGAAAAATACTACGATTTTATCCAGTTTCTTGTATAACATCAATAAAGAAAATAAATCTCTTCCTTACTGCTTAGATAAGCTAGAATATGATAAATATGTTTCCCATCTAAAGGAGTAGTTTATGGACAAACTTTCCATATAAAATCAGGACCAATGTTTGGCTAAGAAACTGTCATAATCATATCTGTGCTCCGCCAAAATATGTGTCAGCATTTGTCGGAATCTTGTTTGACGTAATCCGACATCTCAAGAAATGGGGACGCTGATTTACCTTATTTAAGTAGGTTTGTCAAATATCTTATACATTATAAGTCTTGGTATTTCAGTATCTAGGTTGATGAAGAATGTGTAAATTAATGTTATGTTTTCATCAAGTTGTGCCCATGATTGGTAAGTATATTAAATTGAAGTAACAAGAGCCCACAAATATATCAGACCTGTGTGGAAGTTGTGTGGAAGTTGCTCACATCCTTTCATCTATTAGAAAACAGCTGATGATCTTCAAACGGCTGAACAAATTTTCTTGTATCATAGCTAAGAACACTCTCAATGAAGTCACCTTTCAAACTAAATCAAAGTCTATTCATCCGTCTGGGAGCTACGATGCCACAGACAGACACACAGGTACACACACTTAAAACCAGCCAAGTGCGAGTCGGACTCACGCAGTAAGGATTCCGTACCACCTATCGACCTGATACCCCATAGAAACCGACTTAATTCACGATAGTTCATCAAAGACGCCCCGTGCGCGAAATATGAATATTTGCATCTCTTTCTACGCAGGTACCATCACATATGTTTGCCCTTTTTTTTTTAGTATTTATTGCTAAACTATATAGTATGAACTATAATCATACCAAGTTTGACGCTGGTATGTAGTACCGTTTTGAAGATAGAGTAGGAACAAAAACGTTGAAAAAATGCATGTTTTTCGAGATTTCTTGTACGGTTTTTTTGTTTATTTTTTTGTTTTTAGTATTTGTTGTTATGATGGTCATAGCAACACATATTCAGAGAAAATTTCAACCAGCCACCTATTAGCGTTCAAAAGATACAGCCCTGTGACAGACAGACGGACGGACGAACAGCGTAGCGAGAGTAATAGGGTCCCGTTGGCATCCTTTGGGTACGGAACCCTAAAAATGACTTATTGCCATAACAAGATATGCGGTAGGTGTACATAAAAGATAACTTCTTATATTTTAGGAATTATATATTAAATATAATATTATAATTTATAATTTTAATTTATTATATATATTATAATTTATTATTTTATTCAATTTAATGTTTTTTATGGTGTACAATAAAGCATATATAAATAAATAAATATAGTGATAGTTTTAACAATATCTTAAAAAAGTAACTTTGCATGTCGTAGTTGCGGCAATTTATGATGTATACGATGTGTGTAGTGGCAGTGGGCTGGCCATGTCTGTCGAAGGACCGATGGCCTTTGGAGCAGACGAGTCCTTGAGTGGAGTCTGCGAATCGGTAAACTCAGCGTGGGCACCCCGCAGCCAGGTGGACGAGACTGGATGCGGAAGGCAGAGGTCCGAGTGTTGTGGCGCAATTTGAGAGAAGCCTATATCCAGCAGTAGACTGTGATTGGCTGCGTCGATGTTCTACAATCATCATCCTCCGAACCTTTTCCCAATTATATTGGGGTCGGCTTCCAGTCTAGCCAGATGCGGCTGAACATCAGTATTTTACACGGAGCGACTGCCATCAGACCCCCGCAACCCAGTTACTGGATAATACTGACATTCGGAGGTTAGACCAGTTATCAGACTTTCAGGCTTCTGACTACCCGTAACGACTGCCATAGATATTCGTATAACAACCGGGACCGACAGCTTAACGTGCTCTCCGAGGCACGGAGGGGTTTCGAGGTGTAACGAAACGGTCACCCATCCACAGACTGACCGCGGCAAGTGTAGCTTAACCTTGCAGATCGTACAATCCGCGCAGTCATTGCTTAGCTACGAGCCCCTCTCGATGTTCTACAATACCTTATAAAATATAGAAAAAGATAAAACTCATAATAGTGATTGATACACGCGTATGACGTCATTTCGTATTAACAGACGACGGTAATGGAAGGTAGTTTTAATTATACAAATGGAACTTACCATCTGCCATGTTTAGTCTTTAATTTATGGTCACGCGAAATTGGTAGTTATAGCTTAGGATAGGCTTACAAACCTCGTAATGGCGGTGATGGAAAATGAATACCTAATAAATTGCTTATGGAATTGTTACATTGAGTGAAGGAATTGCGGTACCATTGAGGCAACAGCCTAGGTGGTATTGAGGTTGTTATGGGCAAAGGTAACCGCTTAACATCAGATGGGCCTTTAGCTCATTTTGCCATCCTATACTATAAAAATAAAAATAAATGTCGGGTACCTCGTGGCTTAGTACCAACTTCTACGAAGTTAAGATATACTAGCCGTGGTCAGTCCGTAGATGGGTGACCGTTACACATCGAGACCCCTCCGTGCCTCAGTAAGCACGTAAAGCTGCCGGTCCCGGTTGCAATACGAATATCTATGGCAGTCGTTACGGGTAGTCAGAAGCTTGAAAGTCTCATAACTGGTCTTGTCTTATAGGTGGTATTACCCAGTAACTGGGTTCCCTTCAATAGGCTGATGTTCGCGTCATGCTCGTGAACGGGTGCCGTTTGTCGGGACAGGTCAGGTCCTACATACTATGGCTACTATTTTTAGGTTTATTTGTAAAACAATATTCTAACTTTTAAACCCTTGTTTATTTCTGACATTAAACTACATTATACTCACATTATTTGAATTGAATTTGATGTACGAAACTGTATAAACAATTTTAAAAAGTATATAGTTTCTTGCTGGTTCTTCTCCATTGGACCCACAATTTGGAACCGTGCAACTAGAGCCTGACGTTTCAAAAGTGCCTTTAATTAGAATTTAATTTTAAATAAAAAAAATACAAAAATTAATTGAATAAGTGTAACAATGAAATTGCCAACTCAATTAATGAATTAAATTTGACTAATATTTTTTTAATCTTAAAATTATTAAAAAAAATCGGTCAAGAGCAAGTCGGGCTCGCGCTATCACTGTTCCGTACTATAATTTTATCATCGCGCTTACATAGTTGCAGGGACTTGATAGAAATGCAGGTAAACCAAAGTACATGAACAAAGAAACTGCTGATATATCACAAATATTACGTAACAACATCAAGTGCTTTATAATAAAACAAAGTTTAACCGGATTAAACCTAAGAAGTTATTATCAAGTGCTTTATTATGCTTTTTTTTATAATATATTATAAGCTGATTTATTCACCAGAAAAATATTTTACCATGTAGAATCGAATGCACAACATTATACCAAACACCAGTATAAGTTGACATGCACTAAAAGGTAAACTTCTTACAAAGGAAGACCAATTTAAGTTGGCATTTTAATTTAAGTAACTATTTAATTAAGTATTATCAATTTTTAGATTTTTTCCCTTTATTTGTGTTACAAGACCTTCCTTCGTGCCAGATTTTCATATCCCAAGTCAACGGGTAAGTACCCCATAGGTTTTGATGAGTGAGTGACCTAAAATCTTTGAAAGCCCGTACCTAACTTATTATTCCTTTAAGTTAGAAACTCGATTTTTTTACATGACTATGGGGCAATAGATATTAGTCTTTGTTATTAATTTCAGTTTGATATCACAAGCCATTTTTTATAAAATTGGGAATTGAAGTCGGAAGGACGGACAGACAGACAGACGAATCTGTGCGGGGTATATTATAGTGCACAAGCGTGCGTAAACACAGGTGCACTAGAGAGTCCTATCGGATAAAGAGAGTGAGGGAATCTCTATTTCCTCACTCTCATAATCCAAACGGGCCGAAATCCAACACGATTCGAGAGAGATCAGGCGCAGGAGTGCTCTCCGAAGCACGGGAAAGCATCGAAAGCAACGCTATTAGCCATCAAAAAGCAAGTAACTTCAGAATTGAAACATGAGTGGTTTTTCTCTTCGTTAGTTCGTCTTGGGGCTTCCTAATCGGCTATTTTCAATAAGTGATTGTACCATAGCTGGAGCTCATTAGCATATTATCCCAAATTAACTATTTTGTTTCTGTTATTTTTCTATTCGTTTTTATTTTTGATGTTGATTACCAAAGTTTATTATCAGTACAAGCTCTGCTTAGTTTGGGACTAGATGATGCTGTGTAAAATATACCATTTTTTTAAACTATATTTATCAAGAAATACAGAAAATTTTATCACCATCCTCCAGTTTTCTGGCAGCTTCTCTCACCACGAATAATATACCGCAAGTATTCAGTAAAGACTGTACTAAAATAAAACAAGTTTTTACTAGCTAGCGTAGTGCAGACAAGTTTGTTAATAAGACCTCCTTGCTCCAAATAATGACCTGAGCTGTGTGTACTCTGCTTTTGACGTTGAAAAGTAAAGTTGTTTGGTTATATACACAGATATCTGGTTATATAATATACTATTTGTAGAACTCTACTTCATTCACATAAAATTTAAATGCTGCATGCAAAGACGATCGTCGAATCCAACTCGGTTGGGCAGCGTTCGGGAAACTACACAATATCTTCTCGTCCAAAATGCCGCTCTAAAGGTTGGGAACCCCTGCTCTAAGGGTTTGATAATTCTTAAAAAGTCTTTATAGTGAAGTATGCACATTCATACTAGATCTAACCAGCTCATCATCATCATCATCATTTCAGCCGAAAGACGTCCACTGCTGGACATAGGCCTAACCAGCTCAGTTAAAGTTAAACTGGTTTTTCTTTTCGGGCTTAGGTGAACTCGGTTTTGCTCGGCAATACGTGGGACACTCAGAAAGTTTTGCGAAACTAAAAAAAATTGTTCTATACGTACATATATTTTTATCAAATCTTTTCAAAGTACTTTCCACCAGCCTCTATACAAAGATTCATGCGCCTAAACCAGTTTTCAAAACACTTTTTCCAGTCCGCCGCAGACACCTCGTTTACAGCCTGCTCGAACGTAGCCAGCGCATCTTCCGGCGACGAAAATTGTATCCCTTTGAGCAGATTTTTTATTTTTGGGAATAAAAAGAAGTCACACGGTGCTAGATCAGGGCTGTAAGGAGGGTGACCCCTGGGTCACCCTCCTTACAGACAGCACGCACAAACTCCTGAGTTTGACTGGCGTGCTGTCCAGGAAGTCCCTCGTTTTGAGTGCGGTGTGCGCAGGTGCATTGTCGTGGTGGAGCAGTAGCCCGCGGAGCCCTGTGTTTGGTCGCTTGTTGCTTATAACAGAGAAAACTTCTGGCAAACATTTGGTAGTATACCATTCGGCATTAATGCTTCTTTGATCCCGTAAGGGAATTGATACCAAGTGGCCAGTCAAATTAAAAAAGCTAGCGATCAAAATCTTACCCCCGATTCTAGATCGCTTCACTTTGGTAGGCGTTGGCTCATTTTGAAACACCCAAACAGTCGACTGGCGCTTGGTTTCTGGGTCGTATTGATAAATCCAGGACTCATCACCTGTAACGATGTCGTAAACACGCCGAGACGAGCCTGCTTCAAATTTGTTAAGCATATCACGGCACCATTCCACCCGGGCCTGCTTCTGAGCATCGGTGAGGTTGTGCGGCACCCAGCGTGATACTATCCTCCTCACGCGAAGATGGCTGTGTAGAATCTCGTGAACGCTTCCCGATCCAATCTTCAATATGTGTTGAATCTCCTGATATGTAATTCGCCTATTGTCTTGGATTAAATTTTTCACTGCTAGCACGTTTTCTTCGGTAACAGCCGTCAAAGGGCGACCGCTTCTTTCGTCATCCCCCAAAGTTGGTCGACCGCGTTTGAATTCGTTATACCAACGATACACGGTTGCCTTGGAAGGGCCTTCATCCATGAATGCCATTTGAAGTCTAGTCTAAAAACTTTTTTTCGCAATACTTTCTGAGGGGCCTGGTATATTATCATTTGGAACCGTGCAACTAAAATAAAACTTTTTATAAGTGCCTCTTCAGTCAGTCAGTCCGACTTTGGTCTTTAAAAGAATAAAAATTTTAGAGCACCAGGCGCCTGTTAAATGTCTTGATGTGGCTACCTTAAGAGCAACATCCTGCTGCGAAGTTTTAAATTTGCTTTTTTATCTAAATTTTTTGATGAAATTTGCGTTTCGGGGGAAAACTGTTTTCACCCCCTCCCCTAACAAAATCTTTTGTTTTAATTGTCAATCGCTTGGCTTGATTATAATCTACGCTTTTACGTTGTTTTTTTTTGTAAATATTTTTGGTTTTCCAATAAAAACTAATTTTCTTCGTCATAATTTCAACGCAAAAAAATTGTTAATTTAGGTGCCTATAACTACAAAGGCAAAGCGAAAATTCAAAAAAGTAAAACATTTAAGCATAGTTTTTCAAAGTTTAAAAAACATGAAAAATCATTGAAATTGTATAAAATTAAGGGGGTGGAAAACCGTTGGCGCTTTTTGTTTGGATAATAAGGATGTATACTATAGTAGGTAGGTCTTAAGGCCCAGAACTCCGCGGAATGAGAGTGAGCGAGAAGCAAAATACGAGGCTTGCCGGCAAGGAGTAGTGCGGCATGAAGTTGATGCCACTCCGAATGAAAGTGCATTTAAGTGAAAAAATATACATTACTCGGAAAATATGTGTATTTTCGATAAAATTGCTCAGTAAAATTATTTCAAAATAATAAAACAATATTTAGGTAAAATATCATACCAAAATACCAATAAATGTTGGACATACTTAGGAAACTGTGTGAAAATAAACAGTTTTTGAGGTATGATTGGATGTTTTTATGATCGAGCCAAATAAGTGCATTCATGTTTTGGACTTAATAATATTGTCACATCTATCCTTGAGTAACACGTAGTTTAATTTCAGTACCATAGAGTGAGTAGTTTTTGAGCGGGATTCGCATTAGTTTGTTGAATTACGGGTTTCGGCCCCTTAAGTCGTAAGTTGGTTTTCCGAAGTTATTCAATCTACTCATTCGTTAAAAATATTAGCATAACACTACAATTCACTACATGTATAATATACATGTATACTACTATATGTATAATATGTTTAATTAATTAAGTACTAATATTTGTATGCCACCTGTGGCAGCACATAGAGAGACTGCCTATAATGTACCTAACATCAAAAATACCTGTGTACACAAATAAACATTTTGATTGATTGATTGAAGCATAACATCACTAAAAATTGTTTTTATGTATAATTAATAATGTATTCTTAGAAAATAAAATAACCTGATTTTTTTATGTTTAAAATGAACGACTCGCCGTACACAGATAAGTCCTTAGCGGTTTTCGTGTACGGCAATATCATTAATCGTGTAGAACAATGTATATTAGAAATTAATAAATAAATAAATAAATAAGCCAGTAGAAAAAAATAATAAAAAAATTAAATAGTAAAAATAATAATAATAGTAGTAGTAGTAATAGTAGTATAGTAGTAGTAAATGTAGTCAAATTAATAAAGTTTTTCTTTTGCTGGACTGCACAAAGAGATGTATTTTTTAGTTGTGAGAGTGAGACAAAATATGTTATGTTATTTAAGGAAACCACTTAAATTAATTGCACTACCCTTATCTCTTCTCGTGGGTGTCGTAAAAGGCAACTAAGGGATTCAACAGAGGAGGATAGGCAGCAGCGTTCTCTGAGTATTTAACCAACAAACTGCGATCGCCAACCCGCCTGTCAAGCGTGGCGATTATGGCGTATCCCCCCCTTAATTAGGGGATGCCTGTCCAGCAGTGGATGTCTTTCGGCTGAAATGATGATGGTGACTTAAATTAATTAAAATTAAATGAACGATTAAGTAGTAGTTAGAAAACAAATAGAAAGCGTAGAATATATTTATTCTTCACACTTGGCATTCTCATTCTGAAAGCCCGTGCCCAACAGTGGCACAATAATGGGCTGATTATGTAGTACTTATGTATAATAATGTATATAATATTTACACAAATTTACTGATAGACACAGCCTGGAAGGTAAATAATCAAAGCCTAGAAGATCCGACCGTAATCTTTATCTTTGTATATTTTGCTAATTCAATGAAATTGTTAATCCAAATATAAATATTGACAGAATATAATGTTTAGTTGTTTAAAATTACATAGCAACCCAATGTAATTTTTAACATTTAACCATTAGGCACGCTTCAAACGAAGTGAAAAAAGAAAATTCAAAAAAGTGGTCTGTGTTATTTGTATATGTGAATATAATAAATGAAAAAAATGTGATTGGAAGAAGTCAAAATGTGTGTTAATAAAAAGAAGTTTAAACAAATGTTAATAATAGTTTAGAATGTGTAAGTGTAAGTTTAAGTGATGTTTTCAATGAGATGACTCGATAGTGCAATGATATTTTCTTCATGGATTGGTTGTAAGCGAAGCTGCCAAGATGCAGATGATATTAGTAGCTGGAGGCGGGTGAGTAGTAGACATAAGTATTTTTTATTTTTACTTTTTTTCCATAACTTCGACATCTCTTGACAATGACGTCAAAAACTTGCACAACAGCTGTTCCCTACATTTTGTCGAATTAAGTTTACAATTAAGAATTGAAATTTGTATAGCAAAATTTCAATTCACGTCACGCCCATCTTTGGTGTGACAGGCCTGGATAGGCGAGGATGTGCGAGGCGAGAATTGGAATATTTTTTGGTACAACATTAAATTTTATTTCTCCATGAATAGAGTATGTATTACATTGCAAAACGATACATCGCAAGCAGGCGCGTGCCGTGCGTCCATGGTCGGCGCGAGACGGTGCGTGCTCGCGATGTACATCTTTCGGTGTGAAAGGGTCAGCGAGATTTCAATTCAAGCCCATCCCATCCAATCCTCGCCTCGCTGGTTTGAAACCACCTTTACTGAGGAAAACTTTAACAAGCCAAACATTTAAAATGGCGACACGGAAAATTTACGTCCCGAACACACTCCTACTAACGTACCGTCAAACCGGTTTTGAAAGTAATTTTTAATTTCTTGACACTTGTCAAGTAACTTTTTATTGGTGCATACAAACGTAATCTGGTCATTGGGTTTAATTTTCCTGCCACACCTCACTGTCCTCGTAAAATTTTAGTAATTGCTTTTTATATTGGATCGACAGTTTCGACTTGTACAGATCGGAACTGAATTTTGCCATCCTTGATCCATTTAATTGGATGTCCTGATATCAGGAAACGCAAGAATCGAGAACGTCCGTCAAGCTTGAAGCTGGTTTACTGCTGTTGGCGTCAGTTTTGATTGGACTTTTATTTTATTGTGCATCACGTTTCGTGCGGTGCCGCAGTGGAACGTAAAACTTGTTTATAGTTTGAAGAAAAACTTAGCAGGAATGCTGCGACGGAATTATGCTTACGTGAATAACGCTTTTTATGACGTAAGAGAGATAGGTGAGTAGTAAAAAGGTACAAGAAAAAAGGATATTAGTAATGAAAACCAAACAAATACCAAAATCATCAGAGAAGTTGACAAAGGTGTCGATTCTCTGGTTCACGAACTAAACTTATTTTAAACTATCGCTCTCTTTAACTAATAGTAGGTACAAGAAAGAGATGGCAACAATTTTAGAACTGTCAAATTAGTCCAAATTTAAATTTCCATACAAGTTTAGTCGTGATCTCGGAACGTGCCCACTAAAATACAAAGAAATGTAACACTTAAACTAATTTGACAGTTCTGAAATTGTTGCCATCCCTTTCTTGTATCTACTATTAGTAAAAGAGAGCGATACTTTAAAATAAGATTAAACAAGAGAAACGACACAATTAAAAAAAAATTAGATATCTAGAAACTCTATAAGAAAAATAAGCGATAGTGAAAAAAATCAATAAAATATTTAATGAAATGTCCAAGTTATAAGTGATTTAAGTTTGTTCACTAGACAAAGAAAGCACTATTTAAGTATGACGTCATTGTTCAAACCTTCATCATAGAAAGCTGACATTTCTCTGTACAATATTCGTTTCGCACGACAAGGACGGAAAAGGCCCTCCACAAAAACTTAGAATGCGTTTATCTCTTCCATTTTTTCATGGATTTCATTATTTTCTTCTAAAACGTCGTCTTTTCTGTACCTTCTTTTAAATAATATAACATTTTTGGTAATTTTTAACAGTAATCAACTACCGAATTATTATCAAAGCAAAAATAACACAAATTAAAGTTATCAAAAAAATACTTTTTAGGTGTTAAGTATTTCAAAACATTAATTTTTACATTAGGTAACCATTTTATTTCAATATTTCACCAATATTATTACCTATATCTTCTCATGGGTGTCATAAAAGGCGACTAAGGGATTCACCAGAGGATGGGCAGCGTTCTCGTGAGTATTTAACCAACTAACTGCGATCGCCAATCCGCCTGTCAAGCGTGGCGATTATGGCATATTATTTCGGGGGAGGCTCATGTCCAGCAGTGGACGTATTTCGGCTTAAATGATGATGATGATGATTATTACCTAAGAAATACTTACCCATTAGTTTATTTAACAATCAGTTAGAACTTTTAACAAATATGTATTGTTACTTATCTCAGAATTATGTTGCAACTTTGAACACAGCATCATGCTGAGTGGGAACCTCATTGTCACGGCTACGGTGCGCAATTAGCCAAATGTCATGAAAATACACGTTACTATGATATAATCTATGCATCTATTTTTTATATAAAATTGTTTTAGTTTCATTCATATGTAAAATCTTGCTCTAAAGGGCGTGGAAGAAAACTAGAAACTTCTCCTGGATGGTTGAATATATTGTTGGTTTGTTACAGGATGATCGTTTGTGTGAAGTTTCTAGTTTTCTTCCACGCCCTTTAGAGCAAGATTTTACATGGTGACCCCGACGTGATTGATCCAGATCCAGGGTCTTCTTGCGCTTCAACCGATCCCTTGGAAGCTGATTATTTGAAGTCTCGAATCTCGGACGGGGTCACCATGTAAAATCTTGCTCTAAAGGGCGTGGAAGAAAACTAGAAACTTCACACAAACGATCATCCTGTAACAAACCAACAATATATTCAACCATCCAGGAGAAGTTTCTAGTTTTCTTCCACGCCCTTTAGAGCAAGATTTTACACATAAACATGTTTCCAAATCTTCATTTTTCTCAATTTTGCACGTTGTTTACTATGGCAATAAATATTTTCTTCTTTCTTTCTTTCAAATACCATTCCTATACAAAACTTTAATACAGCTAGCTAAAACTTACTCTACAGAATAAACCGTCACAGTACGGTTTCAATTTCCATTTCTAAAAATAAAAAATCCATATCTCTAGCCATTATATTTTGCACGAAGCAAACTTGTTTGTGCACACACAACTCGTTGCATTTTGATTGTACGAATATATATACATTTAAATTCGTCCGAGCGTGCGAAGAGATCGATTCAAATCAAACTTACAAGCTGAACGGGTCGTTCGTACCCGTCCTGATAAGGCATTGTAGTGCAGACACGCGATAAATACAGTCGTCAGTCCGAATTGCGATGAAAATGTCAGGAAGGATTAATTTATTTTATCAAATAACTAGGTTTTATAATTAAACAAGTTTAACCTGATTACATCGCGTATATTATTTAAAGCTTTCGAAACATCAGAAAAATCAATTTAAATAATATACGCAATGTAATCCGGTTAAACTTGTTTTATTATAATGTGTAAATGTGTAGTGATCGCAAAATCATAAGAAATTAACTAGGTTTTATGGTAGACGGTGTTTTTTTTAGTGTAATACAACCAGTATATATAAAACTTTGAAGATTTAAGAATAATGTAATATATACTATACATTATTCTTAAATCATCAAAGTTTTTAAAATATTTCTCTTAAATCAATAATAAACTAAAAAAAACGTCTCCGGTAAAATTTTGTCAATGGTCGGTTGGACATTCAAGCACTGAGGCGACGAATTGCAATAGAAACGCTTACACTATTTCCATTGCTCATTACGTTACCAACTTCTATGGAAATGGCAATCTTAGAGTACTGGCAATAGCAATAGAAATGACCCGTTTACACTATTGCCATTGCTCATGACATTGCCGATTGCTATGGAAATCGGCTAAGTGTAAACCAAGCATAATGGTTTTGTTGTCCTTGATATGTGGTTCATGTAAGAGCTTATTTTCATAAAGCATATTTCAACCATTTATGAATTAATAATTAATTTTCTTGGCTGGACTCCAGCCGACGATGTAACCACTACATGCATCCGTTCCAAGTCACATACATCCAATATTATAGCTTGAGCATACGTGATACGTTGTAATTAGTTTTAATGTTGTGATAGGAATTGACTGACCTGGTGCACAGTAAATATATAGCTCAAACAGTAAAGCAATTACATGCAAACGCTCAAAACGATGCTCTCTCACAGACGCATGCCTCAACAAGGCCCCTAATTTATTTATTTCAAGTATCATGAACAACATTACAGTTTAAATAAAACTAATGCGTTGTACATATAAGTAAAATATAAACAATATACTAAAATAAAATAACATAAAACCTTGGAAATAAAAATAATAACATTAATTAATAAATTTAATGAATTACTGATACTTGCATATGTATTACTTATTTTTAAAACTAAGGCTCGGTCTTTCAATAGCCAGTTAACTTTTAACTGAGGAATAAGTTTGACATTTTGACAGTTGTAGTATAGAAAATCTGTCAATACGTCACATTTATTCCTCAGTTAAAACTTATCAGACTATTGAAATACCGGCCCTTAGTGTCTCAACATCCAGAAAAACCTGTGTAAGGTTTTTGTGATGTTTTTTATAATCATTTTTGTGTATGTCTTAAGTTAAATAAATTGAAAAAAAAATATTACGAGATGGTCAAATGAAAATAAAAAAATTAAAATAAAGCGGGTGTTTGCAGTGACAGCATTGCAACGTCCGCGTAGGGTTCTTGTTTAAGCGTGCGTCTGTGTCAGTGATTCAATCCGGAGCGTTAGTATGTAGTTACCGTACTGTAAGTTATGTTTACTGTGCCAGGTGGTTATCACTAATAGAAGATCATTAATCGACCAGCGCTACGGCCTCGTGCACTAACCTCGTTACAGTCGGGAACTCCTTTGCGAGCTTCTGGCTTAACATAACATAACATAACAACTCGCCTGTATTTCCCGAAGGGGTAGGCAGAGGTGTAATAGTACACCCACATTTCGCCAGTTATGTTTTTGTCCCATGTAATAGGGGGCGAGCCTATTGCCATTGACCGGGCACAAATCAGACTCCAGGCTGCTACTGAGAATTTCCTAATGAATAAACCCAATATCACTTTACCTGACCCGGGAATCGAACCCAGGACCCCACGCTCAGCAGTCGTCTGGCTTAACGCTTTTAAAAAAACACTCTAGGGGTAGGACAGAGTCTGACCACTTGGATGGGTTTTATTGTGTTTTTGTTCAACACATTTTGACACACATTCATCATCATCAGCCTATATTATTAGTCCACTGCTACCAGCCACTTTGTCAATATCATCGCTCCACCGAGCCTGAGGGCGTCCTGCCTACGTTTACCGATTCACAGTGTCCACTCAAGAACTGAACACGTCTACTCCAACGGCCATACATATTCATTCATTCATTCATTCCTTCCAGCCGAAAGACGTCCACTGCTGGACAAAGGCCTCCCTCAAAGGGGGGAGGGATATGCCATTATCGCCACGTTTGGCAGGCGGGTTGGCGATCGCAGTTGGTTGTTTAAATACTCAGAGAACGCTGCTGCCCATCCTCTGGTAAATCCCTTAATCGCCTTTTACGACACCCATGAAGAGAGAGGGTGGTGCAATTCTGGTGGTGGTGGGATACATATAGGTATATACATTACAAGGACATTATACTTAGGGTCAGATTAAACTACATTCGACGGGACTTTCAGTCAAATGGGCTTTTAACCAATCTTTTTAGGCGGGCACTTATAACCCTAACGCCTTTAAATCTGGAGTGAATCGGCAACTTATAGGTTTGCTCGCTCCATCGTCGACTACATCCTGACAGCTGTCTAGATTGCGGTCAAGAGCAGATCTATATATCACAAAAAAAAACACTTTTGACAGTTTTTGCAGTTACCTACGTACTTTTGACCGGTTAATAGGTATGACTGTGACATATAATATATTTTTAAAAAGTTGAGCCTTTTATTCCATCGTTTCAGGATAATAATTATAAGGTTTAGATAAATGTAATTAATTCTAAAAGCGATCCTGTGTTGAACTACATTCAGTCCATGTTATTTTGTTTGTCTTTTTTAAACTATGATAAACAAACGTTAAACATCAGAACTATAATAAAACAAAAAAAAAATTTGCTCCACTAACCTACGCACACAGGTCAAAAGTTCAGAGACACCTACCTAATCTGTTCTATATTCAGAGTCTAAGTTACAACAGATTCTATCCATAATCTATAAGTTACCACTTAAGTTTGGCCTCTGGCCCGTAACACTGCGAAGTTGTAATGCCATTAGGCGAATATGTTAAATTAAGTAAAGGCCGCACAACTCAAAAATTAGTGGAGAGGGACACATTTGTGGCGCCACAGGTGCCGGGACAGATATTACTGCTTAGGGTTGCCAGGTGTAAAAATTTGAAAGCCGGATTTACCAGCCAATTTAGCCGGACATTTGGACAACTCAAATTCAAGTTAAAATGTTTTTTTTTTATAGTATAGGATCGCGAAACGAGCTAAAGGCCCACCTGATGTTAAGCGGTTACCTTTGCTCATAACAACTGCAATACAACCTAGGCTGTTGCCTAAATGGTACCGCAAGTCGGTTCACCAAACTAAGACATGAAGATGGAAAGTCACATGTGATTGTAATTTCACTTTTCATTTTTCAATTAACCTAATTACAGACACTTTTGAATCGTCAGGCTCTAGTTGCATGGTTCCGAATTGTCGGTACTATGGAGAAGAACCGGCAAGAAGCTCTATAACAAGGCCGGATACTTAAAAACCAACGATTTACTATAATTTAAAATATAAATCATTATTATTTGTAATTTGTGTGTCCTCCCAGTCGTGACTTACGGTGCCGAGACGTGGACACTGACAGTTGGGCTAGTCGACAAATTAAAAGTCGCTCAGCGAGCTATGCTTGGAGTTTCTTTGACGGATAAAATTGTTGGGGAACCGGAGTGACCTTGACTGTCGAAGGACCGACGGCCGCTGTAGCAGTTGAGTCCTTGAATGGAGACCGCGAATCGGCAAACGCAGCGCAGGGCACCCCCGCGCCAGGTGAACCGACGACCTGAAGAAGGTGGTAGCTGGGAGGGACAGGATGCGAAAGGCAGAGGACCTAGTGTTGTGGCGCAACTCAGGAGAGGTCTATGTCTAGCAAGGGACTGCGATGGGCTGAGTTGATTTATATTTTCATTTTAGTATTTTTTTTGTAATTTTACTCAACAAAATTACCTGCTTACTGATCACTAATAAAGTAGATATATTATAAATAATTATAATACGTGTTTTAGTTCCTGTGCGTGATTTACGAGAGTTCTGGGATATGCGAAGAGCGGCACGTTGTGCGCGAAGCGTACGGGGCACATAGAAGAAAAGCCTTACAAAAACCGGACAGGCTGGACCACTTAGCCGGACAAACATTTAAAAAGCCTTTTTAGGGTTCCGAAGTCCTACAAGGAACCCTTATAGTTTCGTCATGTCCGTCCGTCTGTCCGTCTGTCCGTCTGTCCGTCTGTCCTAATCCTTTACAGCTTAATAACTTCTACAGTTATAAACATAAGTAAATGAAATTTTGTTAAAAAATAGTCTACATATAGATCTCAATTTTAAAAGAATAAAAAAATCGTTTTTACGTATTTTAGGGGTGGCGTCCATACATGTGAAATGGGGATGGAAAATTTTTTTTCGCGTCATCCCCTCGTGTGGGGTATCATTGAATAGGTCTACTAAAATGAAGGTAATGTTTCATACACCACTTTTTTATCAGGTGTACCATCTGCGAAATATAGCCCGCCAAAGTGGCTTGCAATGTGTCCCCCCCCCTGCCATTTCTAAACTATGCAATGTAGAAACTTATAATCTTCCACATTGATAGACCTTTGTGAAAACTCTCTTTTAAAATTATTTCGAGTATAATGTGATTATAATTTTTTGAGTTATAGAGAGAAAACTGAAAAATACTTAAAACGTCCTAGTTCAAAGGTCAATGACCTTAGAGAAGAATTATCATAGCAAATAATGCTCCTTTAGCTACTTTCTATTTGAAAAAATCACAAAAAGTAACTTTGAAATGACATAACTTCTTAAATTTTGCTTCTTGAATGTATCGCTAGATGGCGCTACTAACAACACGCTCTGAGTCGCGAATTCTGCCGATTATTGCAAAAACTAAAATAGCCATGATTAATATTCGATTTGATTCGTTTGTAATTACACTGAGCATGGCCCGACATGCTCTTGGCCGTTTTTTTTAATAGTGTAGGATGGCGAAACGAGCTAAAGGCCCACCTGATGTTAAGCGGTTACCTTTGCCCATGACAACTTCAATACCACCTAGGCTGTTGCCTAAATGGTACCGCAAGTCGGTTCGCCAAACTGAGACATGAAGATGGAAAGTCTCATGTGATTGTAATTTTACCGGCACCCGTACCCTTCAGACCGAAACACAGCAATGCAAGCATCACTATTTGGCGGAGAAGTAGGCACGGTGGTAGTACTTCCCCGGACAAGCTCTTTCACAAAGGAGCTCTACTACTACTGAACTAAGCCTTACCATGACCGGCTTTATCCGGACGCCTGGCAACCCTGTTGATACCACCGACCAGTCATATTATAAGTAACTCTCTCACAAAGGTTAAAAGGTGCGACAAAACTGCGATGTGATGTGACGCGTAGTTTTGTCACAAAGGATCCTTATCTTTTGTAATCGACAAAACTACTCTTGTAAATAGTTTTATTTCCTGATGAAATGAAATCCTTTATTTGCAGATTATTACATCCAATAATAATTGCATCAACGGCCGTCTAGCTCACAATAAATTATAAATAGGTACAAACAATGAATACACACAAATTAGGTGATTGGCGCGTGATAGGACTGCCACTTTTGATGTCAAAAGAACACAGTACTTAATAATGCATTACAATCTAGCCTACAAGACCAATAAGTAATTTTAATCTAACTTATTTTTCTACCCTTTTAAATAGTGATTGCTAAGGGCCGGTATTTCAATAGTCTGATAACTTTTAATTGAGGAATAAATGTGACGTCTTGACAGATTTTCTATACTACAACTGTCAAAATGTCAAACTTATTCCTCAGTTAAAAGTAAACTGGCTATTGAAAGACCGCCTCAGTGTGATAAAAGAGTATTCCTTAATTAAAAGCAATGGATAGAGAGACGTGCAAGAGAAGAGGTGGCCTTAGCCCTGCAGTGTTACAGTGCAAACATTTTTAATGATAGATAGATAGAATATACTTTATTGTACACCATGAAAATAGTAGTAAACGAGAACAAGGTATAAATTTTGGGTACATGGGCGGTTTTACCGCTAAAAGCGATATCTTCCAGACAACCTTTGGATGGACAAAGAAGACGTAAGGTCTAGATAATGGGGGCAGGCCGTGGCGTACTACTGCATGTTAATAATGTAATGATGTGATAACAGCACTGGAAAACCGCATCCTGCTGTCTGCTAGGAACACTATATTGTTATTACCAATTAGTTTACGTATTTCAATTTTAGCAGCAGTAGTAGAGCTCCTTATAAGGGAGCTCGTCCGGGGAAGTACTACCACCATACCAGGCCCCTCAGAAAGTATTGCGAAAAAAAGTTTTTATATATGGGAGACTGGCCAGTTATAATGTTTTTCGAAAATATGATTATTTATAAGTAAAAATAAGTAAGTTCCAATTTCAAAATTTCCCTCCACATTTTTTGCGAGTTAATTCAAAGTATTGTGTCTCACTGAAATATGGATCTGCGCCGGGAACATTTTAGAGCTATGATTTTATACGATTTCAAGTGTCGCCTGAAACCGGATGAATCGTACGATAGACTTCAAATGGCATTCATGGATGAAGGCCCTTCCAAGGCAACCGTGTATCGTTGGTATAACGAATTCAAGCGCGGTCGACCAACTTTGGGGGATGACGAAAGAAGCGGTCGCCCTTTGACGGCTGTTACCGAAGAAAACGTGCTAGCAGTGAAAAATTTAATCCAAGACAATAGGCGAATTACATATCAGGAGATTCAACACATATTGAAGATTGGATCGGGAAGCGTTCACGAGATTCTACATAGCCATCTTCGCGTGAGGAGGATAGTATCACGCTGGGTGCCGCACAACCTCACCGATGCTCAGAAGCAGGCCCGGGTGGAATGGTGCCGTGATATGCTTAACAAATTTGAAGCAGGCTCGTCTCGGCGTGTTTACGAAATCGTTACAGGTGATGAGTCCTGGATTTATCAATACGACCCAGAAACCAAGCGCCAGTCGACTGTTTGGGTGTTTCAAAATGAGCCAACGCCTACCAAAGTGAAGCGATCTAGAAGCGGGGGTAAGATTTTGATCGCTAGCTTTTTTAATTTGACTGGCCACTTGGTATCAATTCCCTTACGGGATCAAAGAAGCATTAATGCCGAATGGTATACTACCAAATGTTTGCCAGAAGTTTTCTCTGTTATAAGCAACAAGCGACCAAACACAGGGCTCCGCGGGCTACTGCTCCACCACGACAATGCACCTGCGCACACCGCACTCAAAACGAGGGACTTCCTGGACAGCACGCCAGTCAAACTCCTGGGTCACCCTCCTTACAGCCCTGATCTAGCACCGTGTGACTTCTTTTTATTCCCAAAAATAAAAAATCAGCTCAAAGGGATACAATTTTCGTCGCCGGAAGATGCGCTGGCTGCGTTCGAGCAGGCTGTAAACGAGGTGTCTGCGGCGGACTGGAAAAAGTGTTTTGAAAACTGGTTTAGGCGCATGAATCTTTGTATAGAGGCTGGTGGAAAGTACTTTGAAAAGATTTGATAAAAATATATGTACGTATAGAACAATTTTTTTTAGTTTCGCAAAACTTTCTGAGTGTCCCACGTACGTACTCCTGCCGCCAAATAGTGATGCTTGCATTGCTGTGTTTCGGTCTGAAGGGCACGCGTGCCGCTGAAATTACAATCACATGAGAATTTTCATCTTCATGTCTCTGTTTGGGGAACGCCATTTGCGAGTATCATTTAGGCAACAGCCTAGGTGTTATTATAGTTGTTATGGGTAAAAGTAACCGCTTAACATAACGTAAAGGCCTATAAAAAGTCACTTACCAGGCCCCTCAGAAAGTATTGCGAAAAAAAGTTTTTATATATGGGAGACTGGCCAGTTATAATGTTTTTCGAAAATATGATTATTTATAAGTAAAAATAAGTAAGTTCCAATTTCAAAATTTCCCTCCACATTTTTTGCGAGTTAATTCAAAGTATTGTGTCTCACTGAAATATGGATCTGCGCCGGGAACATTTTAGAGCTATGATTTTATACGATTTCAAGTGTCGCCTGAAACCGGATGAATCGTACGATAGACTTCAAATGGCATTCATGGATGAAGGCCCTTCCAAGGCAACCGTGTATCGTTGGTATAACGAATTCAAGCGCGGTCGACCAACTTTGGGGGATGACGAAAGAAGCGGTCGCCCTTTGACGGCTGTTACCGAAGAAAACGTGCTAGCAGTGAAAAATTTAATCCAAGACAATAGGCGAATTACATATCAGGAGATTCAACACATATTGAAGATTGGATCGGGAAGCGTTCACGAGATTCTACACAGCCATCTTCGCGTGAGGAGGATAGTATCACGCTGGGTGCCGCACAACCTCACCGATGCTCAGAAGCAGGCCCGGGTGGAATGGTGCCGTGATATGCTTAACAAATTTGAAGCAGGCTCGTCTCGGCGTGTTTACGACATCGTTACAGGTGATGAGTCCTGGATTTATCAATACGACCCAGAAACCAAGCGCCAGTCGACTGTTTGGGTGTTTCAAAATGAGCCAACGCCTACCAAAGTGAAGCGATCTAGAAGCGGGGGTAAGATTTTGATCGCTAGCTTTTTTAATTTGACTGGCCACTTGGTATCAATTCCCTTACGGGTTCAAAGAAGCATTAATGCCGAATGGTATACTACCAAATGTTTGCCAGAAGTTTTCTCTGTTATAAGCAACAAGCGACCAAACACAGGGCTCCGCGGGCTACTGCTCCACCACGACAATGCACCTGCGCACACCGCACTCAAAACGAGGGACTTCCTGGACAGCACGCCAGTCAAACTCCTGGGTCACCCTCCTTACAGCCCTGATCTAGCACCGTGTGACTTCTTTTTATTCCCAAAAATAAAAAATCAGCTCAAAGGGATACAATTTTCGTCGCCGGAAGATGCGCTGGCTGCGTTCGAGCAGGCTGTAAACGAGGTGTCTGCGGCGGACTGGAAAAAGTGTTTTGAAAACTGGTTTAGGCGCATGAATCTTTGTATAGAGGCTGGTGGAAAGTACTTTGAAAAGATTTGATAAAAATATATGTACGTATAGAACAATTTTTTTTAGTTTCGCAAAACTTTCTGAGTGTCCCACGTATTCCTATTTCTTCATTTAAATAATAGATGCGGTAATTATTGAAGCTATTTCAAAAGTAAGACCATACTTCAATTTGAAATTTACGTAATTATTCGAGTTCACTAAGTATATTCGTAATAACTGTCTGAACTCGTAAGTTTAGGCCTCTTTAAAAGCCTGTACATACCAAAAGCAGGTCAGTCGCAGCGCAGGTTAAAAGCGGGTCCGCAGATGTTGTAATACAAAGGAACGATATGAAACACGACAAACCAAACATTATCGTGGGCCCACTGGTAAACTGCGCTACTCCTGCCCTGCTCTGGACCCGCCGGCGACAAACCAAGCAGCGCGGTGCGTGAGATACGCGTGGCACCTTCGGTCGCCATACTAACTGGCCACATCGGGACAGAGCGGTGCATCAGGGTGACGTCAAAGCCGTTATCAGGCAGTTGTATTGTTTGACAACCGACACAATATGTCTTACTGAAAGCAGTTCTATGACGGGATCGTCGTCAAAACGCTTTAAAACTGCCTGCCTTTTAGTCTGACGTCTGCCGCGCTACTCATGCCCTGCGCTGCTGACCTGCTTTTAGTTTGTTTGGGCCTTTCCTCTGACGGCGTCAATCGTATGCCCTCCACATGTCCTCTAAAGCCCTACCTACTCTCTTATTATATAGGACATAGGGATAAAAAGTATCACTTATTCAGTCACCGGAAAGCATGCGGACTGCCTCGTAAACATTTATTGTAGTATCAAATGTTTTTGAACGAGCATTGTGAATACATGCTTGTTTATGTAAATATAGTAAGAAGAACAGTTTTTTATACGTAAGGGGTTTGTTTCATAATCGTTTGACAGCCATCACACCTCATAGAGTGATGGTGCGGTCAATGGTGGTGGATGGATTGATGGTGCTTTGGTGGTGTAAAAGTTTCGCAAAAAGTATAGCAAAAAGTGTTTTTTGAGGGTAGGAAGAAGGTGGTAATGTGCGTAATAAAACACAAGGCGCGTTGTGTTGGCCAACACTACATAGTACGGAGGTATAGAAACAAATAAAGAAATCGTCTCGGACCAAGAAATTGTTTCAGATTGTATTGTATTGTTTTATCAGTAATCTACACGCCTGTAATGGCCCTTCGAACGCCCCCAGTAGTTTGCAGTAGGGCGCATGTGATATAGGGTGAAAGATTAGATCACTATCACCTCTGAGCAATCACTCATTGCTGTAACACATGAAACTACATGTTACTGCAACAGAATAGAACAAAAAACCATGTAAAATCCTAATCGGTATTGTTTTATGGGATATGTTTTATAGTAGGATATCTTGGAACACAGCTGACAGTAGCTGTGT
Organism: Asteroscopus sphinx; assembly: GCA_949699075.1. NCBI lineage: Eukaryota > Metazoa > Arthropoda > Insecta > Lepidoptera > Noctuidae > Asteroscopus > Asteroscopus sphinx. Next base: position 2,380,899 of record OX453002.1, on the reverse strand, counting down.
TGCCAACAATCATTTCAGCCGAAAGACGTGCACTTCTGGACAAAGGCCTCCCCGAAGGGCGGGGGGGGGGGGATACGCCATAATCGCCACGCTTGGCAGGCGCTGAACGCTGCTGCCCAACCTCTGGTGAATCCCTTAGTCGCCTTTTACGACACCCATGAGAAGAGAGAGGGTGGTGCAATTCTTTACGTCCGGCACCACACGGAACAACCAACATAATATCAGTTCAATATCCTAAAGAACGTAGTAGTAGTCCTTTAGTAGTAGTAGAGCTCCTTTGTGGAAGAGCTCGACCGGGGAAGAACTACCACCGTGCCTACTTCTCCGCCAAATAGTGATGCTTGCATTGCTGTGTTTCGGTCTGAAGGGTACGGGTGCCGGTGAAATTACAATCACATGAGACTTTCCATCTTCATGTCTCAGTTTGGCGAACCGACTTGCGGTACCATTAAGGCAACAGCCTAGGTGGTATTGAAGTTGTCATGGGCAAAGGTAACCGCTTAACATCAGGTGGGCCTTTAGCTCGTTTCGCCATCCTATACTATAAAAAATAAATAAAAAAAACAGCATGCTGATAGCGAAATTGTTGCATTAAATAATTACATTTGCAAAACTAATTTATATGTTGTTATATGACTGCCTCGTTGGTCTAGTGGTTGCAAGCGCGACTGCTGAGCGTGGGGTCCTGGGTTCGATTCCCGGGTCGGGCAAAGTGTTATTGGGTTTTTTCATTAGGAAATTCTCAGTAGCAGTCCGGAGTCCGGATTTGTACCCGGTCAATGGCAATAGGCTCGCCTCCTATTACATGGGACTATAACATAACTGGTGAAATGTGGGTGTACTATACACCTCTGCCTACCCCTTCGGGGAAATACAGGCGTGATGTTATGTGATATGAGTACATACAAACATACTTATATTAAAAAGATGTCTCATATTTGTGTGTGTTGTATTTACAAAGAAAAAGTATCTGAGTATTATCTTCTCAATAAACGTTAAATAATTCATGAGCTGACCCACAAACACCTTTCAACACCTCTCGTCGCACTGGCTTCCAATATTTTTCAAAGTTTTCAACTTCACTTTGTTTTCAGAACTAAAAGTACAAAGTGAACAAGTTTCGACGTTGTGAAGGCAAATATCGTCCGGATCAACTTTAAACGCGAAAAAAAATGAGCTGATCCCTACATTTTGTCGATTTATGTGAACACAAATGTAGGGATCAGCTGATTTTTTTTCGCGATTTCAGGGTTGGTCAAATAGTAAAAGTTTTTCATACTGATGAGTACAATGACCCCTTAAGAGGTTTTCAGTTATTCCAATTACGCGTTGTATATGCAAACTACAGAGTATATATTTTTATATTTTTGTGTGAAAAAAAGAGTTTAGAAAATTAATAATAGTCGGAGAACAAACGTTGTTAAGGGAATAATACAAAGTTATTGCTAAGAAGTTTCGATTTTTACAATTACCCTGTATACAAATTATTGTCTTGTGAAAGTTTTAATTGACTACCCATTACGTTTAAAAAGATTAAACCCTGTGACAGACAGACGGATGAATGGACATATGGCGAAGACCATGGTATAATAAGATGTTTCACCAGGTATTCTCTTCCCGCAATGACAGCGCGATGCCTCTGAGCTACGTCACGATCAGTGTTGCCGTTGATTGATATCTTCAATATACTTAAGGAGATTTTTGTTCATAATGAATATTAAATAAATTCCTAACTAGCCTAATTATTTGTTATCTCGTGTTATTCATCTAATTATTTATTATAGGAAACTGTATAAAGTTACTATTTCAAAAGTGATTCTTTATAGAAGTAAGTAAATGAAAAAATGCATTCCACTAGGGTAATTTATTTTCACAAAGTGGCAGGACATCAAACTGACAAGTGTCACGCTAACAGCCCGCTATTGGCTCCACGGCCGATGACGTAGTACGGAGGCAATCACGTGACCTAGCTGTCACGGGAAGAGACTACCTGGTGTTATTATACCATGGCGAAGACTTAATAATAGGGCCCCGTTCGGACCCTTTCGGTATGAAATCCTAAAAAATAAAGCAGTAAAAACTGTGAGTTTGCACTGACGAAACATTCACATAAAAACATGTTGAAAAGTCAGTTTTCCGACAATGTATCGAATCGCGTTCGCATTATCTCACAACTTATTGAAACGAAACTTGTTCGACATTTTATAGTCTATTGACATGTTTCACAATAAATTTCGATACACTTCAAAGTATCTGCTTTCGGCCATACATTTTTATCGACCTCATTGGAAAACACAAAAAAACGAGATTTATACAAGTTGCGAGACATGATTAAGCATCAGTGCGAACGTCAGCCGTGACAAATCTATAGACAAACGTGTCAATGTATAAGTTTTCAGTTAGTGCAAACACAGCCAACAACAAATCTTGAAATCTGTCAAAGAATTTACCCAGTTTTCTGCAGTGCGAACCTAACAATCAACAAAACAAGTTGTGACATTAGTTCATATGACAAGTTTTGATACATTTTATGTTAAATGTTTTTTGGTGGAAACCGGCAGTTAGTTCAAACATTACACATTTCCATCCCAAATGCAATTGGAACAACAATTCATACTTCCACATAGCATACTTAACAGCCGTTATGGCAGTATTTAAAACATATCTCTGCCATTAGAGGGCTGTGAATGGCAGCTGGCGTAACTGGCTCTGCCACACAGTTTTGCGCCTTTGCCCGGCGGCGTTGGCTGCCAAGAAGTTTGGTACAACTAGCTACTGTTATTGGCCGCAACACGTTAAAGGGGAATGCACTCGACGTATTTAAGGCCTTGTTCCCATTTACCAGCAGTAAACGGTGCTTGGGCAATACTGTTTTGCCGGGCGGACTAGGGTTGATACACATAGTTGAGTCAGCACATTCGATTCGGAAGTTTTTATTAGATAACAAAACCGAGCCGAGAAACTCCTTATTTTTAACCCTTGACCAAAACTGTTATGAGTTCAACGTGTGTATCTGTGTGTCTGTGGCATCGTAGCTCCCAGAATGAACCGATTTTGATTTAGTTTTGTTTTGTTTGAAAAGTGACTTAATCGAAAGTGCTTTTAGCTATGATTCAAGAAAAGCTATACAGCCGTTTGAAGATCATCAGCTCTTTTCTAGTTGATAGGGGGATGAATGAGCAACTTTTTTTCTATTCTTAATGGAACTTCCACATATCTGATTGATTCGAAATTTGATATCCTTGATGAAGGGATGTGAGTAACTTTTTTTATTCTTACTGCATTTTCCACATATTTGATCGATTCGAAATTTTAGTTCCTGTTACTTCAATGGTATTGCAAAAACATGTAACATGGTACATGTTAACCTTGACCAGATGCTGCAGTATCACCTGAAATCTGCAGGATACCCAACTCCTCACAAATTTACAGCAGAGTTATCGTGTTTGGATTCATTTGAATGGTTTTAATAAATAGGTTATAGATAGATCAGGGTTTGATGATGGAGCAGGAAAGAGAAATGAGGATAAATTGAAGAAGGATTCTAAGCAATTTCACTCGTTTAATCGATATGAAATGGAGTACGATATAGTACCGTTTGTGACGAATTAAGTAAGAATCGTCGCAGTCAAATGACTTTTTTATGGCAGCTTTACCTATAAAAACTGCAATACCACCTAAGGCTGTTGCCTAAATGCTACAGAAAGTCACGTTCGTCAAACTAAGATATGAAGATGGAAAGTCTCATGTGATTGTAATGTCACCGGCACCCGTACCCTACACATTGGAACACAGCAATGCAAGCAGAACGCAGCGTAGGGCGCCCCCCTGCCAGGTGGACCGACGACCTAAAAAACGTGGCTGGGGGGGACTGGATGCGGAAGGCAGAGGACCGAGCGTTGTGGCGCAATTTGGGAGAGGCCTATGTTCAGCAGTGGACTGCGATAGGCTGAGTTGAATGCAAGCATCACTGTTTGGCGGCAGAAATACATATGGTTTGTATTAGTACGGCTGACCGCACGTCAATGGTAACAATGGTCTTTATTTCGTAAGCAGTATGGGCGGTTTTCTAATTCAAGTGTTACTACTGTCATGCAGTCGACTATACTTCCCCGGACGAGCTCTTTTAAGAGGAGCTCCACTAAAAGATAGAAATTAATGTTATTTATTGACTACAGTCAGTTATACTACTGCTTTATATTGTATCTCATCATGCCCCGAGCCTTTTCCCGACTATGTTGGTGTCGGCTTCCAGTCTAATCAGATGCAGCTTAACATCATTATTGTACACGGAGCGACTGCCATCAGACCCCCGCAACCCAGTTACTGGGTAATCGGGAGGATGGGCCTGCGAGCAGCAGACTCGGGGTAGTCTGCTGCCTGACCAGCAGCTGGCGTAGCTAGTGTAGTTGGCGCAGCTGGCATAGCTGGTAAAGGCCCTTGAGGTGAGTTAGCGTGCACTGTTCCGTGTGCGCCGCCTAGGAGGGTGCGCCTAACGTTACGCCGAACTGGGAGAAAGGGCTCGCCTACTAGTGAGGGCCGGGACTTGTCGGGGGTGGTTGTGTGAATACACACGGGTTCCCACGCCCCCGGCTAAGGTAGTTGAAGGAACACCGTGGTGGTTTTAGTTGGTAAGAGTCCGACACTGGCTCCGCCTACCCCGGGTGGAGTGCGTCCATGAGGAATTCCTAAGGAAAAAAAAAAAGTTTGTCAGACTTTCAGGCTTCTGTCTACCCGTAACGACTGCCATAGATATTAGTATGGCAACCGGGACCTACAGCTTAACGTGCTCTCCGAGACACGGAGGGGTCTCGGTGTGTAACGAAATGGTCACCCATCTACGGTCCGACCGCAGCAAGTGCAGCTTAACCTCGCAGATCGTACATTCCATGCGGTTGCTACTTCGCCACGATCCCCTGTTGTAACTAAATATCATAATGTTATAGCTTTTACCGATACAATTTTTGTTTTTTTACCCACCTATTTTAACCCCTGCTCTTCTAGGTATTAACAGAGATAAACGTAAAAGGGGTTGAGGTCGCCAAGACTTGCTTTCCCTATAAAACAATTAGAGCGTGAACGTAAGATAAAGTGACGTAAACTCGTAACATTATGTTTATCGGGGGTTGTGTAAGACGGTCTGCTATAAAAAGTAGGTGCAGTATAACAAAATTTTATTGATTACCATGTTGTTTGAACAAAATAAAATGATGGAATGATATGATGTTTTTTGGGGGGTTCAGGGGTAAGTCGCAACCGCACGGATTGTATGATCGGCGAGGTTAAGCTACACTTGCCATGGTCATTCCATGGATTGGTGAACATTTTTGTTGCACATTGAGACCCCTCCGTGCCTCGGAGAACACGTTTAGCTGTTGGTCCCTGGTTGCCATACGAATATCTATGGCAGTCGTTACGGGTAGTCAGAAGCCTGAAAGTCTGGTCTAACCTATGAATGTCGGCAGTCGATGCGTGTAAAATACTGATGTTCTGCCGCATCTGGTTCGACTTAAAACCGACCCCAACATACTTGGGAAATAGGCGAGGAGGATGATGATACGAGAGGGTTTTTTTCAAAAGGTGATTATTTCGCTATGGATCAAATAGGTTTTTTATTTGGCTTGTAACATCGAATTATAGACGTAACTGAAACAGACATAACAACAACAACATAACATAACATCACGCCTGTATTTCCCCGAAGGGGTAGGCAGAGGTGTAATAGTTCACCCAGAAAAAAAAAAGAAGTAAGTATAAATAATTTGATGGAAAGGATTTTTTAACACCACATTTTAAAAACTAAAGCGAGTTAATATTGCTGTCAATGCAATATTAACTCGCTTTCGTTTCTGAGCTATGTTTAAAGTTTCAAGTAGCTCATTGAAAAATAAGTTTAAAATCACTTGCAAATTTTGTGCTGAACAGACAGCCAGGACTGAAGACAGCCAGGACTGAAAGCGAGATAACAAAAACGTGATCAAAATTGTGATAGATCCACCAGAAAATAAATAGTCTAAATGACTTTTTAAATCAAAAGTAGTTGATTTCAATACGAAATTATACTGTCCATTGTACTAAACCACTTACCTCAAGTTTTTTTTTTTGTGTACTCGAAAGTACTCACCATAACCAAAATGCGTCCACTGCAGGACATAGGCCTCCCCCAAACATCGCCACAACGACCGGTCCTGTGCCTTCCGCATCCAGCGGATTCCCGCGACCTTCACCAGTCGTCGGTCCACCTTGTGGGGGGCCTACCCACGCTGCGCCTTCCAGTACGCGGTCGCCACTCCAGAACTTTACTGCCCCATCGGCCATCCGTTCTGCGAGCAATGTGCCCCGCCCACTGCCACTTAAGTTTGGCTATTCTTCGGGCTATGTTTTTCACTTTCACGTCTTACTTTGACGTATATTTTGTTGTAATAATTGAACTATTTTTCTAAACAAACCTAGCTTAGAAAAAAAGACGATAAAAATCTTTTAAGGGTACATCATCATCATCATCATTTCAGCCGAAAGACGTCCACTGCTGGACATAGGCCTTCCCCAAGCATCGCTACAACGACCGGTCCTGTGCCTTCCGCATTCCGCGGATACCCGCGACCTTCACCAGGTCGTCGGTCCACCTTGTGGGGGGCCTACCCACGCATCGCCTTCCAGTACGCGGTCATCACTCAAGAACTTTACTGCCCCATCGGCCATCCGTTCTGCGAGCAATGTGCCCCGCCCACTGCCACTTAAGTTTGTCTATTCTTCGGGCTATGTTTTTCACTTACACGTCTTACTTTGACGTCTTCTATATCCACACATATTTTGTTGTAATAATTGAACTATTTTTCTAAACAAACCTAGCTTAGAAAAAAAGACGATGAGCCATAGATAAAACACATCTGCTTGATGGCAATGACTAGACGCGTAGCGGGTCAGTTATCAGCTACGAAATCGTAGCCGACGTAGCATTGAGCTTATCAGCTACGCCGTAGCAAAACGTAGCTCTTTCACATAAATCCTCCTAACATAAAAAATGCAAAAGTTGGTTAGTTGTGAATGTTTATAAGTTAATCATTCTGAAATGGCTGAACAGATTTCAATGAAATTTGGCACGCAGAAAGACCATGTCCTGGATTAACACATAGAATACTTTTTACGGGTATACCACGATCGTCAACTAAAACTTTAGAAATTATATAGCTTTTTAATTCACAATGAATACATGTATAACCAAACAGTCTAACTGTCCCACTTCCAGATCCAGGGCCTCTTCTAAATGAGAAGGGTTCAGTACTGATAAAATCCTGTTGTCGTAGAGTTCCTATTTCCGGTTCACAATTGTCTATCTCCGATGCAATCCCCGACGGAATTGGTTAACTATGATCTAAGTTGTTGAAATGATGAATATTGGTTGTTGTAGTGAAAGGTGACTCTGAAGAAAATAATATATGTCTCCAAAGAGTAGCGTGCCTACTATATACTACTCTACTACCAATTTTTTACGTCCGGCACCACACTGAACGTTGGTATTAGAATAAGAATATTTATTTGCAAGAAAAAGTACATGATTTATTTTGCACAGTTGGTCGTTCGTTAGTGATAAAAGTTTTACCTTGAAAACGTGTTTATTTCATGCAGTAATTAAAATCTGTTCACTTGACAGAGAGAGCAGTATCAAAGTATGACGTCATTGTTCAAAACCTTCATAGAAACTTGACATCTATTCTCTCTGTATAATGTCCGTTTCGTACAGCAAGTACAGGAAATGCTCCCTCCAAAAACTTAAAAAGCGTGTATATCTCCGATTTTTCATTGTTTTTTTTTTCAAAAATGTTGTCGTTTCTGTACCTTCTTTTAAATAATATAACTTTTATGGTATTTTTTAACAGTAGTTCACTACCAGATTATAGTATAGTTAGGCTTCACCATAAAAAGGGGAACCTAACGACCTACACTCAACGCTATCACTGACTGGCAAGATATGGCTATAAATATAAAAAGTTAATTAACAAAACCAAAAAACCCGACTGCTTTTAAATACACCTAACTGAAAAGATGTAAACAAGACTTATGTAGGTATATGTGTAAGGATCAAATCAACACGTAGGCGGAGGCTACCTATGAACTACTTTTGTAATTCATGACCAAAAACATACGAAGCCTCCGCCTACGTGTTGATTTGATACTTTCACATATACCTACATAAGTCTTGTTTACATCTTTTCAGTTAGGTATATTTAAAAGCAGTCGGGTTTTTTGGTTTTGTTAATTAACTTTTTATTTTAAAATTTTTAGTTCTGTCGTTGAATATTTTGTTGTTTTTTAGCATTTTTCATTCAAAATTACATTTAAACATATAAGTTGTATATATTTTTGTAAAGCATTTATAAAACCCTTTATTTATACCCCACTCGATAGGTTTTGACCAAAAAATTTTTGAAGCGGTAATATGGCGCCAAAAAGCAGCCATTTAAATTTTTATAATTTTGATATACCCAGTGTCACTCTCACAATTAAGGCGAATCTAACGACACCTCTCAAGCTAAAATCCATCAAGCCATTTAGTCTACAGAGCGTGCCAAAGAAATATACATACATACATACATACTTACATACATACACTCGAAAAACATAACCCTCCTTCTGGCGCAGTCGGGTAATTAATAGTAATTAATTCCTACAATTTCAATCTTAAAAAATAAATACGTGGGACACTCAGAAAGTTTTGCGAAACTAAAAAAAATTGTTCTATACGTACATATATTTTTATCAAATCTTTTCAAAGTACTTTCCACCAGCCTCTATACAAAGATTCATGCGCCTAAACCAGTTTTCAAAACACTTTTTCCAGTCCGCCGCAGACACCTCGTTTACAGCCTGCTCGAACGCAGCCAGCGCATCTTCCGGCGACGAAAATTGTATCCCTTTGAGCTGATTTTTTATTTTTGGGAATAAAAAGAAGTCACACGGTGCTAGATCAGGGCTGTAAGGAGGGTGACCCAGGAGTTTGACTGGCGTGCTGTCCAGGAAGTCCCTCGTTTTGAGTGCGGTGTGCGCAGGTGCATTGTCGTGGTGGAGCAGTAGCCCGCGGAGCCCTGTGTTTGGTCGCTTGTTGCTTATAACAGAGAAAACTTCTGGCAAACATTTGGTAGTATACCATTCGGCATTAATGCTTCTTTGATCCCGTAAGGGAATTGATACCAAGTGGCCAGTCAAATTAAAAAAGCTAGCGATCAAAATCTTACCCCCGCTTCTAGATCGCTTCACTTTGGTAGGCGTTGGCTCATTTTGAAACACCCAAACAGTCGACTGGCGCTTGGTATCTGGGTCGTATTGATAAATCCAGGACTCATCACCTGTAACGATGTCGTAAACACGCCGAGACGAGCCTGCTTCAAATTTGTTAAGCATATCACGGCACCATTCCACCCGGGCCTGCTTCTGAGCATCGGTGAGGTTGTGCGGCACCCAGCGTGATACTATCCTCCTCACGCGAAGATGGCTGTGTAGAATCTCGTGAACGCTTCCCGATCCAATCTTCAATATGTGTTGAATCTCCTGATATGTAATTCGCCTATTGTCTTGGATTAAATTTTTCACTGCTAGCACGTTTTCTTCGGTAACAGCCGTCAAAGGGCGACCGCTTCTTTCGTCATCCCCCAAAGTTGGTCGACCGCGCTTGAATTCGTTATACCAACGATACACGGTTGCCTTGGAAGGGCCTTCATCCATGAATGCCATTTGAAGTCTATCGTACGATTCATCCGGTTTCAGGCGACACTTGAAATCGTATAAAATCATAGCTCTAAAATGTTCCCGGCGCAGATCCATATTTCAGTGAGACACAATACTTTGAATTAACTCGCAAAAAATGTGGAGGGAAATTTTGAAATTGGAACTTACTTATTTTTACTTATAAATAATCATATTTTCGAAAAACATTATAATTGGCCAGTCTCCCATATATAAAAACTTTTTTTCGCAATACTTTCTGAGGGGCCTGGTAAATAACAACAGTCCATCTACCACTATCGAGATTTGTTTTTGAAGTAAAACTTCTTTACGCACGCTTGACTTGGGGAGTAAGCTTGTGAATGCGTTACGAAATGCGAGGCAAACGGAGGGGGTAGTGCGGGACGCGGGGAACGAGGCGCGGTACGGCCGGCCACGACACAGCGCCGGCAGATGTACGCGCGCCGCGCCGTCATTCCTTTGTTCTCATTGAAATAGTATTGAGGGAGATATAAGTTAGTGAATTTTTACTTCAGTCGTTTTATTTTTTATAGTATAGGATGGCGAAACGAGCTAAAGGCCCATCTGGTTTTAAGCGGTTACCTTTGCCCATAGCAAATGCAATACCACCTAGGCTGTTGCCTAAATGCTACCACAAGTCGGTTCGCTAAACTGAGATATGAAGAAGGAAAGTCTCATGTGATTGTAATTTTACCGACACCCGTACCCTTCAGACCGAAACACAGCAATGCAAGCATCACTATTTGACGGAGAAGTAGGTACGGTGGTAGTACTTCCCCGGACGAGCTCTTTCATAAAGGAGCTCTACTACTGCTAGATTACTTCCATTGTATCGATACAATACAATACAATACAAAGGCGACAATACTCATTTAAATGATAAGCTAAGTACACTGTTTGTTTCAACGCCAACGGTCTGACAACACTGATTAAAAGTGCTGCTGCAATTAATTACGGTAATAAGGAATGAGTATGTAAGAAAGAAAATAAAGAAAGTAAATATTTGTTTGACACAACTGAGACACATACAAAATATAGGATACCGAACCTACATGAACAAGAAATAGATTTAGTGAAAAAGTAACAAAGCGAGGAAACAGTCATGCGCCATGTCTTCTGTTATCGAGAAATTAATCCACAGTAAATTATTTTATAATCATACAACTTATTTGTTGCTAATTAAGTTTGTTTTCATGTTGCATGTTTACGTAAGGATAGGATAATACTTATGTATGAGCGCATCTCGCCGTTAAATTTGATAGCTTGGCGAGTTTTCTAGTAAACTAAAACTGAAGAAATTGTACCTGCGACTAAATAAAAATGTGTGTCTCAAAATTGTGACAAATAGGTGTTCAGCTCAGCATATTGCCAGGTTATTAAACCTGACGCTGGTATTCTGCTGGATCCCTGTTCTGAGGTAGGAGTTCGAGCAAACTACACATTTGTAAAAATCGTTCGAGTGTAAGCGTATTATGTGTGTATGTAAGAGGGATTCTGAAAGTAGTGTCAGTGACAAATAAGTGAAGTAGCAACAGACTATCATGGTATGGACATGTGATGAGGAGGAATGAGGAGCATGTTACGAGGAAAGTTTAAAGTCTGAATGTGGATGGCTATAAGAAAAGAGGCAGACCGAAGACAATATGGATGGATTATGTGAAAGATGATATGAATAGAAAGAAAGTGAACACGGAAATAACGGCTGATAGAGATGTATGGAACAAAAATACATGTTGCGACCCCAAATAAATTGAGAAGGGTGATGATTAAAAACAAATGTACGCAAATTTATATAAAAATTATGATATAATATATACTCGAAGTAATAATAAACAAAAATAAACTGATTTCTTCCTCTTATATGAAATTAATTTCCAGCTAACAACTATTACTCTGAGTACTACGAATTATTATGACGACTATTCGTCTTCTGCTAAATCTGCAATTTCGTTGATTATTCCACGGTACACCATTTGCAGTTGCAGAATCCACGAATTTCCTCGAATTTTCCATTCATCTAAAACAGAGATATTTCATACCTGGATGCTGTTGCTACTGCAACGTGCATTGCGAACGAGACTCAGTCCTATATTTCCATAATTAGTGTTAGAACGACCGAAATAGGGATAAATAATAAAGCTTTATTTATACTAATTAACTAGATTTATTCGATATTTCAAAACATTACTTCATATTTTTTTATAAGCACTCAAACACAGTACAAATAGGTAACTATATTGAAACAGTAAACACTTTAGAATAATAATTTAATTAGTTCATAGTACTTACATGAACACTAGGATATTCCGTACACGTTCACAATTCTCCAACCACTGAGATACTAAAATGGCGCTTACTTATAATATCACATCCCTACTCCTTATTGAATTAAAATAGTCAATTGTCAGTCCTTTAATCGATGGCGCCATTTTAGTATTTCAAACAAATCATAATTATTACTAATTTTACCATTCTTTGCTATAAAGGTACAGAATAAGTGCATAATAGTTAACTAAATTACCAAGTTATTATAAAATAGCTAACATTAGTTTCCATAATTATTTCCTATATTTTAAAGATAAAGATATTTATTCGCAAGGATATGGTACAGAAGATGTAAAATATACATGTTTTTTTACACATTAGGTGTCCGACAAATCCACCTTTAGTAGGCATGCGAATTTTTATGTATATATTTTAGTGCTTTTTTTTTACTAGCGTAATCATATGGAAAAAATTACTCTAGCTCTATACATATCTTATGCATATGCTTAGCTTTTCTGAAATTGGTCCTATATAAAATACGTATATAAAATACGTATGACTACATGTAACTACTGGCGAAATGTGGGTGCACTATTTATTACACCTCTACCTACCCCTTCGGGGAAATACAGGCGTGATGTTATGTTATGTTAAATACCTATGCACCTTATGGTTTTACATTATTAATCCGAAATATATTATTAATAAGAGTGTAACTCTACAGGTTACAAAGACGCTTTGTAGCAAAACTAAAAATAGATTTTCAAACTTTTTGAGACGTAATAACAATCCTTGTGTTTGTTTTCGCTTTACTCGAAACTTTTATTTTTTATAATATTTATTGCTTATAATATTGTGTTAGAAGGCAGGATACACCACAGAAATAGATAGAATTGAATGGAAAAGTGGGCAGAGCGCGCGTGCCAACACTCTGCACCATAGTGCAGGGCATTTAAAGCCTTTCTCAGTACGCCTTATGACTTGTTTCTGTAAATACTGTAACGAAATCCCGCAAAAATGCCTTATAATGCCGTTTCTAACTGCAGAAACAAAAGCTGTTTTATACATTTTATTAAAGTAATTTTTTTAAATTAATGACGGCACTATGGGAGCCGTAGTTTGTTCGAAAGTTGCCACGCATGAATCGCAAGTAAAATTGTGATTACAACCATTCTATCTATTTCTATGGGATACACCCTCATGACCTATATTTACCTGACTGCGCCAGGAGGAGGGTTATGTTTTTATTTGCATAGTACTTCATTGGCATGCAAAAAGTAATTACTCGATCCTCCTAGACTAACAGACTGGCCTACTAAAAAAGGAAAACACTTTATACAAATTACTAGATCAACAGTTTTCCAACGTCTTTGCTCGATGGGTATGGATACTGTATAGGTATGTTTGCCTTTATTGGAGAAATGTCGATCTTGCTTTTCGATCGGCTTTTTTTTAATAGGCTTATGATATAAATTTTGCCGCATTTGTGTAAGAGTCAGAAAAAAAAAGGTTTTAGCCGTAGAAAAGGACAAAGAAAACTTTAATCTTTTCACCGTCAATAACACCTATAGAAGATAAAGGATTTCTGGCCTTCAGCGCCACTTTTTAATTACTTTTTAGGTACTGTACTAAATGTCCATACAATATTGTGTCTTCTACAAAAAATATGGCGCTGAGGGCACGGAAACGTTTACGAGATAAAAATTATTGTCTTTTTTTTTTCTGTTTTTTCCTCGGCGATCGTATCGTGATCAAATCGCGGATGTTCTCAAAAAATGCCAGGTTAAGAGTTCTCTAAACCGACGAGCATGCATTACAAGGTTAATGGACGTAGATGAAGCGAAAGAGGTGTGTCAGGATCGTAGCAGGTGGAAATCCATAGTCTCTGCCTACCCCAATGGGAAACAGGCGTGATAATATGTATTTATGTATGTGTCTTTTTCACAACTTGCAGTCTTTCCAACAGCGACCAAATGTTTTTTTATACGAATCAAAATAACCTAAACTAAGTCTAGTCTACAGAAAACTTTTTGAAGCGCTGACTCACGCCACATTAACGAAACGTAAAGAAAACATTTAAAGGATCTTGTTAAAAAAATCAAATACAAACATGAGGACATTTAATGATAATTAAATTAATCTTTTAGCCAAGCAATAAAGAAGGGGTGCAGTAAAAGAGCCTCCACGAGTGAAGATATTTAATTGATCGTCTGGCGCACCTTGGGCAGTCAGCCTCGCTACCAACCTGCTAACTGGCTAATCTTTTCCCCACGGCATGAGTTTTTATCATTATATAGCTCATGTCGACACGATAGAAGAAGAAGCCAAGCAATTTAACTTTTTTTTCCATAACCGTTATTAAAGTTTTTTTTAAAGTTTTTACTTTATATTTCTAGATTAGTATAAGCGCCATCTAGGCAAACTTGTATGAACTATTTAAGTTTCAGAGTTTCAGTGCACACGCCACGTCACCTGGAAAATGTTTTTCGCGACTAGTGTACAGTGCAACATCTCGCCACTAGATGGCGCTAAATCATCAGTTCCAAAATTCATTCCCTAGCGATAGCGGCCAGTGGCAGAACTTACACTCAAGCCAATAGTTTTCCTACTGTCTACCAGATGTCACTGATAGTATGCAGTAATAATATTGACTGGTCGAGTACCCACAATCTTGCCAAACTTAAGGCATATACACACTACATTAGTATTGCGATGACGTCAACAGTGCACAAAAAGACTTACCATAAGCGTTGCGGTACCGATATCTTGTGCTTTTGGCCTTTAGGTGCATGAACTAAATATTTCATGCTTGGATTAAAAGTTGGTGTTCTATTTTTTCAGCTTTTGGTATTCTTTGCGACTGTTACGTAAACCTTTAAACGCGTAACTTTTGAATAACACGACATTATTTTTTATCTGTCGACCTACTTGCTTCTGAATAATCACTGACACATCATCTTGACACGAACCACAACATGTACCTAATAGAATAAATACAAGCAATGTAAAGGCGATTGAGGACTGAGGGGTTCACCAGAGGATGGGCAGCAGCATTCTCGGAGTATTTATTCAACCAACTGCGTTCGCCAAGCCGCCTGTCAAGCGTGGTGATTATGGCATATCTTCATTTTCCCCTTTTGGGGGAGGTCTATGTCCAGCAGTGGACGTATTTTGGCTGAAATGATGATGATGATACTAAACCTGAAAATAAGACATTGTACTCTCCAACTTTTACTAAGAGACAACCCTGAAATCGGGAAAATAAAAATATGCTGTTCCCTACATTTCGTCGATATAAGTGAATATAAATACAGGAAAATGCTGATGGCTAGGCTTCTACCGACTTATCCACCACAGTGTTGCTCTGCTAACCTTCAGCCGGGAATGTAGCCGGTAGTCGAAAAATTCACAGAAAAACCAATAAGATCATGATTTAATTAAGATATTTTTTCTTATAAACGAATTACTCACACACGCCACACATTCACATAACCGAACTCCTTTTTAGGGTTCCGAAGTCCTACAAGGAACCTTTATAGTTTCGTCATGTCCGTCCGTCTGTCCGTCTGTCCGTCTGTCCATCTGTCCGTCTGTCCGTTTGTCCGTCTGTCCGTCTGTCCGTCTGTCCGTCTGTCCTAATCCTTTACAGCTTAATAACTTCTACAGTTATAAACATAAGTAAGTAAATGAATTTTTGTTAAAAAATAGTCTACATATAGATCTCAATTTTAAAAGAATAAAAAAATAGTTTTTACGTAGTTTAGGGGTGGCGTCCATACATGTGAAATAGGGATGAAATTTTTTTTTTCGCTGCACCCCCTCGTATGGGATATCATTGAATAGGTCTACTAAAATGAAGGTAATGGTCATACACCACTTTTTTATCAGATGTACCATCTGCGAAATATAGCCCGCCAAAGTGGCTTGCAATGTGTCCCCCCCTGCTATTTCTAAACTATGTAACGTAGAAACTTATAATCTTCCACATTGATAGACCTTAGTAAAAACTCTCTTTTAAAATTATTTCGAGTATAATGTGATTATAATTTTTTGAGTTATAGAGAGAAAACTGAAAAATACTTAAAACGTCCTAGTGCAAAGGTCATTGACCTTAGAGAAAAATGATCATAGCAAATAATGCTCCTTTAGAAACTTTCTATTTTCTATTTAAAAAATCACAAAAAGTAACTTTAACATGACACACTTCTTAAATTTGGCTTCTTGAATTTATCGCTAGATGGCGCTACTAACAACACGCTCTGAGTCGCGAATGCTGCCGATTATTGCAAAAACTAAAATAGCCATGATTAATATTCGATTTGATTCGTTTGTAATTACACCTACTTAAGGAACCCTATCCTATCCCTATCCTTAGGGCGTGGCGATTATGGCATATCCCCTCCTTTATTGGGGGAGGCCTATGTCCAGTAGTGGACGTCTTTCGGCTGAAATGATGAAGGAACCCTATAATACTGAGCATGGCCCGACATGCTCTTGGCCGGTTTTGTTGTAAACGTTGATGTATGCACAATAATACCTTAACTAAACTTGTTATAAAGAGCGGGGCCTCCTAGAACATGTATTATTCATACTTAAAAGGAGACCCCAACGTAAGATATAATTGTAGATTGTGCATGCTACTGAAATAAAATATTATAATTTTGATTTTTGATTTTTGAATTAACTTACAACTAAACTAAATATTTTACCTACAATTCATATACTCTTACCATCTCGCCCTTGATATTTAGTTAAAATGTTAAAATAATTTTTCACAGACAAAAAAAAATTGTGCATGGCATACTGCGGTAATATTGCAACTCTGTTTTAGTTTGCTAGCTGTTGTTAAATAGGTGCAAGGTACTTATATAAGTTAGCCGGCTTTGTGCAAAGCTGATGCACCAATTTTAAGTGCTACTCGAAATTCCAGTCATCTTCCTGGGTACTGGAGCATGAAAATTGTTTTGTTAAGTTAATGCATTGGAAATAAGGTATATTATTATCATTAATAAGAACGCTTTTGTTTACACTGGGGACGGGCTCGTTAGCAAAATAAGAAAAGTTTATACAACATGTAACAAAAACCCTGTTGTTCCTGTGAGCTACGTTATCAGAATCGATATTCATACGTAAGAACACAACTCATTTGGAAAAACAATTCAATAAAAATAATAAGCTCAAGTGGTTACCTATTCGCCTTCGGCGGAATGCTCATATTCTTTATCTTCTTTATAACGTGCTTTTCTCTCCTTCTACTGCCCTTTACCTGAAGAAACGTTTGGAATTCCCCTGCAACACTCACACGCTATTCCTTAGGTCATCAAATAATTTAAGACTGAAAGTGCCAATGCATCTCACAACATTTTTTGACAAATCCTTTACGGTTCAGGCTGCTCGTTTGTGTAATGCATTGCCAGTGCCTATTAGAAGAGCGCAATCGCTGCCAGTGTTTAAGAGGCTTGTGAAGGAGCATTATTTGTCGCTATGAACATGTTTCTTCTCCTGTATGTCATCATCATCATTACAGCCGAAAGACTTCCACTACTAGACATAGGCCTCCCCCAATTAAGGGGGGGATATGCCATAATCGCCACGCTTGGCAGGCGGGTTGGCGATCGCAGTTGGTTGGTTAAATACTCAGAGAGCGCTGCTGCCCATCCTCTGGTGAATCCCTTAGTCGCCTTTTACGACACCCATGAGAAGAGATAAGGGTGGTGCTATTCTTTTCTCCTGTATGTGGTCGTTTTTAATTACTTTACCGTTGCTTATTATTTATATGTATATATGCATATAGTATTTATGTATTAGGATTTATAGAATATATTTTTGTTGTTATTTTACAGTAGTAGTATACTATTTTATTTTGTTATTAAATTATGTATCGAATTTGCACATCTGACAACCCCATTTTCTGTCCAGTTCATTCTTGTCCATCCTAAGGTTGCCTGGAAGAAATCGCTGATCGCGATAAGGCCGCCATTTGTACAATAGTTTAAATGCATATTCAATGTAATGTTTTTTATGGTGTACAATACATATAAATAATAATAATAAATAAGAAACACCCAGACCAACACAAACACTTATCAACACTGTTCATCACACAAATATTTGTGTCATGTGAGAATCGAACCTGACCTCGTGATCAGCAGTCCGACCCTCGAACCACAGACGTCGTCCGAAGATTATGTGATGTTATGCGTTTACCTTTACCCATCATCCTCCGAGCCTTACTCCAACTACAGTCTAACCAGATGCGGTGCCATCCTCTCACCTTTGCTGGGCAAGCATGAACCATCGTCGACCGCACCATCGTTTAACATTACAGGGGGCCTAGTACGAGTTTGACACTTACGAATACTTTCAAAGTATTCGTCGACTTTCATTAATAAATCTGTAATTCCTCCTCGTATCCGCCAGGGGCGCTACTGATTTATGAATTAAAGTCGACGAAAACGATGAAAGTATTTGTAAGTGTGAAACTCGTACTAGGCCCACTGATGTCATGTACATCAGACCAGTTACAGATTAGTTAGAGTATAGTGATTATTTTAATGTATATGATGTGGCTGTACTTTTATATATAAATAAATAAACATTAGGTGAGGTGGCGGTCAAACACAAGCCCGTTAAGAATAAAAAAATATATACAAAGAAACATATTTTTTTTACAGTATATACCTTTTATAATGCAGGCATCCATAAGGAAGGATTTTTACAAGTTCCCTTCCTAAGGAAGTACAATAGGGGTTGAAAGTTTGTATGAAAATCCGTCATTTTTGAAGGCAGATGTACAAAAAACCGTGTTTGGCTTTTTGTTTGAAAATAAAGAAATGTGTCTTTCAGTGTTTTATGAAAATCAACCCTTATGGGGGTAAATAGGGGTTGAAAGTTTGTATAAATGTCGTGGGCGCAACCTCGAAGGTTTTTGACAAAAAAAAGGTAAAGTAAAGGCATAGCTAGTATTGTCATAAAACGGACAGGTGTTTATGCTGTGCTTATGCAGAAATATACTTATCATAACATAACATCACGCCTGTATTTCCCCATAGGGGTAGGCAGAGGTGTAATAATACACCCACATTTCGCCAGTTATGTTATAGTCCCATGTAATAGGGGCGAGCTTATTGCCATTGACCGGGCACAAATCCAGACTCCATCTGCTACTGAGAATTTCCTAATGTAAAAACCCAATAACACTTTGCCCGACCTGGGAATCGAACCCAGGACCCCACGTTCAGCAGTCGCGTTTGCAACCACTAGACCAACGAGGCAATATATTTATCGTAATCAAGGAACGTCAAATGGTAAGTATATTGACCTTGACCAGCCAGGTCAAGGTCAAAGTTAAAGTTAAAGGTCAAGGTACTACAGAAGTACAGATCCTAGTTCAGGGTTTACCGGGCAGCGTTTCGCGGCGTATTATATTGCCAACTAAGACGCATTGGCTTATAGCATTATTAGCTTGCAAAGCCTATTGTAATTATATGATTAAGTACTAGGATTAGTTGAGTTTGGTCTATTGTAATATTTGTTTGCATAAAACTTGGTATTATGTAGATAGTAAAGCAGTTAAATTTTCCTATTAATAAAACAACATTAGAGGGGCTTGTAGCGAAGCAACGACTGCGTGGATTGCACAATCTGCAAGGTTAAGCTGCACTTGCCGCGGTCAGTCTATGGATGGGTTACCGTTTCTTTTATTATTATTTTGTAAGAGTACGAGAAATAGTACATTGTCGTTTTACTTCAGTTTTTCCAAGGCTTAGAGTTATGACTAATTTTTGTTGTTATTGTATACGTACGTGAGTATTTGTAGATAGCTTTACCCACATAAAGACGTTAAATTAAAATGCGATTGAATTGAATTCGTGTATTTGAGGTAAGTGTTGGTACAATAATTGAGATCATATTTAGGTGCATTTTGCAGATTATTCATCATCCAGAGCCATTTCCCAATTATATTGGGGTCGGCTTCCAGTCTAGCCAGATGTGGCTGAACATCAGCATTTTACACGGAGTGACTGCCATCAGACCCCCGCAACCCAGTTACTGGGTAATACTGACATTCAGAGGTTAGACCAGTTGTCAGACTTTCAGTCAGTACAACATGTCTAATATTTTCTTTCAAGCTGACATATTTGTTGGATATAAAGGCTATGTATATGAATGTTTGCGCCGTTTTAAAACTAAGTAGGTAATTTGTTCTTTGTTATTGATTTTGCTAACCATACCACAAAATATCTCATGGGTTGAATGTGGAACGTCAACAATCTTCGGGTTGAACGTGGAAGGAAAACAAAATTGAATTAAATAGTGGGTTTAACTTTGGGTAGAAAATGGAAGCACTCACTTTCAGGCTTCTGACTACCCGTAACGACAGCCATAAATATTCGTATGACAACCGGGACCGACAGCTTAACGTGCTCTCCGAGGCACGGAGGGATCTCGATGTGTAACGAAACGGTCACCCATCCACAGACTGACCGCGGCAAGTGCAGCTTAACCTTGCAGATCATACAATCCGCGCAGTCATTGCTTCGCTACATTATTATTATTGTAATATTTATTTAGATTCAGAGTCAGGACAGCGTTTTTGCGAATTATCCTATGCAATTGTAAACTGGTATACTTTACCTATTATATTAAAAGCAATTTTATCTATTTGCCTTTGCGATTGAAAATCTAACTCTGCTAAGCGTCGTGTCTAAGGCTTATCTTCAGAGATAAATCTAAGCGTGTACCCATGCTTCCAACTGTCAAACTGCAGTACTATTTGAGTGTCAATGTTCCCTTAATAATATTATGGTATAATAATTATTATGTTACTGCTAAGTATGATGTACAATATGGTGTTTAGTTCGGTGGGGCAATTGTGTAATGCATTCACTTTGAAATAAGCTTTCATTTCGAAATTAAAGCAACATTCATTGCGTGGTACGCAGTTGCTGATAATACGGATTGTAAAAACACACGGCGCAATGAACATTGAAATCCAGATGATTGCGATCGTGACTGAGTTACGCAATTCGACAGCAGATCGTAGGATCCGTAAGCTGAAGTGGTAGTGGGCTGGCCATGTCTGTCAAAGGACCGACGGCCGCTGGAGCAGGTGAGTCCTTGAGTGGAGACCGCAATCGAGAAATGCAGCGTAGGGCGCCCCCCAGCCAGGTGGACCAACGACCTGAAGAAGGTGGCTGGGGGGACTGTATGCGAAAGGCAGAGGACCGAGCGTTGTGGCGCAATTTGGGAGAGGCTTTTGTCATAGAATATGTAATAGTACTAACGTACAGAATGGCCACTCACCGCCCCCCGCCAATTCAAGATTCCTCTCCCGCGTCTTGCACGTGCCCGCCGTTTGACGGCACTTGGACTGCAATAGTGCTATGGATGTCAATCGCTAGTCGCTATACAAGCACGCCATCTCTGGGATCGCTGAGAAGCACTTGGAACCCATTGGGCACTACGAGCGGCGATCATCCTTAACCTATACGTGTGTGTGCGTTCGTATACAGACGTAATCTTGTGTATGTAGGTGGTGCTAGCGTTCATATTTTATTGAGTGTCCCAGGTGTGCATATGTCCTGCAGTGGACTGCGATAGGCTGAGTTGATGATGATGAATTCCGATTCGCGGTCTGCACTCAAGGACTCGTCTGCTCCATCGGCCAGTGGTCCTTCGATAGGCATTCATGTCTTATTATTGCTAATGTATTTATTTTTCTTTCAGGTAAGTCGCCGTTGTTAATGTCTACTGCAGTTCTCCACAATAAAGGTAAGATTCGTTTGTAAGTTTATTTCAGCCTGTTGAACTTGGGATGTCAAGTCTTCTTAACTGACATTATCTGCTCCATTTGTGAGAAATGTTTTTGGAAAAGTCATTTAAATCATAAACATGTCCTTTAAATATATCTGATTCAATACATGATTATACATGCTGAAATTTGAATCGCTTCTTTCCCGAAAAGGGTTCATTGTACTCATCATTATGAACAACTTTTACTATGGGACCAAACCTGAAATCGCGAAAAAAAAAACAGCTGGTCCCTACATTTTATCGATTTAAGTTAAGTGAACACAAATGTATATGCGATTTCAGGGTTGGTCCCATAGTAAAAGTTGTTCATAATGAAGAGTACAATGACCCCTTTTCGGGAAATAAGCGATTCAAATTTCAGCATGTATACTGTGACAGTTGTATCGTATAACATTGGTGGCCGCGATGGTGTGAGATCATTGTGGTCGCTAGACAAAATGTATGAAACAGCTGTACGCGATGATGAGTTCATTAACTAGGCTACCATAAAAATGTCACGGTTTCGCACATAATATTAGTAAAGAATAGCTAAATTAAACAAGTAGCACTTAAGGCTTACATTCAGAGACGACTCTGAGATTGAACTTATGCTTCCAATTGTCAAATATCACTGCATTTTGACAGTAGGAAGCATGAATTCACGTTTAGATTCGTCTCTAAATGAAAAACTAAATACGAGAAATTCACATTCTAAACCATTACCTTAATAAAACTTTATCCGTCATTTTGTCTATTCTATCGTAGACTAAACGCTTGTCTACAGTGGTCATGCTACGCATGCAGTATATGATTTTTTAACCTGTTGAAGATTTTCGCTGAGTATTTTTTTTTTAAACGAGTGTGCTTTAGAGCACATGAATGAAGTAAGACTTCACTAACTTATATCTCCCTCAATACTATTTCCATGGCATAATAACACCAGGTAGTCTCTTCCCGTGACAGCTAGGTCACGTGATTGCCTCCGTACTACGTCATCGGCCGTGGAGCCAATAGCGGGCTGTTAGCGTGACACTTGTCAGTTTGATGTGCTGCCACTTTGTGAAAATAAATTACCCGAGCAAAATGCATTTTTTCATTTACTTTCTTCTATAAAGAATCACTTTTTAACTAGTAATTTAATATCGTTTCCTTTATTAACTAATTAGATGAATAACACGAGATAACAAATAGGCTGGTTAGGAATTTATTTTATACTCATTATGAACAAAAATCTCTTTAAGTATATTGAAGATATCAATCAATGGCAGCACTGACCGTGACGTAGCTTGGAGGCATCGCGCTGTCATTGCGGGAAGAGAATACCTGGTGAAACATCTTATTATACCATGACTATTTCAATGAGAACAAAGGAATGGCGACGCGCCGCGCGTCTGCTCTGCCGGCGCTGAGTCGCGTTGCCGGCCGTAGCGCGCGCCTCGTTCCCCGCGTCCCGCACTACCACCTCCGTTCGCCTCACTTTTTGTAACGCATTCACCAGCTTACCCCCACGTCGGAAGAATAGACAAAACTACATTGTATAGAACTTTATCCGTCATTTTGTCTATTCTTTCGTAGACAAAACACTTGTCTACAGCTAGGTAATAGATCTGTGTCTACAGCAGTGGCCACGTTACGCATGCAGGAACCATTATGGTTTCCATCCTCTGTCTATCTTTATGGTATTATATTAGGAAAATAATAATTGTAGGTAAATCCGTGTAGTACACTCAACGATAAAAGTCGATGAACAACTTACATAACATAATATGACGGCAGTATTTCCCGAAGAGGTAGGCAGAGGTGTATATAATAGTAGATACACCCAAATTTCGCCAGTTATGTTAATAGTCCCATATAATAGGAGGCGAACTTAGACAAATCATAAATTTCAAAATTAGTTTTCTCAGTTGTTTATGGTTTTTCTTTAGAAGAGAAGAGAAAGTTTATTTACAGAAGCAGTAGGTCTTTTAATATTACAGTGTCGATAAAATCATGTTCCGTTCACAGACATAGAAAAACTACAGACGAAGTGCTGCCAACAATCATAGTGAAGCCAAAAAAAACTATGCTCCTTCGTGTACAACCAGCGCTCACGCACACAACATGCACTTGAAGGATATTTTCTTTGTTGATGCTTGCCGTGACATGTGTACTGAGAAGGATGAGCACGGTTTGAAGTGCTTGTGTTTGCGAGAGCGCTGGTTGTACGAAGGAGTATAGCTTTTTTTTGCTTCACTAGATTGTTCGCAGCACTTCGTCTATTACTATGTCTGTGGTTCCACTTTATAAAAAGGCAGACAAATATTTAACTACAATGTATACAAATCTTGATTACTAATATATCACATTATCATTACATACCATTTACATAATAATCAGTGTACATATATGAAAAAAAAAAAAAAAAAAACGCGCTGAATACATAACCTCCTCCTTTTTTTGAAGCCGGTTAAAAAAATCAATCATTTCGACAAACAACAACTGAGATTTTGAACCGACTGAACTGACATTTGTCATACACTGTACTGGTGCTGGTCTATCGTGTTACATTAATCCTACTGCTAAGAAATGCAGTATTACATATTCTCCACATGAAGTAGCCTATTTCCCACAAATTCAGCTTCACAATTACACAAACCTACCAGTATAGAAACAGGGAGCATTGTCGTCGTAGGTATACTCCTATATTCCTAAAACCGCGCAAACATTTAACACTGAAAATTCAATTAAAGCTGGTAGCTAGCACGAGTGCGAAACGTTCTATATATTAGGAAGACGAAATATTGCTCAGAAGTTTTACTACGTAGGCGCTAAAATTAATTAAAACACTCTTTCGCACACCGAGACCCCTCTGTGTCTCGTGGAGCACGTTAAGCTGTCGGTCCCGGCTGCCATACGAACATCTATGGCAGTCATTATGGGTAGTCAGAAGCCTGAAATGATGACAACTGGTCTATCCTCCGAATGTCGGTATTACCCAGTTGTTGTTGTTGCGTGGGTTGCGGGAGTTCGATGGCAGTCATCCTCATCATCATCATTTCAGCCGAAAGACGTCCACTGCTGGGCATAGGCCTCCCCCAAGCATCGCCACAACGACCGGTCCTGCACCTTCCGCATCCAGCGGATTCCCGCAACCTTCACCACGTCGTCGGTCCACCTTGTGGGGGGCCTACCCACGCTGCGCCTTCCAGTACGCGGTCGCCACTCCAGAACTTTACTGTCCCATCGGCCATCCGTTCTGCGAGCAATGTGCCCTGCCTACTGCCACTTAAGTTTGGCATTTCTTAATGGCAGTCACTCCGTGTGAAATACTGATGTTCAGCCGCATTTGATTAGACTGGAAGCCGACCCAAACTGGATGGTAAGTTGAGTACGCAGAGTAGAAATATATCACCAAAGTTTTGTTTATTTCACGGTAAGTAATAAATATACACGGTAAATAGGGTTACGTTTCTTTCTCTTAGTGTCTAGTTAGACGAGTATTGGCGTACTGAATGTTAATGATTAAGATTAAATTATTTCTTCCTAAGCCGATGTGCGACCAAAAGTAGGTCACTGCTTGCGTAAAAAATATGTACGGCGTGAGACTGTACATGAAACTAAAACTCGGAAAACTCAAAAAGTCAAAAGACAGACGGATGGGCGGCCTGACAAAAAAGATGGAATTGGCACGATACAAGACAACTGTTGCTATTATCTCACACAGATAAAAATGACGTACAAATTCAAAGTACAGTATAACAAAGCAATTAGCACACCTCAGCCACTCAATACAATATAAATGCTAGCACCACCTACATACACAAGATTACGTCTGTAAACGAACGCGCACACACGTGTAGGTTAGGGATGCTCGCCGCTCGTAATGCCGAATGAACTCCAAGGAAGCGCTTCTGAGTAGTTTTCAGAGCTGGCGTGCTTGTATAGCGTCAGGCGATTGACATCCATTGCAATCTTGCAGTTCAATTGCCGGCAAACCACAGGTGGGTGTGGAGTGCGGGTGAGGAATCTTAAATTGGCGGCGATTCTTGATTGGCGGTGAGTGGCCGTTCTGTACGATAGTACTATTAGATATTCTGTGCAATTAGTATCCAGGGTCGCCAGATACAAATTAAGTTTTCTCAGAAGATTATTGATGTTTTCGAATGAAATATAATTTTAATAACGGTCAAAGTTAAATTGTATTTGTACAAAACCCTAATCAAACCGTTCTACAATAATTTCCTGATTAATCTTCAACTATATCTGGTGACCCTGGATACTAATTGCTTTGTTAGACTGTAGTAATCGTGCATGTAACTTTACTCTTATTACGAGATACCGCTGCTGCTTTTCCTAAGTCAGTCAAAATATACCTACGGTAGTCAGTGGGTCTTCTGCAACTGTTCTGCCTGGGCATGGGCAGTCAATTCGCAGTACGACTCGGTGCGAGTGACAACGACGTCGTGCAATAAGTCGCGGACTTGACGCCGGCACGCATAACTCTGAGCTTATCTTCTGGTGCACTGCATTGCATGGATGAGTTGCAATAATAGCTCCATTGAATTAATGCACACGCAACTATAGTGATACTCCTTACTTGTGAGTATCTTTATTCATGTACTTGATAGTTTAAGTACTTACCTACTTAACGTTATAAGGTACTTAAGACGCATCCAAAGATCAAAGAGCCCATAGACGCCTCATAACAGGCGGCCGATGTCTGCAACACTTCTATGAAAAGTCCACAAAGTCTGCAGTGTGTGAACATGCCCTAGACAAACCCAACCATTTTCTTCGATTTGATAAACCACAAGTTCTGGCAAAGGAAAACCGATATGTACCTAGAATGCTCCGTGAGGCTATTGAAATTAAAAACATCCTAATTTTAATAGAGAAGATGGTTGGCAGCTACCACCTGTTTGGAACCCAGTCCTAAAAATAATCAAGTCCCAAACAGCACGCAACACTGTAAAAGATAATGATATTGTGAGTGATTACTGCGTGCATCGAAACGATTTTAATTAATAATATTGTACGGTAGATTAAAATATTTTTTTAGAAATATTTGTAAAGACGCTTGTCATCTTAGTCTACCTGCGACCACGAAATGCTGCAAAGTTTTCGAAACGTCAGGGAAACCAATTTTAATAATATACGCGATTTAATCCGGTTAAACTTTGTTTTATTATAATGTGTAGTGATCGCGAAAACCTAAGAAGTTATTACTTCTATGAAATTTCACTAATGTAGGTAGCCACTATTCGCCACTTGAAATCTTCAAATCTGTTTCGACCACTTACATGAGCCGTCAAAACTGTCACGTTAGTGATTAGCCAATAGCCGCCTTGGTAGGGCCAATTGGATTGCAGTAACCCGCCTCAGCTGGTGGTAGAATTTATTGTACGCATTATAATCAATATTAGCTGTCTATTGGGATGTATGGTCGTTGGGCGCATCACATATACAATCTGTGACTGAAAACCACTTAAGGGGTCATTGTACTATCAGTATGAACATTTTTTACTATTGGACCAATTCAGAAATCGCAAATAATAAATCTGCTGTTGCCTACACTTTGTCGAGTCATGGGATCATAACACATGACTCGAAAATACTTTCACCCGTAAAATACATATAGGTACATAATTATTTGTTGTGGCAATATATCATTTTTCTTTCTCTCTTTCTTTATAATTATATCCTAAATGTAAATAAAACAAAAAGTTTTGTGTTTTTTCCTATACAAATGTTATATAACCGGACCACTATGAAAACCAAATTCACGAGTTTAACCACTAAACTTCGACGGCGAACCATTTCGACAGTTACACCACCGACCACTTGTACTACGAGATCGGAGCGTGTAACCAATCTTAAATAAATGGCTATTAGTCCGTTGGTCATTAGTGGCTTGTCGCCAACGATTATCAGCGGAAAATAGCTCAACGAATCTAATCGTCACTTCCTCAGTTCTTCCGTTTGAAGCACGCTAGCGTAATGGGGGTGGAAGAAGGGGGGGGGGGGTTATAATTACACTGGTTTTACTTAGAACAAGTTAATTCATGAGGCAGCTGGGCTGTTGTATTGTGAAAGAAATTGGACTGTGCTTGTAAGTGGGGGGCCGTTGCAGCGATATTATTTTCATTTTTAAAATTAATATTGTAGGTAGTTAGAAATAGCTCTCCTCTTGGAAAGTTGTTGCTTATACGAAATTAGTTGATATAAAAGTGTTTCAATGTTTCGCATTCGATGGACTACCTTTGCTCGTGTATGGGTGCCAACGGGACTCTATTACTCTTTGCGTCGTCTGGCGACCGTCCATCTGTCTGTCTGTCAGTCATGTTTTTTTATCCATAATTGGTATCTAGTTGAAATTTTCATAGATCCGGTGTTACTTATGGCCTCTATCGTGTCAAATACTTAAACTGATGAAAAGTTTAAAGTCAAAGAAGGTTTCGACACAGTCAAAATTTTTTTTTTCACCTTTGATGTTCTTGCTCTATTTAAAAAATGTTTATTGTATACACGGGTTCCCTACGTCTTCATTACGAAAGTAACGCATTGACGAATAAAAATAGGCGGATGGAATCTCGCTAAGCAATAAAATAAAATAAAAAAACTAAAATTGTAATGTTTTTTTAACCTAATTACAGGCACTTTTGAAACGTCAGACTCTAGTTGGACGGTTCAAAATAGTGTCCAAATAAGTGAAGCACTCATAATAAGTCGGCTCGCTTTAAAGTACGCACACATTTACACCCATAGTAAGTCTAACAGCCGCGATTTCGCAACACGTGTGCTAAAATGCTGTAGAAATTATAATGGGTTTGAGAAAAATGAAGTGCTTTAATCTGTTTTTAGTGAGATTCCGTCCGCCTTTTTCATTCGTCGATGTATACTGGACGACGCGAAAAACACATGTTAAGCCGGAAACCCTGTATTATTTTGTACACTATTAAGTATTCTGGAAGGACGCCATAGTCGTATCTCAACTTTAAATGTTGTTTTTCTTTTACAAATTACAAATTTTAGTTAATTTAATTTTGCCATGTCGAAACTCAAGCATTAAAAAACTTTAATGAACATTGTTGGGGATTTCACCCAATGATTAATCATGCACAACAGAATATCGAGGTACCGGCTAAACATATGTTTTCCGGGTAATCCAGTATTGGCTGTGTGCAAGATGGCGGTGGGAACAGTCAAATCGATCACAGCGCACGCTGTGGCAGAAATGTGAACCATATCAGGTTTATGTTTTGTATTTCCACGCTAAATTCGCTGTCTTTTCGATGATTATGAGCTAAAGAAGGAAATACATCACAAGAATTATTGTGTTGTGAACTGCACAAATAATGAGAAGAATATTTTATGTAAATTTTACAAGTTTCCTTGGAATAAAGAAATGGGTAGTTACTTAATTGCTTTATAAAGGAAAAAGCACGTTACTGATCTATATAAATATTAGAATTTCACTGATAACACATAATAATTTAAAAACAAAGTAACTTTACTGGAAACTACTAATTAAGGCACAATTTGGAGTAATTACATTTACTGATATTTTGTAGTGTCAATGACATTGAAGTTTGCCTACTAATACAATTTTTGCCTCATATTAAATTACTTTGGTTGTTCATTCTTACTTTTATATTTTTCTCACATGTTCTGCTAAAACTAATTTTCTTTCTTTTGTCACAGCTTCAGGTTGGAAAGACATAGTATGTAAATTATGTTTAATGCTTTCGAATCCTTCTTCTTCTTCTTCGTGTCGACATGAGCTAAATAATAATAATAATAATAATGTTGACTCAGCAGTCATCGTGCCGATTGTCGTTACGGCCAATGGGATAATTGCAAAGAGCCTCGACCAACACCTGCAGAGGCTTTCATTAGGCAGCTGGGTCAAGGGCTTGATACAGAAGGCGGCTCTTCTGGACACGGCACGTATTGTTAAGAAGTTCGTCTCTCTGAGGCCCTGACCACCGGTAGCTTGGACCCTGTTCCCGATGCCGGTGGGCTACTATTTTTGTATATTTTTAAATGTTTTTATATTTTTTTTGTTTGTAAAAATATTTAAAAATGTAAAAAAAATGTACTTGAATGAATAAATAAATAATAATAATAGCTCATGTCGTGGGGAAAAGATTAGCCAGTCAGCAGGTTGGTAGCGGGGCTGAATGCCCAGAGTGCGCCGGACGATCAATTAAATATCTTCACTCGTGGAGGCTCTTTTAATGCACCCCAAATTTCGAGTTTTCGAAATTTCGAATCCTGTTCTTATTTCACAAACACCTATCATGTATCAATCAATATCAGCTTATGTTTTACAAATATTATTGATTGCACTTTAATATCGTCAATATTACACATTTCTCAAATATTTTCTACTTGATTTAGTAGATAAATAAATAAATATCTTCGGGACATTTTTACACAGCACCATCTAGTCCCAAACTAAGCAGAGCTTGTGATATGAGTACTAGACAATGGATATAATACTTACATACTTTTTTTGTTGTTGTAAAAACATACTTTTAATACATAATAAACACCCAGACCAATACAAACACTTATTGTTCATCACACAAATACCTGTGTCCTGTGGGAATCGAACCCATGACCTCGTGATCAGCAGTCCGACCCTCGAACCACTAGACCACAGACGTCGTCGTCGATATTACCAAAACATGGCTTAATAACTAATTGTTAAAATAATTCACGGTTCCTGAAAATACATTTCTTATTGCGGCAGCTAGGCGGCGCCGCTGTCGTGCACACAGCCAATACACAATATCACTGGGAAAAAGCTTAGAGAGCTAAGATATCATGTTTAAAGGGGAAGCCAGTCACACAATACAGATGACGATGATCGAACTAAATTGATACGAAACCTTGGACCTTTCGGAACCCTTCGGATAGTAAAGAAATGAGGGCAGTTTATTAGACTATTACTTTGTTGTGTCTTCAGTTTTCCGAATTACGGACGTATTGTTTTTTACAAAACATACCCTGTATCTACGTTGATTTTTGCTGCCTACGCCGTCTGTCCTTCCATCCCTTCGTCCGTTTTTCTGTCTAGCTTTAGGTAGCCAGTCGAAATTTTGAGAGAAAATTACTGTGTTGCTATGGCCAGAATATGTGTAACTTGAATAACACTTAAAATACATACATTGATGATGAAGTCACACACAAATCTATAGTTTGAATTGACACAACAAGCTTCTATTTGAAAATGTATTATTTAATCGTAAGGCTATTTATATTATTAATCATATTATTTTATAATTCACAATGATAAGTTGAGATTCTTCAATCAGATGGTGGCGTCAGGTGTAAGGATGAAAAGATCCTCTGGAGAGCCAGGGTACGACAAGGACATCGTTGGATTATATGGTCCACAGTCTGGTCTCCTTCGCCGCACTCAAAAAATACTTTGCTATTTGAAAATAATAACAATAGATATTAAAGGTTCTCCTACATAGGTGTCCACAAACGATTAAACTTTTGTCAACATTTAAGGTTAAACCGCACTTGCGCTGCGCGGCGCGGCGCGGCACTTTTAAAACGCATGCGGCATTTTCTTTGCAGTTCTTGGCCATGTGGTATTGTTTTTCATCGTCCATCTTTGTAGGTTGCACGCTTTGACTATGGAAAGTAATTCCTTTCACAAAGGTTGAACGTGATGTGACCAAAGACAATGTGATAATTAGGAGAACTGACAAGCTGTCAAGATGACAACTGACATGATAATTCACATCGCAAATGCCACGCCGCGCATCTCTGCCGACGCCAGCTATACCGTGCTATAGCGGCGGCGCCGCGGTGCGGCGCTGCGCAACAAAATATTCTCCGGGAGCCAATTCTGCCACAGAGAAAATAATCACTACGTTACAATTCTGCAGCGAACGCTGCGTCGCTCCGCTGCCGCGACGCCGTAGTGCGGTTAGGATCATACAATTAAATACAAATAATATTTTTGGTGTCGTGCCGCTCCGCTGCAGTTACGCGCCGCGCCGCGCAAGTGCGGTTGGTCCTGTACTAAAGCGTCACGCAGCGCCGTTCCGCTGCCACGACGTCGTAGTATGGTTAGGGTCATACAAATCAATACAAAGATTAATTGTGTGTAGTCACGCCGCTCCACTGCAGTGCCGCGCCGCGCATCTCAAGTGCGGTTTAACCTTTAGAAACATCCGATGATGGAGGCAAACTGTTCCCATACCAGATGTTTCTAAATGTTGACAAACGTTTATCAAAATCAGTGTAGGAGCACCTTAAGGTACACGTTTTACTTTAATTTACTTATATTTCCACCCACTAAATTATCAAAACAAGAAACAAAACACAATTAATTCTCACAACTTTTATTCAAAAAAACTATCAAGACTAGCTATAGCGTGTTCCTTAAGACGTTGTAGTTATAACAAAATGAAAAAATTCAAGTAATTAGCCTCGTGTAGGGTAAGCGATCGATAGCTGGCCGACGCACGTGCTCACACAAAATCGATTGCTTACATGACATTCTAAGTTTAAAAACATAAGGTCACTTGTTTTAAGCAGCAGCGCGGCGGTGACTTTGGTGACCGCGGGTGTGGACACAAGAAATCAAATCAAATCATCTCTACTATGCTTTTAATGTAGTTACATACATTACAAGTCCCAGTACATTCTACGTTAAGACATGCAAACTTTTCAATTATTTAATAGGCAATTTTAGTACTTAATTAAATTTTATACAAAGCTAACAATTTAAATCGTTAGATTTCGCTTCACATGCGTAAATACGTTAAAAATAATAAAATAATTATACAAAGCAATATTGCGACATATCATGTCATATAATTACACAAAAAAAAAAATAAGACTGCAAAGGTATAAGTAACGTAGAAAACTAGAATTAAGAGGTAGATAGTGACTAATTTATTAAAATATTTTACGCAAATAGGTATTTTATCTTATCTTATTTCTTTATTATTTTTTCTTTAATTAATTAAAAATTCATCATATTAACAAACAATAATACGTTGTTAAAAAGCAATTATTATGGTAGAGCGGATTGATTTTCTTATTGTGTATTTTAATTTTAATATTCATCAGCCTGAATTTGATTTATTTTACCTAAGATGTCAAGTACGTTGACAAAAAAAAACAACGGTGGAAGATAATGGTGATAGAACTGCAATAAAAGATCGACAGTTTGAATGGATAGGCAGTTATAGCATTATAAAAATAAACTAATTAAGAAATACTACTGTATATGATTTAAATTGGTTTTCCTGATGTTTCAAAAGCTTTGCAGCGTTCGTGGTTGCAGGAAGACTAAGATGACAAGCGTCTTTATATATATATTTTTTTTAAATTTAAAAGTCTGTAGTTTGTGAATATTATCATCATCATCATTTCAGCCGAAAGACGTCAACTGTTGGATATAGGCCGTCCTTGGCAGGCGGGTTGGCGATCGCAGTTGGTTGTTTAAATACTCAGAGAACGCCGCTGCCCACGCTCTGATCTGAATCCCTTAATCGCCTTTTACGACAACCATGTGAAAATATAGGGTTGTGAATATATCCTGGACAAACCCAACCATTTTCTTCGGTTTGATAAACCACAAGTCCTGGCGAAGGAAAACCGATATGTACCTAGAATGCTTAGTGAGGCAATTGAAATTACGAAACATCCTAATTTTAATAGAGCAGATGATTGGCAGCTACCACTTGTTTAGAACCCAGTTCTAAAAATAATCAAGTTACACCACACAATAAAACGTAATGACACTGTGAGTGCCTACTGCGTGCATCGAAACGATTTTAATTAATAAAAAATTGTACGATAGTTTGTAAAGACGCTTGTCACCTTAGTTTTCCTGCAACCACAAACGCTGCAAAGCTTTCAAAACATCTGGAAAACCAATTTAAATAATATACGCGATGTAATCCGGTTAAACTTGTTTTATTATAATGTGTAGTGGTCGCAAAACCCAAGAAATTATTAAATACTACTGTTTTCGACATCCATTTTCTAAGCGCAGCCGCACTAGCTTATCTCGCCCGTATGTTTTCAATCATAGTGTAACAACACTGTATCGGAACAAGCACAATTTACAGCGGGACCCAGTGTCGTGTTTGAACAAAGAATTCATTATAATATGTGCTTATTATTTCATTAACACATACCTGTTAATTTTTCAACATGCAGGCTTTTTGGCTGGGGGTTTATGGGGTTAAGTTAAGTAGCTAAGTTAGCAGCTTCCGTAAGAATTAATTATTGTATTGACTTTAAAGTTTAATACGGCCGGCAGCGAGAGGTTTCGCCAGGTTGCCTATAAAAATAAAAGGTATTTCTTTCTTTCAAATGTCAATAAATTTCCGCTACATTTTCGCCAGATATGTTATAACAATGTAATATCCAATCCGTATTGTAATATTCACTGAGTAGGAAGGCGGAACCATCGAGTTTCTTTCCGGATCTAAGCTGGAAGTGTTCGGAACCGGAACTAGCTTCAGCGATGCATAAGTGCATGAAATCCATTGATCTATGAAATATTATGAATAGAGGTAACTTTGTCAATTTATTGAAGACAGAAATAAATTGGATGGTGTAAGGCTGGTTTCAGACATCCGAAATGCCTCTCTGAATTCAGAGACGGAATTCATAATCTGAATTCCAGCAAGGTGCCCACAATCTTAAAAAATTTGATTGATCAGTAGTCTCGTGTTTCTCGGCTCGGGCAAACGTCTTTGGTTATTTAATATGAAAAACCGGCCAAGTGCGAGTCGGACTCACGCAATAAGGGTTCCGTACCACCCATCGACCTGATACCCCATAGAAACTGATTTAATTTACGAGAGTTTATCAAAAGACATCATTGACAGTGCGCGAAATATGAATTTTTGCATCTATTTCTTACGCAGGTACCAGGCAGGTATGTCTATGTGTTGTCGTATTTTTAGTATTTGTTGCTAAAAAACTACATAATATGCACTATAATTTGACAAAGTTTGACGCTAGTATGTATTACCGTTTTGAAGATAGAGCAGGAACAAAAATGTTGAAAAAAATGCATGTTTTTGAGGTTTTGACTTCTATGAAACTATAGAGAAACAAATACTCCTTGTAAAAAATAATGATGGAAATACTATCGTATGAACTGTTCCATATTTTTTTAAGAGTGGAAATCCTCAAAGATACCCTTCGTCTAGGGGAGGCGGAGGGGTATGCCGGATTCGTACCGACTAATACCACACGGTGGCCGACCTTAGCACAAAATAAAGAAGCTCCGGGAACTCCTATGGACCGCACCGGGTCCCCTTTGGTGCTGTGCTATTGGCACGTCCCTGAAGAACTATAATTCTTCACATCAGCAGCAACCCCCACGTACTGCTATCTTCCCCAGGGTCGCTTTCTACCTACAGTAAATCTGAAAATTAACTTAACTCTGGCGCGACTATTCAAAAACCAAGTACTTAGGTACATCTAGACGTTACAGGCCCGTGGTACTACCGATTTGTCTTACTGGTATACTAGTAGTACTAAGGGACTTTGAATTTCCCTATGGTACTACCAGTAGTACAACGGGATAGTGCGATTCCCTATGGTACTACTAGTAGTACTATAGGACATTTCATCTTCCTATGGTACTACTAACAGTATCATGGCCCATAATGCGGTCCCGTGGTACTACCAGTAATACAAATCGGTAGTACCACGGGTCTATAGCACTTCTAGTAACACTTCTAGAAAAGTCAAATTCAGAAACACAAACGAAAACGAAGGATGGTGCAGTTAATTGACAGTAGACGTCAGCTGCTCTAATAACTTAAAATTAACTTAATTTCAGATACGATCTGACTGGCCTAATATTTACATATTAGGCCAGTCAGATCGTATCTGAAATTGGCTAATTCAATTACAGAAGCTGCAGGCTCCGCAAATACAGACGTAGACTTTAGACTGGTCTTAATTCGTCATAATCTTAGAATTGACGAGGACTGAACGTGACGACAAGCTATTATTTTATACACTCGAGAGCAATGAATAGGGTCACCAAAACCACTCTTATGCTCAAGAGTTTACTCTGCATGGCTCCAAAAATACTGAATAAGCTACCGAATAACATCAAAGAATCAAACTTGACACAATATAAACGTAAACTAAGTAGATGCCTAATAGATAAATGCTACTATACCATTGACGAATTCCTTCTTGATAAAATTTAATGTGACCGATTTTATGTACTTAAGCTGGATTTTATCTATTGTTCCAGAATTGCCATTTTAATTGTTCTTATTATATTTTGTTAAATTGTATGCAATGTCTCTTTTAATTTCTTATATTCTTAAATAGCGTATATTGATAATAATAATAAATAATGGGTAGATTTTTAAGTTCCCGTAAAACATGTATAAGACCTACTTACTGTATCAGCAAAAATCACACTAATAAATACTTTGACTTTGACTGGATTAATTGCTCTCGAGTGTATATTAAATATGTTTATTTTTACGACATTTTTATTAACTCTCTTTCTTTTCTGTCTGTCTGTTTGGTACAAATTTTGCAATCGATTTTAAACTAATTTCCCGATGAGCAAGAGTCAGCAGACTACGTAATCAATTGCGGAAAGCTACGAAATTGGCTTTGTTATTCTTAAAATCCGTCGCTTAGCTTCTTCTGGATATAGCGTGATGGTTATTTTTTTCTTAAGAATTCACAGATTTGCAAAGCGAAGCAAGCAAGCATTTGAAACTCTCACAAACGTAGGATCTGTGCGGTGACGGGAGAATGGAGCGACCGAAATTATTACTATTTTACCGGTATTTTGATCATGAACCTATTCATAAAGGTTCTTTAGCAAAGATCGGAATTTTAACGGTTTCGGTCGACCGTAATCGAAATGAAAATGTTCTTTTACAATACAATACAATATCTTTATTTGCAATAAATAGGGTACATCGAATGTTGTTACGTGATAAAAATATGTTCAAGCCCATTTAGCCATCACCAACAGCATGCATGACATTGTATGGCGCCGCTCGAAATCACGTGAATTTTTTGTACCAGGTTTTCAAACCCTGTGGCCATTTTATAGAATATGAAGGCCTTTTCAATTCATTGGCATTTAAAAACTTAATAAGTGATCTATTTGCTAGCACAGGGATAATTGGATCGACCGTCTTTGGGCTATCGCAGCTGACCGTCACGGGTGGCGTGCGAGCCAGACCGTGCCGAACATTTACGAACACAGCTTTCAACCGATGTCGGCCACAGACCGCAGCCTAACGGTGAACAAAACATCGCGAGGAACCTGCACACCAGAAAAGGCTCAAACAGTTATCAACTATGTGATTAGTTCACTTAGCATCACAGTCCAAGCTTCTGGGTTTAAAAATTTTGTACAATCATTCCATAAGACAAGTGAAGCGTGTGCTATACGGCGAGCAACCAGCCTCCCAACCAAGGTGACCTTGGGGGGAGGTTGGTCGCTGCCAGCCGTCGTCAAACAAAATTTGGTGACAAACCACTGTCTACATGGTTGGAAAAGCAAGGTCACCTTGGTGGGGAGGCTGGTTTGTCACCGTGTAGAAGAACTATTTCAATCTAGGTTTCAAAAATTACACAAAATAAATTGCGTGTGAAATCTTTCCATCTGTCTGTAGCAAGTTGGTATTCATTTTATTTGGCACCATTCTGAAGCATACTCAAGTAGGCAGTATATAAGCCATGGTCAAGCTGCGTAGCCAACTGTGTGAGCCAGTTGCCACCTGCCGCCAGAGAGCTTCGTTTGCCAATAATACGTGCCCATAATGCATGATGCATGGCAAATAAATTGGCTGCAACAGCCTGCGTCAATGAGTTAAATCTGTTTACGTTCAGTAGTGTAATAAAATGATAGTGGCAGACCAAAACAAAGATGAATGGATTGTGTGAAATAAGATATTCCTAGGTCGTTAGAAATTAAGTGAACACTGAGAGAATAGCTGGTACACATATGTATAGAGAACAAGAAATGCTGCACCAACCCTAAATAAATTGGGATTAGGGCAGGAAGATGATAATAAGTTTGTTTGAAACTCATTTACAATTATAACGCATCATCATATGAATAAAAATCCTACAGAAGCCAAGCACTATACACAACTGAACCAGCCCAAGCCGGTTCTTACCACAGCAGAGCGTACGTGAATCCGTCAGTGAACGTGACGCGGGCATCGCCGCGCTGCGTGAGTGTACCACAGCCGGCTGCTTGTATGTAGCTTGGCTTCTGTATGATTTTTATTCATATGGCATCATTTCTGCGAGAAGAAATGGATATAAACTCCATGCTTGATTGACATAAAATTACCTACCTCAAATTCATATTTTTTCTGAAACATATTAAATCTCTTTAAAATACATCACTAATAGAGCCAGAACGTCTTTTTTATCTTTGAGCCTCTAACCCGCTTCTCAGGACATTTAAACAAGTTCTAACCCTTTCCGATTCGTCTTCACCATAGGCAATAATATGACAAACTCTGAAAGCATTTTTCCAAAACTATTTTTCACTGTATTTATTTTGTCATTCAAATTAACACCAAAAGTTCTAATTTCGTTTTTGTCTGAAGGATTTATATGCACTGCACAAAAACACAGATAACTCAACGAACCGTCTTTAAAAGTTTAAACAAGAAGTTTAAATCAATTCCCTGTTTCCAAGTAGAAGCACTGCAATGTTTGTTCTTTAAGTACTGAAGTTGAATAATTTATTAAAGTCCTTTTAAAAACAAGCTTTTATATCATCACACTGGAAATCTAGGGCTACGGTACCTACTTGTCATGACAAATCAAATGAGCCCAAACACTACGTTGCTATGTTGTGTAGTTGAAGAGTTCCTATGGCCACCTTCCAGTTCCATCATCAGCCCAGCTCTATGGCACCATAATATTGCATTGTCACCAAACTTACACTTACAGTCTGTTTTTTCTCTCTTGTCTTATTTAGTAAACAATCTGGGCGCGTCTCTGTAATCAAATAAATAGGTACTAATAAAATATAATTATTTGATTGCCCAGATCTTCTACAAAAGCTACGATTTAATGTTACCCGAAAAATGATTAGGTTCAATCCACCTATCTCCATCCCCTTTTGTTCCACGAACTATAGGCGAAATTCATATATCGTGCGGGCGAGCAAAGACTTTAATGAACTTTGTAAAGAGTTCTCATTTGACCCATTTACTTCAAAAATCTCTACGGTACGCAATGTGCTAAACCTTGACTTCTTTAGAATGACTGAATAATTAATATTCAAGTATTTTATGTAATATTTTTCAACTCTAATCAATTGTAGTTTTTGTGCTTGCTAGTGATCGTTAAAATCAGTGTTAATTTATCCTATTACTATCCGTGGAAACCTGTAATTGGCTTAATGTAACCTATGCTAGCTGCTTATTAATTTTTATATAGCTGTTGGTTTTCCTAATTATATATGAATAAATAATTACTAGTTTTGCACATGTAATCAGGTTAAAAAATGTTATTTCGTGTTTGAAATTGTTAACATAATGTCTTATAATAATTATTATTGGCGAATTGCATTAAAAAGTCATGCCAAGATTGTTTACTAAATAAGACAAGTAAGAAAAAACAGAGTTTACATAGTTAATGCCAAATTTCAGCTCAATCAAATGTCAGAAAGTGGTCGAAAAATATTAAACCGGAAAGACATTCTTCTTCTATCGTGTCGGCATGAGCTACATAATGATAACAGCTCATGCCGTGGGCAAAAGATTAGCCAGTCAGCAGGTTGGTAGCGGGGCTGACTGCCCAGGGTGCGCCGGACGATCAATTAAATAGCGTCTCTCGTGGAGGCTCTTTTAATGCACCCATACACGTATATACGTATGCATTCATACATACATACGAAAGAAACCAGTTAAATAAAAGCTTGTAACAAATTGCGGTGTCGCAAACAGCATCATCATACCATCGATACCATCGCATTCCACAAATTTCTTTGGTAATTCTTTTACAGTTCAGGCTGCTCGCCTGTGGAATGCTTTGCCAGTACAAGTGAGGCGTGCTCAATCTTTGCCTGTATTTAAAAATCTGGTAAAAGATCATTACCTATCATCACTGTAATTTCCGGCAGGTACATTATGTAATATTTAGACATATTGTATTGTATTTATTATGTTTATTGTATCTTATATTTATGTAGTTTTGTTATAGATATATGTATAGTATTTATGTTATGTAGTATATGTATTCTATTATGTTGTTACACTGCGTACTACCCCTCTCTTTACTTGCCCATATTGTCCATCCTAAGGTTGTCTGGAAGAAATCGCCTTGAGCGATAAGACCGCCCATTGTACATGTGTTCTATATAAGTCATATATGTTGCTATCTTCTTTTGTGTACAATAAAGAGTATTTGTATTGTATTGTATTGTATCATCATCAATATTCAGATGAAGCGAGGAACGATTGCTTGCGACGATACTGAGCCAGAAGAAAATATTTGAACTTCATATTGCAATATTTCAACGTAGCGTAGGAATCAAATATCGTAGGTAGCAAATATTTGTTGATACCCGTTCAGAGATACAATAAGGTCTTTCGCGCGTGATTGATTCTTGATCAAAGCTCAAAAATTGATTTCATATTTACTACGACACATATCGTTTAGAAGTTAATTTGTTGCGAAGCTGTGTATTTCTGAAAGTACCTACTAGTAGCATGGATGAATAAAAAAGGTGGACTAAACAATAACACACAATAACAATAACATAGCACAGAGTACCTAATAGTACTATCGTACAGAACGGCCACTCACCACCACCGCCAGTTTAAGGTTCCTCATATATTCGTCAATATTTGCAATTGTGTAACTTGACCGTATAGTAGTGAGATTGAAAGACAAATGAAGATCAGAAGATCAGTGTATGGGTCGCCTAACACAGGCATTAAATTGCTTAAAAGGAGACTCCAAGCACTAACTTGTAAAATTATTTGTTTAAGCACAGTTTATATTAGTGAACTGGATTCATTGCTCTCGAGTGTATTTCGGTGTCAGATTCAAGTCTAACTTAAGTTTATTATTGTAGTGTGTGACGCGCCTCTTTCCTATAAATGTAACGTAGCTCATAAGAACAATTATTGCAATATAGTTATTGAACCAAACGACACACCTTTTAATTGACACCAACGCCCGTCATTACAGTATCTTAGCGATAGATGAAATAAGAAACAACATTACTCTTTTAACTAATAGAACTCACAGAGGTGCCCCGATTCTGTAACTTGTATTTAATTTTAGCAGATATGTGACATTTGGACAGAGATATAACAGACAAGACACAGTAAATATACTCTAAAACATCGGAATAAATTTAACCGGCCAAGTGTGAGTCAGATTCATGCAGTAAGGGTTCCGTACCACCCATCGACCTGATACCCCATAGAAACTGATTTTGATTGAGACGCCCCGCACCCACCCGCGGCAAAAAGTATATAATCACTACGTTCTGTCCGCGGTTTGCCGGTAATTGGACTGCAAGATAGCAATGGATGTCAATCGCCAGTCGCTATACAAGCACGCCATCTCTGAAAACTACTGAGAAGCGCTTGGAACCCAGTCGGCACTACGAGCGGCGAGCATCCCTAACCTATAAGTGTGTGCGCGTTCGTATACGGACGTCATCTTGTGTATGTAGGTGGTGCTAGCATTTATATTGTATTGAGTGACCGAGGTGTGCCCATAGTAAGTCGGCTCGCTTGAAAGTACGCACTGACACTCACACATTCATATATGGTTGCGCACGGCGTGCTTTTATCACACATAATTAATACGTTATCGCGCATCCCTTAGCAAACTGTTTATTTTCCCTGAGTGAAAAGTAGCAAATTCTTTTTTTTATTTTTATTAATCCTAGTTACAGGCACTTTTGAAACGTCAGGCTCTAGTTGCACGGTTCCAAATTGTGGGTCCTATGGAGAAGAACCGGCAAGAAACTCCATGGATATACTCTTTTTAAAATAGGTTTAGTACATCAAATGTATTCAAATAATGTGAGTATAATGTAGGTTAATGTCAGAAATAAACAAGAATTTAAAAGTATTGCCTTTAGAAATAAATAAATAAATAAATATTTTTGGGACATTTTACACATCATCATCTAGTCCCAAACTAAGCAGAGCTTGTGGTATGGGTACTATGGGACAATGGATATAATACTTATATACATTTTTTTTTTTGTAAATACATACTTATAGTACATAAGAAACAACCAGACCAACACAAACACTCATGTTCATCACACAAATATTAAAATAAACGTTAAAAGAGTTGCCGTAGCCTTCTCCTTTTCCAGTTCCCAGACTACTGCTTTGCCAAATTTCATTTCGATTGCTTTAGAGAATTAGTCGTGAAAAGGTAACAAACAGACAGATAGACAGAGTTACTTTCGCATTTATAATATTAAGTATGGATTTTAATCAACCAACGGATAGGAAACACTGGAACATCAGAATTATATCAATACACAAACTGAAAGTCCTATAAAACTCTCGATTTTGTGTGGCCTGTACTACACTGAAAATAGTTTTGTGTCGAGTAGCACAAAGAACATTGCTAAAAATCCTTAGTGACTCGGCCTTTTTCTGTACAAATTAAAGTTGATGCTCACCTTATACAACTCAATGAAGCCAATGTATTGCAATACATTCATAAACACGGACAGTACTAAATATAATTTTAATTTTTTAATATTTACTATTTTAACACATATAATCACAGTTATCTGTGCTATTTTGATGTCATGTTTTGCTTTTTTCGTTATGTCAAACAACCTAC
The DNA here is from genome assembly GCA_949699075.1 of Asteroscopus sphinx. NCBI lineage: Eukaryota > Metazoa > Arthropoda > Insecta > Lepidoptera > Noctuidae > Asteroscopus > Asteroscopus sphinx. The sequence continues at coordinate 2,338,278 of OX453002.1, read as the reverse complement.
ATTGTCATCAAGTTATCAGTCGATGCCGATTTTTTGGAATTTCTTGTGTGAAAAGGAGTCTATAATATTGAATATAATATACTATACTATAATAGACTATAGAGTATCGAAATAAAAATATGGATGATACACAGATATCATAGATGATACAATTTTATCCGGTTACGTCATTAATGTATTGATACTCCTTAAAATGTAAAAAATGGTTCTTGTACTGTCCACATTAAATACAATATATATTATGAAACGAAAAAAATCGCTTGTAATTTTCATATATTGTTCATCTTTGTAACAGTTTAAGGCTATTTTTATCAATGTCCTTTTAGCTGCTAGCTATTATTTGTTTTAAGCTGCTAGTAACATAAAAAGGTGACTAATAAACTAACGCTACTGTTCATAGCTAACTAGTTTGAAATGTGGCAGCAAATCAGCTTAGCTATTTAAGCAAAAATTCAGTTTCTTTATGGAATACCAGGTATACCAAAACCAAATTAACTCTTCCTATTCTGAGAAGAGGCCCTTTTTCCCCAAGTGGACGGTAATAAACTTATCATACTCTTATGCTAATTCATTCTTAACCTCTTTACCAAATAAGCAACCAATAAATTTGACTCATCCCACAGCTTCCCTCCATTGAAATACTGAACATGAAACGGAAAGCCTCCAGCGACAAGACCAAAGGCTCTAATTATCACGTCACCCACCTCCTTCCCCCTCTCGCTTGTAAATCACTCCTAAACAGTCATTTGCCTGAATAAATCTATGACAAGTAATGGCTTTTAAGACCCAGTTGTTACACAGAACGGCTTATTCACGATGTAACATTATAACTTTTGGTTCTTTGTTTTAAATTAGTGAAAATTCATTACTTGTGGTTGTCAGCGTCACCGGCGCGAGAGGGTTAAATTTGCGACTATCCATTGTCAAGTGAGGCTAATAGGGGCTCAGATTTCTTTTTATCTAGCTGAAGTCCGCCGCTTTGCGTGGTACACCGATAAAAAACAAATCAAATCACTTTATTTGCAAATATGTGTACATAAGGCAGGCTCCACACGTTGGCCCCAACGTTGGGACGAGCGTTAGCCCGTAATTATGCCTAGCGTCCACACTTTGGAGATAATGTTAGTTTAATACCGTCAGATCCAACGTAAAGACGTCTGAAATAGATGTTGCACTGCATACTTTAAGATTATTGAGTGCTTAAGAGCTCAACTGTCATTTAAATAACACAATAGTTAAACAATAGAAGAAGTCTTTAAAAAAAATTGATTGACATGATGATTTCATTAATATTTGTTAATAAACATAAAGATTTTTTTATAGAAATTCTATAACTATTGCGTCCATCCACGCGGATGTTTTTTCAAGACGTGGTGACCGTAGGAACAAGCTCATTCAATGCACCTTACTGCATGAGTGCTGCGGTAAGACTGAGCAAACCGCCAACGTGTGGGCGCATCGCCAACGTTGGTGCATAATTCCTTTGATAAAACCGACACGCGACGGCTAACTGCCAATGCTCGCCCCAACGTTCGGGCCAACTCCATTTTCCCGATCCACACGTTGGCTAATGGCGTTGGCGCCAACGTTCGGGCCAACGTGTGGAGCCGGGGTAGTGGACATTAGGTTACATAAAAAGTCTCTGTTCCATAATTTGCCATGCAAGGCGTGCAATTTTTCAAGTCATCTTTTTATGACCGCCACGTTTTCGCACGAGTAGCAATTATAGCTTAAATAATAGAATATAACCTTCTTAGATAATCTTAGATAATGATAATAGTTTTGATACAATCAATGTTCAAAATAAAACAATGAAAGTTGTTACAATTAAACTCAATAATGTGAAGATTTCTTCCAGTGAAATAATTCTGATTTCAGGGAAAAAAATATTGACACTAGCAATCGATTCGGTAATCGATATAGAGTCTGTTTTTCGTTTAAAAAATGACTTATTCTTCTGTCGTGTCGATATGAGCTACATAATGATAGTAGCTCATGTTGTGTGCAAAAGATTAGCCAGTAAACAGGTTGGTAACGGGGCTGACTGCCTAGGGTACGCCGGACGATCAATGAAATATCGTCAAGTCATCAACTCAACCTATTGCAGTCTGTTGCTGGAGATAGGCCACTCCCAAGTTGCGCCACAACTCTCGGTCTTCTGTCTTCCGCATCCAGTCGCCCCTAGCTACTTTCAGCAGGTCATCGGTCCACCTGGCTGGGGAGCGCCCTACACTGCGTTTGCCGATTCACCATCTCCACTCAAGGACTCGTCTGCTCTAGCGGCCATCGGTCCTTCGACAAACATGGCCAGCCCACTGCCACTTCAGCTTACTGATCCTTCAAAAGAAACTTCAAAATGACTAAAATTTTACGTGTATAATGTATTTATAATACCATACAGATTCGCCTTTTCAATTGTTTCACAATATAAATACCTATCAGAAGACATATCTATCAATTGAGTGTTCCATTGGTAACCTTATTTATACTATCCTTTTTCTTCACACAAAAATATCAGGCTACGTGCCAAGTTGAACTTTACAAACCATTCATGTACTCATTAGTGGCGCAATTTCTAGTTTTACGTAGAACGGCTGCAGTTTGTCCTAGTTTTATGATATTATTTCTAAATCACATCAGACGATAAACATTCACAGTAGAACGTACGCGTCTTTATTAAAAATGCACTGAAAGATTGTGAGGGTACATTGAACTTGGTATTATGGTTATACGGTTGTTTATGCAATATAAGCCACCGTGCACCATCGTCGACCGAAATCTCACTAACAAATAAAGCATCTTATATTAAAGGAAGTCTATGAAATAAGAACTAACAGAAAATAAAATAAGGTGTTTTCGAGTTGAATTTGCTGTCTTGGTGTCATTTTATTCATATGCAATTTTGCTAAAGTTTGATTTCATGGCGGTTTTCCTTCAATGTAAGACACAATGTCTGTTGCGGAGATTTTATTCTCATTAATGACCAATAAAATTGATAAATAAAATTAATGAGTGAATGAATAAAAATACCTACATATCTAGTGTGTTAAAATTCTGTCGAAATTATAGTGGGTTTAGGAAAAAACGAACTGCTTTAATATTTTCTTAGCGAGATTCCGTCTACCATTTTTTATTCGTCCAATGTGTTAAATTACAATTTCCCCGATAATATACAAATTGATTTTTAGGAACTAAATCTTCTGAAAAAAATATTCAAGGAGATCAAATTGTCTTTAATAATGTACACAAAAAAAAACTTATTACTAGCCAGTAATAAAAAAGTATATAAAATCTTATTCATAGCCAGATTAAGTTCTTAAAACGAATGCCAGAATAAGCTTTTACCCACAATTCCAGAATAAGCATGTACACAGAATGCCAGAATAAATTTTAAAACAGAATTCCAGATAAGCTTTTATACAGAATACACCACAGGACACAAATATTTGTGTGATGAACATAAGTGTTTGTGTTGGTCTGGGTGTTTCTTATGTATTTTAATTAATTATTTACAAAAAAAAGTATATAGTTATTATATCTACTGTCTAGTACCCATAGCACAAGCTCTGCTTAGTTTGGGACTAGATGGTGCTGAGTAAAAATGTCCCAAAAATATTTATTTATTTTACACAGAATGCCAGAACAAGCTTTTACACAGAATGCCAAAAGAAGCTTTTAAACAGAATGCCAGAATAATATTTTACACAGAATGCCAGAAGAAGCTTTTAAACAGAATGCCAGAATAATCTTTTACACAGAATTCCAGAATAAGCCCAGTACAGCGGAATGCCAGAATCAGACCGTTCGCCGTCCAGCGTACGTGCCCCGTGCATTAAGCGGTCCACAGCCGGCTTACAGTGTTGCAACGGTAACCGTATAAGTATGTGGATTAGAGCATAGAGAAATCACATTTTGTGATACACTTACTTTGGCCTGTGACTTTGTCGCTTGGTTTTCGTTTTGGAGTTATTTAGCTTGATGACTAATATTGGTGTCGCTTTTCTTGTTCACGAACTAAACTTATTTTAAATTATCGCTCTCTTTTACTAATAATAGATACAAGAACGGGATGTCAACAATTTTAGAACTGTCAAATTAGTCGGAATTTAGATTTCCATATTTTCCATGAGTTTAGTCGTGATCTCGGAACGTGCCCACTAAAATACAAAGATATGTAATACTTAAACTGATTTGACAGTTCTTAAATCGATGCCATCCCTTTCTTGTATCTACTACTTGTAAAAGAGAGTGATATTTTAAAATGAGTTTAATTCGTGAACAAGATAATCTATACCATGGTATAATAAGATGTTTCACCAGGTCACTAATTTTATACAGTTTCCTTTAATAACTAATTAGATGAATAACACGAGGTAACAAATAGTTAAGCTAGTTAGGAATTTTTTCATACTCATTATGAACAAAAATCTCCAATAATATATTGAAGATATCAATAAACGGCAACACTGATTGTGACGTAGCTTTGAGGCATCGCGCTGTCATCGCGGGAAGAGAATAGCTGGTGAAACATCTTATTATACCATGATCTATACCATTAAAAATTATTTAGAAAAATTGTTTGTATACCTTCCGTCTAAGCATATGGTGCACTAGGTTTGTATCTCAGACTCTTACCCCCAGTTCCTGGAAGGCTGATCAACGCAAAAAATAACTAATCGACTGTCAAATCTCAGGTCAAGCGATGTGATTGGTTGTTAACATTTTCGCCGGCCAATAACATCGCTTGACCTGAGATTTGACAAGAGATCAATTTGATCAGCCTTCCAGAAACTGGGGGTTACTGACTCAAACCAAATGAAAGCCAGTCTTACCCCAGTTTCTGGAAGGCTGATCAAATTGATCTCTTGTCAAATCTCATGTCAGCTCCTGTGATTGGCTAGCAAATATGTTGACAACCGATCACAGCGCTTGACCTGAGATTTGACAGTCGATTAGCTAATTTTTGTGTTGATCAGCCTTCCAGAAACTGGGAGTTAGTATAAAATTAGGGCTCCTGGATCTTCCTTAATAATTCAGGCATCATTTTAACTGTTCCTAATGCGACTTAAAATATGCTACTTAAATGCATATTCTTGCTGGACGACGTCTATGGTCTAGTGGTTCGAGGGTCGGACTGCTGATCACGAGGTCGTGGGTTCGATTCCCACAGGACACAAATATTTGTGTGATGAACATAGGTGTTTGTGTTGGTCTGGGTGTTTCTTATATATTATAAGTATGAATTTACAAAAAAAAGTATGTATGTATTATATCCATTGTCTAGTACCCATAGCACAAGCTCTGCTTAGTTTGGGACTAGATGGTGCTGTGTAAAAATGTCTCAAAAATATTTATATTATTATTTATTTATATTTACACGTGAGCAAATCCAGTAATGACGTACAGGTAATATGAATAAAAAGTGAATTATAAAATCTAATGAAGTAGCTGAATGTACTTCCTCAAAATTCTCACATAACATAACATCACGCCTGTATTTCCCCGAAGGGGTAGGCAGAGGTGTATAGTACACCCACATATCGTCAGTTATGTTATAGTCCCATGTAATAGGTGGCGAGCCTATTGCCATTGACCGGGCACAAATCCAGACTCCGGGCTGCTACTGAGAATTTCCTAATGAAAAAACCCAATAACATTTTTCCCGACCCGGGAATCGAACCCAGGACCCCACGATCAGCAGTCGCGCTTGCGACCACTAGACCAACGAGGCAGTCAAAATTCTCATCACTACTTAAAAGAAACTAGAACAGCAATTATATAATCAGCCTATCGTGTCCAATGCTGGACATAGGCCTCTCCAAACCACAACACTCGGTCTTCTGTTTTCGGTCCCAAGAGGCGCGAGAACACTACTCAGCAGGCACTCCTGGGATTACGAGACCGACGGGGGCAGAAAAGGACAGTCTCCCCGCTGCCTGCCCAGTGGCATGGTGAGTGCACACCGGGCCTGCCCCTGCTCCTCCACAGTGCCCTCTGCTATCTCAGAGGGACACGCGGAGCAACTTCCCACTGGCCCACATCGGGCCTCTCCTGTGCCAGAATATTCGCTACAGGCAATAAGGTCCCCCGTTCCAAAGGAGACTTATTGCCCGTGCCCAGGATGCACCGGCCCAACAACTGCCGTTCCCTCTAGACGTGTCCAGAAGGACAAGCAGCCGTCAGACACACGTGGAGGTTTTCTGGCCAGCACCCCGACAGACCTGGCCAGCCCACTGCCACTTCAGTTTACTGATCCTATAAGCCGTTTCGGTCACTCATTATCCAAGAGTAAATAATTAAAACAATATTTATTTTTATCTTCTCATTGTTACTTTGACATGGAAACTAGTGACAAATATTATAAATTAACACGGCTGTTTCCCATTGGGGTAGGCAGAGACTATGAATTTCCCCCTGCTATGATCTTGACACACCTCTTTCGCTTCATCTACGTTAATTAACCTCGTCATGCATGCTCGTCGGTTTAGAGTACTCTTAACCTGGCATTTTTTGAGAACGTTTGCGATTTGATCGCAATACAAACATTACTGACAAATATTAATTCAATTAATGTAAAACATAAACCTAGTTTACACAGGGTATCACCAGAAATTGAGTTTTCATAACAGGACCTCAACAAATTGCGGTTTCAGGGAGCATAACTCGACTTAAGTGGCAAGTTGGAGCCAATCGGTGAGTTTCCTAGTTACGATGAGTTTGAGAACATGCAACCAGTTCCGATAAGTTCAATCATTGTTTGTTTCTACAAAGTTTCTAATTCATAATGGATGATGTACTCAAAATTATGACTTCTCTTCATCATCATCATCATAATTTAAGCAGAAAGAAGTCCAATTTTTTTTTATAGTATAGGATGGCGAAGTGAACTAAAGGCCCACCTGATGTTAAGCGGTTACCTTTGCCTATAAAAACTGCAATACAACCTAGGCTGTTACCTTAATGGTACCGCAAGTCGGTTCGCCAAACTGAGACATGAAGATGGAAAGTCTCATGTGATTGTAATTTCACCGGCACCCGTACTCTTCAGACCGAATAACAGCAATGCAAGCATCACTATTTGGCGGAGAACGGAGTACGGTCGTATTACTTCCCCGGACTCACTGCTGGACATAGGCCGCCCCCAAGCATCGCCACAACGACCGGTCCTGTGTTTCCTGCATCCAGCGTATTCCTGCGACCTTCACCAGGTCATCGGTCTACCTTGTGGGGTGACTTCTCTTATCTCTCTGTTTTTTTCTCTCTTATCTTTAGGTCTTGGGAGAAATTCCCAAGTCAAACTAAATTTTATTGGGTTTATCGTTAGGAAATTCTCAGTAACAGCATGGAGTCTGGGTTTGAGCCCGGCTAATGGCAATAGAGTCGTCTCATATTACATAGGACATAACTGGTGAAATGTGAGTGTACTAATAAACCTCTGCCTACCCCCTCGGAAAAATACAGGCGTGATGTTATGTTATACAGTATAATGAAAAACCTACAATTCAATATAACCTTTGACATTATTAAAGAATAAATCGATACATACTTACCTACAGTCGAGAAATAGTGGGAATATCTGAACCCCGTGGCGTGTCGACTACGTGCGGGGTGAACTAAATGACAGATCCTGAACTACTGCAACCTATTGCACTCCGAAGAGTATTATTATAAGTTTAATTTATTCCTCTTTCGGTTATGGAATCTTACTAATAGAGGTCTTGCTGCTGTATTATGTTTTGCGAAACTTTTTTGTATTTTATTATTATTCCTTTATGCATCTATAATTATACATATTATTAACATTTTTAAATATTTCTATAAAAAATATATAAAAAAACATTTAAAAATATAAAAAATAGTAGCCCACCGGCATCGGGAACAGGGCCCAAACTACCGGCGGTCAGGGCCTCAGAGAGAGGAACTTCCTGACGATACGCGACGTATCCAGGAGTACCGCTTTCTGTATCAATCCCTTGACCCCAGCTGCCTAACGCGAGCCTTTATTTTAAATAAACAGGCAGCAGTTGCCTGTATCTTGCTTATCCCAACTTTTATTTCTTAAGATGTTTGTCTAGTCTGTTTTTTTAATTTTTTTTGAAAGGTTAAATGGTCATCTCATGTTTAGTAAGCCTTTAGGTGTTTTTTTTTATAGTATCCATCGCCATCCTGGCGAAACGAATAAAGACCCACCTGATGTTAAGTGGTTACCTTTGCCCATAACAACTGCAATACCACCTAGGCTGTTGCCTAAATGATATATATGTATATGAAACACCCAGACCAACACAAACACTTATGTTCATCACACAAATATTTGTGTCCTTTGGGAATCGAACCCACGACCTCGTGATTAGCAGTCCAACATTCGAACCACTAGACCACAAAATCGTTAAAAAAAAACATAAAATCGGTTAGTTCTTGCTACCGATATAAGTAGGAAGTGTATTATTAACTTCATACTGTGGCCATCGGTATGTTTGCCAAGTGTGGATGGCAATATTCCCCGAGGATTGTTCATTGTAGCGGTCGGTATTAGAGCTTCTTGTTGATTTAGCGGTGGACGCTTATGAGCAGATATTAGAGCATGAAATTCGGGTTCTATTTTCTGTGTGGATAGTTTAAAATGTGTAAAATAACCTTCGAGAATTCTGTTAAATGTTGTTAGCATAATTATTTGTTTGTCTACTAATTGAAACGTTTTTATTTGTAACTAGCGACCCGCCCCGGCTTCGCACGGGTGCAATGCTGATACTAAATATACTACAGAATGTCTTTATATACAACGTTCACAGCACGCGCCGCCGCCGGCACCGCCGCTACCGCTATGTCCCTGCATTTTAAATCTGTAATATCTACGAAAATATTCATTTAAATTACATGCTGTAAAGGGCCATATTGATCACTATTAAATGCACAATGTATTTAAGGTACTTAATTGGTTAAGGATTAATGCTGTATTGCAAATAGAATAGAAGAATAGAATAGATTGTATTGTAAATAGATATATTTAAAATCGCTTCGTAAATAAGCCATTATTTCTCGTAAAAAGTAAAGGATAAAAAATGGTTATTGTGGGTTATTTAAACCATTTAAACCATTTATTTTGCCACACATACACAAAATATACACATTACATGCAAAGGTAACAGGACAAATTAATGAGAACACAACATGCATACAACATAATATGTGTGGCAAGGGATCCAGCTCAGTATTTGCTGTGCATGTAGGTTATCCCTAAGAGATAGATGTATACCATCGAGGTTTTTTTTGTAGACCTTTTACGGCCAAAATTGATATCCAATCCATCCATGATTTGCCCTACTGAAGATAGGAATTTGACAGAAGCTCCATACAAAATATGTCAAATTTCTATCTCCAGTAGGGTAAATCGCACCAGCTTTCCTATCAAAAACTTTATTTACGCCAAATATCCAAACAAACATTTTCTAATAATTTTATGTTTCCATTCATACATCATCATCATCATAATCATTTCAGCCGAAAGACGTTCACTGCTGGACATAAGCCTCCCCCAAACATCACCACAGCGACCGGTCCTGCGCTTACCGCAAATACAAATACAAATTTAAAAAAACGAGTGTGCTTAGAGCACACGACTGAAGTAAAACTTCACTAACTTATATCTCCCTCAATACTATTTCAATGAGAACAAAGGAATGGTGGAGCGGCGCGCGTACAACTGCCGGCGCTGTGTCGTGGCCGGCCTAGCGCGCGCCTCGTTCCCCGCGTCCCGCACTACCCCCTCCGTTCGCCTTACTTTTCGTAACTCCATAACGCATTCACCAGCTTACTCCCCAAGTCAAGCGTGCCTAAAGAAGTTTTACTAAAAAAAAAAAACTAATATTACAAATTCCACACCTAGTAAACATTACACTTCACACAAATAAAGATTCTATTCTTACTGACAAACAAAAACAAAAGCCAGCAGAACTACAAAACAACAACACGGTTGAAACCTGACTGCACTACAAACAGTGTCACGTTCAATGCAGTACCTAATTAACAGAAACTAAGATAGAGAAGATGAACGACTTAACTTCAGTTACTGTTGCGCCAGTTATGTAAATCGTGTTTCTGTGTTAATGGACTTCAAAGGGTGTTTGTGTACACATCAATCAACTCAGCCTATCGCAGTCCACTGCTGGACATAGGCCTCTCCCAAGTTGCGCCACAACACTCGGTCCTCTGCCTTCCGCATCCAGTCCCCCCCAGCCACATTCTTTAGGTCGTCGATCCACCTGGCAGGGGGGCGCCCTAGGCTGCGTTTGCCGATTCATGGTCTCCATTCAAGGACTCGTCTGCTCCAGCGGCCATCGGTCCTTCGACAGACATGGCCAGCCCACTGCCACTTCAGCTTACTGATCCTACAAGATATGTCGGTCACTCCAATTCTTCTCCGGATAATCTCGTTACAGATTTTATCCTTCAAAGAAACTCCAAGCATAGCTCGCTCCATAGCCCATGGCCCAACTGTCAGTGTCCACGTGTACTCATAATCAGTGCTTATTGTCAGTCGTACTACTCCTGCAGCCTATGGGTGAGGTACACGCAAAAAGCTAACAACACTCTGGCGCATACAATGCGCAATGGACTTAAGATGAACATTTGAAAGACCAAACTTATGACTAATAGCACCAAACGAAAACTATATGTAGAAGACGTGGTGAATGCATATGTCCCAGAGTATACATATACATAGACAAACAGTCTCTTTCCAGGCGAGACAGGAAAAAGAAGTTGCCTGTATAAAAATTCCAGAAATAAAGAAACCAAACCCTCGAATGTCTGCTACACTCCCAAGTTTCGAAAAAAGCAAGTAAGGGTTGACACCAAGTCATCAACATTAGTTCTATCAGGATTTCATGCATGACCATTTATCAGGATACATACATACTTACATATTTTCACGCCTGTTTCCCACTGGGGTAGGCAGAGACTATGGATTACCTTCTTTTCCTGTGCCTAACAAGGTTTCTCAATGATATAATATTATAAGTTACCACCTAATTCTACATTGTGGAATGCAAATAGGTACATGATTGAGTGTTGAGTATTTTCACCTTCTAACCTCCTGATACACCTCTTTCGCTTCCTCTACGTTCATTATCAGGATTTAGGATGCATTATGCAAACACGAAGTTACTTACGGCACTGAAACGTGGTCACTCACAATGGGCCTGATAACAATGATCAAAGTCACTCAAATGGCAATGGAGAGGGCTATGCTCAGAATATCCCTGCGTGATCAAATCAGAAATGAAGAGATTCGCAGAAGAACGAAAGTAACCGACATAGGCCGACCGCAGAACGGATGGCCAATGGGGCAGTAAAGTTCTGGAGTGACAACCGCGTACTGGATGGCGCAGCGTGGGTAGGCCCCCCACAGGGTGGACCGACGACCTGGTGAAGGTGGCGGGAATCGGCTGGATGCGGAAAGCGCAGGACCAGTCGTTGTGGTGATTTTTGGGGGAAGCCTATGTCCAGCAGTGGACGTCTTTTGGCGGAAATGATGATGATGGTGATGGAAACACCTTTATTAATAAATCTATAGTCAAGTATCTTACTTGAATTTTTCATTGTTTTATACATAAAAAGAAAGATGTCCTATTGAAAACAAAACTTGTATCAACAGAATAATCAGCTTTTAACTTTAGCCCAAACTTTTGTCGATCAAAAATCGATCAGATACTAAAGCTTGACTCTGGTATTAAAATTCAATTAATCAATTTAATTTAATTATTATAGTAGGTATATTTATACGCACTTTATAATTTAAAAGGGTAGTTCCACGTATTGATACCCATTATTATCGTTTCTGTGGACATATTATAATGACTTGGGTTCACATTCATTATTCAGACAGCCCCGTCTTGACATTTGATTCTATAGATTTTCTGATGAACTACTAATTGTTAAAATGAACCTATTGTTTCAGTGTCAATACTGTGTTAATATAACATAACATCACGCCTGTATTCCCCGAAGGGGTAGGCAGAGGTGTATAGTACACCCCACAGAAATAGATAGAATTGTTGTAATCACAATTTTGTATGCGATTCATGCGTATCTACTTTCGGACATACCACGCCTCCAATGTTGAAATCATGATTTTTTTAAATTTATAACGTTACAACTATGAACGAAAAACAGTCTGCAGTTAGAAACAGCTCAATAAGACATTTTTGCGTGTTTTTGCTACAGTATTTGTTTACAGAAACAAGTCATAAGGTGTACTGAGTATTGGCGAGAGTATTGGTGGAGGCGTACACGTATTGTTAAAAATCCAGCTGGCTGTTGTTGAAATTATGAGTTTCGACAATCTTATTTTTCCTTGTTTTATCATCAACTTCAGTCAGTGATTTTTTGGTAACTAATTTGATTTAACATTGGATACGCTATTAAAGGCCTTTATTTAATCAAAAAACCATGTAAACTGCATATTTTGGTAGAATTCCACGCCGGCTTCGAGTGAAAAGTAAATTAACCTGTTAGATGACAGAACAGCACATTTACTTGCAAGATTTATCAGGCAGACGAACATAAAACAAAGCAAGCTAAAAGTAACTTAGTAAATTAAGTTTTATCTGAGAGAGTTTAAAAAAATATATGTTTGAAGAATTTTGACCAGAAAACTAAATCAAAGCTTTTCAAAAGAAATAGAGAGAAAAAGGAATAGAGAGAAAAAGGAATAGAGAGAAAAAGGAATAGAGAGAAAAAGGAATAGAGAGAAAAAGGAATAGAGAGAAAAAGATGTTTCGTTCATTGCCCCAGTAAAGCTTGAATGTAACTCAATAGTCACAGAAATAATTATTAAAGTTGTTACCACAAAAAAAACAAAGTGGTACAACCATTCAAGACGCTATCGATATTTCTTTATAATAAAAATAAAGTAAAAACGTTTATTTCAGTAAAATTCAGGACATCTCTTTTTATAAGTATATACATATATTTGTTTTCTAAGCCATAAGCAATATCTGGCGAACGTAAACATTGGCGCCGCACCGTCCTACTAAGAAACGACGCCGCGCGGTCTGCCACACTGAGACACTGGCTACCGACTTGTAGCGGGTTCAAGTTCACATACAGTTCGTAAAGCTTGATCAATTTGTTTAACTGATTTGTACGTTATACATATATCTATACTTTTAAAGAGAGATGTCCTGACTGATTCATCAACGCAGATCCGAAACTATACTCAAGTTAGTAACTTGAAGTTTGGACAGTAGGTTCCTTTTGTAACGTAAGCACCCGCTAAGAAAAGAACTTTGGAAATTCTAGCCCTAAGTGGGGGAAGTTTGTATGAAAAATATTTTCTCCTGTATCACTCAAAACTTGGGAAAAATAATCTTTAATGCAAAATAATGGAACACTTTTCTTTTTCCAAAAATACTCCTAAAATAGCGTGTAATAGGGTTATACATTTTGTATGCGACAAGATTATTACGTGTCTGGATTGAGTCGAAACCTGGTATAAACGAACAAATGAAATTAATTATTAATGAAATCTAATTCCTGTACTTTATGCATGTAATTTTTTTAAAGTTAACTTGAAGATTCTATTGTATGCCTTATGAGGTAAATTGTGCTGACCAAAAATTATTATTGTAAGATCTTTTATGTACCACAATTAGTGCAATAAAGTTTATATCTATTTCATGTTTTTGAATTTTTCTAAAATGAAACTCATCGGGGGTGAAGGTAGGGTTGAAGTTTTTATGGAAAATCTTCCAGAGATCAAATTTGACACAAATAGGTAACTTCAAATTGAATATTAATAAACAATTACATATTTTTCTATTCCCAAAACCACGACGGGAAACATCACATGGGGCAAGTTAAAACTTTTTACGCTGGCAAAGCCGCAAGAGCACTATTTGTCTATGTGTAATTGTATATTGTATATTGACGACCTCTGTGGTCTAGTGGTTCGAGTGTCGGACTGCTGATCACGAGGTCGTGGGTTCGATTCCCACAGGACAAATATTTGTGTGATGAGCATGAGTGTTTGTGTTGGTCTGGTTGTTTCTTATGTATTATAAGTACGTATTTACAAAAAAAAGTATATAAGTATTATATCCACTGTCTAGTACCCATACCACAAGCTCTGCTTAGTTTGGGACTAGATGGTGATGTGCAAAAACGTCCCAAAAATATTTATTTATTTATTTACAGGTATTTGACCTATCGACCTTTGCCAAGAATAATTATCCTACACTCAAAATTAATGAAATTAAAATAACTTCCTGTGGCTAAGCTATTAACTGGATTTGATAAATAAAATTATACGATCAGAGGACGTGATACAAAAATTGTGCGAGTCCATATAATTTTAAACACTCTTTCTCAATTATTAAAGATGATTCAAAATGGTATTACTTATTATTTCGATGTTTTAATATTTACTTTCACTACTTTCGGATCAGAATTTGATTATCACTTGCTTTACCGGTGAAGGAAAACATTGTGAGGAAACCTGCACACCAGAGAGTGCTCCATACAGTTCTCGATGGTGTGTGTAGTCCGCCAACCCGCACTAGGCCAGCGTGGTGGACTAAGGCCTTAACCTTCTCATACTGAGAAGAGGCCCGTGCCCAGCAGTGGGACAGTAATGGGCTGATTATGTAATATTTACATTGTCAGAAAAATTCGTTTTTAAAATTTTCGATAAACAACTTATTTATGTGTTTAAAATGCTTCTACATGGTAGTAACAACCGCGTTTTCATTTATTGTCGTATTGTCATATCCACGTTGTATACACAACATACATCTCTCACAAAATATATTGGTGTGTCGTATATGAGTTATGTGTGGTAACGCGTCATATATTACACGCAACATGGTCGGGTATTGTTGGGTGGTATGTGTTTAATAATGTAGCTTCCTACTCGTTTTGCAATATCAGTTTCTATAAGGAATCGAGTGGTTCGTGGCTAAGTGGCTATCGTACACATTGTATGATCTACGAGGTAAAGCTACTCGTGCCGCGGTCAGTCCGTCGATGGGTGACCATTTCGTTGCACATCGAGACCCCTCCGTGCCTCGGAGAGTAATACGTTAAGCTGTCGGTTGCTATACGAATATCTATGGCAGTCTTTACGGGTAGTCAGAAGCCCAGTAAGACTTTTTTCAATTTTTTGTATATGCCATGATAGTGGCCATAAATATGTTAATACATATTCAAATAAAAGCTTGTAAAAAGCTATAGCCCTGTGACAGAAAGGCGGACGGACAGACGGCACTGGCAGCGGCGTGGGTCCCATTGGCAAAACAGGCAGTTGAACAATATCTCATGAGACTTTTCACCTTCATGTCTCAGTTTGACGAACCGACTTGCGGTACCATTAAGGCAATAGCCTAGGTGGTACTGCAGTTGTTATGGGCAAAGTTAACCGCTAAACATCAGGTGGGCCTTTAGTCTCGCCATCCTATATTATATTAAAAATATATAATATATCTACAGTACCATTTTCACTTCAGCAAACTGAATATAGATACCAAAACCAATCAATGGACAATCAGCTTCAACAGAGTCGTTCCTTTCTGTATTATCTCCGTTTATTTGTTTATTTATTTGAAGCGCCACAGACTAAGACAAATCGTTTGGTTTCCACTTTCCTGAAAATTGGTTCCACTGTTTATTTTAAAGCAGACTGTGGTACACTAGGTTTCAAGACTTTCTACAACAGGGTATGTTTTCTTTATATACGTTTCAATTAGCTCACTGTTTCTTCTTGCTTTTTCCCAATTATGTTTGAGGTTGGCTGCCAGTCTAACCAGATGCGGGTTAAACATCAGTTTATTGCACGGAGCGACTGTCATCATTTACTGGGTAACACCAACATCCTAAGTTTGAACCTGTAGGGCAATTGTGTAAGCATTCACTTTGACATTAGCATTCATTTTGAAATTAAAGAAACATTCATTGCGTGGTACGTAGTTGCCGATAAGATGGATTGTCAAAACACACGGAGTAATGAACATTGAAATCCAGATGATTGCGATCGCATGTGAGTTACGCAATTCGGCAGCAGTTCTTTTGGGCTTCTGACTACCCGTAACGACTGCCATAGTTATTCTTATGGCAACCGGGACCGACAGCTTAACGTATATGTGTATACAGTATGTAACAAAAACCCTGTTGTTCCTGTGAACTACGTTATTAGAATCGATATTCATACGTAAGGACACAGCTCATTTGGAAATACTGTTTAAAAAAAAACTTTTTTTTTTCATTCATTCATTCATTTATTTATTTTGTAAAAATGTGGTAAATACAGGTGGTAGGGTACTAAGATAGCGATTCTATCACTTTCAATTTATAATCACTGACTGAGTGAGTGAGTTTTGAGTGAATCACTTTCAATTTGTATATAATAATGATTTAATATTTAATTTGCAAACAGCCACCATTACGCAACAAATCTCATGTGACGAAAGTCGTTGTCGTAGTGTCAAAAATAAAGTAAAAATATGTCTTTTCTTAGCAATATTCCGTCCTTTTAAGGATTCCGTACCCAAAGTGTGGCAACGAGACCCTATTATTCTCGCTACGCGGTCTGTCTGTCCGTCCGTCTGTTTGTCACAGGGCTGTATCTTTGTAACGGTAATAGATAATTTGTTGAAATTTTCAAAGATTATTATCGCGAAAAATGCTAAAAATGAAAAATAGTCAAAAACCAAAGGGTGGCCCAATACCAGAAAACATACATTTTTTTACTTTTTTGTTCCTACTCTATCTTCAAAACGGTAATAAATACCAGCGTCAAACTTGGTCTGATTATATTGCATACTATGTAGTTTAGCAACAAATACTAAAGATACGGCAAACAGATATATGTGGTGGTACCTGCGTAAGAAAGAGATACAAAAATTCATATACCGCGCATTTTCGTTGATGCATCTTGATGAACTCTCGTAAATTAAATCAGTTTCTATGGGGTATCAGGTCGATGGGTGGTACGGAACCCTTACTGCGTGAGTCCGACTAGCACTTGGCTGGTTTTTATATTCGTCCGTGGTTACACCTTATATTCTGTCACCATTACCAATCACTGAGAAAAGCGAGGTCATGAGATCACTTTGGTGGCTTATTTCTAGTTAAGTAAACTAGCTTTAAACATTACACTGCGTCTAAAAGAAGCCTAGTACGATAGGAAAATGTTGTTAAATATTCCAGCACACTACTGCAGCCAAAGATTTTCTTTGTGGCGGGAACCAAGCCTCGCTTTTGTCTGACGCGCACTTAGCGGTTGCAATACCGCTTAATTAAGCCCTCTGCAGCGACTCCGTAATGAATTTACAACACAATTTTATGTTGTATTAGAGCTTTAGATTCTATTAAGACCGGAATATTGAATGTAAACTGCGACTATAATGTAAGAAACGTGGAACAAGCAGCGAGCTGTATCGCGTTGCATTGAGAATGTTTTATCAGTTTAAATTCGTCCAGGACAACGCAAAGATACAAGTTACACTTTATTGTACTGAATTTATTTTAATATATTTTTTTATGGTATCATCATCATCATTTTTATAGCCCAGTATCACCCAACGCTGGGTATGGCCCGCCGCACATGTCCACACGTGCCACGTGCGAGTGGCAGCGAAACGCTACCTATTGGCTATGTGCACGTCAGTGGCACCGCCTGGCGGCCGCAATAACAAAAATCACTTCGTTTACATACAATCGTGCCACTGCCACTCCAAAAACGTGTCTCAGCTATCTGGAGCCATCCGCACGACACGCGCGTTCACACTCATGTACGTGCCTGCGTCGACACGTGTGTCGGTACTACGGTATAGGTTTTAAACGCTTTCACGCAGCGCGTGATGACCAATGCGAGTGTGAGCATGTGCGGCGGGCGTATAGGCCTCCTTTCATTTATTATGCTATAGGAAGGAAAAACAAGATAGAGGCCCGCCTGATGTTCAGCGGTTACCTTGTTGCCTAAATGGTACGTTAAGTCGTTCACAAAACTGAGACATAAGATTGGAAATCTTCACACTGGAATACCTTCACATACTATACATACAATCATACATCATCATCATCATTTCAACAACAATTTCACAATCACAGAATCTACTTATTCAAAAAACCAGCAATGAACCAGCTTCTTCCTCCGAGCCTTTTTCCAATTATGTTGGGGTTGGCTTCCAGTCTAACCAGATGCCGTTGGACATCAGTATTTTACACGGAGCGACTGCCATCAGACCTCTGCAACCCAGTTAATGGGTAATAACCCACATTTTCGGCCTTCTGACTACCCGTAACGACGGCCATAGATATTCGTATGGCAACCGGGACCGACAGCTTAACGTGCTCTCCAAGACACGAAGGGGTCTCGATGTGCAACCAAAAGGCCACCCATCCAAGGACTGACCGCGGCTAGCGCAGCTTAATCTCGCAGATCTTGCAATCCACATGGTTATTTCTTATCACGAGCCCCTCCAATATCATAAAAGAACATCTGGATTTAAATGTTCATTGCTCCGTGTGTTTTGACATTCCGTTTTGTCGGCAACTACGTACCACGCAATGAATGTTGCTTTAATTTCAAAATAAAAGCTAAAAGTGCTAAAGTGGTATAGTAACCTCCTTAAATATTGCACGGATAAAGATCAACATGTATATGTTGTGTAGATTTCAATGAAAGTAAATTTAAGAAAATTGATTCTATAGTTTACATAATCGATAGGGAAATATTTTTTCTGTTTTCATTGCTGGCAATACAATTCGTGATGTCTTGGTGTTGCCAGGGCTTATAGTGCGGTGATGCCGATAAGAAAAGTAAATATTCTTGGGTTAAATCCTGCGATAAATGGAGAAAATGGTAAATAGGTTTAGGTCGTAGCCTTTGCAGCTTCATTTCAACTTCTACTCTTGAAATTCTACTTTTCTATTTAGAATAATAGAAAAGTACCTGACTTAGTAGATTGTAATTAGCTTTGTTGCTTTTTATAGGAATAAAAATGGTTGAAATAGATAAAAGTTAAAATAAAAGTAAGTAAATAAAAAGAAGTAAAGAAGAAGTAAGTAGTTAAAGTTATAAAGTTTGCATGCCGTAAGATATAATTTATTAGGACTTATAGTTGTGTTTCCCTCCACTTTTAATTTCATGAACACAAAATAAATATGATTTGATTTGATAATTTGTAGTCCAGGATTATGTTTTTGAATTTCATGACATGACACAATATTGTCACAGATTACTCTGTATAATTTAATTTAATTGCCTGTTAAATGGGTGAAAAGTTTGCATGCCGTAAGGTAGAATGTACTGGGACTTATTTATCTGTTTTCAACTTATGTATCTACCTATATTGTATGCAAATAAAGACGATTTGATTGATTTGATTGATTAAAAATTGCCATTTTTATCACCAAGTTTATTAGTAACTGACACAACTGACTGGCTGTATTACTTCGTTCTATGGCGTTATTGACAAATTAAACCGTGACGTGACAAACTAAATCTTATTGATAATTTTGAAACCGAAGGATTAATTTACCTGAATATCTTCTTTTAAGGTTATGTACCCAAAATATGCCAACGGGATTCTATTACTATACCATGCACAGGGCACGTCACAGGGTTGTACCTTTTAAACCGTAATAAGTAGCCAGTTGAAATTTTCTCAGAATATGTATTGCTATCACGACAAATACTAAAAATTTAAAAAGTCTAAAACTAAAGGGGACAAGGACCCCCATACAAGAAACCTCGAAAAACATGCATTATTTTGAAAGTTTTTGTTCCTGCTTTATCTTCAAACAGGTAATACATACCAGCGTCAAACTTGGTTTGATTATAGTGCATACTATGTAATTTAGCAACAAATACTAAAAATAGGTCAAACATATGAGGTGGTATTTGAGTAAGAAACACGGTACGGTGCGTTGATGTATTTTGATGAACTCTCGTAAATTAATTCAGTTTCTGTGGGGTATCAGGTCGATGGGTGGTACGGAACCCTTACTGCGTGTGTCCAACTCGCATTTCGCCGGTTTTCTCAACTACCCTCTCGCAGGTCTACAGCAAAAGATGTGTAGAAATAAGTAAAACCTTTTTATTTTATTTTCCTACTATTAGATGTTATCTGTCGGAATTACGTGGTAGAATCGTTGAAAACCATTTCAGTAAATGTAAAATGAAAAGATAGCACATATTATACGATCAACGTTAAACCTTAACCTTGAAATATGAATCACATGTTCCTTTATGACGAGCAAAGACGAGAAGTATAGATAGCGGCCAAAGAAAGTAAGTGTGAAAAAGTCTGATTTTTATCTCTTGTCTTATTTAGTCAACAATCTTGGCTTTTTTTCTCTTGTCTTATTTAGTTAACAATCGTAGCAAAGTAACGACTGCGCGGATTGTACGATCTGCAAGGTTAAGCTGCACTTGCCGCGATCAGTCTGTGGATGGGTGACCGTTTCGTTACACATCGAGACCCCTCCGTGCCTCGGAGAGCACGTTAAGCTGTCGGTCCCGGTTGTCATACGAATATCTAAGGCAGTCGTTACGGGTAGTCAGAAGCCTGAAAGTCTGACAACTGGTCTAACCTCCGAATGTCAGTATTACCCAGTAACTGGGTTGCGGGGGTCTGAAGGCAGTCGCTCCGTGTAAAATACTGATGTTCAGCCGCATCTGGCTAGACTGGAAGCCGACCCCAATATAATTGGGAAAAGGTTCGGGGGATGAATCTTGGCATATCTCTTTACTTAAATAACTACTAATAAAATATAATTACTGGTTCTGCACATGTAATTTGGTTAAAAAATGTTATTTACCCCCAATTTCCGAAAGGCTGATCAACGCAAAAATTAACTAATCAGCTGTCAAATCTCAGGTCAAGCGATGTGATTAGTTGTTAACATTTTTGCTGGCCAATCACAGAAGTTGACATTAGATTTGACAACAGATCAAATTAATCAGCCTTCCAGAAACTGGGGGTTAGTATGTTGGTTAAAAAAATGCCGCAGTCTTGTGAGTTTATAAACAGCCAGTGTGAATTAAAAAAACACCCTACCATGGTATAATTATTATACCATGCACCCTACCAGTAAGTGTTAGTTTCTTTACGGGAAGTTTCACGAGTCTTTGAAGTAAATCGAGAAGTTTAAACGCTTATGCTTTCACTGGAGAATGTTGCAATGAAACTTGATGATCCCGGTTTTTATTATGCCGTGAGAAATTTGTAAAATTCACCGCTCGTAATATATAAATCTATGCCGCTCATATTCTTAATACTGTCAGCAATAAACCTTCTGGCGCATTCGGGTAAAAAATGTGTCAATCCCCAAAACTTGCGTTTTCTGTTGACCCTAATGGTACGAATATGTACCAGATATAATAGAATTTCAATTGGGTCTGGAATTCCAGTGTTCAAAAGGTAAAATTTCTGACAAAAAATATTTTGCATTGCAAAATTGAAATCATTCAACTTAATGTAATCTGTATGTCCGTTGTTATATATTTGTACGATCATCTGAGGAAACATCTGGGTATTGTTTTACCTATTTGTGTACTTATGTTCATCTGTTTCTCAAATAAATACAATATGTTTGTCTTACAAAATATGTCTTAATAAACATGTTTGCATAATGGCCTCATACTTATACAAGTTGTTTGTGTGTTATGTGTGTACAATAAAGAATAAGAATAAAAAATTAAAAACCGGCCAAGTGCGAGTCGGACTCGCGCAGTAAGGCTTCCGTACCTCTCAATATGTCTATGTTTGTCTTATTTTTAGTATTTGTTGCGAAACTACATAATATGCACTATAATCTGACCAAGTTTGACGCTGGTATGTATTACCGTTTTGAAGACAGAGCAGGAACAAAAACGTTGAAAAAATGCATGTTTTTTGAGGTTTCTTGTATGGGGACCCCCTTTGGTTTTTGACTTTTTTTTGTTTTTAGTATTTGTCGTGATACACCTCATAGCAACACATATTCTGAGAAAATTTCAACCGGTTACCTATTACCGTTCAAAAGATACAGCCCAGTGACAGACAGACGGACGGAGGGACGGACGGACGGACAGCGTAGCGAGAGTAATAGGGTCCCGTCTGTCACCCTTCGGGTACGGAACCCTAAAAATTGAATTATCTGTGTTATACATAATTAAGTAATTTTTAGAGGGTTTCTTCCATTCGACACTGAAAACATTTTTAACATTAACAGATTAAAAAAACTGTACGGGCTTGCGTTTGACCGACCTTGCGTTAAGCGATCGTGCGGTTGACGATGTGCACGTTTTTCAAGCAAAAAACCTACTCTCTGTTTTTTTTACTTGTCTTGTGTAGTAAAAAATCTTGGCTTGTCTTTTTAATGCAATTCATCAATAATTGTTATTAAAATAAACTTGAATAAAAGTATAAACCGACTTCAAAAAGGATAAAATAATTTGTGTGAAATAGTTCAAGAAATAGGTGTCTTTAATTCGGTTTGATTTAAGAAAAAATTGGTACCGACTTCCTAAACTGTTTCACACAAATTATTTTATCCTTTTAGAAGTCGGTTTTTACTTTTTTTCAAGTTCATTTTATTTTTCTATTTTGAGTGGCATAAACATCAGAAAGACAAGCGGTTGCTGCAATCCCGGATTGTTTGCTGTCATCCATTGAAGAGTTCCCTTATTTGTCTCCAAAGATCTTCGTCAGATTTGTACCAAATTATACTTTCTAAATGCAAATGCTTGATTTGTTGATGAACGTATCGAAATTGCAAAATGTATGCCTATAATATTTGAAAAGTTCCCTCAATTCCATATGGATCCCATTATCAAAACTGGATTTTCATAAAAATGTACCAATCTGGAAGTTTATCATTTCAAATAAAAATAGATTGTTACACAAGGGTCGAAAGGAATCAATTCCCATACGAGGTATTTAGACGCCCGAGCGCAGCGACTTTCACCCGCGTTAAACACTCTATTTTTCATTTTGAATGTAAGGAAAGTAATAAATAGTAGTTTTTCTAAAATAAATGTTTTCTTGGATATTCGCTACTTCATAAAATCATTGTATGTATTTAAGTATCGTTCCTTTAAAATTTCTGGCAAAAGATTTTCGAGTACTGTATTTGCCTCGTCTTTAAACAAACCTGGAGTCAACATTTTAGGATGACTTG
The DNA here is from genome assembly GCA_949699075.1 of Asteroscopus sphinx. Classification (NCBI taxonomy): domain Eukaryota; kingdom Metazoa; phylum Arthropoda; class Insecta; order Lepidoptera; family Noctuidae; genus Asteroscopus; species Asteroscopus sphinx. Next base: position 2,315,115 of record OX453002.1, on the reverse strand, counting down.
AACAAATTTTTTATAAAATATTAGTCTATAAAACCGAGATTTAAAATATCGGTACATACAGAGTTAATATCCCGGCAAATTATTTAGTATTTTTAAATTAAAAATATGGAACACACCACGTCACAATCGGCGGCGCCAGGCCGTCCCGCTTAATAGCTGGGTTTTTTTTTAAATTCACATTGGCTGTTTATACACTCACAAGACCGCAGGATTTTATTTTATCGATGTTTTTCGTAATTATGTTATAAATTTCGTAGCCGACTATCTATAGTTCTATTTTTAATAGTAGATTGTTATACAAGGGTCGAAAGGAATCAATTCCCATACGAGGTATTTAGACGTATCGTTACTTTGAAATTTCTGGCAAAAGATTTTCGATTACTGTTTTTGCCTAGTCTTTAATCTTTAACCGAATCTGGGGTCAACATTTCAGAATCGCTTGTACTCATTTTTAATAAAATATTAGTCTATAAAACAGATTTTGAATTTCGGTACAGACAAAGTTAGTATCCCGGCAAATTGTATAGTCTTTCTTACATTTTAAATATGGAACACACCGCGTCACCGGTACTGGTAGGGTGCATGGTATAATAATTATACCATGGTAGGGTGTTTTTTTAATTCACACTGGCTGTTTATAAACTCACAAGACTGCGGCATTTTTTTAGATATTTTTCTTAATTATGAAAATAAATTCGTAGCCGTCTATCTATAGTTCTATTTTTAAAATTCATTCCCGCCCTAGGGAGTAAAGCAATTACTATGAGTCTTTCCCGCCCTAGGGAGGGAATCAGCTTTTTCCACCCGCTACTCGGATCAAACAAATACTACTTTCCGAGTATGATAAATGAAAAATAATTTTTAAAATCGTTTTATAAATGACGGAGTTCTGAGGTATCAAACGTAAAAAATAAAAATAATAATAATTGAGAACCACCTTTTTTGATGTCGGTTAAAAAGACATTATGTTAACATTAACATTGATTTTAAAAATTATTTTTCATTTATCATACTCGGAAAGTAGTATTTGTTTGATCCGAGTAGCGGGTGGAAAAAGCTGATTCCCTCCCTAGGGCGGGAAAGACTCATAGTAATTGCTTTACTCCCTAGGGCGGGAATGAATTTTAAAAATAGAACTATAGATAGACGGCTACGAATTTATTTTCATAATTAAGAAAAATATCTAAAAAAATGCCGCAGTCTTGTGAGTTTATAAACAGCCAGTGTGAATTAAAAAAACACCCTACCATGGTATAATTATTATACCATGCACCCTACCAGTACCGGTGACGCGGTGTGTTCCATATTTAAAATGTAAGAAAGACTATACAATTTGCCGGGATACTAACTTTGTCTGTACCGAAATTCAAAATCTGTTTTATAGACTAATATTTTATTAAAAATGAGTACAAGCGATTCTGAAATGTTGACCCCAGATTCGGTTAAAGATTAAAGACTAGGCAAAAACAGTAATCGAAAATCTTTTGCCAGAAATTTCAAAGTAACGATACGTCTAAATACCTCGTATGGGAATTGATTCCTTTCGACCCTTGTATAACAATCTACTATTAAAAATAGAACTATAGATAGTCGGCTACGAAATTTATAACATAATTACGAAAAACATCGATAAAATAAAATCCTGCGGTCTTGTGAGTGTATAAACAGCCAATGTGAATTTAAAAAAAAACCCAGCTATTAAGCGGGACGGCCTGGCGCCGCCGATTGTGACGTGGTGTGTTCCATATTTTTAATTTAAAAATACTAAATAATTTGCCGGGATATTAACTCTGTATGTACCGATATTTTAAATCTCGGTTTTATAGACTAATATTTTATAAAAAATTTGTTCAAGTCATCCTAAAATGTTGACTCCAGGTTTGTTTAAAGACGAGGCAAATACAGTACTCGAAAATCTTTTGCCAGAAATTTTAAAGGAACGATACTTAAATACATACAATGATTTTATGAAGTAGCGAATATCCAAGAAAACATTTATTTTAGAAAAACTACTATTTATTACTTTCCTTACATTCAAAATGAAAAATAGAGTGTTTAACGCGGGTGAAAGTCGCTGCGCTCGGGCGTCTAAATACCTCGTATGGGAATTGATTCCTTTCGACCCTTGTGTAACAATCTATTTTTATTTGAAATGATAAACTTCCAGATTGGTACATTTTTATGAAAATCCAGTTTTGATAATGGGATCCATATGGAATTGAGGGAACTTTTCAAATATTATAGGCATACATTTTGCAATTTCGATACGTTCATCAACAAATCAAGCATTTGCATTTAGAAAGTATAATTTGGTACAAATCTGACGAAGATCTTTGGAGACAAATAAGGGAACTCTTCAATGGATGACAGCAAACAATCCGGGATTGCAGCAACCGCTTGTCTTTCTGATGTTTATGCCACTCAAAATAGAAAAATAAAATGAACTTGAAAAAAAGTAAAAACCGACTTCTAAAAGGATAAAATAATTTGTGTGAAACAGTTTAGGAAGTCGGTACCAATTTTTTCTTAAATCAAACCGAATTAAAGACACCTATTTCTTGAACTATTTCACACAAATTATTTTATCCTTTTTGAAGTCGGTTTATACTTTTATTCAAGTTTATTTTAATAACAATTATTGATGAATTGCATTAAAAAGACAAGCCAAGATTTTTTACTACACAAGACAAGTAAAAAAAACAGAGAGTAGGTTTTTTGCTTGAAAAACGTGCACATCGTCAACCGCACGATCGCTTAACGCAAGGTCGGTCAAACGCAAGCCCGTACAGTTTTTTTAATCTGTTAATGTTAAAAATGTTTTCAGTGTCGAATGGAAGAAACCCTCTAAAAATTACTTAATTATGTATAACACAGATAATTCAATTTTTAGGGTTCCGTACCCGAAGGGTGACAGACGGGACCCTATTACTCTCGCTACGCTGTCCGTCCGTCCGTCCCTCCGTCCGTCTGTCTGTCACTGGGCTGTATCTTTTGAACGGTAATAGGTAACCGGTTGAAATTTTCTCAGAATATGTGTTGCTATGAGGTGTATCACGACAAATACTAAAAACAAAAAAAAGTCAAAAACCAAAGGGGGTCCCCATACAAGAAACCTCAAAAAACATGCATTTTTTCAACGTTTTTGTTCCTGCTCTGTCTTCAAAACGGTAATACATACCAGCGTCAAACTTGGTCAGATTATAGTGCATATTATGTAGTTTCGCAACAAATACTAAAAATAAGACAAACATAGACATATTGAGAGGTACGGAAGCCTTACTGCGCGAGTCCGACTCGCACTTGGCCGGTTTTTAATTTTTTATTCTTATTCTTTATTGTACACACATAACACACAAACAACTTGTATAAGTATGAGGCCATTATGCAAACATGTTTATTAAGACATATTTTGTAAGACAAACATATTGTATTTATTTGAGAAACAGATGAACATAAGTACACAAATAGGTAAAACAATACCCAGATGTTTCCTCAGATGATCGTACAAATATATAACAACGGACATACAGATTACATTAAGTTGAATGATTTCAATTTTGCAATGCAAAATATTTTTTGTCAGAAATTTTACCTTTTGAACACTGGAATTCCAGACCCAATTGAAATTCTATTATATCTGGTACATATTCGTACCATTAGGGTCAACAGAAAACGCAAGTTTTGGGGATTGACACATTTTTTACCCGAATGCGCCAGAAGGTTTATTGCTGACAGTATTAAGAATATGAGCGGCATAGATTTATATATTACGAGCGGTGAATTTTACAAATTTCTCACGGCATAATAAAAACCGGGATCATCAAGTTTCATTGCAACATTCTCCAGTGAAAGCATAAGCGTTTAAACTTCTCGATTTACTTCAAAGACTCGTGAAACTTCCCGTAAAGAAACTAACACTTAAGAGTTCTGTCGAGATTGAAGAAAACCTCGCTTACATTATAAAAGATATTTTCGTATTTTCTCTATAATTTGAAACGACGTCGTTCAGGGGTTCCCAACCTTTTACCATACGCGTACGCGCCTCTAATGTCATACCCACCCCCCTTTGCCCGTTAGGGTAAAACTGCAAGTAGCCGATGACGCGTGCCGCGTACTCTGGTTAGCGTCAAGTAACTTGATTTATACTGCTAACTCAGGGTTGTTGGCATCAAGATTTTTTTCTAACACCAAGAACACAAATTTTAATAAATGTATACCTAGTTTATTTTGGGAGCCGCCGCGCCCTCCCATGGGTCACTCGACGCCCCCCAATTCTTGGGAACCACTGACGTAGCTTGCAGCATTAGGAGACTAGTATGAATGTAGTTTTGGCTTCAGTCATAAAACAGACGGCGAATGGGACGGTTAGGCACTTTGTATTAAATCCTTTTGAAATAAGAACGTGGCAGACATAATTTAAAAAAAAGAAAAACTTGTCACACTACTTCTAATTAAAATCAGCTCATTTTATTTCAACATTTGTAGCAAATAAATTATATTCAGAGGCAATTAAAAAGTACCAAATTGTAATTTTGAAATGAAATTATAGCTACGAGCTTTCATGTTTAAACCACTGCATACTGATTCATGGTATTGCTGTCACAGCTTGAAGGTCTGCCTACCTCATAAAATAACTAAAGCGTGAAGGTAAGTACTCATAGACAGGTTGGCAGTGGCCATTTTAAAAATACACATTGTCTCACGATCTCGATATAAGCGATTTACGTAGACATCCCAAACTTATGAAAATAATATTCATGAAATTAATTGAATACGTCTAGTCCACTTTTGACACGGAAACCAGGTTATACATTCAAACGGCCGTGTACCAAACTACGCAAGAGCCATAGATCAATAAAATTGTCAAAGACATGATTTTTAAAATTAGAGATATAAATAAACGTGCCTACGCGACTAAGTAGACTGGAGTGCCAATAGTAGATGTGTCATCGTTCAAAAACTATAAATATAACTTGATTAGAGTAACGAATGGGTTGAAATGGATTTGTATGTGTAGATGACGTCTAGTTTTTTGGTCAAGTGATGTACAGTCAACTGCACCACTTACTTGTGTAATGGAGCCCTTAAACTTGAAGGTTTTTCAAATTTAATTTTAATGTTAACGCCAATGATGTTTATTCTGCAAAGTTTTGATCACCGCATTAACACGAGTGAAAATATAATAATAAAAAACTTTAAAAAAAAATTGAACCGACGAAAACAGAAACTGAAAAGCGAAAAATAACTAATTATGAGTCGGCGCCAAACAAACTTTGAACAAGCAAAGTGCGTGCAAGTTGCAAGTGGCCGAGCGGAGAACGCATTTTTGGAAAGTTATTATTTATCGTTGAAAATTTTATGTTGTATTTGATGTTACGTTGTTTTTATTATTTATTTAAAGTAATTTAATGATCTTCGTTGATTCTTTGTTTGGCGCCGACTCATAATTATTTATTTTTCGCTTTTCAGTTTCTGTTTTCGTCGTTTCAATTTTTTGTTAAAAAGTTTTATTTTAATTTTTTTTGTGGCTAAAACTAACTCCAGGTCTCCATTATGTTGAAGTGTTTAAGAACTACATTTATGTGTGCCAAGTTTCAACAGAATCGGTTAACAGGTAAGTATTCAGTGGGTGAACAAGCACTCATCCCCTGTTTTCCTACCCTTAGGGGTGGATTTTGATTTTGAAATTTAAATGAGACCAACTTCGAGATATACCTTATCCATTAAAAAAAGAATTGTCAAAATCTGACCACTCTGTAAAAAGTTATGCGTGGTCACTGGTCATAAATAAAAAAGATACGCGTCGAATTGAGAACCTCCTCCTTTTTTTTCGTCGGTTAAAAAGAGACATAAAAACATCAAAACAATACCTACCTACAAGAAGACTTTTCAACACAAACCATCTTCAAACAATTACAACAGACACACCAAAAAATTCATTTTTCTGCCTTTGACTATCAATTAATTATATACTCACGTCAGTTAAAATTGAGTGGAATGTCGGATCTGCACATTTATGAGCCAACTATATCAAATCAAGATTATAAACGTACGTATTACGTGTTTTCTTTTATAATATATGGTTTTGCTTATTCCGCGCCGGTGTTCCACTGCCATCTATATTCGAAAATAGATTATTTTTTTATCATTGTCTTTGGGATTATTTTCGCTGTCAATGTCAATAAAACGGACGGGGAAGTAGGTAAGGACGGGTTCACATGCAGATAGTTTTGTAAAGTTTTGATTTAAACCTAAATCTAAGTACTATATGCATTTACTTTGTTTCAAGTGTAGTAGTAAACACATTGTTGCATGCTTTTACCCTAAGTTTAGTAAATCAGTTGTAAGTTTGATGTTGGAATCGATTGAAGGGTACAGGAAAGGGACAGGGAATGTCACAATTTTTTATTTTTTTTATTTTTTTATGGCTTTGTTTACATTGTTTATGAAACTTTCGTTTGCAATCGCCAGATTTTTTATTATGTATAAATACACAATATGGTACCGGTTTGTCATAAGAAACAGTTTCTACATCTATTGTTCTCAATAATGAACTAGTGACATTCCAATTTTTAAATGCGTTTTTCTCTTGATTGACTCCTGTGGGCATACCCTGTTCTTTGGGAAAAGTATACATTGTTTATGAAACATTCGTTTGCAATCGCCAGATTTTTTATTATACACCGGTTTGTCATAAGAAACAGTTTCTACGTCCATTGTTCTCAATAATGAACTAGCAACATTCCAATTTTTAAATGCGTTTTTCTCTTGATTGAGTTCTGTGGACATAAATAAATAAAATAAAATGCATTTATTTCAGGTATGTACCCATATGACATAAAATTACTTAAAATACAGACACAAAACACATATTTATAATTACAATAATAACATTCACATTCACATTCATTTCATTGACATTCAGGCACTCCCAGCAACATGTCTGTTACAGCAGTGCCTGATGTAAGGGCAGTCCAGTCGCCCAGCAATCATCGCCAGGACAGTATTGGAGCTGGCCCGCACCCTGTGCACCAAGGACGCGCACCGCTTGCGCATGGTAGTGTGGAAACAGTCGGTGCGCCTTTCCGCAAACATGCCCGAGGCACTGCAGAAGCGGGGCAGCGCCAATACCGCCCTGAACGCGTTATTGTACTGGACACGGAGGGCACTGTAAGCAGCTTGTGTGTAGGAAACCCATAGGCTACACACCCACACACATACCCTGGGCCCTGTTCTTTGCCTGTACTCTTCAATTTATTAACACAATGATGTCAATTTGAACTTAAACAAAAATAATAAAACATTTTCGTTTGCATTCTCACATTAAGGTTTGCTGTTAGAAAACTCATTTCTGAGTTAAGCTCGCCGATGTACATAAACTTTCCTAACATAACAACATAACATAACATCACGCCTGTATTTCCCCGAAGGGGTAGGCAGAGGTGTATTAGTACACCCACATTTCGCCAGTTATGTTATAGTCCCATGTGATAGGGGGCGAGCCTATTGCCATTGTCCGGGCACAAATCCAGTCTCCGGGCTGCTACTGAGAATTTCCTAATGAAAAAACCCAAAAACACTTTGCCCGACCCGGGAATTGAACCCAGGACCCCATGCTCAGCCATTTTGCTTGCAACCACTAGACCAACGAGGCAGTCGAGGTAAACTTTCCTACTGTAATATAAATGTATATATGTACAATAAAGAATAAGAATTAATAACTTTTGGTAGGTAATAGCCGGTACATTCCAATTACGCAGTCCATTCCCGTCATATTTTTATAAAAACCTATTGAAAATACATTTTTTTTTTTTTTTTTTTCCTTTATTTTTTTTAAACATACATTATTATGACAAAAGCAAACCAAAAACCACGGGGGTTTGTCCGGAATGCCGTTATTCTGCAGACAACTTATTAAACTAAATACATAAATATGTGCAATAAATTAACAAACAATGTATTCGGCGAGCGACTGCCTGTTACCTGCGTGCAAAAAACACATAACACAACACACAAACATAAATGGAAGAACGAAAATTTTCTTATTTTAATTTTGTGTTTTCTGTACCTGGGTGGACAGCTATGGCGAACAGTATTTAATTAACATGTTTTGATTAATTATTTTGTATTTTTAAGGCAGCCGTCAGCATTATTATGAATTCTGTGCGGCAAACAAGACTGCTGGCTGCGAAATTCTGTCAATCAATGAAAAAATTGGGATATTCGCAAAATTCAAATTAATCATTTTTGTTCATCCTCCGTGGAGGTTTGTTTTCGTTGCCCATCACTGATTGGCAAATGCAATTAAGTTCGTACTATGAAAGCGAAAATAGAGATTTACTGTAACTTGTGTAAAAGAATAGAATAAATGCTTGAAACAATGAAAGCGGACTAGTCTTATTGGCGCTCATTTCTTTCCAAACTCTCTTGGGACCAAACCATATAGATACGAATGCTTCATTGTAAGTGTAAATAACTTCAAAAGTTATAAGTCCATCGAAGTTTGAGATGACGTCATTATGAATTGTATCTACGAGTTTTATGTTAATTATTTCATGTCAGGATTTTTTAAATTAAATAATATGTTTGACTACGAGAAATAACAAATAAAGGAATCAGCTTATATACTTTCGTTAAAATAATTACATTATTCGCGATATCTTCACAATTACACGGCATGTATAAACGTTACACTATCTCTGAATACGTCAGAAAAACAGCGAGAAACAAAACGTTTTTTAGAAGAAAAAAACCCTGGTTGACGGTAAATTAAAAGGCAATGCTTTCAAAAAACGAACAAGTCCTTACCCTCATGCCAATGAAGCAATTGACGCGGTCAAGCATCATCCATAAACCTTTAGAGAATTTAAATCGGATAAGAGAGCGAACAGTTTGACCAAACATAAATAGAACGAGCAGAATGTAAGAGACTTAGTCCAAAGCGGACAGCGTAAAGACAGGTTTTAGGTTGGGTATTAAAATTTAAGCCACCGTATGAGGCCGAATGTAGCTTTGAGCTTTATAAATCTGCTCAATTAAAACTTAAAAGCTTTGCCTTTCGTGTTCAAAAATGTGGTATAAATGCATCCGAGATTTTGGGAACAGACAACCTAGTTAACTTTCAAGTATTTCAGCATGATGACAAAACAGACAAATTGTGTGAACAGATAATGCAGATATGGCCTAGTGAGGTGAAACATTTGGCAAAAAATCAGGAAATGAGCCATTCCCGCCATAAGGCTACACCATTCATGAGATTTCATACGACGGAGAGTGTCTGGCGGATCACGTTTTTCATTGTATCCTATTGTTATGGCGATGCTCGTCTGTTTTTGCTCAATAATATTGTGATGGTACAATGATTACTGTTTGTATAGTATAAACAAGACATCAGGACAAATAATATAATAATTATGTTCGTAGTAGAATAAGGATGTTTAACTTACCTATTTTAATGTTAAATAAACTTATATGCGTAAGAATAGTAACAGTTTGAATTGTTTCAATAAAAACTAGCCTTAAAATACTTGGGTTTACTTATACACTTACATCGTTTTCGTACAAACAAACATCTTATTATACCATGGTACAAACTAGATGATCCAGAAAACTTTTGATAATGCACAACATATTTGATCATAGCATTCGTAGCAACTTTGCTTTGCGCCGTTCGTTCTGAAATGATCAAATTATGATTTACTTCGTCCGCGATGAAAATAAAAACTATTTTCAAACGTCAATTCTCGTTGAAGGCTGTCACAATGAAGCAGTCCAGCCTCCACGTAGTCACAACTTTTTTGAATTAAAAAAACTATTTTAAAGTTTGCACATCTGCCGCATGCCAGAGGGGATTGGGCGAAACTCACAACAGAGTGGATCCCAGACAGCCGAAAACGAAAACTCGGTAGGCCCAGAAGAGATGGCGAGATGAGTTGGACTCCTATTTAAAGGATTGGCCAAAATTGCCATTAACCGCGAAAAGTGGAAGAAAGGAAGCGAGGCCTTTGCCCTGCAGTGGGACAAAACAGGCTCGTAATTTATTTTTAAAGTTTGTATCAATGTTTTAGGGTGGTATGCCACTCGTTTTTATTACATTTTTTTATTACAAAAGTACATATATCACAGCTATACGAGTATTTAAACATTTACCTGTAGACATAAAAAAACTAGATAGTAAATCATCTAAGAGAGCTTTAAAAAAGTGGTTAATTCAAAAAGTATTTAATACTATAAATTAATATTTTGGTATAAAGTGATAGTAATAAGTTAAATAAACAAATATGTTATTGTAGTGTCAGACTTCATAGTTTTTACCTACTATTGCTAGACACACACACACTCGACACACTACACTCGATTGGGTAGGCTGTTGATACCAAACTTTGATAAATACCTACATTTATGTACACAGTTTGAGCAATAAATGTCTTCGTCTTTTTGCCTTTGTCGTCAAATTTCTTTGTCTAATCTCTTAGTCCAATCCTATTTATTTGATGATCAGTGATAAAATACATACAAAATTTGATGAAAATCATCCAATTTCTTTAATCAATGTCACATTGGACAAAGAAATTTGACCCTTACCTTTACCTTACCCCTTACCTTTTTTTACCCTTAGCTAAGTGCACTATGTAAAAAGCTGTAGGCTATCAGACAGTTTGGACACTGGACATTACAATTTCGAATACCAGAATAGCTGATGGATATCATCAGCTATTCTGGTATTCGAAATTGTTGGACTAGTCTGCTTGTAACTTTTTGTATTTTTACATTTCCCTTAAATAGAAACCTTTCAGACATTACTTAAACCAGATTGGTTTAATTGGACACTGAACGTTGGACATTACTAACTATTCCGGGATCCAAAAATGTACCTTGTAATAACTGCAGAGTCCGGTTTTCAGCGTTCTTCGAAATAGTTTGACATTTTCCTAAATTGAAAAGCTTTTGAATGATATTTTTACCTGATTGGTTAAATCGGACACTGGACGCTGGACATCATTAGTTATTTCGAGATCTAAAAATGTTTCGTCATTATTCTAATAACCACCAAGTTTGACTTCAACTTTCTTACAACAATAGTTTTACGTTTCCCTAAAATAGCTAGCAGACGGCAAATAATTTGATGTGAGTGAATAGTAATTTTAAAACCAAAATAGGTAACTAAATAATAAAATAATTTTGTATATCGGTAATATTAATAAGCTAACATGCCATGCACGTTATTTATTGTCTGTTTTAAAGAAAGGACTAATCTTCTTAATATTTGTACGCTTAGCTGTAAGCAGATTTTGTAAGCAACTTTAAAATAATCATCCATCTTATGTACTTTACCCAAAATCATATGCAAATAAATGATTTATATTCTATAGACCGCGAAGAAACGCTAAAATTAAAGAAAAAAAATATCAACTTACTCTTTTGAGCAAACGGTACTGTGACAAACTAAACTTTTTTTTCCATACTTTTTATCGTTACTAAAAATACCTTATACTTGTTGTATATTTTTGGGACTTAATGAAGATGAACACACATAAATCTGTTGATTCTACATATAATGTACCTTCTCAGGTATTGGATGACAAGATTGATAATTTTACGGCTTGTTTTATCGATTTTGGTCGGATTTCAATACTAAAGCAAAGTAACGTCATATACGCTTATTACTGTTCACTTAATTTGTAGGTTTGCGTAATTCACTCTAATTTGGAATTGGATCATGGATTTAGGATTGTGATTTTATAATGGATGATTCCGATCAGTTTACAATGTTTAAGCTGGTTAATCCGATTTGTGTTGTTTCAGCTGTCCCTCGAGTTGATTTTTAAAGTCTTGTTATTTAACTTTTTACTATTTCCTTTTTAACCGACTTCAAAAAAAGGAGGAGGTTATGTATTCGGCGGCTTTTTTTTTTTTTTTTTTTTTTTTCATGTGTGTACACCGATTACTCCGAGATATGTGGGCCGATTCACGTGGTTGTTTTTTTATTTGGTAGAAGAAGCCCGCGCGGTGGTCCCATATAAATTTTATTGACTTAGGTTGAGTAATTTTTTAACCAGCTTCATTAAATCAGTTTATTTTAACTTCGCCTATCTAGATGATCTGCTCATTGGTACGTTTTTCTGAGAATTCTTGGCCGATATGCGTGTTTTTTTTTCACGTGATTGGACGTTTGGAAGAACATGAGCGAGACCTTTGCCCAGCAGTGGGATAGCAAAGGATAATAAAATAAAAAAACTCAAATTGGTTATATAAACATTTATGAATCAACCCTTGCAATTATCAACTAAAAAGGATGAAATAAAAACTTTTTAACAAAAAATAAAACCGACTTCAAAAACCTTAACTAAAAAGTAAAAAATAATCATTGTATGTATTTTAAAATCTTAACATAAACCAAAATTTTGAAGGCGGCGCGTGATTGACCCTTTGCGTCATGTAAATATAATGTACAGTCGAGCGCATATCTACAGTAATAAAAAACTGTTTATGTGAACGTACATGAAAATCACGCGCCGCCTTCTAAATTTTGGTTTATGTTAAGATTTTAAAATACATACAATGATTATTTTTTATTTATTTATTAACTTACATACAGCATTTATTAACTTACTTACATTTATTAACTTACTTACATATTTTTTACTTTTAGTTAAGGTTTTTGAAGTCAGTTTTTTTTTTTATTGTTTATGTTTCAAACAATAATTTCTAATTTTTTGGATACGGTTTATTAATCTACTTATCTGACCCTACCAACATCCTTTTCTTCATCAGCATCATCATCATTTGCTGGTTTTATCAACCCACAGCAGGACATAAGCCCCCCTTTACGCCATTCTTCCCAGTATTGTGCCAAATCCTATTCTTATTTCACTGTAAACTGTTTCTTAACTTTACGGAATAACTATTCTACTTTATCTCGAAGTAATTGAAGTCATATTGCGATCACCTTTTCGATTTACTGGATTTTAAGTAACAGAAATACTGACTTTATTCAAATAGTGCAAAACAAATAACGCTGACACCAAATAATGCTGACCCCACATCCCGTTAGACTTATGCTGGGAAGATAAGTAAGAGAGATACTGAAATATTCAAAAGAAGAAAAAATAGCGACACAGGTAAAACTATCCAAGCACCATTATGCTTGTCACCTTACAATATGAAATACAACAATTTTATGAGAGCGCCCATTATAAAGTGGTGTCGACACAGTGAAATCCCACGCCGCAGACGCAACGTCAACTGTTACAGCACACATCTATTAAATTAAATGCTTCTGTGACGCTGCGGATACAACGACTTTTTTCAGTCTATCTGTCATAAAATCGTATAGAACTTCAGCGAATGAAAATATTTGGTTGTTGTCTAGCCTATCCCACCCACTTTATCTACGTCTGAGTTTATTTCTCTCTTTTTTACGTCTATTTATCCGGTATGAGCCAGTTTCATACGCTTTCTCCTTGCGATCTTCTCCATTTCATTTGATCGTCGACTTGGTCTGCCTTATGATCGTGGTCAATTCCTTGACTTCTTCTTACTAAGATTCTATGTAGTCTACTTTTATCTTTCCACCAAGTGGTCGTCTCTAGTACAATTACCCTTGCAGCGAAATTTTCGCAAAATCAGGTTGTCTAGTTGTGTTTAGTTTTTATTCATAGTTCATCCTTAATTTACAGTCGACCGTACGTTAGATGTAACAGTTTCACCTTAACAGCGTCTTTACTTCGTAAGCAGTAAGGGTGGTTTTCGTAATCCAAGTGTTACCACTGACGTGCGCTTGACCGTAAAACGTCAACCTAAATGCTGAAGCTCCTTTCAACAGTTTCTTTTTAAACATTACAGTAGTCGTAGCTATTTACAAGTGGGTGTCATTTGTTAACGGTTTACATGAACGAAAACCTTTTTGATTTTGATTTCTTTACTACGTGCTAAAATGTTCCTACGTTTGAAGGTTAATCTGAAGCCTCCGGAAGCTTTTTGATGTCTACCCAATTTTCAAGGGCGATTACTTTTGTTCCGAAAGGGTTTCCACCATAAAGGTATTATACTGACGGTATACAAATGTCTTTGGTTTCCACTGTGAGATTTTTTTTCGTTCAGACATTATTTTACAAAGACTTGACGTCAGCTGTATCTTTCCGTTCAGAAAAGATTTGAAAAGGTTCTGTTGAAAAATAATGATGCTCTTGTTTGGTATGTGCTTTGGTTTATTTTTGTTTACTTTTATGTTTTACAACTTTTAAATGGTTTTGCTTATCAAACCTTCGGTATCATGGGCTTAATATTTTTTTCTGGAAACTCTAGAATAAATAAGAGTAGAAACAAGTAAATTTTTTACTATCGATACAAAACATAACACTCTGTTTAGTCTAGTGTGAACATGAACCATGTATAATGAACGTTTTTGATGAAAGTTTTGTGAGACGCGTAATAATAAGAATTAATTATTATTGATTAATTTATATAAAATTCAAAAAATATATGTATATTTCATCATCATCAACTCAGCCTATCGCAGTCCACTGCTGGACATAGGCCTCTCCCATGTTGCGCCACAACACTCGGTCCTCTGCCTTCCGCATCCAGTCCCCCCACGAATATTTCACGTCCCCATGTATATTTGTATTTACGTAAAGGATCAAATACAATGTTGAATCATTATCTTCCTGCCCTGCCCCCCTAGCCAAGTTGACAATCTACAATCGTCAACGCTATAGAAAACGATCAAAATGTATGGGAATGACATATCTCAACGAATATGTGTTACTATGGTGCCTATGTCCAGCAGTGGACGTCTTTCGGCTGAAATGATGGTGCCTATCACGATAAATACAAAAAATAAAAAAAGTCTAAAACCAAAAGGGGACCCCCATACAAGAAACCTCGAAAAACATGGATTTTTTCAACGTTTCTATTCCTGCTTTATCTTCAAAACGGTAATACATACCGGTGTACCAAACTTGGTGTAATTATAGTGCATACTATGTACTTTAGCAACAAATACTAAAAATTTGGTGTTACCTACGTAAGAAAGAGGTGCAAAAATTCACATTTCATGTACGATCGTTGATGTCTTTTGATTCATCATCATCATCATTTCAGCCGAAAGACGTCTGAACATAGGCCTCCCCCAAGCAGTTTGGGGGGATATGCCATAATCACCACGCTTGGCAGGCGGGTTGGTGATCGCAGTTGGTTGGTTAAATACTCAGAGAACGCTGCTGCCCATCTTCAGGTGAATCCCTTAGTCGCCTTTTACGACACCCATGAGAAGATATAGGGTGGTGCAATTCTTTACGTCCGGCACCACACGGACGAAAACCAAACCCAACCAAACGGTCTTTTGATTAACTCTCGTAAATTAAATCAGTTTCTATGGGGTATCAGATCAATAGGTGGTACGGAACCCTTACTGCGTGAGTCCGACTCGCACTTGGCTATCAGCCGTCATCTCATCAATTACTCCCTTTTCATCCATATTGTTCTTCACGCAATCCATCCTTCTTTTCTTTGGTCTCCCTCTCCTTCTCCATCTATTAAATTTATATTCATCACTCTCTTAGTAACATGCGTTTCATCCCACCTCATCACAAATGAAAAGTAATAGTAATAATGTTTATTGTGACTTCAAAATAACATAACAGCAGTGCAGCCCTGACTGCCCTGGACCCTAAACTAGGACAACCTGTATTACAGAGGCCAGGCCTCTCAGTTTCATGGTACAGATTGAGAGACAATCATCATCATCATCATCACCATTTCAGCCGAAAGACGTCCACTGCTGGACATAGGCCTCCCCCATTAAGGGGGGAATATGCCATAATCGTCACGCTTGGCAGGCGGTTTGGCGATCCTAGTTTGTATACATCAGAACCTCATTATTCAGTTATGAGGGCTAGTTCAGAACTATCTGTTTGACTCTAGGGTTATTGAAAGCGATACTTGGGTGGTTCTTGAGTTTTTGAAAAGTAACTCTACACACTAGTGAAGCAAAATAAATGTAACATAGCGTGGGTTTTTATCCGGGTGTCCAATAGCTGGTATTTATCAAAGAGTCCTTGATATGGGAACAAACTTCAATATGGAGGTCATCGTTCTGAACTACGTATTTGAACTTTAGACGTATAGTCGGTGAAAACACTTGAATCACGAAAACTGCCTTTACTGCTTACGAAATAAACACTCTTTCAAGGTCAAACTGTGACCACTGACTTAAGACCAATAACTTTGAACTTGTGCCCAGGTTCAGTTTCCGTGTCAACGTCAATTCTAATTGCTGTTAATTCACCTCGTGAAAGATCATCTGTCAGGTGTTAGAAACTCGGAAATCGTAACTCGGCCCGGGACACGGATTCGTGAAGTTCCCTTTACATCTCAGCATTCAGACCTCGAAACCCACAAAACGTTTGCATTTTCAATCGGCTCTGGTTCCGCACTGGTTGCCACTCCGCATCCCATTTCGCGGCACTAATTTACTTTTAGACGCGCGACGTCAAATTAATTGCACTGCAGTGAATTCCAGCTGTTCCTGAATACATTAAAAAGTGTCCTCCAAGTTCAGCCCGTTAGCCAAGTTGACAATCTACAATCGTCAACGCTAATAGAAAACAATCAAAATGTATGGGAATGACATACCTCAACGAAAAAGTCATTCCAATACATTTTGATTGTTTTCTACAGCGTTGACGATTGTAGATTGTCAACTTGGCTAGTTAGTAGTGGGGCAATTGTGTAATGCATTTCTTTCTTCATTCATTTTGAAATTAAAGCAACATTCATTGCGTGGTACGCAGTTGCCGATAACACGGATTATCAAAACACACGGAGCAATGAACATTGAAATCCAGATGATTGCGATCCCGAGTGAGTTACACAATTCGGCAGCAGTATCGGATAGGTGCGAAGTTCTTTTTTAATTGTTAACGACATCTGCAATGTAACATGTGGCAGTTGCTTGCTGTGAGCGACGTACTGCAGAGAGCGCGGTTACAGCCGATGTGACGTAGACGCCCCGAGAGCGGTCTAGGCTCTTTGTGCGGGTCGGTTCCGCGCTTGAGGGCGGGCTGAACGCAAGAATGCGGCGTGCGTGCGGGCGGGGGTGCGGGGGGAGCGGCGCGGCCGGGGGATGCGTCGCGGTGGCGCGGGGCAGCGCGGGCCGGGCGCGTGCCGCAGTAGCGTGGAGGCGCCGCCGCGGCCGCTCGGCACAGTCGCAGCACGGCGTCTAGCCGCCGCCCGATGCGAGCGCGGACCATCGCCGTGCCGAACCGCCGTCGCGCCGACAGCCCTGAAAGGCCAGTTCCAACTTTCCCGGCGGAGTGGTTCCCGCGTATCGAACGCCAACAACCAATACGACATGTGGACGATAGTTGAGCGCGTTAAAAGTGTCACTCTCGTTACCGCAAAGAGCGAATACAAATTCGGTCAGGTTGAGTGAAGTAATTCTTGGAGGATCCGAGTTCGGGACAAAGCGGCGCTGGAGAAGCTGTCCGTCATTGTTGCGCTCCTGCCTCCCCTCATTACTGAGAACCTTGTTTCTTTTGTACCTGTTTTCACTTCAAATCCTACTGTTCCAAGGTATTGATGACATTGTTTCGCATTTGCGAATTCGAAAAGCCAAAGTTATTATGCCAAATATCCAGCAACGAAGTTACATAAATGGTAACGGTCTCCAAATATCATGTTCCATGAACATTAGATTACTGTTTGCGGACGACGAATAGGTATGAAATCCCGATGGATTTATATAAAACAGGGTGACGTGTGTATTAATTTTTAAGTTTGGAACTAAGCGTGTTATGTAGCGCGTCCCACGACGTTCGTAGGTACTTCTGTCTGGCTGTTGTCGTACGATGTCACACCTTTAATTTAAATGATATAACCGATTTGTTATATTAGATGTAGTTTGCGGTATTATTTGAAATGCCGCCAAGATTTCGGTAGAAAGTACCATCTACAAATATTAATGTCAGTAAATGCGCCATTAAAGCAAAGATAGCCCCCCAGCGTCATAATTTAACCTAGATTTTAATAAAATGTCCTTTCTATTAAAATAAACTTTGTGTTCGTTTCCGCTTGAGGCGTAATTTATTGGAATCATTGAATTTGGTGGCTTTATTTCGGTCAATATGGTGTAAACCTTTAAAATAGTAGTGTTGGGATTAAAAATTATGGCTCCATAACTATGTGTATGTGTTGAAAGATACGCTGGGTTATCGCCACTACTCTCTCTTGGACTTTTTCTCTGTTTGTCTCTGTTTATCATGAACCAATTTTGTTATTATTCTCACTCTACCACTACACTTCAAATATGTTCAAACTAGGGCTAGTACCGGGGCCATTAAATAGTGTAACGTATTTTACTTAACCAACCTTGAAATTCTTTCTGTTTTGGTTGGGAACCAACGTTTTCAGTTTTCGAACTAACGCTAATGAAGCTTTTGTTCTTTTTAGCTGAAATAGTACATGATTATTTTACACTTAATATTGTTTTCCTCTGTAGCATCAAGGATAAAATAATATACACAGTAGGAATGTTTATTAGCTGTCTTCAATTATTTTGTATTGAAAGTACATAGATACTACCGATAAGACTTTTTGGCTAGTGAACAAGCTTGTACTACCAAATATATTGTAACAGTATTTATGTGAACTTTATTAAATTCTTGTGTCTTCATTACAGCATTTAAAGCGATCAAATCTTTCCTTATTTCAAAATCGACAAAAGCTGAACCAATTTTATGATTTCCTTCTTTCTTTACCAATATCGTATTGGACTCGAAAATTTCCACTGCTACTACTTGTAACACATTTAAAGATATGATAATGATTTTGCTAGCTTTGTTAAGGTTTATAAACTCAAGGAAAGCCATGTAAAAATGACGTGGTATTTACATAGATACACATCTCCCTACATAAGCTTGAATTAGTTACGAAGAAACTTGAACGTACAACGTAAACGTTTGGTATCCAAACAAAGCAAGCAACTTCAATATTTACAATTACTTTGACTCTCAAAGTTGTTCAGAATATCAAAATATAACAGAAAAATTCCCGAAATGTTGGAATAATATTAGGTTTATGATAATTTAGTAATAAATTAACGACACGTTGTTTGGCATCAAGTGATAAGGATAATGATCAAAGAAAATTTAATGTGATTCTATAAAAAATATTTTCTTATTTCTAATAATATTATGGTAAATAAGGCAACAGAAAATTATTTCAAAGATGACTATTTAATGGATAAACAGAAAGTAATGAATAAAGAAGTTTCGTTTTATCGTTACCTTGCAAAACATTCTAAAGACTCACAAGACGCGAGATTAAGACAATAGTTTAATAAATGTAACAAAAAAAAAACAAAATATTAAAAGGAAATTGACTATATAACACGAGAACAGAAGCAAAGAATCCAAAGCGAGAAATAAAAATATTTTCTATAACAAAATACAAGCTAAAGAACGATACTACAGCATTTCTACTCGAAGAAACTAACACTGCAGGTCAAAAGAATTCTCAGTCAATATTGAATACACCCTGCACCTAGATCTGGGATAATGCATTGACGGAGAAAAATTGTATACCCTTCGCTTGGCTAGAAAACATCATATGAAAATGCACCTATGATAAATGTTGGATTTTAAACAAGGGTAGGAAAACAAGGAAGAGAATCAGAGTAAAATCTTTACGGATTAGTATTGCTTGTTCTTTATTCTATGTTGCTTAATTGTTTTTTTATCTTCCCGTTTGTCAACTGAGGATTGAATGACTCTTGGATTTAGGTTAAAGATTTCAATATCAAATTAAACACGATTAGTAAAGGCCTGATATTCTTAAACTCTTGGATTTAATGAACACAGATGTAGCAGATTCCTAATTGGATTGGGGAATAATTAAGATTAATAGGTATAAAAATAAGCAAGATGTCAATTATAGAAACACGACGTGATCAATTTATGAAAAAATATGTAGGTAATCGAAGTAAGACCATCTGAGACGATGATAAAATTTGTAAATGTAAGAGTATAAAATACTAAATGAATAA
The DNA here is from genome assembly GCA_949699075.1 of Asteroscopus sphinx. Lineage (NCBI taxonomy): Eukaryota > Metazoa > Arthropoda > Insecta > Lepidoptera > Noctuidae > Asteroscopus > Asteroscopus sphinx. The sequence continues at coordinate 2,295,068 of OX453002.1, read as the reverse complement.
TTCTCTAAGTCTTCAGGAGAGACTGTATGAATAATTTCATTCCTTAAATCCGATGATACCGATTTTCGGTGTAACATCGTAAAAGGAACGAATATGGTTTTATAGGCTAACTTTTAATAGTCGATTAAATAGCTTATCCTCCAGACATTTGGGATACGTCATTAATTTTAAAATATTTTATATTTCCAGGGACACTTTTTACATACAAATTCTTCGTATTTGGTATTATGAAGAGATCTTGCGAAAAAATTACTAATTCATTCAGCGTTTGTTACATTGCCAGAAACTATTTCACCTCTAACCCGAATGTTGTAAATTAATAACGATGTCTCTTGCAAGGGCATCAATAGCCAAAGGTTAAATAAAAAGCAGAAATTAAAAGATCCAACGATGATCATCTGCGTCAACATGACAAACTCATATTCAAAGTAGCAGACTACAGGAATAAAAATACATAAATATACATAAATAGAACAATTTAAGAAAAACGTTTTCCAGTCTCGAAGTGAGACATTTAGAAGAAAATGAATGGTCCCTATATTTAACTGAACTTTAATTATAGATCCGGTGTACGCATCTCGAGAATATTGCAATACATTCAGACTAGAGACATTCATTACAAACTTCCTCTGAGTGTCTCCTTCACCGTCAACAAACTAAATGCTATTTAATTACGGAGATCAAGTTGATATATAGACGAAATATTGTGTCACCGAGTTGTCTGCTGTTATTAAAACGAAACTAAAAATTATGAGCAGACATGTTTTCTTATGACAAATGTTCGGTGGAAATTAAGTTATTCGTCATTCAGATCTCGTGGATTTCGTATGTATTTTTGTGTGCCATTGAAGTGGGTAGGGGTCAAGGTCATTGCCGTTTGTTTTCCTTGTCATTCTCGGTCGATGTTGCTTCTTGCCGATAAAATCTGCTACTCGCTTTTTACTGTATCGTCTCACGCAATTATGTGGTGGTATTTTCTATCTACAACAGATTTGATCGTCTCCGTCATTACATTATTACTGACTGTTATAGATCTTGCATTCTCTAAAACATATTAAGTATATTTAATATATATAATTTCAATCACAGGCTGCCAATTTTTGTCCATCATAATATAACATTATTAATAACTATTTATTTATTTTTGGAGCCATTATTCCAAACAGAACCAACTATTTTTTTATGACAAATTGCTGCTGCAGAAAACATTTAAAATATTCTAGAGCATCAGTTGAGACCTCCAGGACTTTCTCTATAAATTTACTTACAATGCACACAGGTGGATGCTGCTACTCAATCTTCTTGTTATAATCCTTCCGTTGCTTCTTATGGCACGCTCTCGACATACCAAGTAGCCTGTTATTCGCTGATAACTCAAGCTTCTATCAATATAAACAACATCAAAATAATCAGAGCGTTGGTTGCTGTCAACTGGATCTTGTATTCATGTAAAAGTCTGTTACTAATAAACAGGGAACAAAAAGGAACTTAAAAAGATTCAACCGATAAACTCTCAAATTAAAACATTTTAAAATAGTTACCTACACACATCACAAACAATCAACAGAAATTAGCTATTGAAACAGCAAGCCACTCTTTATATGTATCCATGTTTAAGTCTATTACTAAACAGGATATAAAAATCATAATTAAACAGAGGGATTTCAAGAAGATTCAATCAATGAATTATCAAAAGAGATTTATAATAATTATAAACATCACAAACAATCAACAGAAATCAGCGTCTGAAAAAGCAAGCCACTCTTTATCTAATTAGTGATCACAAAAGAATTGGAATATTCCGTGACACTGATTGCATTTCTCGATCAGTCGTAACTCAGCGCTCTTTTCCCAGAAACAATTGCCTTTTCCAGTGCACCCAATCGTTTTCAACTTTTCTAATGGCTTGATGAGTACCGGGTCTCTAGGCAAATGATTTTTTTCTTCCGTTGCATTGTTTCTCCCACCTTCAACGGCTGATTGTGAAATACGGTCCGCAGTATTCTCGCCTACATTTGCTCTTCCTTTTATTTTCACTTCATCGCTTCCCAGGAATACAGAACGAACGTAACGTAGTATGGTTTTTTTTTTTAATAATCAGTCTTTAGAAAAGATGATAATATAACAATGAAACATGGTCTATGGGGCTAGAAGACTGATTTAAACTATTACCGCAAAAGTTGTTGAACTTCTGGTGGACATCTCCGCTGGGAGACAGTCATTGATTTCCTTCATAAGCCGGTAGGACAAAACCGTTTCTATTATATGAAATTGCTGTTCTCAAAAGCCAATGTCTATTTAACGGAGGGGTGCATTCGAAAGCTGTGGATGACGCGGCATATTCGTTACCATCTGGATGAAGCTGGAGTTGGGGCCAGTACCCCGCCCCCCGCCCAGCTTGCAGTAACAATAAATTTGCCATTCTCATTCACGCTTCCCTCGGATCCTATTTTCGAAGTTTCACAACTCTGGATTTCAAAAATAAGATATACTGGACTTAAAAGGCATTTAAAAACATTTCTGTCGTTCGGTCAAGATGGTTGCGATGTTTTGTTCAATGCTCGAGCAATCAGTGTTGTCAGTAACTGGGCTAAACAAACTTCGGTTGTCGAGATCTGCGGGACCCGCGAAGATTAGGTGGACCGGACGTAATAGTAAAATTTTCTCAATATTTCAATATATTGAAGACGATTACCCAACAATTTTTACTTTAGAACTCTATTTACTTGGCATGACAATAACAAAATACGACTTTGATAAACGACTGGACATTATTCCCGATACTTCGATTCCGATGGCGTAGAGCCTGCATAATGCATTTTCCGTTTGCAAAGTAAGATGCAAAGTCTACAAAAGAGAAGAAATAATCCTCTAACCATTTATCGGATTCGATTCCAGTCCATGGTTGTACCCAGCTGACATTTTGTTTTTCAAAACGTGAATTCTAATTGTACGGGTTGACTTTCGCACTCAGTCCCCTGAGGAACCAAATAAATGTTGCGATAAAAGTAAAAACACCTTAGAAGCGTAATATTTCCGAGTTATACTAAAGTAACTCTACTAGTTATAAGTATCTTCATTACGCTTGGCACTAACTACACGAAGCTTTTTTCACAGCAAATGAGCGGAGAGCATCGCTGACGCGGCGTGAAAATTACTCAACTTCAGTCGTATATTACACCGGATTTTTAAACAGTCTGAAACAGCCTTTACGGGTCCGCCTTTAGTACACACAACCGTACGTTAATTATGAACCAATACACATAAAAACTTTGTTAATTACTCTTTTTGCACGATGTCGCAACGTTTATGTTTTTCAATCATAAAAATCCAACGTGTAGCTTGTTTTCCCAAACATGTCGACTGGTGAGGAATTTTATTACGTCAATTTGCAATTTTCAAGCGAAAACATTACGCTAATATTTTCGCACAGTGTAAAAAATACGGAGCCGCATTCCCCCCAGATTTTCCGTCTTTTGCATAGCAAAACTATTTTCTTAATCCACGGACCGCCCACAGGGGGTGGCTTTAGAAAATCTCTCAATATAATTATAAGTTTATTTCCCTTTGAAAAATCCACCGCATAATTTAACCCTCGTGGGGAGGCGGTCTGTAGCAAACCTCATGCACGCTTTGAGATAAGAAAAACTACATTCACTCAAAAATATATATAAGTTTAAATTTTTGTCGTGATATGAGAAAATTAAATTAGGTACTGAGGGTAATAGTTTGCTTTGTGCAACGTTTAAATTGCCACTACTCACCCATACATTTTCAATTATTTGTTGACATAAAAGTTGTTTTACATACAAATTGAGGCTCTGACTCCTGCGCTAAGTTAAAACACCTCTGTTACAGGAGCTAGTTAGTGTCTTTTTCCAATAATTGGTGTCCTATATTTTATGCAACAAGAATAATAAGGATACAATATTAAAATACCCTTTACCACAGAAATTGTATGTTTATGTGTATTAAAGTTTATAACAAAATACCCCCGAGTCTAGGCTTATATTAAGGCTAGGCTCCCAAAATGAGGTTACTTTTTGAAAACATGTGAGTCGAACACGTGCTTGGTGAATGTCAAATTTACATAGGTATATGTTTTTTTGAACCTTTATCTATCGTTTGATTAGACAGTTACATAATTAGTTGATTTTTGTTCGATACTTTCATTTTTTCAAAATCATGCGTTTTTAGAGATGTTCCAAATATTTCTCCTTTATTAATTAAGTTAGCTGTATAAAATTTATGCATATAGGCAGATAATAAAGTTTACTAAAAACTGGCTAGAGGAAATTTGTACAGATTGTTTAGTATTCTTGTAATAAAACAAAAACTGTTTTCAGACTTACGTCATTTACTTCCGTGTGTAAAACGCGCGGGAATGAATTTATCGAAAATGTGTTCTATTGCAACTCCCATAAAATTTACGAGAGCGACCCGCAGTTGCGGGGTGTAAGGGGAGTGCGAGGGTGGGAATAGCGTTTTGGGAGCGTCCTCTTAAGAGACGAATCTAAGCGTGAACTTATGCTTCCAACTGTCAAAATACAGTGCTATTTGACAGTTGGAAGCATGAGTTCAGCCCCCCTAGCCAAGTTGACAATCTACAATCGTCAACGCTATAGAAAACAATAAAAATGTATGGGAATGACATATCTCAACGAAAAAGTCATTCGTTGAGATATGTCATTCCCTTACATTTTTATTGTTTTCTATAGCGTTGACGATTGTAGCTTGTCAACTTGGCTAAGGGGGCAGGCTTTGATTCGTCTCTGAATTCAAACCTAAGAGATACCCTTAAGATTATAATTTATCGTGTATAGTTAAAATAATAGCTAACAGAAAAATGTTTCTTTGAATGCAAGAATAAATTAATTTGATTACTATTATAATGCATTCTTAGATTTGACATAGGTAACTAATATTATTACGTATCCTAAAAATATTATATGCCCAAAATGCGCTGATTGATGTATCTAACACTATCATATATGTATAACAACCGTAATCACTCAATCAGAAACAATAAAGTTTACTTTACTTTACTTTATATAAAATAACATAAACATAACATCACGCCTGTATTTCCCGAAGGGGTAGGCAGAGGTGTATAGTACACCCCTATTTCGCCAGTTATGTTATAAGTCCCATGTAATAGGGGGCGAGCCTATTGCCATTAACCGGGCACAAATCCAGACTCCAGGCTGCTACTGAGAATTTCCTGATGAAAAAACTCAATCACACTTTGCCCGACCCAGGAATCAAACCCAGGACCCCACGCTCAGTAGTCACGCTTGCAACCACTAGACCAACGAGGCAGTTTATATAACAAGCCAAAGTTAATCAATTTCTAATACAATTTAAAATTAATAGGTATGATTAATATTGTCTTAATACATGTGCGGAGTATAAAGTTCATGATTGGAGGATGTATGTAAATTTATGTGGGTGTGTGAGGTGTATTGTGTTGGATTGGTGGAGGGTGTATTATTTTAAACCAGTTGTTTCAGACTTTTTAATTGAAAAGCGTATTATTAAGATAACGGAATAAAATTGTACATATAAAGCTGCTTTAATTTATCACCTGTGACTTAAAGCTATACTGTGACCTGATTTTAAATAAATACGCAAGTTAGCCTCTACAAGAATTGGGTCAAATCAAGCATAGTTTCGAGAAAAGGTATCCGCCTTAAGTAGGTTCAGCTCGTTTAATTTTTGATTGCACTGGATACGATCCGAGTTTTGAGCAGATATTCGAGAAAGTATTTGAGAATTCTTCGCGAGTGTACAGCAGCGAATAGATCTCGATAATCAGCTTATTTGCAGTGAATTGGAAACAAATCTAATCATCTTCACGCTCGTTACCTCTTTTTGATGAGCAGATGAGTTCGTAAGTGCCACTTATTATATTTATACAGCTAGAGGGCTCACGCAGCATCGCCCGCGTGGATATCGTTTATTGAGCATCCTTCGGAAACTGTTCATCTTCACGAGATAAAAAGTAGCTTATATATTAGTCCAGGGCATGATCTATCTGTGTGTCAATTTTCTTCCAAATCCGTTCAGCCGTGAAGAAGTAACAAACATACATACATGCCTGTGATACATACACATGACTGAAGTGTGAAAAGTAGTGTTTAAGAATTTTAAGTGGCGCCGCCTAGCGGTTACACACTGTCGGAGTGTGGGCATGACTAATGACTACCAAACTGAGGTTTGACTAAGTTTTCCTTATTAAGTATAAAGGAAGACTCAAAATCGCGCGTTGAACACGATTCAGTGGTCAACTCGATCCGAGGACGTACCAAAAAAGTCCCCCCTTTGAAAAGGTCCTCGGATGTGCCTTGTGCATTCATACGCACGTCCCCACAAGGTACTTAAAACAAACATTCACAAACTTTCGCATTTATAATATTTATGTCTTCACAGATTTCTGAAGTAAAGTGTCTTAGAGTAATAATACATAGAGCGATAGATTCAAAGTTCCACCCAAAGTTTATCGATGTGTACCCACAAGCGGCATTTTTGGGTGCAACCAAACATTAATATTGTCAATGCAGATTTGTCAAAATGTCAGAATGTCAGTGAGTGCTCAACGGGTATGAGTCTAAATAAAAATGCAAGTAGTCCGACCCAAACCACGTCTAATTAACACTAATTAAATGTTTAACATAAATGCAACATCTATGCTCCGCCATGTGTCATTTCAGTTTCAAATGTAGGTCGCGATGAAAGTGCAGATATGCAAGCCTACTAGTTACTTATTTCCACAAATACCTATATTTTAAACTAATTTACGTGCACCGTACAGGCACGTTAAATGTTCGCCGACACACACATATACGTGCGTAAACTGTACTGAACATAGCTTTTTAAGGCCAACTTGAATTTGTTTCACTCTGTGTGCGACTATTGCGGTTCTAAGCCTAATTATTCTAAGATTAGTGTGATATGCTTGTAGCATTATTAATACCAGAAATGGCACATGGGACAGTAAAATATCTTTGAAGTCTGACATTAGAGCCGGCAATTGATGAAAATGTGTTAATAGCAGAACTGTCATTTGTGTTTGATCGTGTGTGCGTCAATATGGCATAACCTATGTTCAATCAACTGTACTTACCTGTTGTTTGTCCAAAATCAATAGTGTACCTAAGTCGTAAAATCCAGTTTACCGCGTCCTTGAAAGGTTATTTTAAATGGCGACCTGTACGTTTTCATATGTAAGTTCCACACTGGCTCTCTTTCTTCAAACCTTTCCCATATGTCTTCTGTCTTTAATCTCGGGTTGAGTGTCACTTTAGCTAAGGATTTGATGACGCTAAAAACTAGTAAACTATAAAATCTAAAGAGTAGAAGTAAGTACAACGTGTTATTGAAATAACTGAAAACCTCTTAAGGGGTCATTGTACTCATCAGTATGAACGACTTTTACTATGGGACCAACCATGAAATCGCAAAAAAAAACCTTAAGTAAACCGACAAAATGTAGGAAACAGCTGATTTATTGTCGTGATTTCATGTTTGGTCCCATAATAAGAGTTGTTCATACTGATGAGTACAATGACCCCTTAGGAGGTTTTCAGTTATTACAATAACACGTTATAATTATATCGTAGTAGAGCAGACTTTCCTCGTGGTCGTAACGTGAGTCTCATGGAAATTCATGAAACAAACCCTGTCAGCTGTAGTCCAAAATACAGCCTATCCAGTTTTTGATCTATATTTTTCTGTTGAATGTCAAAAATGTCGAGGTTTAATATGGTATGTTGTGCTGGCTATGTTCTTGGGAATAAATGGCCCATGCCCAAGGTGGCGCATGCTTAATTGTACATACGTTTACCCATATGTGTGTGACGTATAGGCTATTAGGCGTTGGTTGTGGTTACGGTTAATTGATTGGCATGTAAACAGTTGGTATACATATATCTTGGCAGTAGCTATTACTGGGTCGGAGTGGGGGGTAGGTAATGGCTGTATGTTAATTCTAAGCTTCTGATAAATTTCAAATTACACGTTACTTGGACAAAGATTACAACACATTGTGCATATCTTTTATTTATTTATTTAATTCTTTATGCACAACAGGGTACAAAGGCGGTCTTAACGCCATAGGCGTTCTCTACCAGACAACCTTAGGGTAATGCAGAGACAAAGAATAAGGTAGATGCACCAGTAAAGTAGGTAGTAAAATATGTTTCGTACAGTCAACAGCATGACAGTGGTAACACTTCAATTAAAAAACCACCCTTACTGCTTACGAAATAAGGATGCTGCTAATGTCAAAGTGTTACCACCGACGTGCGGTCGACCGTACTACGGACTTATAATTACATATAATAAAAATAGATAAATACCTAAGTACTTTATACATATAATAAAATATACATATTATACATACCTACATATACCAGGCCCCTCAGAAAGTATTGCGAAAAAAAGTTTTTATATATGGGAGACTGGCCAGTTATAATGTTTTTCGAAAATATGATTATTTATAAGTAAAAATAAGTAAGTTCCAATTTCAAAATTTCCCTCCACATTTTTTGCGAGTTAATTCAAAGTATTGTGTCTCACTGAAATATGGATCTGCGCCGGGAACATTTTAGAGCTATGATTTTATACGATTTCAAGTGTCGCCTGAAACCGGATGAATCGTACGATAGACTTCAAATGGCATTCATGGATGAAGGCCCTTCCAAGGCAACCGTGTATCGTTGGTATAACGAATTCAAGCGCGGTCGACCAACTTTGGGGGATGACGAAAGAAGCGGTCGCCCTTTGACGGCTGTTACCGAAGAAAACGTGCTAGCAGTGAAAAATTTAATCCAAGACAATAGGCGAATTACATATCAGGAGATTCAACACATATTGAAGATTGGATCGGGAAGCGTTCACGAGATTCTACACAGCCATCTTCGCGTGAGGAGGATAGTATCACGCTGGGTGCCGCACAACCTCACCGATGCTCAGAAGCAGGCCCGGGTGGAATGGTGCCGTGATATGCTTAACAAATTTGAAGCAGGCTCGTCTCGGCGTGTTTACGACATCGTTACAGGTGATGAGTCCTGGATTTATCAATACGACCCAGAAACCAAGCGCCAGTCGACTGTTTGGGTGTTTCAAAATGAGCCAACGCCTACCAAAGTGAAGCGATCTAGAAGCGGGGGTAAGATTTTGATCGCTAGCTTTTTTAATTTGACTGGCCACTTGGTATCAATTCCCTTACGGGATCAAAGAAGCATTAATGCCGAATGGTATACTACCAAATGTTTGCCAGAAGTTTTCTCTGTTATAAGCAACAAGCGACCAAACACAGGGCTCCGCGGGCTACTGCTCCACCACGACAATGCACCTGCGCACACCGCACTCAAAACGAGGGACTTCCTGGACAGCACGCCAGTCAAACTCCTGGGTCACCCTCCTTACAGCCCTGATCTAGCACCGTGTGACTTCTTTTTATTCCCAAAAATAAAAAATCAGCTCAAAGGGATACAATTTTCGTCGCCGGAAGATGCGCTGGCTGCGTTCGAGCAGGCTGTAAACGAGGTGTCTGCGGCGGACTGGAAAAAGTGTTTTGAAAACTGGTTTAGGCGCATGAATCTTTGTATAGAGGCTGGTGGAAAGTACTTTGAAAAGATTTGATAAAAATATATGTACGTATAGAACAATTTTTTTTAGTTTCGCAAAACTTTCTGAGTGTCCCACGTATAACTATAAATATATAACATCAAGATACACACATTCTACGCACAAAATTAACAACACACCACTCGCTCACACAATACACTCTCACAACAACTACACATACACTTCATGGCTTAGTAGTAACTGCCATCAATTTACTTATTTTTGTTTTTTATTATACTACCTACTTTCAATAACAATTATTAAGGGGAATGTCGCAACTAAGTGGCACCCCCACCTATAAAAAAAATATTACTCGCTGAATACACCATTTATCAAAAATTAGTTTGGACCGATCAGGTCGCCAAACTCCAAAAAAGTACATTGTTTCTTTCCATTTTTCGTCACCATTTCTTGAAGTAGGGAGAATGGAAAAAATACATGGTGGAGTTGAGTAGTTTATGTATCCATTTTAAAAGATCGATATACCATTTAAATAACTTCGCTTGTTAGAAAAAAAATCCAAACATAGCCAATTTTTGACACTTTGAATTCATTTTATGACGAAAATTTATATAGAACATGATTTTGAAACTTACACGATATATTTTATCGCAAGCCAAGTAATCCATTTCAGTTTTTTTTTGTTGATAAAATTACATTAATTTAATGTTTTACATAACTAATTGTTATCACGGGCCGGCGCTCCAGCTCCCCACTGCGCCCCGCAGTCCACCCCGAGACGTTTCGTGCAGGGACAGGGCCTTAATCAGAAACTATTAACTCTTACAGAGTTAATAGTTTCGTTTTGATGATGAATGGTTACTGAAAACTCATGTTAGGTACTTTTTATGTTATAGAATGGCAAAACGAGCTAATTGGCCACCTGATGTTAAGGGGCTCCCTACAGCTCAGTAGAGCCCCCATCAGTAAAAAAATAATTACTCACCGAGAACAAAATCGAAAATCTGTTTTCACATAATTGTAGTAAAGGTACTGTAGTTTAATCAGAAGCTATTAACTCGGTAAAATATAACTAGTTCGCTGTAGTTGTAGATATAAAAAGGCCACTTTTGGCATTTGTTCTATCTACAACTACAGCGAACTATATTTTACAGAGTTAATAGTTTTTTATTAAACTACAGTAGTATCTGTACATCAATTGTTTAAAACGAATTTTTGATAAATTATGTATGCAGCGAGTAATATTTTTTTACTGATGGGGGAGCCACTTGGCTGCTTCATTCCCCTTAAGGAACAATGATAAACAATGTACCTCTTACCGACTATATAACTGAGAGCTTAGTATTAGGGAAGGCACTGTTTCCTGAGATACAGGTTGTCACCTAGTTCAGGAGACAGTGTGTTGAAACATATTTGGTTGCTAATAAACTTTTTTTTTATCTCTAGATCTTTTAAGGAGATAGTTAGAGATAGACCCCTATTATAGGAACATGGTCTGTTTCATAATAAGATGTAGCTGACGTCACCCAAATACGGATACAAAGTGGAAGTTAAATTCGACACCACGAGCAAAGTTTACGGTAGCTTAGTAGATAAAGCACTGGTATACTGAACCAAGAGTCGCAGGTTCGAATCCTGCTCGTGAGCGATATTTTCTTTCCAAAATTAGAATCTTTAGAGAAAATAATTATGAGATTATGGTGTTGATTCTTTTGTTTACGAACTAAACTTATTGTAAACTATCGCTCTCTTTTACTAATCGTAGATATAAGAAAGGGATGGCAACAATTTTAGAACTGTCAAATTAGTTTACGTGTTACATTTCTTTGTATTTTAGTGGGCAAGTTCCGAGATAACGACTAAACTTGTATGGAAGTTTTAATTCCGACTAATTTGACCGTCCTAAAATTGTTGACATCCCTTTCTTGTATCTAAGATTAGTAAAAGAGAGCGATAGTTTAAAATAAGTTTAATTCGTAAACAAGAGAATCTACACCATGATTTTTTAGTCTATACTAAGGTCAGTTGTAGATAGGTAACTGGACAAAACTATAATCATTTTCAACCAGTCTCGAAACAATGCGTCGACACAAATGCGTATAAATCCATTTAGGCCTGTTGTGGACGACGCATAAAACCCTATGGGGTTAGAACGTTGGAAGGAGCGTTGCCAACTGCGTGCCAAGCCGACTTGAAACGATTAGTAACATTCGCCCTAAGTATAGCGATGATACGGCTACATTCCCGATTCGATTTCGCTCCAATTCAACTAATAATCTACTCGACTATGGTTTATTGCATTCTCCTTAGAATTGAAGAGCTTCTTTTAAAAACAGCATGTCAGATTTTTTTATTGTACTTTTTACATAATCAAACAAACGAAGATTTTTTTATAATCCTCAAGGTAACTCAAGGTAACCTCGACTAATTCAGAGTCGAGATGATGTCTTAGAATATGGATGTTAGTGTCCATAATAGCTAGGCGTGAATAAGGAACGACGGACGTGGAGACTGCTGGAGTGGCGACCACTACAGCACACTAGGCCGCGGACACGGCCACCCAAACTTTGGGTGGACGGCATCCGACGACACTAAGGCCTGGATTGGATAGCAAGGGCTCAAGACCGCCAGGAGTGAAGGAATTTGTTGGAGGCCTGCACCCAAAAATGGGTATTATAAGGCCGCAATGATGATGATGATGATGAAATTAAGAAAATTCTTTTTCATGAATTTATTTAAATTATTGTGACCCAATGTAGTTTCCTCTTTATTAAATATATTTTCTCTTTATTTATTTATTTATTTTCACAAAAAAAAATACATACATTTGGCAGATACAGTGTAGAACATAAACCAGTTTAGGTTTTTCTGTACACCGCTTGGTCCGTCGACATTCATTACAACGAGATGTGGGTGGGTGAACACGACGCATCGCGCTCGCTCGCCCCGTGCAAAAAATTCTCAAATACCCTCAACTAATTTATATTTCTTCTCAATAGCAAATTTCTTGCAAAAATACAGCATGTTTTTTTTTTAATGCTATAAAATTATAAGTCATTATTAGGTTTTAATTCCTCTAAAAGGTGTTTTTTATGTTTAGATTTTATGTTGTTTCGTGTTATGTCATTTTTTATTTTTGGTGGTAGTTTATTTATTAGGTCTGGTATAATATAATTTAGACGTAGCTTTCCATAAAATCAGGTTTTATAAGTTGTGTGTGTGTACTGCGGAGTATCATGCTAGGCTTTGTGTTATATTTTCGAATTTTTCGTCAAAGAAATTTTCTGTTAGTAATGTGTGTTTTACTTTTTCGTGTATAGGAATAAGTTTACAATAGTGGAACAGATCACTGTAATTATTTTCAAATTGCAGCTTTATTTTGCGAGGTACAATGGCTTTTAAAATACGTAATTGTAGCTGATAAATAAGATTTAGATGTGTTCTATATGTGCGACCGTAGCTACTTAGTCCGTATGATGTTATGGATTCGCCAAGATCTTTGTAAAGTGTGAGCAAGGTGGAGTATGTGGTTGAAAACCGTATTGTTTGTCACTTAGAATTAAAAACTAAAACTTTAAAACTAAATTAGGCAGTTTACCTAAGTCTACACAATTTACGAGACCCGTGTTTTATTAAAAGCATAAATAGTGAAGTTAAGAGTCGTTCTCATTTATACACAGCGGATCCTTGTCTACGGAACTTTCAACAGCTTCAACAACTTGGCCGAAACTTCCAAATAATTTACAAACGATCACTTAGTCCTGTCGATCTGTAGAACTGAACTTTTTTAGCTAGAAATAGAATTCAATTCGCAATGACGATCAGAATCATTTAGACGTCACAAGATAGAAAATGCTTGCCAATACCTCTACATATATCTATGCCATAGTTTTCAGCTGTTGTGCATACGTATATAGCGTCTGTACGTACATACTTATAATATACAGTCATTCAAAGAGATAAGTATGCATTGTCGCCAGCTATAAATTAAGGTTTTTCTGAAATTATGAATGTTTTCCAGATTATTTAATTAACGGACATGAGTAATATTATTTACTTAAAGGATGTCATCATCATAATTCCAGCTGAATGACATCCACTGCTGGACATAGGCCTCCCCAAAATGGGGGGATATGCCAAAATCGCCACGTTTGGCAGCCGGGCACTTAATGGACGTTAACTACGTACGTTAATAATTTACGTTAATTTTACTACAGTTTACAAGTTCTGTCGCAAGAAAGATGAGACCTCCATCCATATCCTATGCGATTGTGATGCGTCACATAAGAAGCCAGCACTTTGGAGGCCACATCATCTCAGCGCAGGAGATCAAGTTCTCCACCCTCAAGGTCATAGATTTCACGACTGGCGTCTAACTTGAGGAGATGCTGTAATATTGCAAGAGGCGTCACAATAAATATGTTATCTATTATAAAATGTGTTGTGTGTACATAAATAAATAAATAAATAAATATTTTCAGGTTACAGGGGCTTAGGGGCGCCCAACACTCCTTCTTACGTCAAAATAAAAAATTATAATATGAAATTTTATAATAGGAAATTTTATATGCAAAACTGTAATCCAAAAACACCCATCAACATTTTCTATTAAAACTTCAGCTGTAACTGGCGGCCTTGTATACAAGCTTATTCACAGTTTATACTAAACCTCTTAAGGGGTCATTATATTTATCATTATGAATAACCTATATTACGGGACCAACACAAAGATCGCGAAAAACAAAAAAAAATGTCGATTTATGTGAATACAAATGTAGGGATCAGCTGTTTTTAATCGCGATTTCATGGTTTTTCCCATAAAGTTGTTCATATTGATGAGTAGGTACAATGACCCCTTAAGGGGTTTAATATCAACTGTGAATAAGGTTATATATATTAATTTCTTTGTTCGACTGTACAATCACAAACTAACACAAAACTTTTCCGATTTGTCAGTATGTTGTCTTATCATTCGTTTTATGATTTATGAGGACATAAAAGATTGTACCTATTAGAAAAGTTTGTTAATTAATATCGTATAGAACTTAATTAATATTATCTATAAACCTGTAGATAGAGTATGACTATGAGGGCGTGTTTTTAACTCTTGCCTTTTAATTACACAAATACAAATTTTTTACAATTCAAAATCCACTCAATTTTCAAAGCACTTCTTTCATAGCGTCTATAATCAACTTGTATGCGCTTGATATGATTATACTTATGTCTGTCAATTGCGAAATAATTATATCATCATCATCATCATTTCAGCCGAAAGACGTCCACTGCTGGACATAGGCCTCCCCCAAGCATCGCCACAACGACCGGTCCTGTGCCTTCCGCATCCAGCGGATTCCCGCGACCTTCACCAGGTCGTCGGTCCACCTTGTGGGGAGCCTACCCACGCTGCGCCTTCCAGTACGCGGTCGCCACTCCAGAACTTTACTGCCCCATCAGCCATCCGTTCTGCGAGCAATGTGCCCCGCCCACTGCCACTTAAGTTTGGCAATTCTTCGCTTAATTATATATGTTTAATTATATGCTTTATTTGATGTATATGAGTATCCATGGAGATTCTTGCTGGGTCTTCTCCATAGGCTCCACCATTTGGACCCGTGCAACTAGAGTATAACATTTCACACGTGCGTGCCTGTGTCTATTTGAAATAGTAATAATTTGAATTTCAAATCACTCCCAATACTCTTTACACTCTAATAAAAAATAACAATTCTTAAAATAGCAGTTGATATTTGAAATGATACAGCGTGTAATATTTCGCCGCTGACCACGTGTTTCCCATCAACGCGCAGCGGTTACAAGCCAGCAGTGTCAATATGTGGTCGCGTGTGGTAGTCAGAACTGAATTTTTACGATCACTTTAACGACAGTTTTGTGGTCACGACGTGGTCTTTGTCAACGCTTTATCTTTATGGTTGAAAGAGAAAAGAAACATTGTTATATGGCCTTGGGTATTTATAGCACTGTTATATGTATAATTGCCCGGGATTTAATTTTCTCTGAAGTAAAAATCCTATAGAATTTCACCCGTAGATTAGGTAATAGAACAAAGTTTAACCAGATTAAATCGCGTATATTATTTAAATTGTTATTCCTGACATTTCGAAAGCTTTGCAGCATTTCGTGGTCACAGGTAGACTAAGATGACAAGTGTCTTTACAGATATTTCTAAAAAATATTATAAACTACCTTTACAAATATTGATATTATATATTCCTATTTTCTTTTTCTTTTTTTATTTACATTTTTATAGAAATATCTGTAATGGTAGATTAATTTATTTTCTTTTTTTGAGTACCGGTAACACCGTATTTTACGCATCGACTGGACGAGCTAAAGTGTTGTAAAGTTCTGGAGTGGAGACCGTGTACTGGAAGGCGCAGCGTGGAGCACCCGACAAGGTGGACTGACGACCTGGTGAAGGTCGCGGGAATCCGCGGGAAGCGGAAATCGTAGGACCACTCATTGTGGCGATACTTGGGGGAGGCCTATGTCCAGCAGTGGACGTCTTTCGGCTGAAATGATGATGATGATGAGCTGCAGAAAGGCATACACGCAGAAACTAGTTCACCGGCATGAAAAAATGTATGTACACCTTGCGTTTTTTGAACCATACCGAGTATGTTTGGGGGACTTTTGTAAATAAAAAAATCTTCCTATGTTAAGTTACTTGAAACCGATCGGGAACTTTGATAGTAAGATTATTTTCATTATATCCAAACGCCGCAGACCAAAAGTTGTTTGTTATAACGAGTGTGTTCACCCCTGAAACTTTTTCCAACCTCAGAATTGCACGGTGTATAAACCCGATATTGGTATTTGGCACTGTAGTATGAACTGAGCCTTAAAATTACAAGTATTGGCAGGCTGACAGCTCATCGTATATACAGTCATGACCTAATCCCTTATATACCTAACTTCTAAAACTTTTACGAGACGATAAGGTTCGTCGAAGAAAAACTTGATTATGAGACGACTCTTTTTAAATCGTCTGAATTTTTTCTTTTTAGACTTCTTCTGGCTTTGCCAAATACTTTAGGTTTTTTTAAAATCCTAAATGGGCTTGTAGCCGCTACTTCATATGATGGTAAACGATTGTGCGATCAACTATAGTGCCCGCTTGCCCAGCTAAAACCTATTCACTCGAACCTTCAGGACCCCCAGATTATACCTGTCGGGAAACAGACCTACAAGGAATTCGGTTTTTAGCAGTATGCACTTATATAATAACCCACTGCCTAATCCAGTTTCAGAGAATTAAAAATTAATATTGATAGAGCGTTCACAAATCATGACGGTTTTTAAAACATGTGATAAACTGAATAAACTTTGATAGCACTAGTTAAAGCTCTTTAATAATTTACAGCCGTAAAATTTGCACATCGTAATTCTTCGAGAAAGACAAAAAAAAACAAAAGCACTAAAAGCTCCAAACTGACTGAAAATTTGTAAGCTGGGTACAAAAATAGGAGCACCTGTCGCGGGTCGGTCCCGACCTTGCCGAAAGTCAGTATGGCTTCCGGCAGCGGCGATCAACAGTGGACGCGATCTTACGTGTCCGCTCGCTGTCGGAGCAGGCAGTACCCCGGGGGGGAGTGGCGTTGGCGATAAGTCTTGACATCATCAACGCCTTCAACTCCTTGCCCTGGGGAGCTATTAGGGAGGCACTTGTACACCATTGTGTGCCCTCCTACCTGCAAGGTATTGTTGGGGCCTATCTTCGCGACAGGCACGTTCGCTATGTGGGCAGGGACGGTTGCGTTCATCGCAGAGGGATTAGTTGTGGGGTTCCACAGGGATCGGTACTCGGCCCGCTCTTGTGGAACCTTGCATATGACGCGGTCCTGCGTGTCGACCTCCCCGCTGGCGTCAGTGTCGTTTGTTACGCTGACGACACTTTGGTGTTGGCCGGTGGGGATACCTTTGATGGGACCATCCGGCTTGCTGAACTCGGGGTGGCAAAAGTTGTGGCCAAAATCCGCGAGCTAGGGCTACAAATAGCGCCCCATAAAATCGAGGCGCTATGGTTCCACAACCTGCGACGGGGTAGAGAACCACCCAGCTCGACGGTTCGCGTTGGTGATGCGCAAGTCCAGGTGGGCCGATGTATGAAGTACCTTGGCCTCTTCCTGGATAGTCGCTGGGCCTTTGGGGAGCATTTCAATCGCCTGGACCCCCGGATCGAGAGGGTAGCTGGTGCACTGCACAGACTGCTGCCCAATCTTGGGGGACCTCGGGAGGAAGTTCGCCGCCTCTACGCGGGAGTCGTGCGGTCCATGGCCCTTTATGGGGCGCCTGTATGGTCGCACCGACTGTCAGGCGTCCAGCGCTCAAGGGCAAAATTCAACAGCCTGCAGCGCAAAGTGGCCATACGGATCGCACGAGGATACCGAACGGTATCCTTTGAGGCAGCAACTGTCCTGGCACGCTTCCCGCCGTTGGACATCTTGGCGGATATGGATGCGAGGGTCTACGACCGGATTCGTGTCATCCGCCAAAACGGTGGGAGCGCGCCTGCGAGGGCGTTTGAAGTGCTGAGGCGGCAGGAGCGACGACACGCGCTCGAGATGAGGCGCGAGCGGCTGGAAGGGCCGCAGTATGCGCACAAGCGAGTGGTTGAAGCTGTCCTGCCGTGCTTTGAGGCCTGGCTGGAGAGGAGCGAGCGCGTCACCTACCGGCTTACTCAGGTATTCACCGGGCACGGTTTCTTCGGTGAGTACCTGAATAGGATCGGACGCGAAGCCACGGCAAATTGCCACCATTGTGGGTGTGACCAGGACACCGCACAGCACACGCTGGAGGAGTGCCCTGCGTGGGGCTCCGAACGGCGGGACCTGGTCAGCCGGATCGGGCAGGATCTTTCTCTGTCAGCAGTAGTGTCGGCTATGCTGGTAGATCCGACGGCTTGGAGGGCCATGGCTTCCTTCTGCGAGACCGTTATGCTTCAGAAGGAGGCCGCAGAGCGAGATCGGGAGAGGGCCGATCCCGCTCGGAGAAGGAGGCGCCGGGGAGGCAACCGCCCTGGCGCAAGGCCCAGATAGGGCTATGGGCCGCAACCCTGCCGCTACATCTGGCAGGGGACCTTCGGGATCGTGGACGCTAAGAGTTGGGGGACTCGAGGTGTCTGTTAAGCGACCCTGGGGAGGACAGCAGTACGTGGTGGTCGCGAGCTGCTGTGGGGAAAACAATATTGTTTTCCAGGGACGCGCCAAAGGCGTAGCACTAGAGGAGCACCGGCGCGGTCCAATGGAGTTCCCGGTGCTCCTCTATTTTGTGCAGAGGATGGCCACCGTGTGGTTTTAGTCGGTAAGAGTCCGACATACCCCTCCGCCGTCCCCAGACGGAGGGTATCCATGAGGATTTCCACCCGGAAACAAAAAAAAAAAGGTATCGAATTAAAGATGACTTGTCGGGTCCAATACGTATAATATACTCTCTGTTCTTACAAGCTACATACACTTAAATTGGGAAGAAGGGTGCGTCACACACTACAGTATTACATTCATAGATTTAGACTACTCCGAATAAGGGGTGTCACGGATATTCGCATCCACTTCCGCAAATGCGGAATATTCGCATTAATTCAGACATCTGCATCCACATCCGCATCTGCATCAATTAATGCGGAGCTTTCACGGATGCGGATTCATTACAACAAACTTGAACAAACAAGTCATGACATGTCATCATCTATTATTTTTCGTATTTCACTTTTTTCTAGTAATGTTTGGTTGATTACTTAGTTTAAATATAACAACTGCCGGTACTCCGTCGCGCTCGGCTGCCCCTGCCCGCAGCGCATTTTGAGTTTTGTGGGTAAATGCGTGAAAACGAACCTGTGACATGTATAGGTATTTATTAATTGATGACGTCCGTTCCACTTATTTCCCATTAATTTACTATTACTATTTTAACACGTATATATACGTGGGACACTCAGAAAGTTTTGCGGAACTAAAAAAAATTGTTCTATACGTACATATATTTTTATCAAATCTTTTCAAAGTACTTTCCACCAGCCTCTATACAAAGATTCATGCGCCTAAACCAGTTTTCAAAACACTTTTTCCAGTCCGCCGCAGACACCTCGTTTACAGCCTGCTCGAACGCAGCCAGCGCATCTTCCGGCGACGAAAATTGTATCCCTTTGAGCTGATTTTTTATTTTTGGGAATAAAAAGAAGTCACACGGTGCTAGATCAGGGCTGTAAGGAGGGTGACCCAGGAGTTTGACTGGCGTGCTGTCCAGGAAGTCCCTCGTTTTGAGTGCGGTGTGCGCAGGTGCATTGTCGTGGTGGAGCAGTAGCCCGCGGAGCCCTGTGTTTGGTCGCTTGTTGCTTATAACAGAGAAAACTTCTGGCAAACATTTGGTAGTATACCATTCGGCATTAATGCTTCTTTGATCCCGTAAGGGAATTGATACCAAGTGGCCAGTCAAATTAAAAAAGCTAGCGATCAAAATCTTACCCCCGCTTCTAGATCGCTTCACTTTGGTAGGCGTTGGCTCATTTTGAAACACCCAAACAGTCGACTGGCGCTTGGTTTCTGGGTCGTATTGATAAATCCAGGACTCATCACCTGTAACGATGTCGTAAACACGCCGAGACGAGCCTGCTTCAAATTTGTTAAGCATATCACGGCACCATTCCACCCGGGCCTGCTTCTGAGCATCGGTGAGGTTGTGCGGCACCCAGCGTGATACTATCCTCCTCACGCGAAGATGGCTGTGTAGAATCTCGTGAACGCTTCCCGATCCAATCTTCAATATGTGTTGAATCTCCTGATATGTAATTCGCCTATTGTCTTGGATTAAATTTTTCACTGCTAGCATGTTTTCTTCGGTAACAGCCGTCAAAGGGCGACCGCTTCTTTCGTCATCCCCCAAAGTTGGTCGACCGCGCTTGAATTCGTTATACCAACGATACACGGTTGCCTTGGAAGGGCCTTCATCCATGAATGCCATTTGAAGTCTATCGTACGATTCATCCGGTTTCAGGCGACACTTGAAATCGTATAAAATCATAGCTCTAAAATGTTCCCGGCGCAGATCCATATTTCAGTGAGACACAATACTTTGAATTAACTCGCAAAAAATGTGGAGGGAAATTTTGAAATTGGAACTTACTTATTTTTACTTATAAATAATCATATTTTCGAAAAACATTATAACTGGCCAGTCTCCCATATATAAAAACTTTTTTTCGCAATACTTTCTGAGGGGCCTGGTATATATATCACGATATTTATATTTATTATATTATTATTGCGAAAAACTTTCTTATTATTTTTCATCTATGTGTAGTTTACTCACTGTAAAACTGATTTTCGTCCGTGACACTTTCAAACAAGGTCCAGTTGAAAACCAGCGCCAGACACTAGTTGTCTGGCATTTTTGCTGAACTGAGCCTATTTGGTGCAGCCGCGGGGCACACAATTATACTTTTAGGAGATTATGATGTTTAAAATTGTATATTATTGTTATTGTGTGCCTCTGGCTGTAGTAAATAAACCATTTTTCTTTCTTTCTTTTTTCTTTCTTTACATGTAAATAAAGTAGGCGGTGCCAGATTGGCACGTGCCTCGCGCGTTTTTACTCATTGCTATTTTCGTTCGGTAATTTACCAATAGGAAGACACTTTGGTATTGGGTACAAGATCCTACACGTCATGTTTGTTTCGTTTTAGTTATTGACGAGCTTTCCATTGTGGATCAACTACAGTGTTTTTTACTTTGTTTACTGTGTTATATTAAGAAAATGTCGAAAAAAAAAAACGATTTTCATTTATTTGTGAACTTGAAATATTGAAAGAACTTTATAAAATCTTGAAATCCGCATCCGCATCCACGGATGTGAACCTCTAATAATCCGCGTCCGCATACGCGTCCGCGGATGTCAAAATTTTGGCATCCGTAACAACCCTGCTCCGAATCTATGATCACGTTTCTGATAGTACACAAAAAGTCAATTAAATCCATTCAATAGTACAGCTACAGTTTTTTTTAAATGTAAGATCATTTTATTAGGCTAAGATCGATAGGTAGAAAACCTGTGCGAATCCATATGATTTTAAACTCTCTTTCTCAATAAGTAACTGTAATTTGATTTGATTACAAATGATGTTACGTATTATTTCGATATTTCATTAAGTACAGGCCCAAAATAACGTTGACAAGAGATTTTTCAAATATCGTATAAAGTTTTTTGCGTAAATTAATTAAGGTTATTAATCATAAAAATACACCTAATTTTATACAAGAATCTTTATTTATCTTCAAAATAACCTCCTTTAGCGCGAATATACAGATACAAACGCTTGGTAGAAAAATTATCAATTTTCCGCACTTCCTCTACAGATATTTTGTCCCACTCTCGTGTAATAGTAGCCTTTAGCTCATCAACACTTCTATGACGCGTAGCACAGAATCTTGCTTCTAAGATAGATCATAAACTGTAATCCATCGGATTTAGATCTGGTGAGTATGGTAGTCATTCTTTCCAGCTGATAAAACCAGGGAAATTGTCTTTGCACCACTGTTGAACACTTAAGGCCCTGTGAGCTGGAGCAGAGTTCTGATGAAATATCCATGGACGGTCACCAAAGTGCTGTTGACTCCAAGGAACAAGCACATTTTCAAGAATGACTCGTCGGTCGTTTTCTTGGTTGATTTTGATCCCCTTTTCTACAAAAACTAGGGGAGTTTTGGCAGTGGCGCAAATCGCACCTCAAACCATAACAGTTTCTGCGTTTTGGTGATGTGGTATAATTGCAGCAGCTCCAGGACGAGTGGAAGACCAGATCTTGACATTTCGGTGGTTATGGGTTTGTTCTATCATAAATAAATTTTCGTTTGAAATTACGATATTTTTTCAATTTGACGCTGCGGATCGTTGTTTAAGCAAACGACATCTCTCAAGACAAACTTTTTTGTCTTTGTCCGTAAGCAATTGTGATTTTCTGAGTTTACATGGTATCAATTGTAGATCACGTTTTACTATACGCTGTATGGTGGAGCGACTAATCCCCAAGTCTCGCGACATTTTCCTCACCTTGGTCTGTGAATTACGAACTAATCTTTGTTTGATAATGTGTCGGTTCCTAGAAGTTCTACAGTTGTCTTGCGTCCTCTCCTAGGATGGTCTCCGATGTTACCGAGCTCATTATAGCGTTTAATTGCCGAAGAAAGTAACTGACGACTAACACCAAGATTTTTTGCGATTTCGCACTGCCTTTTTCGACGCTCATGCAATGAAATTATGGCTTCATGTTGCACTGACACAGTGAAATATGTTTATTTTTTATTTTATTTTAGCTAATAAATAATGTTAAAATGACGCCAAAGAATGAGTTAACAATTAAGAAAAACAAAAGAGGAGGCAAAATATTCCATTTCTGAAATATTAGTATTTTAATTTTGTCAACGTTATTTTGGGCCACGGTGTATATATTTTGTTGAAAAATTTAGTTTTGTTTTGTTTTCGATAAACAACTTATGTGTTTAAAATGCTCCTATAGACTATTAATAACCGTATTTTCATTTAATTTTCTGGCGTCTCACCTTGTATGGAACCGAAAAATACAATTCTGAGCAGTAACATCGGCTACATAATAATTCTGGCAGCAAACATCACTAAGCCGATTAAATCATTGTGTCCCGAATCAATAACACCAACGTAGGTGGCCAAATACACAGATTTAGATCGACGGGCCACACGACGCGGACGGTAACACATTTGAGTTATGAATTGTGCCGATTGTACTAACCACGGAATAAAAAAAACAAAGGGAAGTGGCATACGGCTACCGCACGCGTAGCATAATTAAGCGCAGATGTACAAAATTAACTTAATCGCGCTTAGTTTTCCGCTGCGACACTGTGACGTCTCGAATGCTCACGTGGAAATTAAATACTAGATTATAATAATTTCTTAGGTTTTCGCGATCACTACACATTATAATAAAACAAGTATCTGTGACTACGAACGCTGCAAAGCTTTCGAAACGTCAGGCAAACCAATTTAAATAATATACGCGATGTAATCCGGTTACACTTGTTTTATTACTAGATTATACCTTATATAATAACTATCGTGAGTTAAATTCATAATTACTAATATAAACGGTTTCACTCACGTGAAACTGGTCGGGCACACCCGATGAAATAACGTGAGTGAAACCGTTTGTATTAATAATTATAGATTATACCTTATTGTGTAATTATAAGATGTAAAAATGATAGCACAACGAAATATTATTTATTTATTTATTTAAACTTCATGCAACATGTGTACATAGGGGGACTTAATGCCTTAGGCATTCTCTCCCAGTCAACCTTAGGGTGATACAGAGATGACAAGGCAGGTGCAATATTGATTCAAGACACAAAACAAGATGCGAAATAAATTACCACTAAAACAATAGATACACATACATACATCATACATCGTTAGACTTCACTTTGCATGAGTAAATGCGTTAAAAATTATAAAATAAAAATCATTATATTATTGCTAGGCCCCATTTTAATTTTAAATAGACCCAATCACTTAATTTATTTATATTTGTTTATTAATTAAATCAATTAAAGTCACATAGTGATAACAAGTATATACCACACAAACCATCGCGGGTTTAACAGTGGTATACAGACACATATTGTTTTTTGTGTACTTTAATGTACTTTTCAATTCTCAATGTGTGATTTTGGCGACAATTTTTCCCATACTAAGTAGTCGTAAGGGCACTTCCAATTGTTTCTTTATTTCGTGGTACTAACCGCCACCGGTGCACCGAGCTCGCGTGACGTCATGAATTACCGACAAAGTTCCGATGATTTCAAGTACATACCATACATTGCCTGCTAATGATTTATTGATACTGTAGTTTGAAATATTAGTGTCACTTATACTATATGTAACAAACGGTTCGCCAAACTGAGACATGAAGATGGAAAGTCTCATGTGATTGTAATTTTCTATTACATCCAAAGTTATTTTTATTAATTATGATTGTTAATGAAAACTTGCTTGCTAATGATTCAATATGTTTTGGCCATTATTTCTGTAATTATTCCCCTATCAACGGGTGCAAGGCCGCCGGCGACAGCGAAAGAATAGACTATCTGTTTTTTTCTCATTACCGAAGCTGTGATGAATTGAATTCAGAAAATAAACAACCTTATTCTTACGTAGGCAAAGCCACGGGTACAGCTATTGATTTAATCCAAGACTTGCCTGTAACAGCTGAATGAGTAGGTAATAGTAGATTTATTTACGGAGAGCACCCGAAAACCAATATGACACTTACATATTGGCTTTGGGTGCCTCACACACGTACACCGTTTTGACATCTACTCAATTTATGTTATGTTTCAATCTATCACGAATTCGCAAATCGTTTAATCCTATTTTAATTGATTCCGAAGCTTAAAGCCGCTTTTAAAATCAATACAATACGTTTTGAATAGTGGAAAATCAAATTGTAGGAACATTTGGCTCCACAAATATAGATCCTGGCACACACTGTGTCCTTAAAAGTAAATAATAGACCAAATTAACTCATTCTTCAGACAGTAAAAAGCAATAGTGCCAACGGAATAACATTTCTCAGATAAGCAATATTCGATGCTAGTGGATGCTAGAGATTGGTTTCGATTCAATTGTTCACGAACTAAACTTATTTTAAACTATCGCTCTCTTTTACTAATATTAGATACAAGAAAGTGTTAGCAACAATTTTAGAACTGTCAAATTGGAACGATATTCCAAAAATCTATGGTGGTGGTGTATTCCAAGGCTGGTTTAAAATTAATGCGGTTCTGTGGACTGTCCGCCTGCGGAATGGCTTGTACGGACTCCGCGCAGAGCGTGTTCCGTACGGAGCAATCCACTTCACTGTAAAATGATGTTCTAGCACCACACGTGTGTCTTCACTCCGGAGCTCTCTCAGTCTGCAGATAAATCCGCTCTGCTCTAAGACCAGCCTAATATTACGGGCCGTTCATGTTAGTTAAAATAATAATAAATATAAGAACATAATATCAATAAATGAGACGTCACGATGTCTCAGTACGGCGAACCGGCTTGCAGTACCATTTATGTAACAGCCAAGGATGCTGTGGCATGCCGGAGGATTCCGTGTGATAATGTACATAATGGTATGAGGCCGGCCAGAATCCTACCGCAGCATGCCGAAGCCTGCAGCGGCATAACAACCTTGTGACAACATTCCCAAAATGTACTACTACCGACAAACAGTGCCGCCTACTTCTGCCGCCAAACAGTGATGCTTGCATTACTGTGTTTCAGTGAGAAGGGTACGGGTGCCTTCCATCTTCATGTCTCATTTTGGCGAACCAGCTTGCAGTAGTAGTAGAGCTCCTTTGTGAAAGAGCTCGTCCGGGGAAGTACTACCACCGTATCTACTTCTCCGCCAAATAGTGATGCTTGCTTTGCTGTGTTTCGGTCTGAAGGGTACTGGTGCCGGTAAAATTACAATCACATGAGACTTTCCATCTTCATGTCTCAGTTTGGTGAACCGACTTGTGGTACCATTTAGGCAACAGCCGAGGTGGTATTGAAGTTGTTATGGGCAAAGGTAACTGCTTAACATCAGGTGGGCCTTTAGCCCGTTTCGCCATCCTATACTATAAATAAAAAAAATAAAAAAAAAAAAAAAAAAAAAAAGTACCATTAAAGCAACAGCCTAGGTGGTATTGCAGTTATTATGGGCAAAGGTAACTTGTTTAACATCAGGTGGGCCTTTAGCTCTTTTCAGTGCTAAGGGAATTACAATAAGATTCAAAATCATTTCAGCTCACAAAAATCTGTGCCACTGGTGAGCCTGTAGCTTCCATTCCGTCGCAGTTTCGGTTGAATAAATAGTTCCGGTGTCGAAGAATAACGAACGCAGATGAATAGCAAATGAACCGGTTTATATCTTAACGAATCGTGCAATGTGCGCCATTGTTTTTTGCTGTCATTATGGTGGGAAGCAGTGATAGCCTAGTGGTTGAACGCTTGCCTTCCATGCATTAGAGTCTGAGTTCGAATCCGAATTGGCACCTTTTTTTATACTTAACGGGTTTGCGTTTGACCGCCACCTCACCTGATGTTAAGCGATGGTGCGGTCGACGATGGTTCACGCTTGCCCAGCAAAGTTGAAACGATGGCAGTGAAATATTTCGTCCTAACCTCTCAAGTGGCTACACCGGGCATTATACCGGAACACGACTAGGTCGCTTGGCAGCACGTCTTTGCCCGGTGGGTGGTCGCAAGCCGTCAGCCGTGGCCTACCACCAGTATGTCACCTGATTTGCACCACTGAGGGATCACGTGTAGGGATTCGGAATACGGGTGCTCTCCTACGGACGTGGGTGGGTCACTTGCTTTAACGGTGAAGGAAAATATCTTGAGGAAACCTGCACATCTGAAAGTGCTCCATACAGTTCTCGATGGTGTGTGTAGCCTGTCAACCTGCATTAGACGAGCGTGTGGACTAAGTCCTAGCCCTTCTCATAGAAGAAGAAGAGGCACGTGCCCAGCAGTTGGACAGTAATGAGCTGATTATGCTATGTTTATGTATGGTTGTAATGGGTGTGATGAGTGCATATTCAACGTGTAACCGAAAGGGTATACCTTTTCGAAAGGGGTGAAGAGTACATTTGGTATAGAATCTCTATGCAAAATTTCAGCCCAAAATAAATTACTTGAAAGAATTATCCCAATTTTTTACTTCATAAGTTTCATCAACATCATCAACTCAGCCTATCGCAGTCCACTAATGGACATCTTCAGTTAAGCCTCTCTTAAGTTGCGCCACAACACTCGGTCCTCTGCCTTCCGCATCCAGTCCCCCCAGCCGCGTTCTTCAGGTCGTCGGTCCGACTGGCAGGGGGGCGCCCTACGCTGCGTTTGCCGATTCGCGGCCTCCACTCAAGGACTCGTCTGCTCCAACAGCCATCGGTCCTTCGACAGACATGACCAGCCCACTGCCACTTCAGCTTACTGATGCTACAAGCTATGTGGGTCACTCCGGTTCTTCTCCGAATAATCTCGTTACGGATTTTATCCTTCAAAAGTTTATTGAATTGAAATAATAAAAAACGTGTCACTGCACTCCGCAGGTTATTATCTTTTCACGTCAGTCGCTAACATTAAGATATAGGTGCTAGTGATGTGTAAATTTCAGTTTGAGGTGTTTGGTTTCTTATATTGGAATTTCTCCTATGTTCCTCATATATTATGTAGATATAGGATTTAAAACCCTTGCCGTATAATTTGTTATCATCCAAAGAAGCCGTGCACTTGATATGTATATACCTTTTCCGTTACAAGTTGTATACAACTCCTAAAAGTGTGATAACTACAGAAACTATAGTTTTAAAGTATTAAACACAAGTCATATGCCGTTGTCAGTTGACGTGAACACAAATATAAGGATCAGCTGATATTTTTTTTGTGATTTCAGGTTTGGTCCCTTAGTAAAAGTTGTTCATATTGATGAGTACAATGACCCCTTAAGAGGTTTTTAGTCATTTAAATAACTAAAAACCAGGACACAAATATTTGTGTGATGAGCATAAGTGTTTGTATTGGTCTGGGTGTTGCTTATGTATTATATTATATTATAAGTATGTATTTACAAAAATAAATAAGTATATAAGTATTATATCCATAGTCTAGTACCCATAGCACAAGCTCTGTTTAGTTTGGGACTAGATGGTGCTGTGTAAAAAATGTCCCAAAGATAATTATTTATTTTTTATTTTAATAACACGTTGTGGATATTATGGAAGTCCAACTTCATATTTTGGAAGTCTCAAAGAGAATCAAGAACTAAACCGAAACAGTTTTCATACATCCAATACTCTTTAGCAGTCGCTACAAGCAACGAAAAGATCAAAACTTTAATAACTATCTCTGAAAACTTTGACCTTATGAAGCGAAACAAAAAGAATATTCTTAATATTATCTCCAAGCGCAAACAACAGGTTGGCCCTAAAAAAGCAATAATGCAGTTTAACCCACCGGCACTGCAATAATCTGTTTTGCTTTACTGTCTTTTTTTATAGTATAGCATGGCGAAACGAGCTAAAGGCCCACCTGATGTTAAGCGGATACCTTTGCCCATAACAACTTCATTTTTTGGCGTCTTCATTTTATCAATCTATTTATGGTTGAATGCATTTAATAAAATGGACTACTCAGTTATTGAAGTCGTATTAAATATTAAAGTCATTGAATTATTGAAGTCGCACCGAAACCAAGTCAGGGATCCAAGTAGTGATGCCGAACCATCGATAGCCCTGCTATCGATAGTTGACCTTGAAAATCTGTTAGGATATCGATAGTTTCGATAGCGTGGTACGTGCTAATACTATCGATAGTATTGGACACTTATTGTGCTAATGCTATCGTTAGTATTAGTTATCGATACTATCGATAGTATTAGTTATCGATACTATCGATAGCACAGTCACTATCGGTGTCCAATACTATCGATATTATTGATTTTTCGTGGTCTATCGATAAGCTATCGATAGACAATCTGTAGTCGCCTATCGTGCGGCATCACTAGATCAAAGTTTTTTTTTTTAATTTTAGACATTTCCTTTTTATTCTTATGCCTTATTTTAATATACATTTTCAATATTGTTTAAATTTTTTTTTTTTTAAAGAACTATTATTTATTTAAACACATTTTTTTACCCTAGACCGATACATGTACTTAGTTATTATTATCTATAAACACAGTTCCTTCGTCCGTGTGTCACTGCAGGGTGCCAACTGAAAATCAGCGCTGGATGTTCCACGCCAGCACATGCTGAGTTGGTGACCCTTTTGGCATGGGCATGCCCGGCAGCAACTTCATATTTTATTTACCTATTAACTTTAGTATTTTTATTAATGTTATTGTTGTGCTGTCCTGTGTTCTGTGCTAAATAAAAGTTTTTCTTTCTTCTTTCTTTCTTGTATTAAGAAACTGTGTAAGAACAATGCAAGGCAAGGCCAGGACTGGTCTTTTGAAGAAAGTGCCAGGTCAATTTGAGTAGACCTGTCTCAGCTGATGGCACTCATGCATCAGCCGTCGTGTTGCTCAATCATATTAGAAGGTCTTCAACTTAATTTGCTGTTGATTAAATGCAAAATTAACACCAATAACCTCCCATGTCAATTAATTACGAATAAACTAATTGAATACACGCTAAAATAATTGAAAAATAAGTGATTCGCCCACGTTAATTGGTTGGGATGCAACATGTCAAGTGATTGGTTTCTACGATTTACCGATAGATAATTGCCCGTGTTGGTTTTAATATAATTCACATAGTATTAATGATTACTGGTAAATAATTAAATTATTTGATAAATTAAATCTCAATTGCAATCAATTTATTATCTGTTTACATTAGATTAATGGACACAATAATTATAATTATTAATTGGTAATTTAATTTTGCTGATGTTTTATAATGCATACGCATTATAGGACGGTACATTAAATTATTAATAATAGTAATTGAAAAATAGTCTGGTCTGATACGATGAGTGAAGTATCGCCCTAGAGCGAAGCACCGGCAAAACTAAATGTAATAAGTCTATGACCAATACTTTTGAAGCAAAGCTTCTATAGCGTCGTTGCACGCTCGTCTGAATAGTAAACTGAGAAACAACATCACTATTGACTTCCTCCTCCATTAGCGCGCGGCTACACTACTGTCTCGAACACGCTTGCTTCGAAGCATTTCTTCGAAATAATAATAATGTTAGATATGTTACGAGAATGCGGCAAAAAGTCCAATCAAAAGTTGTGAGAGCTTTTCAAACGTTTTCACACACTTGTGTAAGTTCGGAAACTTCGGGTCGATAACGATCTCTAATGAAGACAAGGCAATAAGACAAGGTGTGTCGACAAACGCCAGTTGTCCCGGGACCCGCTAAAAACTTAATCGAAAGCAAAAATAGATGAGAAAATATCTCCAGAATGGTTGAAACAAATAGGTGTGTAGAATGTTAGATTCCTTACTTTCCTTATAATTTTTTTTGCAGTTAAGTCTCTTGAGTATCTTATTGTCGAACACCCACGCCGGAGAAACGCTAGTGTAAAGGAGCTCTAAGTCAAATCGGCGTCGCATACACGCTGGATGGACAGTCGGCCGTCCGAGCGTCCGGCGTCCAGTGGTGAATACCACAAAGAGATATACGGTGCAATATGCCCCCTATTGCATTGTAGCATCCGGACAGCGGTTCCGAGTGTCAGCGAATTTTTTATTTATTTAACTGCGAACTAGTTTGTAAACAACGTGTTTTTTTTTTTCAATTTGTGCCTGTCATATCTACATATTGTGCCTATTGCAATCTACTGATAGACCATATATAGAAAAGGCCTGCCTTAAATTCCAAACATTCATCTTTTTGGAGTGCCAATTATACTTCATCAAGGGCCGTTCATCATCATCATCATAATTTCAGCCTAAAGACGTCCACTGCTGGACATAGGCCCAAGCTTATGTTGGGGGGATATGCCATAATCGCCACGCTTGGCAGGCGGGTTGGCGATCGCGGTTGGTTAAATACTCAGAGAACGCTGCTACCTATCCTCTGGTGAATCCCTTGGTCACTTTTTACGACACTCATGAGAAGATATAGGGTGGTGCGATTCTTTTCCTCCGGCACCACACGGAACCGTTTAGGGCCGTTCAGACTACGCTGTAATATTAGCAAATATTAAATAGCACAACAATATTGCTCAGCATAAATTTTATATGAACACGTTCACACTATGCTATACTATAGTATAGCACGCAATACAACAATAATGACGCAACATGCTATACTATATAGCAAAATATTATAGCGTAGTCTGAGCTGCGCTTCAGTGTACGTAAAACAGAGCGTGAAAAAAATCAATAAAGAAAACAGAAAAAAAATCAAAAGCACCTAATAAGGGCCATTACTCGTGTCAAAAACAATTGTTCTTGTTACGTCAGCCCTCCACTCCCCAAAAATCTTTGAAATTACGTCACAAGAACGATTACATTTTCTGGAGCACCATTAAACCGAATAAAGCCAACTTACTCCGCCGTGACGTAACATTTAACTATAACAGAAGCCATATTGGCGCGCTGCGGAACCCGCAAAACCGGCAAAATAAAATAATAATTCAACAACCTCCATTAAAACACGTATATTTAATGTACTTCCTTTCCGATGGTGGCGTATTTTTCTCTGTGGATCCCTAAGCGCTGGCGCTGAGCCAAGAGCAGCGGGACCTTAGGGCACGAGTCCAGCGCCTTGAGATAAACTTTGATATATCTCTCGTGACGTTCACATTTAAAAAACATATAATAAATCAAAAATCTATTTTCCTAGAGTTCTGCGAATTCTCACCTAGTTGATTCAATCTTTGGGATCGCGTCATAAAATTTCCATAAAATACAATCAAATGACGATGGCATTCAAAAATATTTTTATCGTCCATTGAATATGATTGTATCATCCAGCATAAATCGCAAACGTAAGCCCATAATTGTCCGTAGGAGTACTTTTATCAGTATTCGCAGAAAATTATTTTCACGGAAAAAGTAGCTATGATATTTTCCTTGATATGCTCTTTGTGATGTTTAATAGTAAAGTCGGCCTTGGCATTGCCAGCAACTGTGAGAAGACTGTTTACAAGGAAAATGAAAGGTACCTCACAAAGCAACAGTGTCTTGTTTGCATATTTTTTCAATATTTTCCTCTCGCTTATGATATTAAGCTCGCTTATGTTTTGTGGAAAAATACTTTATGTTGTTAATACTAAGTTTTAGCCGTGGGAAAGACGGATAACTGTTTACCCTCGAACGATATATGATGAAAGAATATCTGTCAGTGTGTGAGAGGAACATATCAGAGTTCAGTCAAAGCTCGGGGCTTCAAGTACTCTTCAGGCGGATATTTCAAGTTTTAGAGTGTTATCAGGTTTAGGTTTTCGATACGAGTTTTTCTTCGACATTATCATCATCAAAATTAAGTTTGCGTATCAGATTTTGTCGTGGATTGAAGAAAATAATCTCACAGTGACCCTGCGTACCTATTTAAAGTTATTTTTTTTGCTATACGAGTTTATTTATGCAACGAGTTTGTTTTTCTTCGTTGTTTTTTTTTTTTTGAACGTTTGAACCGTTTTGTATGTTTCATTGTGTTCTTGTTGAATTGTCTCTGTGTATCTACGTGCTTTGTGTCAAATAAATGTTTATTTCTTTCTTTAATTAGATCATACTTTATACACCCGAAAACAAATTATGAAATATCATCAGCAATTTCATTTATAAAGAAGGATAGGAAGAAAAATGTTTTATTTGCGTCAAGAGTGACGCACAAAATTACCAGAAAATTTAAGAAAAGCACAGAACAAATACAACAACACAATATAATAAGGGACTTTTTACAATATTTAACACGAGAAACTTTTACTATGGGACCAACTCTTAAATTGTGGAAAAATCACTCGCTTCATAGAAAATGTTTCGTGTACTTGACCAAAATGTATAGAACAACTGTTTTTTTTTTTACTTTTTCAGAGGTGTTCCCATAGTAAAAGTTGTTCAAATTAATAAGAATAATCATCTGTTAAAGAGTTATTAATAAATTTAAAATAATCCCTAAATTATAATACTGCGCTAGTCGATTCCAATAAAAACCAAAATCTTCAATTGAACTTGAAACAATAAACATGGCGGGAACACACTGGCAACTGCCTCATGTATGTTCAAAACTCCCGTGTGACTTGACTTACGCCTAGCACGCACTGCGCTTTTATCACGCCCGCGGTTTTGGCGACAGAAAATGTAACCAATGGGGTTTCGCAATTCAGCCGCAATTTTTCCCGCAGCTGAATTGAGAAATCCTATTGGCTAAATTTATTTATTTATTTTATTTATTTCCACAAAAAAAATACATTTGGCAGATACAGTGTAGAACATAAACCAGTTTCAGGTTTTTCTGTACACCGCTTGGTCCGTCGACATTCATTACAACAAGATGTGGGTATTGAACACGACGCATCGCGCTCGCTCGCCCCATGCAAAAATTCCCACATACCCTCAACTAATTCCCGAAACCACAGTGCTTGTGGGTTCTTATGGAAGTGACCCTTGATTTTAAACTTACACGGAACATGAAATTCGGTACCATATAGTTTCGGTACGGTATTAAAAGTAGACCACAAACGGTATCGAAAGTAGAGTATCAAACAAACTTAGTTCAGGAAAAGTTTAAGTGATAGCAACACGCTGCTAATATTAGAACAGAACGCATTTATAGAGACACTACCTACATTTCGCAAAGGATACATGTCGGAACATGTAGAAAATAAAAGAGACGAGTTGTTTCTATGAATCAATCGAACGTTATAAAAGCAGCTTTCATTCAATGGAGTAGGGTCAGTTTGTTGCGTTCGGCTATAGAATCGGACGTATTGTATTATTGTTCAATATTAGTTCAATATTAAATTCTTTAACTAGTGTTTCATCCTCCTGCCCCTATCCCAATTTATTTGGGGTCGGCGCAGCATGTTTTTTTCTTCCATACATCTGTATCAGCCGTCATCTCCGTGTTCACTTTCTTTCTATTCATATCATCTTTCACACAATCCATCCATATTTTCTTCGGTCTCCCTCTTATAGCCATTCATACTTAAAACTTTCCTCGTAACATGCTCCCTATTCCTCCTCATCACATGTCCATACCATGATAGTCTGTTGCTACTTAACTTCTCTGTCACTGGCGCTACTTTCAGACTCCCTCTTACATATTCATTCCTTATCCTATCCATTCTCGTTACACCACACATTCCTCTTAACATTCTCATCTCAGCTGCATGCACTTGCCATTACATAAACAATAATACACGTTATTATTATAGTAGGAAAGCTTATGTAGTACATCGGCGAGCTTAACTCAAAAATGAGTTTTCTTACAGCAAACCTTAGAGCGATAGAGAGATGTTGATATATTAATAATTATTAATTTACTTTCTTACTCAGTCTATAGAGTTTTTACCAAACTAACAAAATTCAAGTCATTCGTAAGAAAAGGTTATTGCTTCGTTGACTTATTGTTTTTTTTACAATAAATCGATGAACACAAAAATATTTAGATTTATCTTCTACTCCTTGCTCGTATTTCAATATTTTTTATCAGAATATAATAGAAAGGAAAGGGAGGCCTTTGCCTTGCAGTGGGACAGTATTGGCAAAAAAAAAAATAGAATAGAATGTCTAAATTACCAAAATGAATGAATCTGTGAATGTCTAGATAATAACATTTAGATTTGCAGTCAATTAATAAATAAATTTATTAAAAAACATGATTTATCGATTAACCTATTACATTTCACAGCTTGAAACAGTTACACCAGAAAACCTAGTTCTCCACTTCCCGAACTTCAGTTTAAAAAAAAAACTTCTACACAACTACAGCAATTTGTTTCATTTTACATCTAAAGGTCTACAAGGAACCGTTCCACATTACTTGTAACAGAAATAGCGGTATACTTTTATACCTGTTATACCTCAGCGGTACACGTCACATGTTTTATTTGATACAATTCCCAATCGTCAGAACTTTGCGGTAACGAGCGAAATGAGGTAACAGGAATACTTTATGACTTTCTTATAATATGATCACCGCTAAAGAAATTTTAGAGAATAAAAAAATCTATCACGAGCAGGATACGCATAATCATCATCATGATCATCATAATTTCAATTAACATAACATAACATCACGCCTGTATTTCACCGAAGGGGTAGGCAGAGCTGTATAGCACATCCACATTTCGCCAGTTATGTTATAGTCCCATGTAATAGGGGGCGAGCCTATTGCCATTAACCGGGCACAAATCCAGACTCCCGGCTGCTACTGAGAATTTCCTAATGAAAAAACCCAATAACACTTTGCCCGACCCGAGAATCGAACCACCACCCAGGACCCCACGCGCTTGCAACCACTAGACCAACGAGGCAAATTTTTCAATTACGACTGATATAACCTACAGGTAGCGAGGGGCTCGTGGCTAAGTAGCAGCTGCGCGGATTGTATAATCTGCAAGGTTATGCTACACTTGCCGCGGTCAGTCCGTGGATGGGTGACCATTTTCGTTGCATATCGAGACCCCTCCGTGCCTCAGAGAGCACGTTAAGCTGTCGGTCCCGGTTGTCATACGAACATCTGTGGCAGTCGTTACGGGTAGTCAATAGCCCAAAAGTCTGACAAGTGTTTTAACCTCCGAATGTCGGTATTACCCAGTAACTGGGTTGCGGGGGTCTGATGGCAGTCGCTCCGTGTTCAGCCGCATCTGGTTAGACCGGAAGCCGACCCCAACATAGTTGGGAAAGGCTCGGAGGATGATGATAACCTACAGGTAACCTTGGAGATGTTCCATCAATCATCAACTCAGCCTATCGCAGTCCACTGCTGGACATAGGTCTCTCCCAAGTTGCGCCACAACTCTCGGTCCTCTGCCTTCCGCATCCAGTCCCACCCCAGCCACGTTCTTCAAGTCGTCGGTCCACCTGGCTGGGGGCGTCCTACGCTGCGTTTGCCGATTCGCGGTCTCCACTCAAGGACTCGTCTGCTCCAACGGCCATCGGTCCTTCGACAGACATGACATGACATGCGTTTGGAGATGTTATTCAGTATCAAATACGGTCACCTAAACTTCCGGTGTTACCTGTGACCACAGAAACAGATCTGTGACAGTGCTAGGTCCCATGTGTAAACTAACGTGTCTATCACCGGATAGACGGAGCAATTTCAATTTAACCTCCGGACTGTAACTGAGAACTTCCGGCAAAACCCAATTACACTTTGTCTAACATAGGATTCGAACCCGAAACTTGATAGTTGAAACATTCTTAAACTAGACTGGTGCAATATACAGGATGACTGGTTATAGACTTATTAAAGGAAGATGTTCAGTCTTTGATTCTCGTTCCAAATATGTTAAAAACATTATTTTTATTTTTAACGAATTTACGCATATTTATTTATTAATATAAACGGTTTCACTCAAGTTATTTCATCGGTTGTGCCCGACCAGTTTCGAGCTCGAACGGAGCCCTTAATCATGAGCTGGTCACGCGGCGGCGTCGCGCACCAAACTGTGGAAACTGTCTGTGGCTCCGTTCGAGCTCGAAACTGGTCGGGCACACCCGATGAAATAACGTGAGTGAAACCGTTTATATTAATAATTATGAATTTAACTCACGATAGTTATTGTATTTATTTATTATTATTTATTTTCAGCCTATATTGTCCCACTGCAGGGCAAAGGCCTCCCTTTACTTATTGACTTTTAAAAACGAATACGACATTATTTACGCATGCGAAGCTAAATCTAAAGATAAAAATTGTGGAAAGAAAAAAAGAGTCGGTTAAAGAACACTGTTTCTTAATAAGATGTCGCTGACGTCACCCAAAAGACGGAGTAAGTGGAAACTAAATTCAAAAACACAAGTCGAGCAGTGGTCATGGTAGCAAAATGGCTAAAGCACTGGCGTACTGACCTTACTAATTATACCTTAAGTTTTCGTTCGCCGAGTCTTCTCGTCGCCCATACCACAAAGATCTTCAACCAGTGCGTCCTGCCAGTCATAACTTACGGTGCCGAGACGTGGACACTGACAGTTGGGCTAGTCCACAAATTCAAAGTCGCTCAGCGAGCTATGGAGCGAGCTATGCTTGGAGTTTCTTTGAAGGATAAAATCCGTAACGAGAATATCCGGAGCAGAACCGGAGTGACCGACATACCTTGTAGGATTAGTAAGCTGAAGTGGCAGTGAGCTGGCCGTAAGCATTCGAGACGTCAAAGTGTCGCAGCGGGAAAATAAGTGCGATTAAGTTAATGTTGCGCATCTGCGCTTAATTGTGCCACGTGTGCGGTAGCTGTATGCCATTTCCCCTTGTTTTCTTTAATCTGACTGACTAATGGCCCGCATTAGTCAGTCATCTTGCAACTCAATCCTATTGATGAGAAGCTACTCAGTACAAACCACATTGCCACACCCACCATCAGTGAAACATCGCCAAACCCCATGCGTGGTGCTGATTGTGATATGTTTTGAAGGCCAGTAATTGACTGGTCCAGTAGTCTAATAAATTCTACAGCCGACGATCATGGTTCGAAAATGATGACATATTAACGAAACATCACATCATCAAAAGAACAGTAAATCCCCTTTGTTGTCAAAGTTGTCAAACCTTCAATTCGCTTCATCAAATTGGATTTAAGCGCCTTGTTAATCACCGGAGATTCTTGTTAACTTATCTAACTTTGGTTTAATCAATTGCTTTATGAGGTTCAAAGGTAAAATTTTATAATTTGATAAATCGAGTAACTGATTGGCGCAGGGGCTCGCGCTTGTTTCTACAACGAAAACCTCATTGAACTCATCATTTTGAACAACTTTTATTATAGGGACAACTCAGAAAACGCGAAAAAATTAGCTGTTCCATACATTTACGTTCGCATAACTCGAGTTTTAGGCAACAGCTGTTTTTTTTTTCCGCGATTTCTGTGTTAGTTCCATAGTAAAAGTTGTTGTTACTGATAAGTACACACGGCTACACATCAAGCTGTATATTTCCAGTATAAGCTGAGCTCCCTTACAACGCGAGGTCAGCCTTTACTGGTTTTGTACAGCTTGATGTGTAGCCGTGTGTACAATGACGCCTTAAGAGGTTTTCAGTTGTTTCAATGACACGTTGTATGTGCTAATTATAGCACATAACTCGTGTCATTGTCATTTATTAAAGCGGGGTTTTCGGAACAAATATATTTGGCATTATAATATTTTTGTTCCGAAATGCAGTACGGCGACACGAGCTAAAGGTCCACATGATATTAACCGTTTTTTTATTTTTTTGTAGTATAGGATGGCGAAACGAGCCAAAGGCCCACCTGATATTGAGCGGTTACCTTTGCCCATAACAACTGCAATACCGTCTAGGCTGTTGCCTTAATTGTACCGCAAGTCGGTTCGCCAAACTGAGACATGAAGATGGAAAGTCTCATGTGATTGTAATTTTACCGGCACCCGTACCCTTCAGACTAAAACACAGCAATGCAAGCATCACTATTTGGCGGAGAAGTAGGTACGATGGTAGTACTTCCCCGGACGAGCTCTTTCACAAAGGAGCTCTACTACTACCTTTTCTCATAACAACTGTAATACCACCGAGGCTGTTGCGGTTGCCTATATGGTACTGCAAGTTGCGTTCGCCAAACTGAGACATGAAGATGAAAAATCTCTGATTTCTATTGCATATAGAAAAAAGATTTAGAAAAACCAACTCAGTTTGTATCACTTAATTTAATTTCTCCATTGTAGAGTGAGGAAGCCTTAAAAGTAAGAGATTAGCTAGAAGATCGATGCCTTGCTGTTGTTTCACATGCAAACTTGTACCAACGCGGTCGTATAGTAACTGTCTATTATTGGCATCGGGTTAAGGTCACTGGCAAGCCCGACTTCTGGCCGACTTGTTGAAGATCAGTCTGTAACATGTACGGCTTTTGTTACAACTTATATAATAGTTACATTGTACTCGGGTGCGTTGTTAATTTGTATTGATTTAATAATGCGGCTTCGCTCACGTAAATTTCGTATGATTGCTTCTCGTTGTACGTCTTTGTGGAACATTTTCTTGACATCACGGAATAATTTCTGTTTTGTGTAATAAATCCAAAAAGGTGTGAATTTCACTCTTTTCCTGCAGTTTCTTTACTCATCATCATCATTTCAGCCGAAAGACGTCCACTGCTGGACATAGGCCTCCCCCAAGCATCACCACAACGATAGTTTTTTTACTAAGGAAATATTGCACTACTAGGCGCAGGACCGGTCGTTGTGGCGATGCTTGGGGGAGGCCTATGTCCAGCAGTGGACGTCTTTCGGCTGAAATGATGATGATGATTGCACTACGTCATCGTAAAAACATCATCTCCGGCCAGCTTTGAGTGAACTTACTCCTCACGTCAATGTTTCAAAGACACATTCTCGTGGCGAAGTGAATCTGCAGCATCTCAAAAGCCATTTTTTTATTCTAAGCTTTTTTTTCTTCAATACAATCTTGTAGGGAGATAAAAAACTTTAACAGAAACACGCCATTGTATTTTAATCACCGAATCTGTATCTTTGACGTGGGAAGCCACAATTAATCTTACTTCGTTATTTTACAGGATTTTAATTAAACTGAGAGAGACGGCGTTTACGCTTTCACGGGTCAATCAGACCGAATCACGATACCCTTTAAAAATATAACTATTATTTTAGAAACGTCTGGTATTCCAGAAGGGCTTTGGGGGAATGGAAGTAGCTACTTCTATTCTTCTTTTTGTACTTCTCTCTTGTTAGCATGTGCTATACAAGAATAACTCATATTATGGTACAAGGATTGGATTGGTGACTACCAAGGTTGTTAAGGTGCCTCGTAGTGGCCCGCGAAAATCAAAATCGCTTGCGTTTTTTTTTGTTGCAAATTGTAGCTCTATTTCACTTTGAATATTGATCGAAATATGTTTCACGATAATACTCACAATACACCTACCACAGAAATAAATAGAAAGAATGGAAAATTCGGTGGGGCGCGCGTGCCAACACTCTGCACCAGAGTTAAGGGCATTTCTATCGAACAAACTACGCCTCCCATTTTTACGTCATTTATTTTTAAAAATTAACTTTAATCAAATGTACTTTTCAACACACTTTCTCGTAAAGTGGCTCTTATTCCATCGCTTTAAGGTTCATAATGTGGCTTATAACGCACGCGTGCTTTTTTAATTATATTATTGCACTAGTGCTTTTTACTTTACAGTTTATTTTTAAATCGCAGCAAAGAGTTTTTATGCCTGAACTAAATTAAACATTTTTGGGAATAAATCAACTGTATTAATTAAAATATGCTATATAAACATTTTATTTCATCAAATTATTATTTTTTGTCAACAAATTAATATTAATTTGTGTTATAAATAAGAAAATCAATTTATAATATTTTTAAATTAGGCTGTATGTCGGTTTCCTTCGACCACCTGCGCGCGCATAGCTGTATGTCACCGCGCGGTCCGCGCGCCATTTTTATCATTTTTCACAAATTCAATATTTGTCTAAAATGTGTAATTTGTTTTTTTCCTCGCAAGTGTGTTGAAAAACGTCGTATGACACGCGTGAGCATTGACTATGATACTCTCGGCTCCATTACGCCCTCGCCTTCGGCTCGGGCTGCAATCCAGCCTCGAGTATAATAGTCAACTTAGCTCACTTGTATCATAATGTATTACAGCTTTTGTTTCTGCAGTTAGAAACAGACCTTTCTCAGTACGCCTTATGACTTGTTTCTGTAAATACTGTAACAAAAACCCGCAAAAATGCCTTATTGCGCTGTAGGCGTAGTTTGTTCAAAAGTTGCCACGCATGAAGCGCAAGTAAAATTGTTATTACAACTATTCTATCTATCTATTTATGTGATAGCTACCGAATAATTTTCATAAAAAACAATAACCTTGTTAGGTTAATATTTCGTATGAAAATTATTGGAGTTCTATAAACAACATATGCTCGATAATCAAAAAATTGATAGCAACGACCATACAGCCTATAGACGCCTCATAACAGGCGACCGATGTCTGCAACACATCTATGAAATTTCACTAATGTAGGTTGCCACTATTTGCCACATGAAATCTTCAAATCAGTTTCGACCACTTACATGTGCCGTCAAAACTGCCGCGTTAGTGATTAGCCAATAGCCGCCGTAGTTGTGCCAATCGGATTGCAGTACCACGCCTCAGCTAGTGGCAAAATTTATTGTACGCATTATATTCAACATTAGGCGTCTATTGGGCTGTATAGTTGTAGTTTGATAGTAAATATGGCTGACTGAATGACGGTCTGAAAATCTCGGTCAAATTCAAATTCAAATTCAAATTATTTATTTACTAGAATATGGTATTATTACAGATGTAGGTGACTTATGATTAGTTTCAGCATATTCAAGTCAAAAAAGTTGGTGAAAAATTTTCCCAGAAGTTCCTTACATAATGCTGGCTTATACTAAGGAAGGGTTCTACAAAAAAGTATGTTTCGAAGTTACGGCTTGAATCTACGTGTAATATAAATCGCAATCTTTGCATTTGTCGCATATATAGGACAATAAGTAAGTTTGAAACGAGATCGAATCGTGATATCGCGACTTCGCTTCTAATATCGATGCATTTGGAAGCCAAAGTTCCAACAATAAAGTATAAAGTTCGGATTGGACGCCCCCGCGTTCACCTGCAGTTGCGCTCTGCAATGCAAATTAGCTGGAGTAGATATTGCAAGCCATTCTTTTATTAATTAGCATATAATAATTAGTTAAAAGTGAATTCACAATGAAAAAAAACCGGCCAAGAGCATGTCGGGCCATGCTCAGTATTATAGGGTTCCTTAAGTAGGTGTAATTACAAACGAATCAAATCGAATATTAATCATGGCTATTTTAGTTTTTGCAATAATCGGCAGCATTCGCGACTCAGAGCGTGTTGTTAGTAGCGCCATCTAGCGATAAATTCAAGAAGCCAAATTTAAGAAGTGTTTCATGCAAAGTTCCTTTCGTGATTTTTTCAAATAGAAAGTAGCTAAAAGAGCATTATTTGCTATGACCATTTTTCTCTAAGGTCAATGACCTTTGAACTAGGACGTTTTAAGTATTTTTCAGTTTTCTCTCTATAACTCAAAAAATTATAATCACATTATACTCGAAATAATTTTAAAAGAGAGTTTTTACAAAGGTCTATCAATGTGGAAGATTATAAGTTTATACGTTGGATAGTTCAGAAATGGCAGGGGGGGGGACACATTGCAAGCCACTTTGGCGGGCTATATTTCGCAGATGGTACACCTGATAAAAAAGTGGTGTATCAAACATTACCTTCATTTTAGTAGACTTATTCAATGATACCCCACACGAGGGGGTGCAGCGAAAAAAAAATTTGCATCCCCATTTCATCTATATGTAGACTATTTTTTAACAAAATTTCATTTACTTATGTTTATAATTGTAGAAGTTATTAAGCTGTAAAGGATTAGGACAGACGGACAGACGGACAGACGGACGGACATGACGAAACTATAAGGGTTCCTTGTAGGACTTCGGAATCCTAAAAATACATATTCATGAATGAAAAGTTTTTTTTTCTAAAATAAGCTCGCGTTTGACTGCTGCCTCACCTGATGTTAAGGTGAATGTAGCAGCCAAGTGACGCCTCCACCAGTAAAAAAATATTACTTATATACATCATTTATCGAAAATTCGATTTTTCGATAAATTATGTATTCAGCGAGTAATAATCTTTTTACTGATAGAAGACAGCACAACTTGGCTGCTACATGCGCCTTAAGGGATCGTGCGTTCAACGATGGTTGGTTAAATTTACAAGTACGGTGTGCTCTTTGCAGCGAATGTGCGTATGGGAGTTCAATGATGTAAGCGACGCATGCAAGAATAGTTAGCATCAGTGGGACCGTTTTTAAAAAAGGCAATCAACTAGAAAATAATGTTTTTAGTACTAAAAAATACATGCAGAATTATACTAAAATTGTACTAAAATAAAATTTAAATGAAAAGCCTAATTTTTTCATTTTTTTTTTGTATCAAATATCAAATTTCAATTCAAATTGTGTTGTAAATATTTATATATTCTTATAAGACATTCATAAATTAAACAAAAAAAAAACATAGTATCAATTT
This sequence comes from Asteroscopus sphinx, assembly GCA_949699075.1. Taxonomy (NCBI): domain Eukaryota; kingdom Metazoa; phylum Arthropoda; class Insecta; order Lepidoptera; family Noctuidae; genus Asteroscopus; species Asteroscopus sphinx. Next base: position 2,251,685 of record OX453002.1, on the reverse strand, counting down.
TATATGTTTAGTAAAGTATGCCGAAGCTCATGAATATAGACTTCATCATCATGTGAACGTTGAGGCTATCCAGCTCCTCGACAACACAGGCTTAGTGAGGAGACTGAAAAGGACAAAGCCTTTTGAGTTAGTGTAGTGTTAAAATTAAAATAGTGATGTAGACAATATTAATTAAAGACACATGAAAAAAGTGACTTCGCCTTAAGAGACGCTAAGATAGTGCCAGTGGACACATTCTTAGAAATAATATTATTATCTAGCAGTTTAAGTTAGCATAAAATTATTTATTAGTCTTGTAGACTAGATCGTAATTATATTAAGGTACCAATAATTAACTATTAAGACCTTAAACATTAAAAAAAAAAAAAAAAAAAGTTAAAATTGTACCAAAAAGTACCAAAATCTGAAATAATACCAAAAAAATACTAAATCAATTTTGCGGAGGCCAAATTATACCAATTTGGTATTGAAAATACCAAAAACGGTCACACTGGTTAGCATATATAGTTAGCTATTCGGCGGATGGAGTCCCTAACGGGATTCACCTCCACCCACCCGGTTAAGCAGTTAGGGTTTCTATTTTGGGTACCAATTCTGCGAGAGTCCATAAAAAAAAAAGACATTTCTCTTTGAATGTTTATTGTAGCAGTCGTTAGAACACTGATAACTCAATCAATGAGGACTCAATATGAATAACAGTCATGAAACGACAATGCCCTCTAATGTATGGCGCTTAGTCTACCCATCAAAAGTCGTTGTGGCACTACTAAAACAATATATTTAAAGATTTTTTTTTTGATGGGCAATTATCGTGATCAAGTAATTAGCGTTTATTTGTATTTAATATTTTAAGGTTAATTTCATCGCCTGTTATCTACATGTGTGTGTTATTACAGAAAATATTAAGCCACTTCATAAAAAAAGTGCTATTCTATGTACTACATTTTGTTGTACAAGTTAGACTTCCCCATGGAATTCTCCTTTTCATAATAATACATAATATTCGCATAACTAAACATCGAACAGGGTTAAACATACATCGTTTAGGTACCTGTAAATATACTCCATTCTTTACTATCTGTTACTTCAAATAAACATGGCTATTATTGGCAAGGGAATTGAAACTAAATACTATATCGGTTCGCACTATTTCGATCGTACATAACTTGAAACGATCCCTGGAGACAAATTCTACTAACCGAACACACAAGGGGAAATACCGTCAAAAATACACATAGAAAGTATTCGGGATATGTGCAAATCGAATGGAAGACCATTACTTATCAAATTAGTTACGTGAGCCATGAACCGCTCTGCAACCGTGAAGAACTTAAGTATGTTCCAGACATCGACCAAATACCCAATAGACATCTCATAACAGGCAACCAATGTCTATCAACACATTTATTTATTTATTTAAACTTCATGCAACATGTGTGCATAGGCGGCCTTAATGCCTTAGGCATTCTCTCCCAGTCATCCTTAGGGTGATACAGAGGTGACAAGGCGGGTGCAATTTTGATTTGATTTGATTTAGATTTTTTGAATACATCAGTCTAATAGCTCTGCCCCCCTGCCAAGTTGACAATCTACAATGGTCAACGCTAATAGAAAACAACCAAAATGTATGGGAATGGCATATCTCAACGAAAAAGTCATTCGTCATTGCACAGTTTTGACGGGGCCATTTTTGGAGCGGTGATCGTGCATCTATAGTATATTTGATCGAAGGTTCTAGATAAATAAGCAAGTGCAGGCCGATATAGTAAAAGAGCAAAAAAAAAACATGTATTTAGCGACCCAATAAGTCGCCAACAGAACAGCCAATTAATTACCAGACAAGACTCGTATGCGACGTATACGGTTTTCCTTAACATAAATAGGCACGAATACATTCTACTAATGCGCATAATCGATGGTCGATTCGCTTGGCTTCGTTATACAAATCGATTTTTTTCTCCACCCCACTAGGGCCTGTGACCTGTACATGATTGACTCATGCCTATATTTGCAGTGCAGTCATTCTGAAATATTCACAGCTTTCACCGTACGATCATATGAATATTTATCTGTTGCGGAAAGGGTTTTGGTAATAAAAAGCCGGTAGTGCAAGTAGAAGTTGCGTGATTAACGGCCAAAATTAATATCCAATCTATCCACGATTTACCCTACTACAGATAGGAATTTGACATAAGCTCCATACAAAATATGTCAAATTTCTATCTCCAGTAGGGTAAATCGTGGATAGATTGGATATTAATTTTGGCCGTAAGGCGGTCTACCATCAGGCGACGGCAGACTTGCTTCTTTAGTGTCCTATTTTTGCGAAATACGGTATACTAAAAATGTATCTAGCTTTTTCGTTGGTAAATCGAATGCACCGAAGAAATAGAACTTTGCTATACTTATTTTGCGAGTTTGGAGGTTACCAGTGCAATATTCGAAGGTGATGCAGTGCTTGGATAATGAAAACCATATAAATCTCAATAATAAGGTTATAGAAGTGATAAAGGTGCGTGACATTTATTGACTAATGATGATAAATCACAAATGGAAGTTGAATTTTATCACTTTCTTTGTGATTCTACTATGTATATAGAATCGCACGACAAGGATTAAGAAGTCCGCGTCGTTCGACCGATCGTAATACAAGGACTCAAAAATCCTCGTCGTTCGATCAATCGAACCACGCCTACTTGTAAAATGTATGTCCTGGTGGTTCGACTATAGGATCGCACCTAAAGGATTTAAAATTCCTCGTCGTTCGATTAATCGAACTGTCCGATCGAACGACGCGGCCCGAAGGGAACTTGTCGCCGCGTGCAGGTGCAGGTGCCTCGTAAGACATCAGTGCGCGAATCGGTTACTAGATCATCAGTGCTGTTTTGGACGCGGAGTCACTAAAATTGTATTTTACGGCATAGCTTTTTAAGACTTAATTTATTTTGCATTGAAAGCTAGAAACATGGTGGGCGTGATTGCATATGTACGTGGGACACTCAGAAAGTTTTGCGAAACTAAAAAAAATTGTTCTATACGTACATATATTTTTATCAAATCTTTTCAAAGTACTTTCCACCAGCCTCTATACAAAGATTCATGCGCCTAAACCAGTTTTCAAAACACTTTTTCCAGTCCGCCGCAGACACCTCGTTTACAGCCTGCTCGAACGCAGCCAGCGCATCTTCCGGCGACGAAAATTGTATCCCTTTGAGCTGATTTTTTATTTTTGGGAATAAAAAGAAGTCACACGGTGCTAGATCAGGGCTGTAAGGAGGGTGACCCAGGAGTTTGATTGGCGTGCTGTCCAGGAAGTCCCACGTTTTGAGTGCGGTGTGCGCAGGTGCATTGTCGTGGTGGAGCAGTAGCCCGCGGAGCCCTGTGTTTGGTCGCTTGTTGCTTATAACAGAGAAAACTTCTGGCAAACATTTGGTAGTATACCATTCGGCATTAATGCTTCTTTGATCCCGTAAGGGAATTGGTACCAAGTGGCCAGTCAAATTAAAAAAGCTAGCGATCAAAATCTTACCCCCGCTTCTAGATCGCTTCACTTTGGTAGGCGTTGGCTCATTTTGAAACACCCAAACAGTCGACTGGCGCTTGGTTTCTGGGTCGTATTGATAAATCCAGGACTCATCACCTGTAACGATGTCGTAAACACGCCGAGACGAGCCTGCTTCAAATTTGTTAAGCATATCACGGCACCATTCCACCCGGGCCTGCTTCTGAGCATCGGTGAGGTTGTGCGGCACCCAGCGTGATACTATCCTCCTCACGCGAAGATGGCTGTGTAGAATCTCGTGAACGCTTCCCGATCCAATCTTCAATATGTGTTGAATCTCCTGATATGTAATTCGCCTATTGTCTTGGATTAAATTTTTCACTGCTAGCACGTTTTCTTCGGTAACAGCCGTCAAAGGGCGACCGCTTCTTTCATCATCCCCCAAAGTTGGTCGACCGCGCTTGAATTCGTTATACCAACGATACACGGTTGCCTTGGAAGGGCCTTCATCCATGAATGCCATTTGAAGTCTATCGTACGATTCATCCGGTTTCAGGCGACACTTGAAATCGTATAAAATCATAGCTCTAAAATGTTCCCGGCGCAGATCCATATTTCAGTGAGACACAATACTTTGAATTAACTCGCAAAAAATGTGGAGGGAAATTTTGAAATTGGAACTTACTTATTTTTACTTATAAATAATCATATTTTCGAAAAACATTATAACTGGCCAGTCTCCCATATATAAAAACTTTTTTTCGCAATACTTTCTGAGGGGCCTGGTATGTGTAGGTATGCGGCAAACCGGTGACACGCATTCCGGTATTAAAAGACAGTAGATAACATTTCTATTACCTTATTTATAGATTTCTATGATGAATAATAATATTAATATGATGATGATTTGTATGACTGCCTCGTTGGTCTAGTGGTTGCAAGCGCGACTGCTGAGCGTGGGGTCCTGGGTTCGATTCCCGGGTCGGGCAAAGTGTTATTGGGTTTTTTCATTAGGAAATTCTCAGTAGCAGCCCGGAGTCTGGATTTGTGCCCGGTCAATGCCAATAGGCTCGCCCCCTATTACATGGGACTATACCATAACTGGCGAAATGTGGGTGTACTAATACACCTCTGCCTACCCCTTCGGAGAAATACAGGCGTGATGTTATGTTATGTTATGTGTCTATGATGAAAACTAACGAAAATACTATTAAAGTAAAACCAATGTAAAAAAAAGATTCCTTGGCCAAAACATTAACAGATCTCTTACGAACAATTGCCGGGTCAATGTCCTGTAGCGCGCAGGCACAGCTGAGCGCTCACATTCAAAAAACATTGGAAAAACTATTCCAATTTAATTCACCTCCTTAAATATTGCAGGTGATTAAATTAACAGTCTGTATTTGTCACTACGTAGTTTGCGTGTTTTTGGACAGTTAGTAAGGTGTCTATGTTAAAAGTTTTCAAATTATTTCTCGGATTATTAAAGAAATTTCGAAGGGATTTTTAAAACGCACCAAGTTTCTGAACGGTGGGTTCATTTTTTATTTAAGAAATGTAAATATTTTTTATCTAAACACTCTTGAATTAAGTCCTTCTCTTTAACCGTCGTTGCACCGCTGATTAAAAGCACTTCCACACATTTTCAGCTTGAATTCCTACCTTGTCGCTGGCAAAAATCCGGCTGCGAATTAGTTCAAGTTTTTACAAAAAAAATTTGGAGTGTGCTTTTTCCAATATTAGGTACTTAGAAAGGCTCATACGCTTGAACAAACCATTTTTATAAATACTAGGCGAGGAATATTAGGCTCAGCTTTACGTTTAAACTTCTATTTTAATATCTCAGAAAGCCTTGCACGTATCTAAGGAGACATAAGGGATTAAGGGAGCATTTTTACGAATTTATACTTTGAGGAAAACGTCAAAGATATTTGGCAAACTGAATTTGATGTACATAGAAAGAGATTTTATGATTCGGAAAAAGATAGTAACAAAAATATGAATCCGCCCTACCAATTCGATCTATGGTGTCAATATTAGTGCCAAAAACACTGGTTCTTATTTGTATTAAATAAATATAAATAAATAAATATGATTTGAACATTATCACACAGCACCATCTGTAGCGAGTAGGCAACTAACTCGCCCGTTTACAACGCAGCACAGGATCACGCGATGCTACGTCATATGAGGTGATGTTCCGTGACGTAGGCGCTAAGTGTCCGCCCGCTTCAATATGGCCGCAAGATAACGTAGCCATTAAGCTACGCCCCCTCATTAGGACGCGTGCGCATCCATTGTCTACGCGCCGAGCGGCAACATGGCCCAAACTAAGCAGAGCTTGTACTATGGCTACTAGATAATGGATATAATACTTATATACTTTTTTTTTGTTGTAAATAAATAAATAAATATAAATAAATATCTTTGGGACATTTTTACACAGCACCATCTAGTCCCAAACTAAGCAGAGCTTGTGGTATGAGTACTAGACAATGGATATAATACTTATATACTTTTTTTTTGTAAATACATACTTATAATACATAAGCAACACACCCAGACCAACACAAACACTTATGTTCATCACACAAATATTTGTGTTCTGTGGGAATCGAACCCACGACCTCGTTATCAGCAGTCCGACACTCGAACCACTAGACCACAGAGGTCGTCAAAAAATATCATAATATTCTCTCAAGTAAATATAACATTTCTTTCACAATAACTCAAATGAGAAATTTAATTAAGATAAGGAAACCAAACTGTATGTGCCTTTGATATTAATTTTCCTAATTCTCTTCTGTTACAAAAACACGTAACACCAATATTACTGGTATTCCTCGAGGCAGCATTCTCGGACCATATATTCCAAGTGTGTACAGCTGGAATCCCGAATTCCCAACGAATCTCTTCAAGTATATTGTGCAGGATTTAAATTTACGAGCGCCGATGAAATGTTTTTTCTTCAGAATCCGGACAAAAACGACCTCACTCAGGAGTTTTTACACGTTGAAAGAATGAGAAAGGAAGGATGACGAAAAAAATGAGTAATATGTTGCGAAGGTAAAGAAGAAAAAACCGGCCAAGAGCACGTCGGGCCATGCTCAGTATTATATGGTTCCTAATTACAAACGACGTTTTTGCAAACAGCGCAATCTAGCGCTGAATTTAAGAAGCTAAATTTAAGAAATATGTCATATCAATATTACACAAAGTTACTTTTTGTGATTTTTTTAAATAGATAGTAACTAAAGGAGTATTATTTGCTAAGATCATTTTTCTCTAAGGTCAATGACCTATGAACTAGGACGTCTTAAGTATTTTTCAGTTTTCTCACTATAACTCAAAAATTTATAATCACATTATACTCGAAATAATTTTAAAAGAGAGTTTTTATAAAGGTCTATCAATGTGGATGATTATAAGTTTCTACGTTGTATAGCTTAGAAATGGCAGGGGGGGGACACATTGCAAGCCACTTTGGCGGGCTGTATTTCGCAGATGGTATACCCACAGATAATATAATACTATAGGTATACCTGATAAAAAAGTTGTTTATGAAACATTACCTTCATTTTAGCAGACCTATTCAATGATACTCCACACAAAGGGGTGCAGCGAAAAAAATATTTTCATCCCCATTTCACATGTATGGGCACCACCCCTAAAATACGTTATCAAGATTTTTTTATGAAAAATTAAAGAATGTCATTAGAGACAAATTAATACAAAATTTCATGTTTATGTTGATAATCTAGCTTCAAATAACAGGATTTAATGAAATTGTATAAATTTTCAACAATAACTACAATACTCTATATCCTAAAAACCGGCCAAGTGCAAGTCAAACTCACGCAGTAAGGGTTCTGTACCACCCATCGACCTGATCAGATACCCCATAGAAACTGATTTAATTTACGAGAGTTCATCTAAAGACATCAACGTACAGTGCGTGAAAAATCGATGTTTGCATTTCTTTCTTACGCAGGTACCACCACATATGTCCATATTTGCCCTATTTTTAGTATTTGTTGCTAAACTATACATAGTATGCACACTATAATCAGACCAAGTTTGACGCTGGTATGTATTACCGTTTTGAAGATATTGCAGGAACAAAAACGTTGAAAAAAATTCATGATTTTCGAGGTTTCTTGTATGGGGACCCCCTTTGTTTTTAGGCTTTTTTTATTTTTAATATTTTTCGTAATGGGGTCATGGAAACACATATTCTGAGAAAATTTCAACCAGTTACCTGTTACGGTTCAAAAGATACAGCCCTGTGGCAGACAGACGGACGGACAGCGTAGCGAGAGTAATAGGGTCCCGTTTGGCACCCTTTGGGTACGGAACCATAAAAAATAATTGATATAAATGTTAATAAAATCGCCCCATTCTTAAGGGCATTTGACAAGGGTACAAATAGGGTACAAATATTATAAAAATAATGAGTTTGGAAATGTCCTAATGATCCTAATTTGTCCTAATGTTTTCCTGGGCACGGGCTTCTTCTGAAGATCATAAAGGTGCGCGTCTCCTGCGACCATATTTTTGTTATTTCTAACATCTATCATGTTTTTCTAACAAAATTGGGGCGTGGCCTAGCTGTTTGGTTACATTTGATTGGCCTAAGCTAAATGTTAACATGTTTTGTTAGATTTTGGTTGCAGGAGACACTGATTTAGAATAACAAATCAGTTTGTCGAATTATGTTTTCTTCAACTCGTGTTGTGTAAATTACTGTAAAGGTACAAACAAATTAATCGGATATCAAAAATTAATTGAAGTCACTCGGCAAAATCTATGGATCCGCTGATTTTACTTCGCGATTTCAGGGTTGACGCAGTATTAAAAGTTGTTAGTAGTAGTAAAAATAGCATTCCCTGAATGAGCTCTTAAGGCCTTACTAAGAGCTATGTGGCACCCCCATCAGTAAATAATAATTATAATAAAACAAGTTTAACCGGATTATATAGCGTATATTATTTAGATTGGTTTCCTGACGTTTCGAAAGCTATGCAGCGTTAGTGGTCGCAGGAAAACTAAGATGACAAGCGTCTTTACAGATATTTCTAAAAAATAAGACAATGCCATTGTGAGTGATTACTGCGTGCATCGAAACGATTTTAATTAATAAAAATTGTACGGTAGATTAAACTTGTTTTATTATAATGTGTAGTGATCGCGAAAACCTAAGAAATTATTAAAAAAGAAATTACTCTCAGAGTTCATCATTTATCGAAAATTCTTTTTTAACAATTGAAGTACAGGTACAACTCTGTAAATTATAGTGCACTGTAGTTGTAGATAGAAAAAATGCGAAAAACTGCAACTTTTGTCACTTTTTCTATCTACAACTACAGCGAACTATAATTTAAAGAGTTAATGGTTTTTGATTAAACTATAGTACATGTACATCAATCGTGAAAAACGATAAATGATGTATTCAACAAGTAGTTATTTTTTTACTGATGGGGTGCCATTTGAGCGAATAAAAAAATAAAAATTAAACATTTTATTTCAGGCATTTTCACCCATAGTTATAAGTTAGTTCAATTCAATTCAATTCATTTATTTGTGATACACAGGTAATAAATAGGTCTTAATTAAATACAATACAGTACCATATGTGATCAGCCTCATGGCATACAAAATAAAAAAATACAAATGTCATAAAATAAAATTGTCGTAGGTAACAATATTACAAATTATAATAGGCACAATAAAAATTTATTTAAAAAAATATTATTGAAGTCAAAATTTAAAACAGCACAACAAAGAAACCGGACATGACACATTATTAACAATTTTGTTAGTTAAGTACAGTCTTTTATTTAAAAGACTTTATTAACCAAAATTTTTTTTAGTCTTTTTTTTTATAAAAAAGGCCACTTGTTTCTGATACACGTTGTGTATTATAGCGTAGTCTAATGTAGATGAAAACATGGGCATAACCTAGTAGTTTCTACAGTAAATACAGCAATTTCTTAACAACTGATACATTGGAAGTTGTTATGCGATCAATACGCCTGCACGTGAACACTGTAATGCCGATGACATTTTTCAAAGTTCACCGTCACAAATCATTTATGATTCATGCGATCGCTCTTTCAAATAAATTACGTTTGTGATTCATCCCTTGTGATTATAAACACGTAAAACAACTCGCAAAGACGGTTTGGCGCCATGTTAAAGTTTACTTACATCCTACTAAAATTATTTAATGTGAATGTTTAGAAGTTTCTGAATGTTTGTTACTTTAATAAATAAATAAACATTTGGGAAATTTTACACAGCACCATCTAGTCCCAAACTAAGCAGACCAGATACTATGGGTACTAGACAATAGATATAATACTTATATAACTTATTTTATACATGCTAATAATACATAAGAAACAAACACTTCTGTTCATCACTCAACTTCAATGTTTGTGTCCTATAGGAATCGAGCCCACGACCTCGTGATCAGCAGTCCGACACTCGAACCACTAGACCACAGTCGTCGAAAATACGCTGAAACGGCTGAACGGATTTGGATGAAATTAGGCACACAGATAGACCATAATCTGAAACGAAATATAGGCTACTTTTATCCCGGGAAATTAAACAGTTCCCGTGGGAGGCGGATAAGTCTTTCCGTGAGAAGCCGAACTTTATGCGGGCGAAGTTTCAAAGATAGTAAAGTCTTCAATAAAATTAAACACACGATAAAAAACCTTTTTTTTGTCAACCTGTACTGTCCCACTGCTGGGCAAAGGTCTCCCCCATATTCTTCCAAACTTCCCTATCAGTAGCTTCTTCAGTCCCATTCTTGAGAAACATGTCCAGATCGTCCCGCCAGCGTTTCCTCGGCCTACCTCGACGACGGATTCCTTCCTGAGGCACCCAATGTGTAGCGATCCTTGGCCACCTATCTGGATGCATTCTGTTAATATGGCCCACCCATTCCCACTTTAATCTGGCAGACTTGTTGTTGCCTACATCGGCAATACCGGTCTTGGAGCGTATCGTGGGTAAAATACAAGGTAACGTAAGCGTATTAAAAAGTTAATGTTCTATACATGCAAGTGTAAATTAACAAGTTTAAAACCCCCGAAAACCCATTCACTCATTCATTCTTTCATTCGATTTACACATTCACACACTAATTCGCCATAACCGATACTTCATCGTATATCAAAGATTTAATATCAATTCAACGAGTGACAGTAGCTTAAAATCCCTCACCAATGTATCCTTCTGTGGTATCATGCGTACCGCCAAAGAGTGGAATTCCTTGTCAGTGTTTCCCGAGAAGTATAATCTGATGGTATTGAAGGCTCGACTGAATAGGTTTTAGCTGGGCAAGCATGAACCATCGTCGACCGCACCATCGCTTAACATCAGGTGAGCTGGCAGTCAAACGCAAGCCCATATGATATTTCAAAAAATTATAATAAAAAATAAAAAAAACTGTTCATCCTTTTGGGAGCTACGATGCCACATACAGATACGCAGATACACTCGTTACACATATAACACCTCTCTGTGTCAGGGGTTAAAAAGGAAATTCGATTACCAAAAACAGCGAAAACTGGAGAATTGCCGACACTCGGCAAACACTCGGATTTCGTATTTTTTTTGTTTCACACTCTCAGCGGAGCGTTTATTCTTTTATTTTTAGTTACTTTATCGCTTTACGTTCATATAGCTTGAGTTAACATTGTTCTATAACTAGAGTTAAAATTCGACACGTTTTCAATTGTTTAATTCCCACCACGACTGAGGTTGAGTGACCATAGCAAAGTTGCGGGCGCAACCGCGTAAATGCTGTGGACATGCCTTCGCTGACACAAGCTAATTGTTGAGATAATTGGTTCTGCAACATACTCTTTCAATAAAATGTTCCTGCACGAATCAACTTCATGCCTATTAGACATGGGCTAACTAGCTCCGATCAAAGATTATATATAATTTCAAGTAAAGATATGTCTGATAAGCATATCCATATCCTCTTAATATAGGATTTTTTTTTAACTAGTGCGCAATTTTTTTTTGGTGGTTCAGTATGAGTTATAGAACACATTTCCATTAATTATTCAATACTTTTTTTTTTCTTTTCTCTATCCGACTTATAATCTGCAAAATATGGACACAATCTGTTCGTAATAACATCAATGAAAGCGCGCGACGGCTGGCTCACGCGGCCGTCCGGGAGGGGGTTGTACCCCCGATGCAAACCCGCAAATTTTTTTGGTGGTTTACTACCAAAGTAAATTTGCGCACTGGTTAAATTTTTTTCCTGTATATAATTTCAAGTAAACATATATGTCTGATTAGCATATCCATATCCGCTTAATATATAAGCGCTTAAGCTACTGAAAATCTCATCCAAGTTATCCAATAGAGTGTCCTATTTTTGCTTCCATCTTCCTTACACTTCTAATCTGGATTGTATACACCCACACAGCCACGCACGCTCCCTTACACACAATACCTCCAACATCATGGGTGGCCCCCACATCCACACACAGCCCCCACATCCACACACAACCACCAAACAGACACAACCCCCCCACACACACACAACCCTCCCCCACACACACACACAACCCCTACACTCCCCTTTATTACACAACGCATTTTGTTACATCCTTACAATACACTTTCATTGAATAATGCTGAAACGTTAAAATAATATATTGACATTTGTTTACTATGTCCGGGTAGTTGAGGGTCCTGGAGACCTGTAATACAGGTTCACGTATTTTTTTTTGTTGGAGAAAATGCCTATCGCATGTCACACTGCCGGGGAAGCAGTGTGGTTATGTGGGGCTCGCACCCACTAAAAACTCCGCCGTGTGCCTTCTTTCGCCTTGGGTGGATGGGCCACGAGAACTGCTACGTATGACTTTCGCGACCCATCCAGCGCGGCCCACTTCAGGGCCTACATACTTTAATTTTACACACTCTTTTGGCGATGTCCGGGGATACCTGGGACATCACCACAACTCAAGGGCCGTGCAATGCGGACGATAGACTCCCCAATCTATCGCCCACTGGCTTTGTTTAGGGTGGCATCAGATCGCCATATAGACGCCTGCGCCGCCCTGTCCGTCTGCGGCGGATCGGATCAGCGAGAGAGTCTTCCTCCCCGACCCGTTCCGCCGCTTCCTTCTGCGAGATAATCTCCTCGCTAAAGGACGCGACCGCCTCCCACGCCTCTTCACTGTCGGCCATGGCCTTGACCACGGCCGGCAGCGAGAGGTCTCCCCCGATTGCTGCCCTGAGAGCACGGCGCTGCAACACCCAGGCAGGACACTGCACCAGGTATGAAGGGCCGTGTCCTCAACACAGCCGCACTGGTGGCACACAGGAGTAGCCTCCCATCTCGCCACTTTGTGCAGGTATCTGCCAAAGCAACCATGCCCTGACAACACCTGAACCAGACGGAAGGACAACGTCCCGTGTCGCCTCCGCACCCACTCCTCAAGAATTGGCCGGATAGCCCCTACGGTCTAAAGACCGGCACTGGGTGTCTCCAGCCGCTCCTTCCACTGCACCAATACGGCAGCCTGCGCCTCCCTGCGCCACGTCTTCACAACTTCAGGCGGCAGGCGTCTGCCACTTTCCGCCTGATGGTCCGCTCCATTCCGATAGACTTCGGCAAGCACCTGAGCCTCCAAGTCCCACGGGGGAGTGCCTGCTAATGTACACGCCGCCTCTGCAGATATTGTGCGGTATCCGCGTATGACCCTGACTGCCATGACTCTCTGTGGTCTCCGCAGCAGAGCCTTGTTTTGGGCATTCAGGGACTCCGCCCACACCGGGGCCCCGTATAGTGCCATTGAGCGCACCAGCCCCGTATAAAGCCGTCGGCAGCTCACATTTGGTCCACCCAGGTTCGGCAGTAGCCGGCTAAGGGCGAACGCTGTGCCGATCATTTTTGGTGCAAGCTGTACAAAGTGCTCGCCGAAGTTCCATCTTCGGTCCAAGACCAGGCCCAGATATTTCATACGCGTCCGGACCATTATACTGGCATTACCAATAGTAATGTGGGTGCCAGCCGGTGGCCGGTGCCGGGGCGCATGAAATACCAGGGCCTCAGTTTTCTCTAGCGCGACCCTAAGACTCAGCGCCTCGATACGCCCGATCACCAGTGACACGCTTTCGGTGGCCCCCATGACTTGGGTAAGGAACTGTGGCTGGAGACTTTCCGTCAATGGAGGGCCTTAGACGCGCAGTTTATTCCGCGCCGCACGATACGGGCGCCCCCAAGGGTCGCGGTTTAGGCCATCCAGCACCTCAACCCTCGCCTGCTTTTTCTCCCGAGCGATTGCCAACAGTAGAGCCTCCCGGGAACTTCGGTAGGACGCATACAGGTAAGCCTCTATTTCATGGTTGCGGTGGCGTAATCTGCGGAGCTGCGAGTATATCCAATGGTCGGACAGGGTCTCCACACTCTCCAGGACCTGCCAACCCCCGACACGTGCGGCGATGGCAGGGGTAGCAAAAGAAAGGTCCACTATTGACCCCCACTGCCGTCGCACACATATGTTAGCAGTACCTCTATTTAGAAGACAGAGGCCTGTAGTTGCCACCCACTCTTCAACCGCCTCTCCTCTGACATCAGTCCTGGGGGATCCCCACGCAGGTGATTTTGCATTGAAATCCCCCAAAACCATAATGTGACTTGGCGTCATCCGTCGAACCGAGGCCCCTAGTTGGTCGAGGAAGACCTCAAACTCGGCTAGGCTCCTGTTCAGGGAGAAATAAACGCCAAAGATTACAATGTCCCACAAGCGGCCGCAAAATATCCCGAAGCCCTTTCTTTAATTGCGAGGGGCGCCATGGTGTCGATGATGGCGATGGAACCGTCCACGCCACCTGCCCAGTCAGGGCGGGGAGGGACGAAGTATGGCTCGGCCGCCACAGCCACGCCGATTGACCACTCCGCCATGGTTTGACACAGGTTCACCTAGTACAGGCTCCAGTCTCCACAACATAATGTTAAGCAAATATTTGTTTTAGTGGTTTACACTGTAAAAATACTTTATGTGGTGGAGAAATAAATGAATGATTTATGTCCGGTACTGAAGTAACTTTGCATGCTATGTCCAAGATAGATAACTCTGGCTTCTAAATAAATGCACCAGAGTGACGCTGGATATAATAAATTTGATAAATCCGCAGCTAAGTGACACAGTGACATAATAATTGATTTACATACTTTACAGGCTTAGAACTGTCTATCAAATAAAAAACTTTGGAAGGCGTATTTAAAAATCAAGTATTATGTACAATGGTCACAACCTCCGAATGTCAGTATTACTACTACTAATTATTTGTTCTATGGTATTACTCAGTAACTGGGTTGCGGGGGTCTGATGGCAGTTGCTCTGTGTAAAATACTGATGTTCAGCCGCATCTGGCGAGACTGGAAGCCGAATCCAATATAATTGGGAAAAGGCTCGAAGGATAATGATGTACAATGATTATATCTAAACTTAGTTTTTCGTTCCATACCATTATAGTCGTCAGTGTCGAATGTAGGGCGTCGGAGTTAGTCGGATATAGGATAAGTTTATTATTTTTTTAAAGTGAAGAAGTGATATATATCCGCTTTGCGATATATATCCGAAGATATAGATGTGTCCGGAGTTACCCATCCGTAGTACCTATGCAAGTTATCTGTGGTTTATACTGACAAAGCGGCGTGGCAGTGGCGTCGAGAGCTACAATTTTTTCCGGATTTTTCTGCTCAGTTAACAAGGTATTATTTGCCTTTTTTATCTTGTCTGGCTTGTTTCATACACCATCGAACATAACAATATATTTCGCTTAGCTGTGAGCCTGTCCGCTGCCGCACTGCCTGTCTGTGTCGTGCGCCTTACCTGACAAGTTTGAAGTTAAAATCAAAGCTATTGACGTAATACGCGATACCTGATCGAATATTTCATCATTTCAGCCGAACGACGTCCACTACTGGACATAGGCCTCCCCCAATTAAGGGGGGGATATGCCAAAATCGCCACGCTTGGCAGGCGGGTATCGAATATTTATTTATTTACAAAACTTCTAGTCGTATGGATTACTGGATATTTTTAATTCCTTCATTGAAGCACCGACAACAATTCACTCGCTAAGTACAATCTTCATTACTTAGTGAAGTTCCAAAAAAAGGAATAAAAATATATTTGTTTTACCAATAAAACTAGATATTAAACTGCCTTGAATATATGCAGTTGAGGTATTTAGTAAATTAAAACATTTGTTTAATAATTTATGCACACAAATATCCACAGAAAAAAGTTTGTGAAAATACAAGTACACTGTTACAAAGCAATTAGTATCCATTTAGATTATGGATGTTTTCGAGTGAAATATCATTTTAATAACGGACAAAGTTAAATTGTATTTATACAAAACTCTAATCAAACCGGTCTATAATTATTTCCTAAGAAATCTTCATCTATATCTGGCGACCCTGGATACTAATTGCTTTGTTCGACTGTACAAAGGTAACTGCTTATTTCTAAAGAAATCTCTTCCAGCAGACCTGCGAGAGGAGATTTGTATTGTAAAAACCATAAAAAAACAGTTAAAACTTTCTGTGTTTAAAACCCCGATCCACTCAATTAAATACCCCTGCGACACTATCGTTATTTTGTGTCTTCATCAGAACAAGGTTCTACAAATAGCAGTAATTTTAAAACAATAAAAAGTTAATTTTACAAGAGTAGTGGTCAAGTGCGGCCATTACAGTCTTTACTACCACCCAGTAACATTAACTTGGCACATAGTACATTAGCCTTAAATTCAATTAAATGCTGGTAGCTAGCCAACTAGGCTGCCTTGTCAAGCTTTTACTGCGCGGTGTTTTTCGTTCTTGCTTGAAATTATGACGTATTAATACATTTTTTTTATAATATAGGATGGCGAAACGAGCAAAAGGCCCACCTGATGTTAAGCGGCTACCTTTGCCCATAATAACTTCAATACCACCTAGGCTGTTACCTTAATTGTACCGCAAGTCGGTTCGCCAAACTGAGACATGAAGATGGAAAGTCTCAGGTGATTGTAATTTCACCATTGCAATTTCATTTTTATTTATGATTACGGATTTTGGTGGTATTATGTTTTCTAGTTTGAGAATTAAGTATTATTTCATAGGCGGTTTAACTAGAGGTTTTTAGTCAAGGTTTTCTCAATATATTATATAAGCAAATCCATCAATACAATCATGAGACTTTCCTTCTTCATGTCTCAGTTTGGCGAACCGAATTGCGGTACCATTTAGGCAACAAACTAGGCGCTTCACAACAGGTGGGCCTTTAGCTCGTTTCGCCATCCTATAAAAAATACTAATACTATAAAAAATAACCATATTTAGGAGCTGGCCACTTTTCGATGAACAAATCTCTGTTTTTCTCTGTTTTTTACAACATTGCCTTTTTTATTTTACCCATTTCTTTCCTGTCCTTTAATTTGTTTCACTAGTTGGCAAAAGCTTTCCTTTTTAAACGTCTCAAATGCTACATTTTCCCAGCAAAACATATTGCCCCCTTACAATTCAACGTACAATTTTATTGCGCCTGCCAAATATATTATTTAAATTTGCGGAAAAGGTTGTTATACTGGGTTATAATAATGCTAAGTTAGAGGTTCATTTTTGTAATGGGCTTGCGTTTTACCGCTTCCTCATCTGATGTTTAGCAATCCTGCGGATGATGACGGTACACGTTTCAAAAACCTATTCACTCGTGCTTTAAAGACCACCAGATGATACCTATAAGGAAACACAGACCTCTAAATAACAGAAATCTAAATAACAAGGTAATAGAACTGTTATCAAGTTTATCAACTGTCTTTAACTACGGGAACGCATGTCGCCGGTTTTCCGCCACCAACACATAAGTACGCAACCACGCCACCATGTTTCTAACATTCAATGCAAAATAAATTAAGCCGAAAAAACCTGCTGCTAGATGATTCTACCACGTAATTCCGACGCTTCTATTACCTTTATTTAGATCACTATTATCCTATTCCATGCATCATCAGCATCATCATCATCATCATCATTTCAGCCGTAAGACGTCCACTGCTGGACATAGGCGGATATGCCATAATCGCCACGCTTGGCAGGCGGGTTGACGATCGCAGTCCGCCCATACTCTGGTGAATTCCTTAGTCGCCTTTTACGACACCCATGAGAAGATATAGGGTGGTGCAATTCTTTACGTCCGGCACCACACGACACATTTACAAACTATCCCATACATTTTTTTAAATTATCTTTAGTTAACTGAGTTCTCAAAACGCGTGCCAAATTCTCCAAAAACTGTTATTAGACAAGGTTTTCCGTGTGAACTAAAATATCTTTAAAAAGTACGTCCATTGTAGTGGCATAAGAGTTGAGTTTGAGGAGCCACTCGGAATCTACGCTACTTCAGTGTTTTGAAAACCAGCAACAAGTATCGTGCCAAGCCCCCATTTTTAAAGAGTTCTCGAAGGGTCAACAGGATGTACTATTGTTTTATAAGCTAAGTAAGCTGTTCATGAAATTAGGTCTCAAGACCACAGATAAAGAAGAATGCCACGGGGTTGTCTTTTTTTTAAATTATTAATGGGCTTGCGTTTTACCGCCAGTTTGCGAGGGTGCGGTCTACGATGTACACTCGACCAAACGGAATCATGACCCACCATAAGATTAATTTTCTACAAACATTCTAATACAATTAGGTCGCATTTCGCTTTAAACATATTTCCCTGGCAACAAACTTGTTATAAAGTTTACAGGTAAACTGTGCGGAACGACAATTAATTCGAAATTCAAAACATTATTCCAGCTTTATCAAAAACGTAACTTTTTGTCCAATTATTAGTCTATTGCATTAATAATAAAGCTCAAAATAGCATAAACTTCTGACCCGTATTATTCCTTTTTAGTTTCCATAATATTCAAAACGTCCTAAGTTCAGCACGACTGAAATTTTACTGTTTTGACAATTTCATACGAATTATCGGCTGAGTGGGTCATGATTCCGATTTGTCGACTGTACACGCTTGCCCAACAAAAACCTATTAACTCGAGCCTTGAACACCATCAGTGTACTTATCGGGAATCACAGATTCATACAATTGCACTTTTTTTTTTAATTTGCGTTATATTTGTCGTAATAACACGTAATAAATCAACACGAGTTATTTATAGCCCTTCAACGCGAAAATCTGAAATTGTCATACTTCGAATCTGTTATTTTCTCGACATTACTTTAACCTTATCATATTAATAATTTCTTAGGTTTTCGTGATAATATAGGCGAAATAATCCGGTTAAACTTGTTTTATTATAACTTAACATATTAAACAAAAAAGTGCGTATAGATACCAATCTAAAAAACAATTAATTACACGAAAAGAGCATTTTATTTTCTTTCTTCCTTCGAATATACTGGATTTGGTTATGTGACATCAACTGTTGATGGGTAGACATTGGCATTGTCCTTTGTTAAGACATTATATGTATATTCTGTATTTAACCGTCGGACGTAAAGAATTGCACCACCCTCTTTCTTCTCATGGGTGTCGTAAAAGGCGACTAAGGGATTCACCAGAGGATGGGCAGCAGCGTTCCCTGAGTATTTAAACAACCAACTGCGATCGCCAACCCGCCTGCCAAGCGTGGCGATTATGGCATATCCCCCCCTCTGGGGGAGGCCTTTGTCCAGTAGTGGACGTTTTTCGGCTGAGATGATGATGATGATGAACCGTATACCAATGATATTTGAAAGTATAATTATGTCACACCCTAACAAAACCAAAGAAAAATATGTTCCGTACGCAGCGGCAACATAATATACATAAACTAGTGCAAAGTAAGTAAGTTAGTTACTTTAAGTTAGTTTTGCGTCATAATTAGTATACAGAAAGTGTGTACACACATAACGGCATTTTTGTATCTTTTTTGTCACACGTCACGCTCGGCGCCTTGCTTGACGGAGACTAATAGCAAAACTTCCCAATTAGTACGTTTTCGAGTCTTCAGATTGCACGCGCAATAAAATATCTGTACTTTTTAAAATATCATCGCCGTTACTGTTAAAACTATTTCAACTAGCAAGTGCACGTTTCAGCCTATAAATAATTGAACGATCACCACTTTTGGTAAACAGATTTGCGACATTATCCTTTACCTTTACCCTCTAGACGAAATCCCTAAAATCTCTTTGTACAATTTTGTGAGCCAGTATTCTAAGAAGAACTAGAAATATTCTTGTTCAAATACAATTCTATTTTTGTACCTTTACTTTACTTTTGTGCCAAAATAATTCTATGAATATTGAGGACCAAAACAAAAATAGAAAGCGTTGCCTAACCTCCTCAAAACCGATCCCTGTTACTTTCGTAGGTACTCCACAAATATTTATGTAAGAACAATTATTTAATCAACATTATCCCTTTCATGAATTTGTTATTGTTTCATCAGCCACTTTAGCATAAATTAGTTACTCCACTATTGTGTCAATTTATTGTTAAGTCGAACACGGAATTAATTTTTGGAAACTACCCTCAAATTGACTGTTGTTTGCTTTCATTGGATCATTTACTTGGCTAATAGTCGTTCAGGTGCTGACTCGAGAGTCGAGTTCAATTAAATTGATGAATAAGAAATAATTGGTTTGATTATTGTTTTTATTTAAATTGAATTACTGTATTGAATGTTTATTGGGTATACAACTTAGATTGGTATGAAAGTTTTTGCTTTTACAAATTTTTCAATTCACTACTTGACATAAAAGACGTTCATTTTATGTAAATAATATTTCTGTACTATGAAATATGGATACATCCTCCATCCCTGCCTACCTGTCCTTATCAACTCAGCCTATCGCAGTCCACTGCTAGACATAGGCCTCTCCCAAGTTCCGCCACAACACTCGGTCCTCTGCCTTCCGCATCCAGTCCCCATTACCATAAATCATACCTTATAATTTAATTTCTCCTTCTTCTAGAACAATTTCGCCTATTACCTAAATATTCATTAGAATTAAGGATAATTAATGTGTACAAACATGAATAAAACACACTTAAGTTAGTAAGAACGTAAATTCATTCCAAATATTTACTAAATTTTTTTTTTGTTTTGTGCGATGACAAAAAAGAACACCTACTCGTAAGTCCGAATTTATTAAAACTCTTAGAATAATTATCGCAGAAGTCGCATGTGTGTCGGCGAACATGATACGTGCCGCTTGACGGCACACGTCGATTGTTTTTGTGTTTCAACTTTGAAATGGAACTTGAATGAAACTATCACTCTATGCCTTATTACTCTAAGTCAAAACTGAAATTCCAAATTAAAATGAAACATCTGGTTTTTGGGATAGTTGTCGTAAAATTTGGCTTTGAAATTAATTATGAAAAGTTTATTAGAGCTGGTGATATTTTGCCAACTGTCACTGGGTGGAATAAGGCACAATGTTATTTTCGAATTCTGAATTGCAATTGCACATTGTTACATTTGTAACGTGCTAAGATTTTTAAGTGCCTTTGGGAATTGAAGAGAATAGTAGGGGAGGAACCGTGTTTTCTTGACACCTTGAATTAGTGCAGACTTTCCAATTTCCTAGCCGATCTCTAGGGCCAATCTGGGAGTCTCTGCGAAAGACTTTAGAAGACCATTTTTTGCAGTTTACGATTTTTTAAGTAGAATATGAACTATTACTACTACGTACTTCTACAATTACTATACATTTAACTATCTACTATACATTTAACTACTATATTCATGTTAGAATAAAAATCCAGGAGTCTGCAAAACAATTTTTATGTCAACTTTCTAACATACTTAAATCTTGTTTTTCTTTTTTTTTTGCCATTTGATTCTTTCAGTAAGAAATATTTTAGATAGATAGATAGATAGATAGATAGAATATACTTTATTGTACACCATGAAAATAGTAGGAAACAGGAACAACGTACAAATTATGGGTACATGGGCGGTCTTATCGCTAAAAGCGATATCTTCCAGACAACCTTTGGATGGACAAAGAAGACGTAAGATCTAGATAATGGGGGCAGTCCGTGGCGTACTACTAAACTAAAATAAATAAATAGCACAAAATATATTACACATATAGGTATCATAAATATAATAGTCCGTGTGGTGCCGGACTTAAAGAATAGCACCACCCTTATCTCTTCTCATGGGTGTCGTAAAAGGCGACTAAGGGATTCACCAGAGGATGGGCAGCAGCGTTCTCTGAGTATTTAACCAACCAACTGCGATCGCCAACCCGCCTGCCAAGCGTGGCGATTATGGCATATCCCCCCTTAATTGGGGGAGGCCTATGTCCAGTAGTGGACGTCTTTCGGCTGAAATGATGAGGTATCATAAATATATATAATATATATATAAATAATCTTACAATTTAGAATAGAGATTGGATACATAGGCAATGTCTTAATAAATTACAATTTATTTGGAAAGGTAGTATTCTTTAACTAATTTTTTAAATGAAAACAGTGACTGAGCTCGCCGTATAGACACAGGTAACTCATTCCACAGACGCACAGCCTGAACAGTAAAAGATTTATCATAAAATTTTGTAGAATGCATTGGCATCAGAAGCCCCAAGTTTTCCGATGATCTTAAGTATCGTGTATGTGTGTCATGAAGGAACTTGAAACGTTCTTTGAGATAAAGGGGGGTCTTGGGATTAAACATAATACTGTAGAGAAGTGATAAAATATGGGTATTCCGGCGAAGACGTATAGGGAGCCACTTGAGCTTAGTGCAGAATTCGGAGACATGATCATATTTGCGTAAGCCAAATATAAATCTGATACAAACATTTTGAAGTCGCTCAAGCTTATTTAGTTGTGCCTCGGTGAGATCTAAATAGCTGGCATCGGCATAGTCAAGAATAGGGAGAAGGAGGGATTGAGCAAGCGCCGTTTTGGTAGCAGTAGGGAGAAAATTGCGTAGTCGTCTCAAGGACCACGCTGACGCAAATAATTTACGACTGACTTCCTGCATCTGATGATTCCAAGAGAGATTTTTGTCAATATAAATTCCAAGATTCTTGACTGAATCACTTAATGGTATTGTGGTACCATCAAATACAATTGGAGGAAATTGTGACCAATCAATTCTGGAAGTCATCCCAGGGCTGCCAACAACAATGACTTGGGTCTTGGTAGGGTTCACCTTTAGTCCATGAGCAATACTCCACTCAGATATTCGTGCTAGATCTGTGTTCACCATTTTAACAGCCTCAAACAACTCTTCTAAAGGAGCCTGTGAATAAATTTGTAGGTCATCTGCATAGAGGTGGTAGGATGATAGAAGTTGATTTGAAATTGAGTTAATAAATATTGCGAAAAGTAAAGGAGAAAGAACGCCCCCCTGTGGTACGCCGGCAGAAGTATTACATCATGAGGACAGAGTACCATCAATGCAAATACGTTGCCGACGGCCACACAGGTAACTACGAAACCAATCAATTGCCGTTGGAGATATGTTGAGAGAGCGAAGTATGCCAAGCAGGATATCGAAATCGACGGTGTTAAAGGCATTACTAAAGTCAAGTAAGGAAAGTACCGTCAGATTTCCATTTTCCATACCTATCCTGATATCATCCGTAATGTGAACTAAGGCTGAGACTGTACTATGTCCTGGACGAAACCCGGATTGGAAAGGATTAAGGAGGTTGTTTTTACAAAGGAAAGTACTAAGCTGGTTGTGGATAAGGCGTTCGAGGACCTTGGAGAGGAATGGTAATATGGATATTGGGCGGTATTCAGAAAATGATATAGGATTAGATTTTTTGGGCAAAGGGGTTATTTGGGCATCCTTCCATATAGATGGAAAAACGCCACAGGATGTGGAGTAGTTCAGGATATGGCAGATAACGGGGAGGATTTCGTCAAGGATAGGGAGTATCATCTTACGGCTGACACAGTCACTTCCAACAGCGTTGGACGTTATTGATACAATGCTCTTCTTAACATCACAAGCAGAGAATTTATTAAAGACAAATTGTGAGTAATCGGGAGTTGGAAGAGATGAAAGATTATTTAATGTGTTGGCTTTAATAGTCCTATTGCAATTGGACGAAGAGGTAAAATGTTGATTTAGCAACTCGATATTTAAGTCTTTGGGGATAGAATCTTGGCGCGATTTTCCAATTCCCATTGTTTTAAGAAATTTCCAGACTTTAGCTGGATCATCGTTTTGTACAGAGTCATGAATATGGCGGCGTTGAGCATCCCTAAACACCTTGTTGCAGTGATTACGTATAGCGACATATTTATCACGATAGTATGATGATGAGGATCTGTATTTATATTTTGACTTCGCAGCGGCTTTTCTATGCATGACGCTCTTAATTTCATCAGTCAGCCATGGAGCCGGGAGGTGTTTCATTTTAACTGGACGTATAGGAGCATGAGTTTCATATAATTGGATAAGATTCGAAGTAAGAAGATTTACTTTGACATCAATCGACTCGGTAGACACAAAATGTGACCAGTCCATTTTGCCGGCATCCTCACGAAGATCGTCAAGGTTCATGCCACCTTATTTACATTTTACTTATTCTAATCAATTTATTACGACTATCAGACATATTATTACAGTAATGCACATTTTTATCACGTTATTAATAACATTTGGCACTAAATTTCAAGCACTATTCTGCAATAGTTTACAAAAATATTGTATCGTAATATTTTTGATTACTTATTTTGCTATAAGTACTTTAAGAGTTTCAACTAAAATTTTTATAGTCATATTATTGATAGTCTTACAGTGACGTGGTAGTACCACACCTGCTAGTAATTAATTGTTTCACCCTATCTTTTGGTGTTTCCACTTAAGCGGTGAGTAGGATTACAAGTATTCGATCAATACCTTGAGTACAACCATTAAATACACGGTGTAGTTTTAAACCAATAAAATAAATTTACACCTTTATATTGCTTAATAATACAAATCAACGAAAACTAATAACCAAAAAAATTCAGTTAAAAACTTTAAGGGTAGTGTCAGCTCATATCGGCACAACTTATTATATATACGTAATAAGACAGAGTGAGTTTCATTTAAAGTTCCGCTTTAAAGCGTCCGCTACAAGGTGACAAACCAGCCTCCCCATCAAGGGGATCCTGCTGATTTCCAGCATGTAGACAGTGGTTTGTCACCAAATTTTGTTTGACGACGGCTGGCAGCGACCAACCTCCCACCAAGGTCACCTTGGTGGGGAGGCTGGTGGCTCACCGTGTGGCACACGCTTTAGTTAAGCACAAAAACAATCGATGTGTGCCCGTAAGTGGCGCGTACAATGTTCACCAACACACACATAGGCGCTCGTTAGTTGTACTGAACGTAGCTTTTTAAGGCCAACTTGAATTTGTTTCACTCCGCGCGCGACTAATGCGATTCTATGCCTAATTATTCTAAGATATGGGACCATATCTTAAGTTGTGAAAAAAAAAGCTATTACATACGAGTACATAAGTGGAGTGATTTTTATGGTGCCGGACACAAGGAATAGCACCACCCCATCTCTTCTCGTGTGTGTCGTAAAAGGCGACTAAGGGGTTCACTAGAAGATGGGCAGCAGCGTTCTCTGAGTATGTATTAAACCAACTGCGATCGCCAACCCATACCAAGCGTGGTGGTTATGGCATATCCTCCATTTGGGGGAGGCCTATATCCAGCAGTAGACTTCTTTCGGCTGAAGTAAGTTAAGTAGTAGTAGAGCTTCTTTGTGAAAGAGCTCGTCCGGGGAAGTACTACCGCCGTACCTACTTCTCCGCCAAATAGTGATGCTTGCATTGCTGTGTTTGAAGAGTACGGGTGCCGGTGAAATTACAATCACATGAGACTTTCCATCTTCATGTCTCAGTGTGGCGAACCAACTTACGGTACCATTTAGGCAACAGCCTAGGTGGTATTGCAGTTGTTATGGGCAAAGGTTACTGCTTAACAACAGGTGGGCCTACTACAAACTGGTGGAAGAGGTAATGATGACGATATAAATGGATACCTAAACAATAAAATTTGTTTGAGACACCTTCAAAAGGTACGCCACCATTGTTGGTCCATTGAGTTTAAGCTATAACAGCACACGTATATAATTATGCAACCCGACTGAAATATACGTGAAGCTTCCATTCGTTCGCGTCAACCAATTAACAATAGTCCGCTGGAAGCTGATGACTTGTCAGGACGGAACAGGAAGGTCAGATGAAATCAGTTTTTTATGTAAGTTCAATTAAAATTGAGATAGTCAATTATATATGGCTCTCTATTAACCATAAGTCAATTCTCTAGAACTCTCCAATAACCATAAAACATTCCTACACTTTCTAATATATATCTACAGATATATTTTTAACTAATAATCTACAGATATATTTTTAACAGACGGTTAGTGTCTTCCCTAATTCTGAACCAATTTTAAAGATTCTTGTTTTAATTGGTTTGTCATATAAATTTCATTAGGTTTAATTAATTAGTTTTTGCCACCACTATTACCTTAGCTATTACAATACACTGCAATCTATCACAAATAAGCACAAAAGTGGATTTGATTGGATGTATGTAGTAATCTTTTTACACTGACAGTTAAGTCACCCAAAAGTCGAAATTCGACCGTAATACATGATTTTTTTATGATTGAACCATGCCAAAAAAAAATACCTATTTCCATTTTTTCCCATTGATATCACTAAAGCTCATCCATAGCTATTAAACAAAAAAAACGGTTGACAATCAGAGGAGAAAATGTAACCGTTTTTTCTTTTCCTATTTATATATAGATTGTGCCCCCTAGACGGTGGACATGCTTTCTATTTACTCACGTAAACTCCTCCTCAGTAATTTGCAAGTAAGAAGTACACAGTTATAAATTAGTGGTAATAACGTCTAACACCACAAAAAATGATAATCTTTGATCTTCCCTTTTTAGATCTCTCAATATTATTTTTAACACTTTTTTTATCATGACACCTAAAAATAATTTTATTCGGCCCGCACTAGACTGGAATTACATCACTGGAAATTAAACTCTACACGTACTGACAAAGATGTAAATTTTGCTTGTTTAACAAAATTCAATTTTGAATGTTCCTTCGATTGCAATTCAAGAGTTTTCATAATGACTTGAGTGAGTGATTTGAATATTCGTAATTTTATAATATTTTTGTTACATGTTTTGTGCAGCTACCAATTTTTTCATGTCTTAAATACAAGCTTTTAAATTCACAAAGGATTGAAATAGTTAGAATTACAAGCTTATTTTAATACAAAACCATTTTTATGTTATCTCTAATAGCAAAACATTAGGAATTTTCTTTTACCTAGACGGTTTTTTTGCGTATTTCGATATACTCGCGCAAAAAAATCTCAGTAAATAACATAGCCTCAGGATATACGAGACTCTTTTAATAAAGTAAAAATATTCACTTAAGATAGCAGATCCATACAGACATAACATTTTTTTTTGTAATAATATAATAACTAAAATTATTGTTTTTAGAAATAGTTTATCATCTTAATAATCATGTAAGTCTAAAGTCACTAAATCAACTCAGCCTATAGCAGTCCGCTGCTGGACATAGGCCTCTACCAAGTTGTGGAACAACACTCGGTCCTCTGCTTTCCGCATCCAGCTACTTTCATCGGGTCGTTGGTTACCACTCAAGGAATTGTCTGCTCCAATGGCCATCGTTTCTTTAACACACATGGTCAGCCTACTGCTACTTCAGCATACTGATCCTACAAGCTATGTTGTTCAATAAAGTTTTTCTCCGAATAATATCGCTAGGAATTTTATCCCTCAAAGAAACTCCAAGCATAGCTCGCTCCATAGCACACACAACGACTATGAATTTGTGGACTAGCCCAACTGTCAGTGTCCACGTTTCGCCACCGTAGGTCAGGTCGGGCAGGATGCACACTGTCCGGACACTGGACCGTGGGGGCTATCCATCTAAATCTTGAGGAGTGGGTGCGGAGGCGACACGGGATTGTCCTTCCGTCTGGTGCAGGTTTCGTCGAGGCATGGTTTTTTTGACAGATATCTGCACAAACTGGCGAGGTGGAAGGCTACTCCCGTGTGTCACCAGTGTGGCTGTAGTGAGGACACGGCCCTGCATACTCTGGTGCAGTATCCTGCATGGGTTATACGGCGTCATACTCTCTCTGCTGCAATTGGGGGAGACCTCTCGCTGCCAAACGTGGTCAGGACTATGGCTGCCAGTAGAGAGGTGTGGGAGGCAGTCGCGTCCTTCTGTGTGGATGTTATCTCCCAGAAAGAAGCAGCAAAGCAGATCAGGGAAGAAAGCTTGTTCGCTGATCCAATCCACCACAGGAGGATGGGTCAGCACAGACGGCTTTACAGTGACCTAATACTGCCCTAAAAGAGGCCATGAGACATGCTGTTAAGACACGACATCAATTTTTCTTTCTACTGTTGTATGAAAGTTCTTCTCGGTCGTTTTCTCTTTCTGTCACATCTGTTTTCTTTTCTATTATTAAATTATCATACCTTATCAGGTACCGCAACATTTCCCTCTTCTGTTTCCTATAAAAAAAAACATTTTTTTATATCTTAAGAAGTTATTATTATTATGAGCCTGTAGTGTCCCACTGCAGGGCAAAGACCTCCCTTCCCTTTTTCCACTTGTCCCTGTCTTTTGCCTTCTGGGGCCAATCTTAAGTAGTTACGAATCTAAAATATTTACCGCGGTCATTCTTTAGATTGGTTTAGAAGCATACCTAAGTTTTGACTCTCAGACGACGAAATAAGTTAATAAACCGTAAATGATTACGTTTATAAAAACGCTATGACGACTGCTTAATCTTAATCACCACGGGAACTGGCGGGTGGTCATTAGCGTGTGCCGATCAAAGTGACGTTCCGCTTTTTAATTCAAATGCAACCAAGCTCTCAGCACATAACCGGGCATACAAAATTCATCAGGCAGCGTGTTCCGTTCAGGCCACAAATTGTGCATTATACAGTCTGTTCGACGTACGTGTCAGTCATTCAACGGAGCGTGCTTACGTGCTGTATACCGGGTTATGGAATATAACAGAAATATTTACTTTAGTATCGGTTTCTATGATATTTGTTGAAAACATTTGTTATGATTGAGAAGTGAGTACTGGAACTTTGGAAAAAAAAAAACAATTTATTGCCACAACATGACATGGGGTAGTTGTACAGTCAACAAATCGGAATCATGACCTACTCAGCCGATAATTTGTATGAAATTGTCAAAACAGTAAATTTTTCTTCTTATTAGCATCGTGCTGCACTTAGTATTTAATCTGTGTTCCGCATAGTTTACCTATAAAAAAGAAGAAAACAAATGTTTTTTTTTTTCAAAAACCTATACTAACCCTTTCAATAGGAAAAGTGACAATTTTTTTTTATTAGTTTTTATTAGAAATCTCGAAACTTTTTCAAGAAAAATAAGCAACAGTGAAAAAACCAATAAAATATTTAATAAAATGTCCAAGTTATAAGCGATTTAAATTTTGTGACAGAAAGCACTATTGAAGAATGACGTCATTGTTCAAAACCTTCATAGTAACTTGACATCTCTCTGAACAATGTCTGTTTCGCACGACAAGGACAGAAAATGCGCCTTCCAAAAACTTAAAAAGAGTGTATCCCTCCCATTTTTAATGGATTTTGTTTATTCTCTCTACAATGTTGTCATTTCTGTACCCTCTTTTTAATAATATAACACTATTGGTAATTTTTGACTGCAGTCAACTACCGGATTCCAGAAGAATATTAATCAAATTAAAATAAATTGGTAAACTAACTGTCACTGCCCAATAAAATATATAACAAGTTTGGTGCCAGGGAAATATAATATCTTTAAGCGGAATTCGACCTAATTGTATTAGAATGTTTGTAGAAAATTAAGCTTATGGTGGGTCGTGATTCCGTTTGGTCGAGTGTACATAAAAAAACAACTAAGTATCTTAGGTTTAAGGAAATCTTATAGTGATAGTTGTAACATCATAGGTCAAGTAACTGCTAGCAGCGGCTAAAAGGTTGACACACAGCATGATTCCACAACACAGCGCTGATTTTCAGTGTCAACCCCAAGTGACGAGCAGTTGCCAAGCCAGCAAAAGAAACCAATAATTACATACTCAAAAAATAAAAACCATTATATAACACGTTTCTTTTTGTTTACGCAATTTGAGAAACTAGTTTATTCAGAATCACGAGGAGAATCTATTGCGATGTTTTTTTTTTTCAAAATCATAAATCTACATGCTTTTTTAGTCACTGTAAGTCCAACAGTTGGTAGCGGAAAAAGTAAAGAATTTCTTGCAGGGGGGCTACCTGATGCCTTTCCTATTCACGATCCGCTGATGTCCTGTATACAAAGTTAATAAGTCTGATTAAAATCTTAAATAAGTAAAAAGTCTCAAGTTAATTTAATAGAAAAAAGCATACTGTACTAAAAAGTAATATTAAAGAACTCGAAGGGATCGTCGCTCACCGTTAGATCTTTCGAGAAAATTGAGCAGAAAAATATGGCTCAATTTTACACTTCATGCAATCTGAGACCGAACAAAAGCTACTTATTAATATAACACGCTTATAAAAAGCTTCTAAATTCTTAATGAAAGTAAAGTAACAAAACATGTATTAAAGCAAAATACTTTTTAAGTATCCGAAAAGAAATAGAACTGAAAAAGTTAGTTGTTAATACAACAGATATAGTAAAGGTCGTAACTTAGATTCTCAAGGCTCCAATATCACAAATTGACTCAATCGATTTGTTTGTAAAGAATTAGACGGAGAATGAAGAGCTTAAAGCGATGGATGAGGCTGAATTTGATACAGATGAGGTACATACTGTACATACTGGTCTGAGCATACAAGCTAATATGTACTTAGGGCTTACACATGTAGCCACTGGAGGTACAATAAACACTGTTGATGAACACGGTACCCTTCTGGTAATTGTAAAGCAAGTAATTGAAGAGCCTGAACCACATCTTACCAAACACGGCCTAGAACTTAGATTTTTGTATCTTCCAGTAATTTATTGTGTAGATTTGATAGCATTTTGAATTGTATAGTAGTAGTGTACTTTCTAAAATCCATCTTCATCAACTCAACCTATCGCAGTCCACTGCTAGAGATAGGCCTCTCCCAAGTTACGCCACAACACTCGATCCTCTGCCTTCCGTCCTAGAAAGTCTTACTTACTAGATTTTAATTACGTACCAAAATATATAGGTTATGAACGGATTTCAAAGATTAAAATCGTAAGTCTCAACCTACGATTATATTTAGTAGTCAAAAATCTAAAGTTAATAAATGTAATTAGATAAAAAATACTTTTTTTTTAAAACGTTTTTAAAAAGAAAGTGTGTTAATATTGTATTGTTATCCAGTCCTGAGCCATGTTTAAAGTTTCATGTCTCTGGCTCATCGGGAAGTTAGTTTAAAATCTATTGCAAAATTTGTACCGAACAGTCACTGAAAGCGAGTTAATAAAAACGTGAAATGTTGCGAATAAGTAAAGAAAATAAATTTACAACAAAATGACTTTAAAACGGGCCTACGTAAATAAGTAAAAAATGTATTCCCCAACATGTTGCCACATTAGGGTGCAATATAATTTGAAGCAAACTAAGTGCTATTACTACCTTCCGTGGCGCATGACACGACTCACAGCGCCTCAATAATTCATAAAATTGCCCACTTGTAAAGGCTAGTTCGATGAATTAAACGATGCATTTGATTCTAAGCAATTGCTCGCTTTTTTTCAATAGGAACACCCTTAATAAAGTAAAATTAATTAAAGAGAAACAATCAATATCTATTTCTACGCTTTCGGAATTTGAATAAAAAGTATTGAAAATTAAAAAGGACTGCTAATGTTGAAATAATAAAATAAATTAAAAAATTATCATATACAAGGTGTTATTGAAATAACTGAAAACCTCATAAGGGGGACTTAGCAGACAAGTGGCGCCCCAATCAGTAAAAAAAAAATTATTTACTGAATACATCATACGAAAATTAGTTTTTAACAATTGAACTACAGGTACTGTAGTTTAATTAGAAACGAAATATAGTTAGTTCGCTGTAGTTGTACTTAGATATAAAAAGTGCCAATAGTGGCCGTCTTCGCACTTTTGCTATCTACAGTACAGTACCTGTAATTCAATTGTTAAAAATAACTATTCGATAAATTATGTATTCAGCAAAATAATAATAACAAGCAATAATAATAGCAAGTAATATTTTTTTAACTGAAGGGGTGCCACTTGGCTGCAACAATCCCATTAAGGACTCATTACCCGACTGCGCCAGAAGGAGGGTAATGTTTTTCGAGTGTATGTATGTATGTATATTTCTTTGGCACGCCCTGCAGCCTAAACGGCTTGATGGATTTTAACTTGTGAGGTGTCGTTAGATTCGTCTTAATTGTGAGAGTGACACTAGTTATATCAAAATTATAAAAATTAAAATGGCCGCTTTTTGGCGCCAAATTACGACTTAAAAAAGATTTTTTTTCCCTCGAAACCTATCGAGTGGGGTATCAAAATAAAGGGTATTATAAATGCTTTTCAAAAATATATACAACTTATATGTTTAAATGTAATTTGGAATGAAAAATGCTTAAAAACAACAAAATATTCTACGTTAAAAATGAATTTAACTTTACAAAAAAAACATTAATAGTATGATAAATAGAACATGATGACAAAACTAAAAAATTTCAAATAAAAAAATTAATTAAAATTAATTAGTTTCCTATGTGGAACTATTATGTAATTCATGACCAAAAACATACGTAGCCTCCGCCTGCGTGTTGATAAGTCTTGTTTATATCTTTTCTGTGATTTTTACACGCAGTCGGGTTTTTTGTTTTTGTAAATTAATTATTTTTTTTACTTATCATTATAAACAACTTTTACTATGGGATCAATATTAAAATCGCGAAAAAGAATTCGCATAACTCGACAAAATGTGGGCATCTACAGACATATTTTTACGATTTCAAGGTACTATAGTAAAAGTTGTTCATACTGATGAGTACAATAAGCCCTTAGGAGGTTTTAAGTTATTTAAATTACACGTTGTGTGTAAAAGCGAAAAAGATAAATGTCCTACATATAACGCTGACAGTATTACAAATACAACAAGAATATTAATTTAGATTCTAAAAATATCATCTACGTCGTGTATCGGTTTTCCTTTAACCTTGAATCCTATCCTTCCGCTTTGGTAATGGCTTTAAAACGTATGTCAGGTGAAATACGAAAGAGCGCTGAGGTGGTTCGAAGTCGTGACTGCTTCAGTGATTCGTGAAAGTGAAAATGATAATATGAGAGCTAAGAAGTTTTTATACTTTCACCACAGATATAGTAAAAAATGTAGACGAAGTGCTGCGAACAATCATAATGAAGCCAATAAAACTGTGCTCCTTTTTTTTTTTATTCTTAACGGGCTTGCGTTTGACCGCCACCTCACCTGATGTTAAGCGATGGTGCGCGGTGCGGACAATGGTACACGCTTGCCCAGCAAAAAGCTATTCACTCGAGTCTTGAAGACCACCAGATTATATTTCTCGGGAAACACTGACGCCGGCAAGGAATTCCACTCTTTGGCGGTACGCATGATAAAGCTATTAGCAAACCGGTTCGTGCGTAAGGGTGGAATATCTACCATATAACGGTGGCGCATCGCCGTGCGTCTGGTCGTCCGATAATGGAAAGGGCTTGGGGGAATTAAATTGTGCAATTCCAACGCACACTCGCCGAAATGCATTCGATAAAAAACCGATAGGCTAGCAACTCTGCGCCGATGCTCGAGACTTTGTAGTTTGGCATCGACCAGCGCATAGTTGCCAACGAGCCTCTTGGCGCGCCTCTCAATCGACTCGAGTAATCTATCGAGCTCCTCCGTGTAAAAACAAGCGCTCACGCACATACATGCACATAAAACTGTGCTCATCGCTCTAAGTACACATGTCACGGCATCGTCCAGTAAGCATCGTGAAAACAAAATATCCTTCAGGTGCATGGTGTGTGCGTGAACGCTGGTTTGTACACGGTGGAGCACGGTTTTGTTGGCTTCACTGTGATTGTTCGCAGCACTTCGTCTATATTTTTTACTATGTCTGTGACTTTCACAAATTTCACTTATATTGAAATATATTTACGGGACTTTTCGCGTACAATTAAATCAAAACACAACAAACATTTTGACTAACCTCGACGTTTCAGCCAAGTTGAATTGGCCGTGGTCACAAGCAGACTGAATTATATGGATGTCATCGTCTTGAGCGGCGGGTGTTTTCTCGAACTACCCGCGGTCGGTTTTTCGTAACGCCGCTGTCCGTAACACGATACGCTGAATCACGACACACTGACAGTTTCGACGGACATAAATGTCGACAAATCACGACGCGAACACTTCTAGATTAGCGGATTCCACGAGGAAGACAACCTATACCCATCTTCCCGATTGAATTTTTTATATTTCTTTATTTCAATCACTTCTCGTACAGTTCTGGGATAGTAATGTCTATCAGTGGAGAGGATTTTCGGGTCGTGTAGCCCAATGCAACTTGGCCGAAACGTCGAGGTTAGTTAAAATGTTTGTTGTGTTTTGATTTAATTGTGCGCGACAAGTCCCGTAAATATAGTTCAATATGAGAACTAAGGTTTGGAATGAAAGAAGTTCGTATCAAAGTGAAAAAGGTCATGGTCTTCAGAAATGGGAAATGAATGCCGCTAGAGAGAATAATGACACATTGGAAACAAAAGAAACGGAGCAGATCAATGCTGCCAAAGATGAAGCTGCCTCCAAAATTCTTGAAGATTTATGAAACAATGAAAAAACGGAGGATTCTTGGTTATAGGAGCTAGTACAAAAATATGTCACGTACATAGCTTTGAATATTCCGCAGAAATCTGCGCACAGATACGGCTTGCGACCGCCAAGATATATGAAACCGCCTCTATCAGCATAATATATTTTTCATAAAGTTTCGCGAAGTGTTAACTTTTTAAGAATTTATAGCTGGAACCATATTTTTGTAACTTAGATCCATCGTGAAATGCACTTGAGTTTTTACTTATACTGGATGACGATGAAACTTGCTTCTGTTTGTGAAACTTTCAACATATTTAACAGAAAACAAACTATGCTTGAACTTTTTCTGGAATAGAAAAAGGATGTTGTTAGCGAAACATAAGTTTGAGTTGACATCATCAAATAAAAATAAAATTATATAGTTTGCTGTTGTTTCTAAATGTTTAAGAGACAAGATGGATTATATTTTTATTTTGTCATAAAAATTCAAAATGTCAGTAAAATATCTTCGCATACTTTTATCATATTAGTGTATTAGATTATTTATAATATGGTTGATTGATATAGTGATCGGAGTCCGGAGGACTTTTCTATACTATTATGTTTTAAAGTGTGTGTCTTTTTTTTTAGTTACTGCTTTTCTCCTCCTTTGACTGCAATGGCGATAGATTAATGGTTAGGGATGTGTGTAAAATTAATTTTTTATCGTTATTTACCAACATCACGCCTCACTGATCTACGTTATTGCAATGGGAATTTGTGTCGACGCCGGCTGTCGCTGAAAACCAGCGCTGTGTCTTTGCTCCGTGCATGAGGCACAGCAATATGCTGAGCGGTGGCCGTTTTGTGCGGATGTGACGCACATCTTACCACACTTCTTGGCTCTGTACCTGTATTTGTTCTGTGTTTTTGAATTTTTTGGTAATTTTGTGCGTCACTTTTGAAGCAAATGAATATTTTTTCTTTCTTTCTTTCTAAAAGGTACTGTTATTTTACGTGACCTACAACAACATAACATAACATAACATCACACCTGTATTTCCCCGAAGGGGTAGGCAGGGGTGTAATAGTACACCCACATTTCGCCAGTTATGTTATAGTCCCATGTAATAGGGGGCAAGCCTATTGTCATTGACTGGGCACAAAAATCGAGACTCCGGGCTGCTACTGAGAATTTCCTAACCCAACCCAATAACACTTTGCCCAACCCGGGAATCGAACCCAGAACCTCACGCTCAGCAGTTGCTCTTGCAACCACTAGACCAACGAGGCAGTGACCTACAAAAATTGAGAAATTAGGTTAAATGTTTAGGATTTTAGATATTAAAATTAGTTATTTAATATGTATTATTGTGAACCCGAATCGTTCATCAAAATTGTACAACCCGCTTTCTCTTCGAACTGAAACCAATTAGAACTGCTGCCAACAACAAAATGTATTGCTTTAGTTTATCCAGGTCGCAGTTTAGAATAAACAAATCCACCTGATTTCCTTTAAACTAGATTTATAGGAACGGATTCATAGGCCGATCACGGAAATGCGCGCATTACCTCAATTCATAAACTGACATCTACATCGAAATAAAGTCAAGCGCGTTTCGATGATAATAAACCAGTGCAGAGCCTGTATTTTAAGAAACTAACATACTTTGCCAGTTCCGCTTACAATGCAACTAAGCACTACCCAACTAACATTTAGACGCTAAATCAAGAGTTACAAGCGATGCACAGAAGCGCTAACCAAATCTTGAGGTTATAAACAAGTGCTAAGACTTAGGAGTTATAGCTCGCTCTAACCTTAGTATACCCCTCAAAATAGGCACAACTTTTTGTCGCGTTTGTTTCTTCAGTGGCGATAAAATAGAGTTACAGAATGAATCAAGAGGCATAAGAGTACTATAGTAGAGCTACAATATTGCTACCCAAGCATTTGAGCGCTAAGAGGGTGGCAAATAGGTGAAAATTAGCACCTTAACTGATTACTTTATATTATTTTCCTTGTCATCAACTCCTTAAGTTGCAGATTCTCTTTTTTTATTTGTAATAACATAAACGTCAAACTTATGCCTTGCCTGAAATAAAGAAATTTTATTTTGTTTATGTATAATATAATAACCTCACAAATAAATGCAATATTACGATTCTGTTACGATACGACTTGCGTAAAATGCGCTATAAATTATAACATAATATATAGTATGTTCAATATTTCTGCTACATAAGTATCTACGAGTCGTATCGTAACAGATAGGTATCGTTACGAGCCGTATCGTAACAGATCATTATCGTAATATTTTAAGTAATCCATTCTGTTGCGATTGGTTTTAACGTCACGATCAGTTGATGTATTCATTGTTATTTTTTATTGCGGCTTTTATTGGCTTTAAATCGCTTAGAATTCGTTGAATTCGATGTTACAACCACTGCACTTAAGTTTTATTGGTATTAAAGTTGATGATTCAGATGTCTCTTTTCGTCAATCTTGAGTGTAATGTTTGTGTATAAAATCTTTTGTAGGTAAATCCTAGCTATTTTTACTAGATTTCACACGGACTCTCCTAAATGTGACACATCTCTCTCTCCTACTATCCCTAGGCCCTTACTGGTGGTAGGGTCAGCTTTCCATATTTTCTCCCTCCACTTCGTCCCGTTTTTCACTTCACACTTCTTATGGGAACCACGTAGGTATAATAGGAAATATTCTCCCTACCTTTTATCTGACTTTACTTATTATGGTTACCTAAACAATGTAAACATACATACATACATATATATTATCAAGCCTGTTTCCCATTGGGGTGGGCAGAGACCATGGATTTCCACCTGCTACGATCCTGACACACCTCTTTCGCTTCATCTACGTCCATTAACCTCGTCATGCATGCTCATCGGTTTAGAGAACTCTTAACCTGGCATTTTTTAAGAACGTCTGCGATTTGATCGCGATACATTCGCCGAGGTCGTCTCGTTCCAACTCTTCCATCCACACACGCTTCGTATACTAAATACAACGTAGACAATGTGGGCGAAACACTTTGCTCGCAGAACTGATGGACGATGGGGTAGTAAAGTTCTGGAGTGGCGACCGGGTGAAGGTTGCGGGAATCCGCTGGATGCGATAACGCAGGACCGGTCGTTGTGGCGAATAGTGGCGATGCTTTGGGGGAGGCCTATGTCCAGCAGTGGACGTTTATCCGCTGAAATTATTATGATGATGATGAAACAATTTAAGATAATTATTTTATTATTTTTAACGCATTTTTACGCATGCGAAAGTGAAATCTAAAGATAACAAGCAGTGTTCACGGTAGCTTAGTGGCTAAAGCACTGGCGTACTGAGCCAGGAGTTGCAGGTTCGATCCTGCTCGTGAGCGATTTTTTCTTTCCACAATTTAAATCTTTAATTTAAGATAATTTATTTAATTTTACGTCTACTTGTTTAATCCAATTGCAGTTGCAAATATTTTTCTTAATCAACATTTTTACTAGTAAATTAACACCCATTGACGTGGAAATTGTATCTCCACGACGCTTAGTTAATTTAAACTGATCTATATTATAAATGATATATGAACAGATAACTCTGCCGGCAAGGTTCCAATAACGCAGTTATGACCAAGTGTGTATTAACTTAACAATTAATAATTGAAAAAAAATAAAAATAACGCTAACAATTAAGTTACAAGCGGTTATAACCAAGTTACTTGAAAGTTTAATTTTTCATGTAACGGTGGAAGAAAATCGTTTGACGGTTTTCTTTGAAATTTTCAGTGTCGCGCGTGAAAGTGGATTTATTTCAAAAAGAGTTTATTTTTAATGTTTTCCTTTAAACTTGTGGCGTAAGATTTACATTTTTTTTTTATTCGGGCCACAATAAGTGTGAACAAACATCACAGTTATGGAAAAAAATGAAAAAATATTTAAAAACTTTGATGATTTAAGAATAATGTATAGTAATAACAATAATAGTTGTACACTAGCGCATAAGTAGTTATTTAAGAAATTAATATAATCTTGTTGTGCAATAAAGAGGATTTGTATTGTATTGTATTGTAATAACATTATTCTTAAGTCTTCAAAGTTGTAAAAATATTTCTCTTAAATCAATAAAATCTAAAAAAAACGTCTCCGGTAAAATTTGGTCAATGGTCGGTTGGACATTCAAGCACTGAGGCGACGTTGTATCTCCCTCAAAACTATTTCTATCAGAACAACATCTGCCGGCGCTGTGTCGTGGCCGGCCTAGCGCGCGCCTCGTTCCCCGCGTCCCGCACTACCCCCTCCGTTCGCCTCACTTTTCGTAACGCATTCACCAGCTTACTCCCCAAGTCAAGCGTGCGTAAAGAAGTTTTATTTCAAAAATGCTGGATCGGGCACATAACGGCTTTAAAATGATACTGCAATACTTCCAGTCTCTGATATCCGTGATGGAGTTACTGCCAGAGATCCTTAATTGAATCTCACAATATGTGCTTGAAGATTGATAGAGGATGACAAGAGATTAAATTGATGAGATCCGCGGATAAGCAGAAAGACGCGGGGTGCGTCTCGCGAGGGCGTCTATCCGATAGGTCTGTAAGCGTGAGGGATCGATTTCTATCAACTGTATTAGTTGATTGCATTGCTATTATTGAAGATAACTTTGAACCTATTCACATTATTTATCTAACAATACTTGTATAAAGGATGAACCATTATTATTTGTAGAAATATCTCTAGGTAATTTACTCTGGGATTTAAACGAAAACAAAGATTGATTCATTTATAACTGTTGAATATAATACAACCTCTTTGACGAGTTTATTTTAAAATAATGTTTTTCTCTTTTCTGATAGGTGTCAGCTTTTGTTTTATTTTTTATTACTGTCAGTCTACTTCAATGTAAAACTATACGTCTTCTGTCAATACTTTTATTTTTCACTTTAATATATATTTTACTAATAAATATATCTTTGTTCTAAAAACACTGAGTTTCTCAATACCTTCTCAAGATCTAAAAATAACATAACATTACAGTATAACACTTTTTTAAATAAAATTATAAGAAAGATTCTAACTTACAAATAGTAATACATAATCTAAACTACATTACACTTTACAGAATAACACACACAAACATTATGATTATGTCTTAAAAGATTTTTATTTAATTTGCATTATGTTAATAAAATAAATAAATAGTAAATGAATATTTTAGGACATTTTTACACAGCACCATCCAGTCCCTAACTAAGCAGAGCTTATTGTAAATGTACTAGACAATGGATAATATAATACTTATATACTTATTTTTGTAAACACATACTTAAAATATACATAAGAAACACCTAGACCAACACAAACACTTATGTACATCACACAAATATTTGTGTCCTGTGGGAATCGAACCCACGACCTCGTGATCAGCAATCCAACACTCGAACTACTAGACCACAGACGTCAAGTTGTTAGATGTGTGTATTTATTCATATTGTAGAAAGATTTGAATAATTTTATTAATTGTAATAAGCAGTGAGAGGTCACATTATAAAACGCAACTGCATTGTTCAGTTAAAAAAACTTAAACTAATTGTAATAAAGCAATTTTATATCCCAGCTCCCATTTCTATAGCAGCACAGAAATATTAATTAACCAACAAAGTTACAAATTAAAGTGAATTTCGAAACTGGCGCAGTTAAACTTTAACTAACTCTATACTAAAACTGATACCGTTAAGAAACTTTGTTGTTTAACGATCATCGTGGCCGTGAACTTTGTTGCGATTTTAATAAACAATAAGTTCTTATATTAACAAAGTTGCTATTTTT
This sequence comes from Asteroscopus sphinx, assembly GCA_949699075.1. Lineage (NCBI taxonomy): Eukaryota > Metazoa > Arthropoda > Insecta > Lepidoptera > Noctuidae > Asteroscopus > Asteroscopus sphinx. Next base: position 2,211,506 of record OX453002.1, on the reverse strand, counting down.
ATTTAACCGACGTATGTACCAGCTGAATAATGCGGTGATATGAAATTAATTTTACAGGAGAGGAAAAATACATGAAAAAATAGTTCACCGCTTTTGCAAGAAAGTATAGCATTCAACCACAGACGTAGTAAACATAGTAAATAATAATAATAATATTTATTGATACAAAAAAAAAAACCTTAAAGAATTCTTAAGACTAGAAGACATTGATTCTTATAGTTAAAGGTCACACGAATATAGTAAACCCTGACTCCTAAACTAGGTGGACCTGTGACTTAGGAGTCAGTGTTCTGCTGTCACTGTGATAACAAAAACCTTTATTAGGTGTGTTCTTACAGTATCCAAAGCAAATAATTGATTTCCTAGGTTTTTAAGTACCTACAATAATATTAACAAGGAATTATAAAAGAAAAGTGGTTTATTTATATGCTAGGGCGCGTGTGTGTATGTGATAGTGGGGGTGTGTGTAAAGAGTGTGTGTGATGTGTGTGTAAATATAGACAAAGTGCTGCAAACAATCAAAGTGAAGCCAACATAACCGTGCCCCTCCGTGTACATCACGCACACACATGCACCTGAAACCATGCTCACCGCTCTCAGTACACATGTCGCGGGATCGTGCAGCAAGCATCGCAAAAACAAATATCCGTCAGGTGCATGGTGTGTGCGTGAACGCTATTTTGTACACGGAGGAGCACAGTTATGTTGGCTTCACTGTGATTGTTCACAGCACTTCGTCTATAGTTTTTTACTATGTCTGTGCATTCAACACGCTGAATTTTAAATCGTTTTGGTAACGGAAAAAAACTTAGACTCCATTCAGTTCAGTCAGTACAGAATTGATTGGTAGAGTCAATTTAAAAAAACCGGCCATGTGCGTGTTGGACTCACGCAGTAAGGGTTCCATACCACCCATTGGCATGAAATAACTCGTCCGGGGAAGTACTACCACCGTACCTACTTCTGCCGCCAAACAGTAATGCTTGCATTGCTGTGTTTCGGTGCAAAGATTACGGGTGCCGGTGACGTTACAATCATATGAGACTTTTCATCTTACGTCTCAGTTTGGCAAACCGGCTTGCAGTACCATTTAGGCAACAGCCTAGGTGGTATTGCAGTTGTTATGGGCAAAAGAAATCGCTTAACATCAGACGGTCCTTTAGCTCGTTTCGCCATACTACAGTATGTACGGTGGACCGCACGTTGGTGGTAACACTTTGACATTAGCAGCATCCTTATTTCGTAAGCAGTAAGGGCGGTTTTCGGACTGAAGTGTTACCATTATCATGCAGTCGACTGTACCAAAAACCCTGTTGTTCCTGTGAGCTACGTTATCAGAATCGATATTCATACGTAAGGACATAACTCATTTGGAAAAAACTCTTCAATAAAAATAATCAAATTAAATATTAAATCATTATTAATTGCAAATTTAAAGTAATATAATCACTTTTAATAATGATTTAATATTTAATATGATTATTTTTATTGAAGAGTTTTTCCAAATGAGTTGCGTCCTTACGTATGAATATCTATTATGTAAACATAGTTCTCGTCGCCTATACCGCAAAGTTTGAAGACGATGGTCTTCAAACAGTGCGTCCTGCCAGTCATGACTTACGGTGCCGAGACGTGGACACTGACAGTTGGGCTAGTCCACAAATTTAAAGTCGCTCAGCGAGCTATGGAGCGAGCTATGCTGGAGTTTCTTTGAAGGATAAAATCCGTAACGAGATTATCCGGAGAAGAACCGGAGTGACCGACATAGCTTGTAGGATCAGTAAGCTGAAGTGGCAGTGGGCTGGCCATGTCTGTCGAAGGACCGATGGCCGTTGGAGCAGACGAGTCCTTGAGTGGAGACCGCGAATCGGCAAACGCAGCGTAGGGCGCCCCCCTGCCAGGTGGACCGACGACCTAAAGAACGTGGCTGGGGGGGACTGGATGCGGAAGGCAGAGGATCGAGCGTTGTGGCGCAACTTGGGAGAGGCCTATGTCCAGCAGTGGACTGCGATAGGCTGACTTGATTGAAACGTAGTTCACAGGAACAACAGGGTTTTTGTTACATGTTGTATAATATAATATATAAAAAAACAATAATAGCCGACTAACTAACTAATGTGCCCAGAAAACACTAGCAACAAGCAGCGCAAAATCAAATTAGACAAACAATCTTCCGACTAGCATCTGACAGTTAGAACGTCCCAAATTGGTTAACATCTTATGTCTTACCAATTTGGGAGCCGCTGTGTTTTACTCACCGTTTTCCAAACCTTTCACGATTTATCCACTTCACTCGAGAGCCTGTAACTTGTATAATAAAAAGGAAACATTTTATTTTGTCGTATTTATTTAATGTCAATTGTAAGGTGATTAGTTTCGGCTTACAAAAATAAGATTACCTACCTACAGAAATTTTTGTAAGTATTTTAATGTTTATTTTATGGTATTTTATAGGGATTAACTGGGTTGTCTTCTAGGATAATTTCAACTACAGAATATAAAGCAAGCGTACTGATATTTACTGTCAACCTCATAGAATTTTGTATTAATAATTAGTTAGACCCGGAAATCTAATCTAGGACTTCCGACTAGGATGCCGTGAACAAAAAGATTACATAAAGAATAAGCATTTCCGTCCTTCATTCGTAGGTATAGGTACTACACCTTGTTTCAAACAAGAAGTCTCAGATGACAGATGTAAAAAGTTGTTTAAAACGTAAGTCGACATAGGCCTCCCCCAAGCATCGCCACAACGACCGGTCCTGCACCTTCCGCATCCAGTGGATTCCCGCGACCTTCACCAAGTCGTCGGTCCACCTTGTGGGGGGCTTACCCACGCTGCACCTTCCAGTACGTGGTCACCAGTCCAGAACTTTACTGCCCCATCGGCCATCCGTTCTGCGAGCAATGTGCCCCGCCCACTGCCACTTAAGTTTGGCAATTCTTCGGGCTATGTCGGTTACTTTCGTTCGTAAAAACGCGTAGTTACGGAAAAATGCAATATTTCAAATCATGTGATAGGTACAAGTATGTGCAAAAAAATGACAGCCCGTCCTGAACGAATGTTTTAAAAATACCTGCGGCAATTTTAGTAAAAATATGTTTCGAAATCGTTTCTACTAAATCAAACGCATTTTTTTTGTGACAAGCAGCGTGAGCTGCTGTGGTGAATTTACACGTTTCGAGTCACACCACCCTTATCAGTCGGTAGATTATTTTACAATCCAGCAATTTGGTTGAAATTGCATAAAAATAGTTTTGAGTATATTTCTGAACTAATCAAAGGTCAACTCATGACGACTGACCATATTAAAAGTTGTTCAATGCTATGCCCTGAACGAGTTTTCCAAATACGACCACGCATTTCTGATACACGTTGTATCGTATCCTACTAATATTATAAACGTCAAATTTTGTGAGGGTGTATGGATGTTTGTTACTCTGTCACTGCAAAAACTATTATGGATACATGGATTATGGAACTAGTATGGATTTTAATGAAATTTGGCATATAGATAAAACATCTACTTTTTATGCCGGGAAGATGATGATCTGAGGGATACGAGATATACGACATTCACACAGACGAAGTCGCGTGCATAGCCTAGTAAACTAAATATGTCGGCGAATTCGAAATCTTCACAATTTCGTGACATTCGACCGAAAAACTCACGTTTTGCGAGTGAAATTAAATTATTTACTACATCCGTAAGCCAATGACTATTAACTCATTCAATCAATTAATCAAGTCCGTTTTATATTGATTTATAACAAAAATAAATATCAAAATACAATGTCATCTTTCAACACGTGTAGATCAAACGAATCGGCACGAAATCGATTAAACGCGAAATATGGAGTGCTGCAAACGATTAATTTAATAAAAATTCACCCGTAATAAAATATTTACCCACGTTCGAAATATGCGAAATATGAATATGTATGCGGCTTTGTTTGCCATATTGGCTTAAAATATTTAGTGAATAAACCCTTAATCTATTGAACATTCCACCTCTACGTTGGGAAATAAACGCGAAATTCGTGAAATTCGTATTTTGAAGCTCGGGACCGCAGACGTCCATCGAGGTTTTGCTGCGGAAATCGATAGATGAAGCTGGCCAAAAAAGTGTCTGCACATTTTTATTCTGTTGGTTTGTGGTTCAAACGAATGGTATATTGGTAAATAAAAATATTTTATTATTAATTATCGAATGAACGAATCAGAAATGAGGAGATTCGCAGGAGAACGAAAGTAACCGACATAGCCCGAAGAATTGCCAAACTTAAGTGGCAGTGGGCACATTGCTCGCAGAACAGATGGCCGATGGGGCAGTAAAGTTCTGGAGTGATGACCGTGTACTGGAAGGCGCAGCGTGGGTAGGCCCCCCACAAGGGGGACCGACGACCTGGTGAAGGTCGCAGGAATCCGCTGGATGCGGAAGGCTCAGGACCGGTCGTTGTGGCGATGCTTGGGTGAGGCCTATGTCCAGCAATGGACGTCTTGTCGCTGAAATGATGATGATGATGATGATGATGATGATGATGATGATTATGATGATGATGATTAATTATCCATTAGTTTATTATTATTTATAATTGAGTTAAACAAAATAAAAAAATTATACCTACCAAAAGAAAGGTTGGACGAGGCTTAAGATTTTACATTATTTCTACAACTTCAACGGAATCTACTTAACTTAATGTTTAGAAGCAGAACTTTCGTCATCCGTAAATTCTTTCCATTCATGTTTTAGTTGCGTTAAATAAATGTAAGTTTTTTATTTATTTCATTCCTTTTATACGTACAGAGCGTAGAATAGTGTAGATCGATCAAAAAAACTCGAACTAGTTGTCTACAAAGAGTGGAGCGCGCCGAATCATTTCCTAGAGGGGTGACAGCCGCGGCCGAGGCTTCCGCAATCAAATCGACGGTCGTTACGATCAATTCTATCAACAGGGCCGTATTTAGGATCTGTAGACTTCCTAAGATCTGGGTTCTTCGGCCACTGTAATTTTTTGTCTCTGTATGGGCTTTTGTTGTTGACGTGCATTTTTAACTGACGAAAAAAAGGAGGAGGTTCTCAATTCGACTGTATTTTGTTTTTTTTTTTTATGTTTGTTACACAGAACTCCGTCATTTATAAACCGATTTGGAAAATTCTTTTTTATTTGAAAGGATATAGTTCCAGATTGGTCCCATTTATCAAAATCCAGTTTTCTTGATGGGATCCATGTGGGATTGAGGGAACTCTTCAAATATTATAGGCATACATATAGTGATTTTGGTATTTTCATCAACAAGTCAAGCATTTACATTCAGAAAGTATCATTTGGTGAAGATCTGATGAAGATCTTCGGAGATAAAAAAGGGAACTCTTCAATGGATGACAGCAAATCATCCGGGATTTCAGCAATCGCTTGTCTATCTATTTTTATTTATTTTTATTGATAAAGCGTCTGCTTTATTTATATTACAAACTAGCGGTTAAGGCTAATAAGTAATTTAATTTTAACTTAAACTTCTAAACAATAAAAATTCTAAGAATGCGTCCTATAACACTTTCCTTAGTTTCTAATTAAGGTGAAGACACTTTGTTCATGTGTTCTTTTTAGCACTTATTGTTTTGCACTCTCACTAACTACTCATAAACTAACTCAAAGGGTTTTTTCCTTTTGAATCTTCTTGTTAAATCCGTGTTGTCGAGGAGCTGTATTGCCACGATGTTCACGTGATGATGAAGCCTATGTTCATGAGCTTCTGCGTATTTTTTATAATTATATTCACGAAGTCCATTTCTAGGTCCCGGTGGAGATCGCAATTTCTAACATACCAGGGCGCATTGACGATGCCCCTCAGTACTTTGTTTTGGAATCGTTGGATGATTTGACGATTACTCTGTTTGGTACAGCCCCACAACTGAATACCATATGTCCATATTGGCATTAAAATTTGTTTATATAGTAATATTTTGTTGTGTACTGACAACGGTGAATGTCTGCCAAGGAGCCAGTACATTTTTTTATATCTTATTTCCAGCTCTTCTCTTTTCTTCTTGACGTGCGCTCTCCAGCGTAGCTTCGCGTCAAGCGTTATGCCAATCTATTGTTAATGCCACTCAAAATAGAAAAATATAATAAAGTTTAAAAACATATATATATTTTATAATATTCAAAAAGTGAGCTTGGTGCAGAGTGCACACTTTGATCGCTTAATAACAAGTGACGTAGCGGTCAAATGCAAGCCGATAAAAAAAAAAAACTTCTAGCCTATACCTGTGGTGTGTGCTTTCGAGACAAGGCAAGACTGTTGGCCCTTTTTAGCTTTTCTACGTTTTCCCTGATACAGCTACTTTAGCTTAGGTCTATTTAAGACTGATGATGCTTTTACTAAACTTGCAATGTTTGTTAGTTGGTTTAGGTCACATCTTGCAAGTCAAATTTAAACCAGTTCCCGTTATCAGAATTGGCTGAAATTTGGTACACTTGTAAATCCGATGACAATAACAATGCAATATTATGGTGTTTAGGATCTGATCTGATGATGGAGTCGGAAGGTGATCACAGGATCTCTGCTGTAGTTACTGTTGATACACCGAGTTTGGGTCACAGTACCAAATCCGTGTCTTAAAAAAGCATGTTTTGAAAAATTGATTTTTTAACAAAAAAGTTATTAGCTGCTCTTTTAACGGTGTGGGCCCTTAAAAACATGTTAGTGAATACGACCCTGTATACCAATCTGAATGTTGGGACACTGAAGTATAGCTAGCAAATAAATTATGATTGACATAACTTTAGATTGAACACTGTGGATCATGTCCTGTACATGATCCACAGTGTTCAATCTAAAGTTATGTCAATCATAATTTATTTGCTAGCTATACTTCAGTGTCCCAAGACAAGTCAAAAAAACATCCTAATTTTAATAGAGAAGATGGTTGGCAGCTACCACCTGTTTGGAACCCAGTTCTAAAAATAATCAAGTCCCAAACAGCACGCTACACTGTTAAACATAATGATACTGTGAGTGACTACTGCTTACTTTATCGAAACGATTTTAATTAATAAAAAGTGTACGGTAGTTTTTTTTTATCTGTAAAGACGCTTGTCATCTTAGTCTTCCAGCGACCACGAAAGCTGCACAGCTTTCGAAACGTCGGGAAAACCAATTTAAATAATACACGCGATGTAATCCGGTTAAACTTGTTTTATTATAACAAGTGACATTATTTTACAGGAACATATTTCAAGTAGTAGTAAAACAAATTAGGGTAGGATACCCGAAATCAACTCAGCCTATCACAGTCTACTGCTGGATGAAAGCCTCTCCCAAGTTACGCCACAATACTCGGTCCTCAGCTCGGACCCCTAATAACAATAGTTAGAACCGAAACTCACTAGAACCACAGAATATCTAATAGTACTAACGTACAGAACGGCCACTCACCGCCCCCCGCCAATTTAAGATTACTCGCCCGCAACCCGCACGCACCTGCAGTCTGACGGCAATTGGACTGCAATATTAGAATGGATGTCAATTGCCTGTCGCTGTACAAGCAAGCCATCTTTGAGAACTACTGAGAAGCGCTTGGAACCCAGTCGGCATTACGAGCGACGAGCATACCTAACCTACACGTGTGTGTGCGTTCGTATACATACGTAATCAATGTAATCTTGTTGTGCATTAAAGAGGATTTGTATTGTATTGTATTGTATAGTAATCTTGTGTATGTAGGTGGTGCTAGCATTTATATTGTATTGAGTGGCCGAGGCACAGGACCGGTCGTTGTGGCGATGCTTGGGGGAGGCCTATGTCCAGCAGTGGACGTCTTTCGGCTGAAATGATGATGATGATGATAATGAGTGGCCGAGGTGTGCTAGAACATTGTTTATTAAAGGGAAGAACAAGTCTACATTTAATAATAATTTGAGGTCCTTAAGCATTGTAAAAAGCATGCGACAACTTTTTACTCAACCACTGCGTTAACAAAACTAAGTTTTAATATTCCTATACTCATTTCTACTAAGCTTTTAAGCTCCAACGTATGTTCAACTAGAATCTCTGCTGATCCCCCTACAGGCACACAAACTAATGGGAGGACGGTGCAACTTTTCAATGCCCGCCAAAAGCAGAGCTGAGTTTTAATTAATTTTCATGTTTCACACCCAACTGGTAAACCTACGATCGTACGTGAACAATAAATGCGAGGCGATGCGATACCACGTTTAATTTTAATAAGAAACCAGCATTAACCTACACTTTGCTTTAGACTTATACAACCTTATTCTTAGTTTATACTAAACCTCTTAAGGGGTCATTGAATGCATTATTATGAACTACTTTTACTATGAACCAACCATGAAATTGCGAAAAAAAACAGCTGATGCCTACATTTTGACCAACGCATCGTCGAAAAAAAACCGAAGGTCTCTTTTTTATAACTGTAACTGTATTGTCTATGGCTAGACTTGGCTTGGTCAAAAGTTGGCCCCATTTTGAAATCTATTCATTATTTCATTATTTTATAGGATTTTCTTGTCACGTTGGTACCTAGTACCTACCTATTAATAATATGACGTAACTATGCTATGTTAGTGCTATGATATCACAATCGGAAGTAAAATGTCATAATAAACAAACTGTCACAGCATTTATTTTACTGAGGCCATTCATTGGGCAAGAATTCCCACGTTCAAGATTAGAGATTCCTAGATTCTTAAAAAGAACAGCTACTGTTTGATTTTTTTGCGTTGAATCGCGTTTGTTGCTCGCGTAGGACATTGGTTGATAGCTATGCAGACGATAAATGACGTGCACGATTCTTTGGCTCCCTTGCTAGCTGATATGCACGATTATTTAGCTCACTTGCTAGCTGATATGCACGATTATTTAGCTCACTTGCTAGCTGATATGCACGATTATTTAGCTCACTTGCTAGCTGATATGCACGATTCTTTGGCTCCCTTGCTAGCTGATATGCACGATTATTTAGCTCACTTGCTAGCTGATATGCACGATTATTTAGCTCACTTGCTAGCTGATATGCACGATTATTTAGCTCCCTTGCTAGCTGATATGCACGATTATTTAGCTCCCTTGCTAGCTGATATGCACGATTATTTAGCTCCCTTGCTAGCTGATATGCACGATTATTTAGCTCACTTGCTTTGTGACGTGCACGAAGCCAACTCTTTAACGGTCACGTGCCGAATCAAAATGTTTTATAAAACATGTCTGATGTTTCCTCGTTTTTTTTATTTACGTAATTTACTTTGCTATGTTCTACAGGAGAAAGTCTTGTCTTATTTATTTAATAGGTTGTGATGGTTTTAAAAAGCAAATGGTTGAACAAATTTTATAAAGCTTTTTGAAATTAAATGTGTTTATTTGCATATGTTTTAATGTGGGTAGGTTTTATAGGTTTACGTGTCTTTTCTGGCAGAAATCTAACTCGATATTTTATTCTCTCTAAAGGTACAGTCTGCTGTACAACAATTTATACACTTGGCGAAATTAAAACATTAATTTAAGAAAAAGTATGGATTTAAATCTTTCAATATTGTGCACTTAGCATATCTGCTAATACATACGAATACCTGGTTTGTGAAATATAAAGATTTCATCAACAAGTTTTTCTTAAATATGCGTTTAATTTCGTGAAGTGTATACATATTTGTGCAACTGACTGTACTAGCTTCTGCCCGTTGCTTCGCGTTGCGCTTACGCATGTAGTTCGTTTTATCACAGAATGACGTCATCGCGCCTCCCTCGGGAGCTGTTTATCTTCCCAGGATAAAAAGTAGCATAGGTATGTCGTTCTCCAGGTTCCAGGCTACCGCTTTACCGAACTTCATTACGATCGGTTCAGAGGTTTAGTCGTGAAAATGTAACAAACAAACAAATGGACAGAGTTGCTTTTACATTTATAATATTAGCACAATTGGTGTGGATAGTGGTGACAAACTTTATAAGCCTGTAAAACGTTCTCTGTTTAAGTCTCACGTTAAAGAATCCTTTTCACAAAAACCAAACGCTATGAAATAACTATAACCATAGACATATATACATAATAGACATATAACAATATATAAGTTGCTATAACTATACACGGTGAATTTTAGGTGGTTTATGAAACAAAAAGTATCATTGTACTCATAATTTTGAACAACTTTTACTATGGGACCAACACTGAAATCGCAAAAAAAGACCTGTTCCCTACATTTTGTCGATTTATGTGAACTCAAATGTAGGAAACAGCTGATATATTTTAGCTATTTCAGCTATGAGTACAATGACCCCTTTTCGTTTCCAAAAACACCTACAATTTTGCGTGTATATTCTGTGCTGTAAATCCAAACAGTTCAAACATTAATTGCATTATCTGGTTGATTGTGAAAGCATTAATTCATATAAATGGTCCCAATAAATCCGGGCTAATAACAATGTTTGCTCGCTTGAATATAGCGCCATTCGTTTTATGGTGATAGTTCTGTTACACGGGGTATTAAAGTGCCCAAGTTGTGGTCAACATTGGGCAATTTTTTTACGTCACGGCCACATGAAACTGCAAAGGATAGCATTAATATGGCACACAGTTGCTGATATTGTAATGAGCCATAAGGAACCATTTAGACCAACTGTTTCTCAATTTATAACCGACTTCAAAAAAAGGAGGAGGTTCTCAATTCGACTGTATTTTTTTAAGGTTTGTTACCTCATAACTCCGTCATTTATAAACCGATTTTGATATTTTATTTATTTATTTGAAAGGAAATACTTTTCCATAAAATATTAGATTTATTTTATTTTATCAAAATCTAGTTATGATAATGGAATCCATGTGGAATGTAGGGAACTCCTCAAATATTATAGGCATACATATACTGATTTTGGTATTTTCATCAGCAAATCAAGCATTTGCATTCAGAAAGTATCATTGGTGAAAATCTGACGAAGATCTTCGGAGATAAAGAAGGGAACTCTTCAATGGATGATAGCAAATCTTAGGGGATTGTAGCAATCGCTTGTCTTTCTATTGTTAATGCCACTAAAAATAGATAGATTAAATAAACTTAAAAAAAAGTAAAAACTGACTTCAAAAATTATGAAATAATTTGTGGGAATCAGTTTAGGAATTCGATGCCACTTTTTTCTTAAATCAAACCGAATCAAAGGCGCCTACTTCCTAAACTATTTCACCCAAATTATTTTATTATTTTTGAAGGCGGTTTTTACTCTTTTTAAAGTTCATTTTTTGTTACGTACAAATTGTGCAACATTGGGTACATTACAATTACAATCGGAATTAATATACATTTCGATTTTTAATTATCTATTTAATTTCTTTCGAATTTCGTTGTTTAGTGTTCCGTACCATAAAGTTAAATGAAAAATAAGACTCCGTCCGTCCATACGTCTTTCTGTCACAGCAATAGCTGTAATAGCATATTCCAGCAACTACTAATGCTATTGATTTGAAAGGAATAGTTTTAAATATTTCTTACCCAACCTTATTACAAATAAAAATTCAAAAAATATGTTTACGTTCATTGCGAAAGGGGCGAAATGGGGGTTTGAAACTTCAAACTCGAGCTTCTAGTTCAAATGGGGTATCATGTGAAAGTGCTTTATTTGCACATTCCAAAACAGGTCTTAATTTATTTTTATTCAGCGTTGTTTTCGAAAAAATACCACTCCTCCCTCCCCTTATCTCCGAAGTTTAGAGCGAGATGGCTGTAAAATTTGCAAGGCCTCTTACTGACATAAGAACCAAATAACGGACTCAGCCCACAGAGTCGACAAAGCGACAATAATTAAGTCTTTGATTCCCTTACGGGATAGACAAAACAAACACATCATGATTGGTGCCACACAACATTGTCCAGTATCTATGTTTGGAAACCTGTCATCAACGTGTAGACATTGATTTGAATACTGTATTAAGAAGCAAATACTGACAAGTATCAGTACATCAGCATCACTTAGGAATAAGTATACAGATTACCAGTATATCACTTAAACGTGTCATAGTTCTGTTATCTAGTAGATTTGAGCGAGTTAATTGAACTTAGCATTTGCTAACTTGACAAGGAACATACAACAACGCATTGGTTTAGTCAGATTATACCAGTTAATCATAATGCCATCTATTAGTACAGTCAACCGCACGTGAGTTGTTACAAAACCATTATAAGTGAAACTGGTTTAGTATGGAATTTTCATATAAGACTGGCTCTGTTTTTTACTGGTTAGTATCAATATGCGCTTGACTGTACGCATAGCTACATATCAAGCTATTACTATCCAGTATAAGCTGACCTCAGATTGTACGGAAAGATTTTACAATGCGAGGTCAGCTTACACTGGATTTTTATAGCTTGATATGTTGCCGCGTGTAACTACAAGTATTTATGTGAACGAAACGTCAAATCTCAACGCAGTAGTCTTGGAAATATAAAAGTTACCTAACTGGATCGTTTATATTGAAAGTTTATATTAATTTATTTTCTCTCCTTGTCGCAGCCTCTCAAAAAAAAAAGATAATTATCCTTAATTAAATCTCATTTCTTATTATGTTGGTTATATCTTAAATAAATACTATTTCTCACGTATAAAAAGACAAAGACTAACATTAAAAAGGTACCTGGATTGTTTATATTGAACATTATATTTATTGTCTCTACTTATCGTAACTTGAAAAAAAAAATTTTTGGGATAATTATGCATTTTTTTTTTTTTTAATATTTAAAATAAATTGTATTGGTTAATTATGTGTCTTTGCACCTATATTTAGAATATTCCATCCACTGTACCACATTATAAGCAAATAAAGTTAATTTTAATTTGATTTTTTTATCTTGAAAAAAATCTCTTATTAAAAGACAAAGACATTTATTTCTCAAGCTGTGTATATAAGTACATAGTAGATACATAACAGAGAAGTCAAACAATACATAACTTATCGCTTTTAAAAACTGTAGTAAAACAGCCAGAGTATATTTTCTACATACAGAGTTTTTTTACCCGATCCCGCAACAACTTTGAAACAATTCATCACCCCTCACCCCTCAGGGTTTAAATAGAGCCCTCAGCGACCATACTGCCTACATAAATATGTATGACGATAGCGGCCCGGCTATCAATTGCCACTTGACCGCGGGCCCGTAGTTTTTACTAGGGAAGAAAAGTACGAAGGTAAGGGAACTGTAGGAGGAATATTGAACAATTAAGTAGGAGACTTGAAGTATTTTTGCACGGTTTAATAATTTATATGAATAAAGGTAACTTTAACAAAATGGTCCGTTTTATGATTAACTTAGTTGGCATTGTTGACGGGGCATTGTTGACGGGGCATTGTTGACGAGGCATTGTTGACGGGGCATTGTTGACGGGGCATTGTTGACGGGGCATTGTTGACGGGGCGTTGTTGACGGGTCGGCGATCGCAGTTGGTTGTTTAAATACTCAGAGAACGCTGCTGCCCATCCTCTGGTGAATCCCTTAGTCGCCTTTTACGACACATGAGAAGAGGGTGGTGCAATTCTTTACGTCCGGCACCACACGGAACATAGAATGCTGAAATTTTGTACAGAGGTTCCTTTTATAATGTAGACAAGGAATAAAGATTTTTTGAAATTGCCAAAGGATATTCCTATACTTATTTCCAAAAAGAAAAAAAAAATGTGTTTAATCTCAGAAATAAGAAATATATAAAAAATATTACTTCTGCCAAACTGTAAAGCAGTTTGTTGGCAGATGCGGGGCTCCCTTATTTCTTACACTTTAATATTCTTACACATTTTCATCCATAAACTACCAAAAATTTAACTTCAACTTTAATTAACAGCATTTTACCACGCACTAAGGGTGACATTTGTGTACCTACTGAACATAAGAAATTGATATAGTCTTTATGTATTTTATATAGTGAGACTGACGAAAATTACCAAAAAGGTACTTTGCTACTTTATTTTTAAACGATGTTTTTGTGGTACAGCTGTTTTCTGAATCGACTGGAAGGTTATTAAAAAATGTTTGGACCCGCGCGGATGAAGTCACGGGCAAAAGCTAGATCTACGTATCCTTTTCCTTCCTATGACTCCTATTTTCAGCTTTAACCCACACATTCCTTGCGCATTCGAAACAAACACACGATATTGAAAGAATAATTTACCTCTACCGTAAATAACCCAAGAAAAACTCGCTCTTTGCGGTCTCGGAAGCGGCAAAACATGGCATATATTAAAGAACCCCTCTACGTGAACAGATGCAGCGCGTCGCGTACATAGACCCGAGTACGCACACCCGCTCGCAAAAGAAACGATAACAATAAAATAATAATAAAAAACAAATGTAGCCTAGCTATAAATCCAACTTATGACGAGATACAATAATTAAAATTGTGATTAAAGATTAAAAATTAAAATAGAAGAAAAATTTATGTACTGTACCAAATTATGCGTCCAAATTTTTCTCGTAGTTTAATTAGTTGTAAAGTGTATGCCAGCTGAGCTGAGTGGACTGTGTAATGACAGTTTGACGTTTCAAGATGGATTTGACTTACTTGTGTTGGGGTGTGAGTATGTGAGAGTGGCGGGAGTGAGCGTCCGGGCAGTATGGCAGCCGTCGCCGGGCTCTACGGGCTGGGCGACGAGCAGCGGGCGAGGCACCGCCGAGGCCAGGCCAATGCGGAGCGCTCCGAGTCCAGAGATGACAACACTGAGGCGTAAGTACCATTTAAACAGCTACACTGCTCTTGTATACAATATGTAACAAAAACCCTGTTGTTCCTGTGAGGTACGTTACCAGAATCGATATTCATACGTAAGGATACAACTCATTTGGAAAAACTCTTCAATAAAAATAATCGAATTAAATATTAAATCATTAATAATGATTAACAATTAATAATGATTTCATATTTTTATTTTTTTATTGAAGAGTTTTTCCAAATCTTCTTCTGTCGTGTCGACATGAGCTACATAATAATAATAGCTCATGCCGTGGGAAAAAGATTAGCCAGTCAGCAGGTTGGTAACGGGGCTGACTGCCCAGGGTGCGCCGGACGATCAATTAAATATCGTCACTCGTGGAGGCTCTTTTAATGCACCCCAAATGACAAATGAGTTGTGTCCTTACGTATGAATATCGATTCTGATAACGTACCTCACAGGAATAACAGGGTTTTTGTTACATATTGTATACATACCACATGGTAACAATATTAACCAATCTACCAAGTTGTAACAGGGTTGACAAGGTGCCATGGATGTTTTTTAGGTAGCATTACTCGTGAAAGCTCTTTTAATGCTCTCTGTTGTGTAAACGTTTTTATTTTATTCTTAATTTTTTTAATAATTTTATGTACATAGGAAAACTATATTAGGTACACAATGCATCGGAATGCAGAGTACAAAGACACAGCTTATTTTTCTGAAAGAAGTATTTTTCCAGCAGTCCTGCGAGATGAAAGTAATTTTAAGTAGTAAATATAACTACACAAACGAATATATGACTTATCTTAACATATACAAATATAATTATTAAAAATTATAAACATCGATATTCAATCTTAAAATGGAGATTCTCCGAATAAATAAATGAATTGAAAATTGAATTAAAATGTAAATCTACACATCATGTTATGAATATTCCTTCTTTCAGGATTGTTTCTATTTTTATGACACATGACACTGTTATTAACCCATCAATGGGTACAAAGCCGCCAGCGACTGTGAAACTATAGAAAATCTTAGTGTCTCATTAGCTGTTGTTTAATGTAATATATGTATAATGTACCAGCGAAAGAGGTGTGTCAGGATCGTAGCAGGTGGAAATCCATAGTCTCACCCTACCCCAATGGGAAACAGGCGTGATAATATGTATGTATGTATAATGTTTACGTACATCATTCCACACGTACGTATCATTCCTTATTCATCTTATTGGTCTAGTGGTCGTAAACGCGACTGATAAGCCTAGAGTTCTAGGTTCAATACCCGGGACGAACACAATGTTATTGGGTTTTTTCATTAGGAAATTCGTAGTAGCAGCCCGGAGTCTAGATTTATGCAGTTAATGGTGGTTAATGGTAATAGGCTCGCCCCATATTGCATAGGACTTATAACATAACTGGCGAAATGTGGTTGTGGAGCTGTACCCCAACCTACCCCTTTGGGGAAATACAGGTGTGTACATTATGTGTCATCTTCATCATTATTTCAGCGAAAAGATGTCCACAGTGGACATAGACCTCCCCATGCATCGACCCACAACGACCGGTCCTGCACTTCCCGCATTCAGCGGATTTGATTAAACAGGCAAAGAAAAACGGTTCAGTACCATTTTCTCCTCTGCCTGTCAACCAACTCTCTTTTTTTTTTTTGTTTAGTGATTAACGAGCTTTAGTGTTATCAATAAAAACAACTAGAAATAGTTTTTGTTTTCAGCATATCAGCATTAAAATCTAATGAATTACGGTCAAATTTTGACCATTGGACGACCTCTCGATAAAATAAATTTGCATAAGGTTTACAGAAGCTCTAAAATAAAGGTTAACTTCTTTCTTGGTAGTAAAAGAATAAACGGAAACGAAGTTAAAAAACACTTAGTTCAAGCGATTAGCATTTTGTGAATATAAAACGGCTGTTTGAAACAAAAACTCGACCGCCAGCTTTTTGTGGTCTTCGCGTAAGTATTCGCTTGTTCGTTTATTATCGTTTCCGCTATCATTGTATTCACTTAAGCTGTTTCTTTCTCTTGTGCAACGAACGACGTCGCTCAGATAGATACTTTTCTTTGAGCCGTGAACTGCGTTTTTTGTAATTGTTATCATTAAATTAATTTTTAAATTTAATATTTAATAATTCATATAAAGCCTTTTACATAAATTTATAATTGAACATTGATTAGAAAACAATTTCTCAAATTATTATAGCGAAATCGCATGCAACATAGTAAATAGGCTGTTTGTGCTGTATGATTTGAACCCCTGTCTCCTAAACTAGGCAATAGCCTGTATCTTAGGAGGCAGTGTCCTTCCAAGACGAGTTACATTATTTAGCCTAAAAATTTAACAATTGAGTAGCAATTAAAAAGAAAAACATATTTTATTCTATTAATTTAAATCGAAGTAGTTACCTATGTGAAATGTGTGGAAGTGTGTGCAGTGTTGGGGTGTGGGGGTGTGTTTGTGTGTGTAGAGTGTGTGAATGGCATGTGCGGAGTGTTTGTTGGTGTGGTTGGGTGCAGCCATTTGTTTGAACATATGATTATTATGTATTAGATTCTAATGACCTAATTTGTCCCAATAGTATCTCCTCAGTTTGCTCATAGTTAAGACCATAAAGCTATTCTTTAAGTTTCTTTTTACATTGAAACTTCATCAGCGCAGAAATCTTAAGATGCTTATTAATGTTGTTGTACATCTTTGTGCTGATTATATAGAAGTGGCGGCTTGCAAAGGTAGTTCTGTCCATAGAAAAAAAAACACACGAACATTGAGCTGCAGCTCAACAGCTCAAGCTTATTGATCTGCATAGTTGAACCGGCTCTGAGCTGAGTTACACACCACTACTGATGGGGGCGCCACTTATCTCTTAGTAGGGCCTCAACCCTCAACACATATTAACAAAAACAATCTAAGATGCTAATAATAGTTCTTGTTATTATTCACATGTAAAAGTTTTAATTAGACCAGGCGTGGGAGCAGAACAAGCAAGCATTTAAGTACGGCGCACTTTAAGACTAATTGTATCCAAAAGTTGTCCGACACATACTTGTAACTTCTCCCAAATTAGGTGGAACAATACTTTCACCCTAAAAGCTTCGGCGCTTACGACTATCTTGTTTGAGTTGCTATAGAAATAGCGAATAGTTGGGAGCAAGAAAGGCGTAAGCGACCGAGACGAAAAAGGTAGGATGATTTAGTAGTGTTGTTAGGAATGGGTTCTCGAACGTCAGAGTTGTATTAGAAAAGGTACTTTGTTAGATATTTTAGAGTTTTTTTTAATGAACTCATAAGGACAGAAATTAGACGGTTCGGCTGCTCTGGCTTGAAAACAAGTAACTGTTTCTTTTTTTGTACTGGGTAGCGTCTTGTTTGTTTTTCTGGTTTATTTTGCAGTTTTCTTTCGAAATTGTATGTACCTAATTTATGTAATTTGATGAAACCGTCTTGTTTACAAATGACTCACTTTCCCTGACTTTTTTATTGTTATTTTTCGTAGGTAGTCCTCTAGGACGAGTTTCCTTTTTTTTCTCTTGGGTAAATCCTCATGGACACACTCCGTCCGGGGAAGATGGTGTCGGACTACCTACCTACTAAAATCACCACGGTAATCCTCAACTACCTTTGGCCGGGGGCGTGGGACACGATCCTATACTTTTTTACGGTATCTAAAACGGTTATTTAAAACCTTATTTTTAAAACGTCGAGAAAAGATACTTGAGTAACTAATGTTTTTATTAATTACTATTTAATTTTTATTGTGTATTTTTAACGTTATCTCAACGAATAAATATGCGCCTCTGCCTTTACCGAAGGCATCGAATGGTAAAGTAATAAAAAAATCCCAAATATCGGGTTATTCGTTTCAAGTTCGGCTGTGCTAGCCGTGTTATTGCTAAAAGTTACTTATTTCAAACTATGAATTATATGATACCAATATTTTTAAACAACTCAAGGAGGTTCTCAATTTGCCTGTATATGTTTTTTTTTTAAATTGGAATTGCCAAACTTAAGTGGCAGTAGGCGGGGCACATTGCTCGCAGAACAGATGACCGATGGGGCAGTAAAGTTCTGGAATGGTGACCGCGTACTGGAAGGCTCAGCGTGGGTAGGCCCCCCACAAGGTAGACCGACGACCTGGTGAAGGTCGCGGGGATCCGCTGGATGCGGAAGGCGCAGGACCGGTTGTTGTGGCGATGCTTGGGGGAGGCCTATGTCCAGCAGTGGACGTCTTTCGGCTGAAATGATGATGATGATGATATGTTTTTTTTTGTATTTTCAGGCTTAACTCCGACATATACGTGGGACACTCAGAAAGTTTTGCGAAACTAAAAAAAATTGTTCTATACGTACATATATTTTTATTAAATCTTTTCAAAGTACTTTCCACCAGCCTCTATACAAAGATTCATGCGCCTAAACCAGTTTTCAAAACACTTTTTCCAGTCCGCCGCAGACACCTCGTTTACAGCCTGCTCGAACGCAGCCAGCGCATCTTCCGGCGACGAAAATTGTATCCCTTTGAGCTGATTTTTTATTTTTGGGAATAAAAAGAAGTCACACGGTGCTAGATCAGGGCTGTAAGGAGGGTGACCCAGGAGTTTGACTGGCGTGCTGTCCAGGAAGTCCCTCGTTTTGAGTGCGGTGTGCGCAGGTGCATTGTCGTGGTGGAGCAGTAGCCCGCGGAGCCCTGTGTTTGGTCGCTTGTTGCTTATAACAGAGAAAACTTCTGGCAAACATTTGGTAGTATACCATTCGGCATTAATGCTTCTTTGATCCCGTAAAGGAATTGATACCAAGTGGCCAGTCAAATTAAAAAAGCTAGCGATCAAAATCTTACCCCCGCTTCTAGATCGCTTCACTTTGGTAGGCGTTGGCTCATTTTGAAACACCCAAACAGTCGACTGGCGCTTGGTTTCTGGGTCGTATTGATAAATCCAGGACTCATCACCTGTAACGATGTCGTAAACACGCCGAGACGAGCCTGCTTCAAATTTGTTAAGCATATCACGGCACCATTCCACCCGGGCCTGCTTCTGAGCATCGGTGAGGTTGTGCGGCACCCAGCGTGATACTATCCTCCTCACGCGAAGATGGCTGTGTAGAATCTCGTGAACGCTTCCCGATCCAATCTTCAATATGTGTTGAATCTCCTGATATGTAATTCGCCTATTGTCTTGGATTAAATTTTTCACTGCTAGCACGTTTTCTTCGGTAACAGCCGTCAAAGGGCGACCGCTTCTTTCGTCATCCCCCAAAGTTGGTCGACCGCGCTTGAATTCGTTATACCAACGATACACGGTTGCCTTGGAAGGGCCTTCATCCATGAAGGCCATTTGAAGTCTATCGTACGATTCATCCGGTTTCAGGCGACACTTGAAATCGTATAAAATCATAGCTCTAAAATGTTCCCGGCGCAGATCCATATTTCAGTGAGACACAATACTTTGAATTAACTCGCAAAAAATGTGGAGGGAAATTTTGAAATTGGAACTTACTTATTTTTACTTATAAATAATCATATTTTCGAAAAACATTATAACTGGCCAGTCTCCCATATATAAAAACTTTTTTTCGCAATACTTTCTGAGGGGCCTGGTATGCACTGATTAGAATGACTCTTTTGTTTAATAATTTCTTACGTTAAATCCAAGTGGTCATGGCAGTGATTTTTGGTATTTTATCCGTAAAACCAAAAATCACTGCCATGAATTGTATATTTTGTGTAATCCTAGGGTTTTATATTACTGTGTGTATTAATAAATAAATAAATAAATTTAAATAATATACGCGATATAATCTGGCTAAACTTGGTTTCTTATAATAACTCTTTTACTGTTTGAAAGAGTCTTTTCCCGAAAGAGTCCCGTATAAATTTGGTGAAGATCTAATGAAAACCCGATGAAGTCGGATTTTTTTTGGAAAAGAGTTTAATCAATATAAACCAAGTGTTACAATTTATTATTTTACTTAAAACACTTACCTATAAAATATCTTCCCACCCTGCTATTTAAAAAGAGTTTCTACCGTAAAATTAAAATATTATGAAACATCAGTTATTGAAACTCGGTGAAGCAAATATTATTTATTCTCAGCTTGTACTCAGCATGAGAGGACCGAGTGTTGTGGCGCAATTTGGGAGAGGCCTATGTCCAGCAGTGGACTGCGATAGGCTGAGTTGGTTGTTCACAGCATGCAAATAAACCTGGATTTCACAGAATTTTCAGTGGTTGCTTTTGCTTAATGAAAAATATTGCAAGAAAATTCCTTCAGTTAGAAAGAAAGAAAAATGGTTTATTGTCCCAGTTAAGATGTCCCATTTCTATGCATCATGTAGAAAAAGTGTTTTAAATATTGGAAATATCAAGTTTTACTTAAAGGAAACTTCATTTAATTTTTTATACGAAATTTTGCATTCACAGATTTTAAAAAAACTCTTGTCTGACCCGGAAAGTACCATCCTGTATTTTATGGTTTGTGTTTATAGACATCGATAGGGTCAATAAATAAATTTTACCTAAATTAATACATCACAAAATGTTCTCAGCCAACTCTGGTTTACATGCAGCTCCAGTTACGTAAGAAGGGGAGGTCTCAAGGTCAAGGGGACGGTAATGAATGTGGCCGGCAATTACTCCCCTCCCCCTCCCGCCTGTCTTTAGAGTCAGCCTCTTGTAGCACTCTGAGATTGCTTCAATGTTTTGATAGCTTGCTTGACAACCTTGAAGACAGTATTTTCGTTACTTAATATTTTATCACCTCGGAACCACACGTTGGCCTGAACGTTGGCGACAACGCTATTTGCCAACGTGTGGATCGGAAAAATAGCGTGGGCCTGAACATTGGGGCGAGTGTTGGCAGTTGGCCTTCGCGAGTCGGTTTTATCAAAGGAATTATGCGCCAACGTTGGCGATGTGTCCACACGTTGGTAGTTTGCTCAGTCTTGCCGCAGCACTCATGCAGTAAGTTGCATCGAATGAGCTTGTTCATACGTTCACTGCGTCTTGAAAATGTCATCCGCGTGGATGGACGTAATAGTTATAGAATGTCTATAATGATTTATTTATATTTATTAACAAATAATAATGTAATTCTCTTGTTTGTCAAAAAAAAAAAACGAAGACGACGTCCATTGTTTAACTATTGTATTATTTTAATTGATAGTTCAGCTCTTAGGCACTCAGTGTCCAGTGCAACATCTATTTCATACGTCTTTACATTGGTTCTGACGGGACTAAACTAACATTGTCTCCAACGTGTGGCCGCTAGGCATAATTACGGGCCAACGGCCTTATAGTTGGCCCTTATGGTGCATGTACAATTGTACACCGTGCATGTAACTAGTGCCGAGGACCGACGCGACACCCACACAGAATCCGAGAGTCCGACTCTCGAGAAACAGAAACACAATACGACGCAGCAGCGGCTGCTGGGGGGACCGGTGGCGGGGTCCCCCTGCTGCACCCTGAGTCGAGGTCCAAGCTCCCCCCTGGGGACGCCCTCACGGTGTCGCAACCGGAGATAATCTCGTCACGCGAGACCGGCCCTATGCTCTAGAGTAGTTCCTAGGAGCAGGCTATTGCGTAGCCACTGTTTAGGTTTTAGGTAGGTCTTAGCCTCGCCGGCGAGGCTTGCCGATTAACGGCGTTTAGCGCGTCAACCGATAGACCGAAAGTCCGCCACTTTCGAGGAAAAATTCGGAACCACCTGCGAAAGTCCATTCGAAAAAGAAAAAAGAAAAAAAGTAACTAGTGCGGGTTACATGCGCGGGTTACTCGCGCGGTCTACTCGCGCGGGCTACTCGCGCGGGCTACTCGCGCGGGATAATGCGAAATATTGTTAAGGCACTTGAACCGCGCATTTATGAACACGGTAGTTTACATGCGCATGTTACCCGCGCCGTGTACAAGCTGGTATCCTACACTGAAATCGACACCAGCATCATCATAATCGGCCCATTATGGCAGTTACGCATTATAATCCGAATCCGAAAAAATACGGTCCGAAGTAGTCGTAGTCGTAGTACTTTCTGTAGCAGTGGTTGTGCATCATCGAATCCGAATTACATAGATTTTGTATTTTAATTTTTTCTGACAATAATATGTTGGATTCGGATTGGATGCAGTGCGTAACCAGCCTTACTGTCCCACTGCTGGGCACGGGCCTCTTCTCAGTAAGAGCAAGGTAAGGCCTTAAACCACCACGTTGAGTAAGGCCTTACCTTTCTCGTACTGGCCCTCTACTTGGCGGACTACACACACTATTGAGAACCGTATGGAGCACTCTCAGGTGTACAGGTTTCCTGACGATGTTTTCCTTCACCGTTAAACCAAGTGATAATCCAACTCCGACCTCCTCCGATCATTCTTACCTCACACCTCACCTTACCTGACCTTATTTATACCTCACACAAAAAACCATCCACAAAACGAACAAACTTCGTAACTCCAAAAATCTAATTTTAATCAACAATGCCTGAACAAATATTAAAAGACCCTTCTGTAACTCACAAAGCTAAATACGAACCGAAAACAAGCCATGAAACGAAACACACACAACACACACCATTCTCGATATTATAATTATTCGGACATTCTCAAAAAGAGGTTATACTAAAGCCTCCTTTGGGAAACCGAAATCGTAATTACAAAGGCCGTGGAGGTAACCTTCTTTGCTCCTACCAAATTGATTCTCAATAAAAACAGGTGTCTCTTTCTGGCGTGTTATTTAAAGATGTGAGCGAGAGGGACGGAGCACAGATTTCGAGGTTACTGAGAGTATTAATACACTTGATCTTGTTAGGAAGTTTTTTGTTTGAGTTTGGTATAAGACGGAGGGATGACAGAGGTGTCAGCTTTAATCTGTGTTCTTTCTTACTTTAATGGGGTCAGCAGAGTTTTAAGTAGCACAAACACTGCCTTGCTTGCCATTTGTTGAAATATTATAACGCTGTTAGGAGACAAACACTGCTGTAATGCATTTTAAGGTGAATGTAGCAGCCAAGTGACGCCCCCATCGGTAAAAATATATTATAATAAAGTTGATTATTTTTAGGACTGAGTCCCAAACAGCACGCAACACTGTAAAAGATAATGATATTGTGAGTGATTACTGCATGCATCGAAACGATTTTAATTAATAATACTGTACGGTAGATTAAAATATTTTTTTAGAAATATTTGTAAAGACGCTTGTCATCTTAGTCTACCTGCGACCACGAAATGCTGCAAAGCTTTCGAAACGTCAGGGAAACCAATTTAAATAATATACGCGATTTAATCCGGTTAAACTTTGTTTTATTATAATGTGTAGTGATCGCGAAAACCTAAAAAGTTATTATAAAAATATATTACTCTCTGAATACATCATTCATCGAAAATTAATTTTTAACAATTGAAGTGCAGGTACTTTAGTTTAATCAGAAACTATTAACTCTGTGCCAAAAGTGGGCGTTTGTTTATGTACAAGTAAAAGTACATTTTGACAGTGTATTGGTTATAATATAGAAATTTTGCTACACAAACGTTACAGCCCCCCTAGCCAAGTTGACAACCTACAATCGTCAACGCTGATAGAAAACAATCAAAATGTTTGGGAATGACATATCACAACGAAAAAGTCATTCGTTGAGAAATCTCATTCTCATACATTTTGAATGTTTTCGATGCGTTGACGATTGTAGGTTGTCAACTTGGCTAGGGGGGCAGACCATGCAGATTTTTTGTAAATATTTTTTATACAATGAAATGCATAAATAATTGCCTTATATTTACTTTTATTACGCTTCCAAAAAATATGTAAATCCTAACAGATATACACAAAAATTCATTAATATACATGCTGAAATTTTAATCGCTTCTTTATTGAGAAGGGGTCATTGTATTCATCATTATGAACAACTTTTACTATGGGGACAAACCTGAAATCGCGAAAAAAATATCTGTTGATACATTTGTGTTCACTTAAACCCTTTAAGGGATGATTGTACTTATCAGTTTGAACAAAAAATCTGCTGTAAATGTAGGGAATAGCTGTTTTTTTGACGATTTCAGAGTTGGGCCCATAGTAATAGTTGTCAAAATTGTTGAGTATAATCATCCCTTAAAGGGTTGCTAATGAATTCAAAATCACCTGGACAATTCGATTCCGCCATGGCCATGGCGTTCTTTTTATCTAAATGTTTATGTTAACAATTTCAGGAGGCATTTTTTAATGTAGAATGTTAAACTAGATTGCTATAAGATATATTGTTATTTATTTTTAAAGCTATTGCGAATGATTTATTGTAGGTATCACAGTGTTGATTTGATATGCACCAATAAATACAACCTTATTAGTTTATATCACCGGAGTTACCGACATAGCTTGTAGGATCAGTAAGCTGAAGTGGCAGTGGGCTGGCCATGTCTGTCGAAGGACCGATGGCCGCTGGAGCAGACGAGTTCTTGAGTGGAGACCGCGAATCGGCAATCGCAGTGTAGGGCGCCTCCCAGCCAGGTGGACCGACGACCTGATGAAAGTAGCTGGGGGGGACTGGATGCGGAAGGCAAAGGATCGAGTGTTATGGCGCTATTTGGGAGAGGCTTATGTCCAGCAGTGGACTGCGATAGGCTGAGTTGATAGTTTATATTAAACCTCTTATGGGGTCCATGGGGGGGGTTTAATGTAAAGCCGTCAGCTACTTAACAAAGTAGTTATCAAAACCTATTCCTTTCTTCTTGAACTCAAATATTCAAATAAAAATAATGAAAACTGGCCAAGTGTGAGTCGGTCTCACGCAATAAGGGTTCCGTACTACCCATCGATTTGATACCCCATAGAAACTGATTTAATTTACGAGATTTCATCAAAAGATATCAACGTACCGTGCGCGAAATATGAATTTTTGTATCTCTTTCTTACGCAGGTACCACCACATATTGCTCTTTTTTCAGTATTTTTTGCTAAACAACAAGTATGCACTATAATTAAACCCAGTTTGACGCCAATAAGTATTACCGTTTTGAAGATAGAGTAGGAACAAAAACGTTGAAAATATTGCATATTTTTCGAGGTTTCTTGTATGTATTGTATGTATTTATATATTTAAATGTTTTTTTTTTGTTATAATATAATATGTAAAAATATAAATTATGTACATTTAAATGAAATAAAGGGAATAATAATAATATTCTGAAACATAACCTTATTAACTTAACTTATTAACATATCCTTATTAACTGCAAAAAAAGAAAGAACAATATTAAACCGAAATCTGAAGTCATAAGGACCGCTTGACTTCGACCTGAGACTTCGTAGCTTGAATTCGTAGCCGCGCTACGTAGGTGTGTGCTACGAACGCCTACGCGTAGACTTGCGTAGACAGAGAGGCGCCGTCGTCGTAGACTTGTCGTAGACAGTTTGATTGCATTGTCATTTTTATTTTTTCCCTTATGTTAGGAATGATCTGGGCTTATTGTATCCTTAAATAATTCTGGACTAATTATCTGAATAATAAATTGTTATAAATGTACAAATAAATCTAAATTAAAAATATGAGAGTATTAAGTTGGTTTACAAATTTTAGTACATAGCTGGTAGCAGAAGGATGAGAGCGGCCGAGGATCGATGGAAGTCTATTTCCAAAAGTGGACCAATATAGGCTGATGATGATGATGTAGCGTTGGAGCGAGTATTCGAACATAATAATAACAAAAAAAAACTATTTTTATTTATTCAACCTTTTTATCTCACTCCCTTTTTTAATTAAAATTGCTCGCGTAGCATGAGTTATTATTTATTTTTAATGTTAATTGTCTTTGATTTTTGTAGTTGGCTTACAGCCGTTTTAATTAAAGTAAAATAAGAGCATGGGTAGACTGGCTGGCAATAAGAGCTGACCAGAGAATGCAAAAGGCGACGGATGAAGATGTGGCTAAGGCCAAAAAGGAATATATGAGAATAAAGTAAATAGTGAAGGAAATTGTGAAAAAGAAGAAGGATGAGCAAAAGGATGATTTTGATGAACGGTTATCTGAATATTTCCGGAAAAACATTAAGTTTTTCTGGAAATCCATAAAAAGAGCCAGAGAAAAATCTGCAACCTCGGAGCTCAATAAAATCAGAGACCGGGATGGAAATATTATGAATGAGGAAGGATGCGTGTTAAAGAGATGGAAAGAGTATTTTGAAGGACTGTTTGAAAAAGAGGTGATGCAAGTATCAACGGTGATGGACGAAAGGGCAGACATTGAGGATAGGTTTTGTATGGATGAAATTGTAAAAGCGTTGAACAGAATGAAATCAGGAAAGGCTCCAGGGTATTATAGGATATCAGTCGAAATGCTGAAGGCTGGACAGGGCGTGGTGGCTAGTCTGCTGTACCGTCTTTTCAACTTGTGTTGGAGTAATGGCCTGGTACCAAAAGACTGGTGTAAGGCCGTGATTGTGCCGCTCTACAAAGGGAAAGGGTCACAGCCAGACTGCAAGAATTACCGTGGCATTAGCCTTTTAAGTGTTGTCGGCAAATTGTATGCAAAAGTTTTGATTGAAAGAGTGATGAAAGTAACTAATGAAAAAATATGGGATGTGCAAGCGGGATTTAGAAAGGGCATGGGGTGTACGGATCAGATCTTTTCCTTGCGATGCATAGCTGAAAAATATTTGGCCAAAGGTCAAAAAGTCTATTGCGCTTTCGTGGATTTGGAAAAGGCCTACGACAGAGTGATGAGGAATGAACTATGGTCTGCATTGTCTATCTATGGGGTGAATAGCAACCTGATTCAAGCGTTGAAATCTCTCTATGCGGATTCTAGCGCTTGTGTCAGGATTAACGGCGCCTACTCTGACTGGTTCAGCATCGATAAGGGTGTGAGACAGGGATGTGTAGCGTCGCCGTGGCTGTTCAATCTATTATCTATTTATTATCTATGTGACTTATAATAATTACTATTATCAATAAATAACTATGAACTATGAACTATTCATGGACAGTTGTTTGAAAGATATGAAAGAGAGTGAAAATGGTTTAGAAATGAATGGGTTACTTGTCAAATGTCTCCTCTATGCCGATGATCAAGTTATCCTTGCATCGTCGGAGGGGGAGTTACAGAAGATGGTAACAATTATGGATGGTGCTTTGAAGAGTAAAGGAATGAAAGTTAATGTCAGTAAGACAAAAGTTATGGTTTTTGAAAAGGAAGAAGTTATGACAGAGTGCAATATTTTGATAGGTGATGAAAAGGTGGAACAAGTGAAAGATTTTGTATACCTGGGTTCCATGTTTACGAGAGATGGCAAGCATGCGAAGGATATTGAAAGGAGAGTGAGTGCTGGTAATCAGGTGAATGGGGCACTACACACCTTCATGAACAGCCGCAAAGTGTCGGAAAAGGCACGGCTGGCTGTTCATGGGGGAGTGTTAGTGCCTACACTTATGTATGGTAGTGAAAGTTGGGTATGGCAGAAGAAACATGAAAGCAGAATAAATGCAGTAGAAATGAGAGCTTTGAGAAGTATGTGTGGTGTAACTTTGAGAGATAAAGTAAGGAATAACGTGTTAAGGGAGCGTTGTGGAGTGAAAGAAGATGTGGTGACAAAGATTGAGAAAGGTATGTTAAGATGGTTTGGACATATAGAGAGGATGGACGAGAGGAGATTGACGAAACAAGTATACGAAGCGAGTGTGGATGGAAGAGTTGGAAGGGGACGACCTCGGCGAACGTATTGCGATCAAATCGCGGATATTCTCAAAAAATGCCAGGTTAAGAGTTCTCTAAACCGACGAGCATGCATGACGAGGTTAATGGACGTAGATGAAGCGAAAGAGGTGTCAGGATCGTAGCAGGTGGAAATCCATAGTCTCTGCCTACCCCAATGGGAAATAGGCGTGATAATATGTATGTATGTATATAAAATAAATAAATTAGTCGATTTTATGTCAAAGCGTCTGCTACACGGTGACAAACCAGCTCCCCACCAAGGTGACCTTGCTGGTTTCCAACCATGTAGACAGTGGTATGTCACCGTGTAGCAGACGCTTAAGGCTGTATCTTTTTAAGTGTAACAGGTATCCAGTTGAAAATTTCACAAAATGTTGAAATGCAAATGTTGTGCAAATAATAAAAAGTTTAAGGCCAAGGGGAATCCCCATACAAGAATGGTGATACGAAACCCTTAATGCGCGAGTCCGACTCGCACTTCTCCGGTTTAATTGCTTCCTTAAATCATCATCATCATCATCATTTCAGCCGAAAGACGTCCACTGCTGGACAAAGGCCTCCCCCAAAGGGGGGGGGGATATGCCATAATTTCCACGCTTGGCAGGTGGGTTGGCGATCGCAGTTGGTTGTTTAAATACTCAAAGAACGCTGCTGCCCATCCTCTGGTCAATCCCTTAGTCGCCTTTTACGACACCCATGAGAAGAGAGAGGGTGGTGCAATTCTTTACGTCCGGCACCACACGGACGAAAAATACGTACGCTTCCTTAAATACGGCATAATATTTCAGTGTTGTTTCAATATACATTAATAAATAATTAATTTATTAAAGAAACAAGTCCAATAATGATTTCTGAATATTCAATTCTGATTTAAGCTCGCCTTTGTACATGAATTTTCCTGTTACATCTTGTTATTGTGTATAAACATAACATAACATCACGTCTGTATTTCCCCGAAGGGGTAGGCAGAGGTGTATAGTACACCCACATTTCGCCAGTTTTGTTATAGTCCCATGTAATAGGGGGCGAGCCATTTACCATTTTTTTTTTTTTGCGCCTTTGACCGGGCACATGTCCAGACTCCGGGCTGCTACTGAGAATTTCCTAATGAAAAAACCCAATAACACTTTGCCCGACCCGGGAATCGAACCCAGGACCCCACGCTCAGCAGTCGTGCTTGCAACCACTAGACCAACGAGGCAGTCAGTGTTGTGTATTATACAAAGTTATTTTTAATTCACCAATAAACCTTTAAAAGGCTTTTCACAGTTTTCAGCCGTTTCGTTCTAATGTTAAGCCTTTTTTAAAGGTTTAAAGTGATTTAAGGCGATTGAAAAATGTTTAAACATTCTTCAGAGTGTCATCACAAATGTTTAAGCAAAGGTTTTATTTCCATACATGATTTATGTAGAAAAATAAATGTCTCCCTTTCCGCCTCCCTCTAAGCAACAAATCCAGTCGAAAATATGTTTCAAATATGCGTAATGTTGCGTAGTCGTCGTAGTCTCGCTTCTCACTATTCACTTCCGATGGTAGGTGAAGAGTGTACAGGCGATCTGGTAAAGCCTGCTTCACAGAAAGACTCCAATACGGCTCTGTACACATATGGGCTTACAAATACAAATAGCCTTTATTTCTGATACTAATAAGTTTACATACTTATATTTCATTTATATACATTTACATTATTATTAATTATTTATTTTCTAATTCTACCAACATTTATATAGGTAATCCAAGTATGTACTTTTTTTTTAATTGCGTTGATAAAACATTGATATCTTTTCTTTTGTTTAATCCTATTTTTAATCATCGACATCGGTGACTGCTGAGCGTGGGGTCCTGGGTTCGATTCCCGGGTCAGGCAAAGTGTTATTGGGTTTTTTCATTAGGAAATTCTCAGTAGCAGCCCGGAGTCTGGATTTGTGCCCGGTTAATGGCAATAGGCTCGCCCCCTATTACATGGGACTATAACATAACTGGTGAAATATGGGTGTGCTATATACCTGTGCCTACCCCTTCAGGGAAATATAGGTGTGATGTTATGTTATGACATCGGTAACCTATGTATCAGTTTGCCTTTTGGCATAGGCCTCCTAAAGAACGTGGCTGGGGGGGACTGGATGCGGAAGGCAGAGGACCAAGCGTTGTGGCGCAACTTGGGAGATGCCTATATCCAGCAGTGGACTGCGATAGGCTGAGTTGATTGATTGATTGATAGGCCTCCCCTAGGGTTTTCCATAATTTTCTGTTTGTAGATACTTCTTTGCCATGTTGTTCCAGCAGCTTTCTTTATTTCGTCCTCCCATCTCATTCTTTGGCGCCCTTTCCTTAATTCCATCACGAGGGTACCACTGTATTTGTATTGTATGTGGGTGATGGATCGATACTGATGCAGGATAACGCCCGACCACACACCGCTCGGGTCGTACCAGAGTACATTCTGGAGGTTGGTATCAACTTGATGGCTTGGCCATCAAGAATTCCTGATCTCAACCTGATCGAACATGTCTGGGATGAGCTCGCGAGGCTGGTAAGAAGCCGCAGACCACCTCCTATTACCCTCAATACCATAAAACAGGCCCTGGTAGAGGAATGCGAGAATATTCCACAATATTGCCTCCGAAACCTCATCTTCAGTATACTAAACCAGCTTGAAGCTGTAATCAGAGCCCGAGGAGGCAATACCAGTTATTAAAATGTAAATTAGGCGTAAAACGGACTTATAAATGTTGTTTGAATTTTTTGCCAGTAAGTTGAAAAAAAATTGGTTTTGATCTTTTTTTCAGTTAAAAACGATACTTATGTTCAATAAACTGTAATTTCAAAGAAAGCTGATGAAATTTCCTACAAAATGTTTTATATTTCATATCACTGACTTCTATAGTTTAGGAGAAATTGCAATTTTAAAAGTGTGGTACTAAGTGTATATCATAGTTAATTGCTCATTATGAGAGCGAGGAAATAGAGAGTGCACCTGTGTTAGCGCACACACTTGTGCACTATAATATGTCCGGCGTAGATGGCTAGTCTCTGTTGAGATTGGCCGCCGTGACCGAAATTCGGCCGGGAGATCATTTTTATTATTAGAAGTTTTTAAACTTTTGCGAATTTCACTCATATTGAACTACCAGGCCCCTCAGAAAGTATTGCGAAAAAAGTTTTTATATATGGGAGACTGGCCAGTTATAATGTTTTTCGAAAATATGATTATTTATAAGTAAAAATAAGTAAGTTCCAATTTCAAAATTTCCCTCCACATTTTTTGCGAGTTAATTCAAAGTATTGTGTCTCACTGAAATATGGATCTGCGCCGGGAACATTTTAGAGCTATGATTTTATACGATTTCAAGTGTCGCCTGAAACCGGATGAATCGTACGATAGACTTCAAATGGCATTCATGGATGAAGGCCCTTCCAAGGCAACCGTGTATCGTTGGTATAACGAATTCAAGCGCGGTCGACCAACTTTGGGGGATGACGAAAGAAGCGGTCGCCCTTTGACGGCTGTTACCGAAGAAAACGTGCTAGCAGTGAAAAATTTAATCCAAGACAATAGGCGAATTACATATCAGGAGATTCAACACATATTGAAGATTGGATCGGGAAGCGTTCACGAGATTCTACACAGCCATCTTCGCGTGAGGAGGATAGTATCACGCTGGGTGCCGCACAACCTCACCGATGCTCAGAAGCAGGCCCGGGTGGAATGGTGCCGTGATATGCTTAACAAATTTGAAGCAGGCTCGTCTCGGCGTGTTTACGACATCGTTACAGGTGATGAGTCCTGGATTTATCAATACGACCCAGAAACCAAGCGCCAGTCGACTGTTTGGGTGTTTCAAAATGAGCCAACGCCTACCAAAGTGAAGCGATCTAGAAGCGGGGGTAAGATTTTGATCGCTAGATTTTTTAATTTGACTGGCCACTTGGTATCAATTCCCTTACGGGATCAAAGAAGCATTAATGCCGAATGGTATACTACCAAATGTTTGCCAGAAGTTTTCTCTGTTATAAGCAACAAGCGACCAAACACAGGGCTCCGCGGGCTACTGCTCCACCACGACAATGCACCTGCGCACACCGCACTCAAAACGAGGGACTTCCTGGACAGCACGCCAGTCAAACTCCTGGGTCACCCTCCTTACAGCCCTGATCTAGCACCGTGTGACTTCTTTTTATTCCCAAAAATAAAAAATCAGCTCAAAGGGATACAATTTTCGTCGCCGGAAGATGCGCTGGCTGCGTTCGAGCAGGCTGTAAACGAGGTGTCTGCGGCGGACTGGAAAAAGTGTTTTGAAAACTGGTTTAGGCGCATGAATCTTTGTATAGAGGCTGGTGGAAAGTACTTTGAAAAGATTTGATAAAAATATATGTACGTATAGAACAATTTTTTTTAGTTTCGCAAAACTTTCTGAGTGTCCCACGTATATTTACGGGACTTTTCGCGCACAATTAAAACAAACAAAAAATCAAGTTGCATTGGCCGAAACGTCGAGGTTAGTCAAAATGTTTGTTTTGTTTTGATTTCATTGTGAGCGAAAACTCCCGTAAATATAGTTCATTATTATTATTACCTAATAGTTAAATCGCTCTCAATAGGACCTCGCCCTTACTTGCTTTAGTCAGTTTTCACACTACATACAAGTAATCTGCACTTAGTACAAAATGCTTTATCCTCTTTCATGAAATACGGTGAGCGAAAACATGCCTGCAATGCCCCCGATTTTGTAGCGCCTCAGGCATGTTCGCGGAGGCGCGCATTGACTGTTTCCACGCGACCATGCGGAAGCGCGCCGCGGCTCTGGTGCGCAGAGTGCGGGCCAGCTCCAACACCGTCCTGGCGATGATCGCGGATAGGCTCGACTGCCACATAATCAGGCATTGTTGTGACAGGCACATTGCAGTACAACTGCCGCAGAGAAAGCTCTAACAATTGTGATATATTTATATTTAATTTTAATTCTCTGATTTTATTTTATTATTTTAATTTTATTGCCATTGAATCCCTGACATTGAATCCATTTTATTTTTGAATTAGTTGACATTGTCTTAATTATTAATTTGTAAATTGATTATTATTGCTTTTGAATGTGACATTATTTACCTTGTTTTGTTTTGTTGTATATGGGTGTAATTTGCCTGAATAAAGATGATTTTAATTTTAATTTTAATTAATGACGCGCGTTGCGTATATTCAAATAATACGGGAGGTAGCGTTGTATTTGAATAAGTAATTCCATACCGCAGGAAAATCATAATCCTAATAGTTTTCCCCTAATACATCAGCTCAGTTCCGTGTGGTGCCGGACATTAAGAATTGCACTACCCTATCTCTTCTCATGGGTGTCGTAAAAGGCGACTAAGGGATGCACCAGAGGATGGGCAGCAGCGTTCTCTGAGTATTTAACCAACCAACTGCGATCGCCAACTGCGTGCCGATTATGGCATATCCCGCCAACATGCTTTGTGGGTGGCTTTCGGCTGAAATGATGATGATGACATCAGCATCTGAACGTCAGCTACTCTGGTCTACTCCTGGTGATGAAGCTAAAGGTGACAGAATCTACGACTTGTAAAAAAATGTTAGCTTCGAGTATTTTCATACCGTGCCAAAATTGTGGGATGACTGTTTCATCAACTCAGCCTATCGCAGTCCACTGCTGGACATAGGCCTCTCCCAAGTTGCGCCACAACACTCGGTCCTCTGCTCTTCCGCATCCAGTCCCCCCCAGCCACGTTTTTCAGGTCGTCGGTCCACCTGGCGGGGGGGCGCCCTACGCTGCGTTTGCCGATTCGCGGTCTCCACTCAAGGACTCGTCTGCTCCAGCGGCCATCGGTCCTTCGACAGACATGGCCAGCCCACTGCCACTTCAGCTTACTGATCCTATAAGCTATGTCGGTCACTCTGGTTCTTCTCCGAATAATCTCGTTTCGGATTTTATCCTTCAAAGAAACTCCAAGCATAGCTCGCTGAGCGACTTTAAATTTGTGGACTAGCCCAACTGTCAGTGTCCACGTCTCGGCGCCGTAAGTCATGACAGACAGGACGCACTGGTTGAAGACCTTTGTCTTCAAACTTTAATGTTTGAAGACAAAGACTTTAGACTTTAGTGTTTGTTGTCCTCATAGTTTGTACCTACTATTGCTACACCCGTTTGGGTAAGCTGTTGATACCAAACTTTGATAAACACCTACATTTATGTACACAGTTTGAGCAATAAATGTCTTTGTCTTTGTTTTTTTTTTTTTGGATGATTGTTTAGACTATATTTATTATTTTATACTATATTTATATTATACTATTATATATTTATGGTGAAGGTCGCGGGGATCCGCTGTATGCGGAAAGCGCAGGTCCGGTCGTTGTGGCGATGCAAGCTCCCCAAGGGGTAGGCTTATGTCCAGCAGTGGACGTCTTTCGGCTATGAGTATATATGTAAAAATACTTAAAACATCTTTTCTGTTTACTGAAATACTAATTAATATACCTACTTTTCTGTTAAAACTTGCAAAAACAAAATACCAAGCACATATTATACAGCTAAAATACCTAGCACATAGCCAAGTAAAACCAATTTTTATTCATTCAATAACCACAAAGAAAACCATTCCCACTGAAATTAATGATTCCTATTCAAAACCAGCGATTGCTTCGATGCACAGAAATTGAAGCACTGCTTCGCTGCGCAGCAATTGAAAGCTTCGTAAATCAGGCTGCACCCTATTTGCGGTACCTCTCAAATATGCACTCGCTTAGCTTGAGAGTTAGATGCATGACTGCATATAAGCATGCATAGTGCTTTTAGAAAGCTGCCGTAAACAATCTTGAGCACATGTATGTATGTATAATAATTTTGCGTATAGTGGGAAAAAGTGTCAAGATTTTCTCACAATATTAATCGATATCTTGATCTAGCACACGAGGTTGTCGACATGTGGGAGGTGGACTCAACAATAATTGTACCGATAGTTGTTAATGCCAATGGCCTTGTGGAAAAAAGGCTCGACCACCATCTTATGAGGCTCTAGTTAGGTGGCTGGGTCAAGGGCTTGATGCAGAAAGTGGTACTCCTTGATACGGCGCGTAATGTTAGGAGGTTTCTTTCTCTGGAGCCTTGACCACCGGTAGTTTGGACCGATACCGGTGGGCCACCATTTTGATATTTTTAAATGTTTTGTATGAAAATATTTAAAAATATAAATCTCTTCTACTTGCTCGGTAATTGCTTCATTATTTAAAAAAAGAAGACAATAATCGGCTCATTTCCGTATGCAACAAAATAACACTCCAGCAATTTCCAACACGACAATAATAGAAATTGCTGGACTTTTTTTTTTAATTATGCCAGCGATGTTTTATAGGTACACACTTACATAAATTAGGTGTTTATAGGTACCCGAAGGCTGAATGCTTATTTTTTTTTCCAAAATTTTTAAAATAGAATAACATCCGCGCGCGTATGAATTAGCGCGAATGAAAATTAGATACTGTTGAATTAATTTGTGTATTGTTTCCTCGTCAATGAGAGAAAAGTACTATACACGTCTCGGCCGAAATAGCAATTAACGGCCTCGTTTAGTTAAAAAGGCCTCGGCTTGCGCCAAGTCCTTTTAAATTCACTTCGAAAGTACTCGGCTTATTGCTTTATTTCAGTCCTCGACAGAAATGTACTATTATATGTATATTTATGAAAATAAAGGGAATAATAATTGTTTATTATACTACTTCCTGATAAAATTATAAATGCGAATGTATTGATTTTTGGTTGTGTGTTAGTTTGTGTTCTTTCAATCACACTGAAACAGCTTATCGGATTTGTATGAAATTTTGCACACATACCATAACCAGCAGTAACATACATGCTCCTTTTTATACCGGAAAGGTAAATAATTCCCGACAGATGCGCGATAACATATTTCTGTGATAACCCGAATTATACGTGGGCGAAGCCGCGTGCTTAAGCTAGTTATTATTAAAAGTACGTACAGTAGTATTTTAGGCAGAAGGAACGTGCAAAAAAAAATCGTCACGTTGTTGCTCGTATAATTTTTATATCATCATCATCATCATTTCAGCCAAAAGACTTACATTGTTGGACATAGGCCTTCCCAAACAGGGTGGCAGTATGTCATAATCGCCACGCTTGGCAGGCGGCTTGGCAATCGTAGTTGGTTGAATAAATACTCGGAGAACGCTTCTGCCCATCCTCTGGTGAACCCCTTAGTCGCCTTTTGTGACACCCACGAGAAGAGATAAAGTGCTATTCTTTGTGTCCGGCACCCCACGGAATACTACGAAATATGGTTATGTAATAATATTTAAAAAAGACTAATTATAAAATTATGATACGCGTATAAAAATAACAAAAATAAATTAGCTATTTGTATTAGTTACCTGTAGGTACAAAACATATTTTACTTTATAATTATTAATATAAACGGTTTCACTCATGTTATTCCATCGGGTGTGCCCGACCAGTTTCGAGCTCAAACGGAGCCCTTAATCATGAGCTGGTTACGCGGCGGCGTCGCGCACCAAACTGTGGATTTAGAGGCCACAGCGCGCCGCGTAGCGCTGCGCTCGCGACGACGGAGCGCCTGTAGGTCTACTCGCGTTTTACGAACGACAAACGAAGTACGAACTTTCGTTCCGACTGATACTTACATAATAAAGATAGGCACATAAAAAAGGCACAACTAAGATAGACTACGGTTCATAGTCGTATACAATTTACCGGAGATGAGAAAAACAAACGTCAAAACACGATCAACGCATGCGATAAGGGAACGATGGTTGACCGGAGTATTAATAGTGCGATGAATCGTACGATTTATCGAATATCGTCGAACGGGAGTAGACCCCCTGGTTTCGGTGGTGGTCGTGCATCTTCCGTTTATAGAATTAATTATGAATTTAACTTACGATAGTTAATATATAAAAATATTTTTCAACACACTTGCTCGTAAAGTGGCTCTTATTGCATCGCTTTTAGGTTCATAATGTGGCTTATAACGCACGCGTGCTTTTTTCATTATATTATTGCACTAGTGATTTTTACTTTACAGTTTATTTTTAAATCGCAGCAAAGAGTTTTTATGCCTGAACTAAATTAAACATTTTTGGGAATAAATCAACTGTATTAATTAAAATATGCTATATAAACATTTCATTTCATCAAATTATTAATTTTTGTCAACAAATTAATATTAATTTGTGTTATAAATAAAAAAATCAATTTATAATATTTTTATATTAGGCTGTATGGCGGTTTCCTTCGACCACCTGCGCGCGCATAGCTGGATGTCACCATTTTTATCATTTTTCACAAATTCAATATTTGTCTAAAATGTGTAATTTATGTTTTTTTCCTCGCAAGTGTGTTGAAAAACGTCGTATGACACGCGTGAGCATTGACTATTATACTCTCGGCTCCATTACGCCCTCGCCTTCGGCTCGGGCTGCAATCCAGCCTCGAGTATAATAGTCAACTTAGCTCACTTGTATCATAATGTACTATTACTTTCTTGTAGTATTTAGTTAAAAGTATGGAAAAGCTCCAAGTAACACACATAACCTACATATTAATTGTTAGATGTGGTGAGTTGTGTTTGCGGTTGTACGAAAGGGTTAAACTCATGTCCTTTATATCTTTGCTTATAGTCGATAAGTACTTACTTCGAAAAACAACAACTTAAAACCGTATTTAAAGCAATTTCATTGTTTGTTGATGGTGTATCATGTAATATTACCCTTTTAAAATTAATCAAATAAATAAAATTCATTTATTCCAGTCCTTCCCGATCCATAAAATAAAACAACAATCAGATAACAACAAAAAACAAAAGAACAACCAAAAGATAAAAAACGGATAATTTATTCGTAAAACATGAGTATAGAACGAAAAATATAGATTGTAAAGTAATAAGAATGACCTAGTTAGTAGAGGATAACTTATTTAACTATGTTAGTAGGTAAAGACATACATACGTACTTAGTGCAGGCTGTTCCAGTGCCTACTAAGCGTTTGTCCAGCCTATTCGCTATCATCACCAGAATATTGTTAGTGCTAGCGCTCTGCGTATAATATCGATCTTATACGTATGTTCAAAAGCTAAAGGATTTGTTACATAACCGCTTTTCGCCTATTTAGATCTTTTAAAATAGAATTGTACGAAATAGAAATTATATTTAGATCTATGCGAGTTTAAATACATACAGCAGTTCAGCTTAGTAATTATACCCCCAAACTCGTGTTGGACTCATAATTGTAGCAACGTACAGTTTGTCAAAGAAAAAAACCTGAATTATTCAATAATACAACCTGTGACCTTGAGACGTGGAAGTTCGAAAGCCTGCCATCTAACGGTGAATGGCAGAACTAACAACGTGGAACAATTTCTTATGTCTGCCACCAGGGTGCTTTAGCGGAAAATGTGAAAACTATGCTTGGAGTTCTTATTTTTTATGATTGAATAAAATTTCATGCATTGTCTTATTCCACATAGTTATTGGATCTCTTTCTTTCAAAGCATTGGAATGAAAAGTGCCGCCTGCTTTCAGTTTTATGAAACAACTGAACGAACTCGAGTTTCACGTAGTTACACCAATGGCCGTTAGATGTCGTTTTTAGACAAAATCGTTCATTCCATTGATTCTAGATGGCGCTCTGAGTTCAACACAATCTACTACATCAAAGAATTATTTTTCATTAACTCAGTTTTTTTTTGTATTTTCACATTTTATAATTCAATAACACCAACTGCCTTTTGATATTTACAAACGAGAAAGTATGTAGGTACATACAGCTCAAAATGGATGCAAAGGCGTGGTCTCTGCAATTCTCAATTTTCACAGACGCAGTATTGCACAGTGGCTTCAAGTACTTTCCTTTTAAATCCAAAGAAGAAGGTTTAAAAAACCTTTCCTTTCGTAGCACTTATGGTGAAAACTAGACTTTTGAAGGTAGATAGGTAACATATAGTAAAAATCCGATTTGAAAAGAAAAGAAAGAAAGAAAGAAAAATAGTTTATTGTCACAGTTTGCGTTCACAAAGGGAATCTCTGACGCGATTGGCGATCTCTGGGCGGAAATATATATCTGCAGTGGATTGTATCGCTGTGCAGAAAACGTAAGTATATCTGCATTGGATTGGATTGGATTTTTTGGAAATAAACTCATTCTACTGCAAGATTATGATGATTAAGCTTTGATTTTTAATATGTAGGTAAGCATATTTTAAAAGGCAAAGCCTTTCAAAGGTAACTCTTGTGATTAAATACATTGTACCTAGATGACGCAACTAGCGCGACTGCTGAGCGTGGGGTTCTGGGCTCGATTCCCGGGTTGGGCAAAGTGTTAATGGGTTTTTTTTCATTAGGAAATTCTCAGTAGCATCCCGGAGTCTGAATCTGGGTGTGCTATTACACCTCTGCCTACCCCTTAGGGGAAATACAGGCGTGATTTTATGTTATGTACCTAGATGAGAATTTCGATAAAAGCACGTTTGTGAACTCTTATTAAGCTTACGTATTCTAAGGGTGCCAATCGGACCCTATTACTCCGCCTACGCCGCGACGTCTGTCTGTCCGTCCATCCATCTGTCTGTCACAGGCCTGTATCTTTTGAGCCATAACAGGTAGCAAGTTGAAATGGGTAAAACTGTGTCACTATCATCATCATTCATCATCATCATTTCAGCCGAAAGACGTCCACTGCTGAACATAGGCCTCCCCCAAGCATCGCCACAATGACCGGTCCTGTGCCTTCCGCATCCAGCGGATTCCCGCGACCTTCACCAGGTCGTCGGTCCACCTTGTGGGGGGCCACTATAGCCTCTATAATTATGGCAACTACTATAGTTAATATAAAACCGGCCAAGTGCGAGTCGGACTCACATAATAAGGGTTCCGTACAACTCGTCGACCTGATACCCCATTGAAACAGACTTAATTTACGTGAGTTCATCAAAAGACTTCAACACACCGAAAGCGAAATATGTATTTTTGCATATCTTTCTTACGCAGTGTAACGTTCGGCTATAGGTAGGTAGATAAATAAAGAAAACTATTAGTTTTATAACAATAACAAGACTTTAATTTAATATAAGAAGTTAAAATACAATAATGGGCGAAGTTGGTAAAAATAAAATTAGGTAGGTAGGTCGGTGAAGCCGGATATAAAAATACGTAAAATGTATATTGTATGGCCATTAAAATTTATAATAAATTACCAGCTAAACTGAGAACATTAACATTTAATAAGTTCAAAAGTAAAATGTTTTCTTGGCTCTTAGACATGTGTTTTTATTCTGTTAATGAATTTTTTAATCTTAAATTGTAATTAATATTTAGGCATTATAATTAATATTTTGACATTGTAACTGATTATTTGACATTGTAATTGATATTTTGACATTGTAGGTTTAGATTTAAAGAAATTGTTATTAATGTAATTCCTAATATGAGTGTAAGTCTATTAATCTGTTAAAATTATTGTAATCCAAAATGCTATATTTAATATTATAATAATGTTATTTATTCCTGTAATGAACCTACGTAATATTTCTACACCAGCAATGGTAGTATATGTGACACCATATATATCGTAAGACATCAATGTACCTACCATATACTGAGAAATAAAATTATTCTATTCTATTCTATACTACGTCGGTAGGTCGGTGAAGCTGGGTGTGAGTTTAGAACAACGAGCGCGCGTTAGGTTCTAGTCCGCTGCCTGAATTAAACACCACTATCCTTAGTAGTCCGCTGTAGGAAGGTGGCCGCAGTGCAGGTAGTAGCAGGTGGCTGGTACTCAGGCCGTAGTAGGTCGTGGAGTTGCAGGAGTAGGCAGTCAGGCTCATAGGCGTCTTCAAAATTGTCCAAGCACGGAAACCCCGATTTGGAAACACTGATTGTATTGTAGAACTTAGCACAGTTATTTAGAATTTAGGTAATTGATTTTTAATAAAAAACTAGGTGGTAGCGGTTGTCGAGTTAAATATATGAAACTGTTAGCGCACATTAGCTGCTCACAGCTCCGTAATGACAAGTGTATTTGACCGTCGCGTGAACTTGCGACTCGAGGCGTATGACGTAGCCGACCAAAACCTGTTTTCGCTTACCGTCGCGTTCGCGCGGTTTGCTGATGTCACTGACCAGTAAGCCTCTAGACGCCTATTAGCTGGATACCTCCGGGCACAAAGCATATGCAGTAGCACTGCATATCTTACGCCCAGCCACCAATCGGGACGTCAGTCCGTCAGCGAGCGGCACCAATCATAACACCGAATATTTGAGCCGACCAATCATAACGCGCCGTCCGCCCCCCGGTCCCCGCCAACATTTTACGATCGTGTTCTCATACAAAACTTTGTTTATGTGGCGTCTTGAGGCTTACTGGTCTGTGGCTGATGTTAAGAAATAATATTGGTAGTTTTAAATGAACGTAACTAGTACATATTGATTTGTTAATAAAAATTGATTGTAAATAGTAGTCTATTTAATATGTATAGAACTTCAGTGAACTATATTTAACAGAGTTAAAAGTTTCTGATTAAACTACAGTACCCTTACTACAATTCCGTAGAACTAGATTTTCGATAAATTATGTAATCAGAGTTTTTTTTTACTGACGAGGGCGCCATTGAGCTGTAGGGAGCCGCTTAACAGAAATTGTTGTATAAATATGTGTTAGATAAAATAATAATAAATTTATATAGCATTTCTGAACGATCTTTTCTCGGAGCTTTTAAAATATCAAACACTTCTCCACTAATAAAAGCGTACCACGCAAGCGTAGCTACAGTTATGGTTAGTAAAAGGCATGAAACCTACCCCTTGCTGCCATTATTAAATTAATTGGCGCAATATAGTCAGCTAATTGATTTCATTTCTTCCTGAAGGCTGCAAAATGTAGTCTTCGTGAGCTTTTGTCCGCAGAGAAAATTGGCGCTACGGCAGTGCTACGCCGTAGCGTCGTAGCGACGTAGCAAGTAATCGAGTTACGAACGAACTGCCTCTGTGAGTCGTGTCCTTTATTTCTACAGTAAAATCTAGTTAGTGGGACAGTGGTTAGTAAGT
The DNA here is from genome assembly GCA_949699075.1 of Asteroscopus sphinx. Taxonomy (NCBI): domain Eukaryota; kingdom Metazoa; phylum Arthropoda; class Insecta; order Lepidoptera; family Noctuidae; genus Asteroscopus; species Asteroscopus sphinx. The sequence continues at coordinate 2,168,995 of OX453002.1, read as the reverse complement.
TCGAGACTTTATATTAATAAGTATTACGTCACGGTAAAGTTAGAGCGCAGTGTCCAATGTATGCACTAATAAATTGAATTTTAAGTGTAACTTACATAACTTCATGCGTCTTCCAATCTGATATTATGTTCACTGTATTCATTTGATTAACTTGTATTCTTCTAAACATATTCACGCTGGGTTTTAAGTATTTCTGGAAACGAAACACCTAGACTCCATATCTATATTAAATCAATTGGAAATGTCAATTTGAAAAAACAACCTTTTTTTCAAGACAAGTAACTTGAAATAAAATATTCAGTAGTAATAATGTACACTCGAGAGCAATGAATTCAGGTCACCAACATAAAACTTAACATCTGGAAAACTAAGAATGACAGCTTAAACAAATAAAAAGTTGATAATAAATATGTCTCTACAAAATAATTTCTTAGGTTTTCGCGATCACTACACAATGTCTATACAATAACAGATAGTCTATTTTTGTTAATAAATAGTCTTTAATATACTTTTTAACATAACATAACATCACTCCTGTATTTCCCCGAAGGGGTAGGCACAGGTGTATAGTACACCCACATTTCGCCAGTTATGTTATAGTCCCATGTAATAGGGGGCGAGCCTATTGCCATCAACCGGGCACAAATCCATACTCCGGACTGCTACTGAGAATGTCCTAATAAAAAAACCCAATAACACTTTGCCCGACCCGGGAATCGAACCCAGGACCCCATAATATACTTTTTATTTGAATAAACTGTAATTCATAGCTTATAAAATATTAAGGTTTTTCTTGGTGACCCAGATTCATTGCTCCTGAGTGTAGATACACACTTCGTACTGGAACTTTCGTACTGGAAGGCGCAGCGTGGGTAGGCCCCCCACAAGGTGGACCGACGACCTGGTGAAGGTCGCGGGAATCCGCTGGATGCGGAAGGCACAGGACCGGTCGTTGTGGCGATGTTTGGGGGAGGCCTATGTCCAGCAGTGGACGTCTTTCGGCTGAAATGATGACGATGATGAGTGTAGATAATCAAAATTATTACAATTAATCTCGAAAAATAAAAACATTCTCGATTTTAAATGGTGATTCTGATTTATTGGGAAAAAATATTGCAACATTTTTTATTGACAGCCGATGCTATTTTAAATATGGAGTCTAGGTTTTTAATTTCCAAAGCGACAAAAAAATTCAGGGTGTTTAGATCGCTGTCTCCGTAATAAATTGCGTTATGTATGACGGGGTAGGAAAGGCCTTTGCAATTCATACAGGCGGGCCGCATGATTTGCAAAACTGTTGATCAATAAGCGGAGTAGTATCGATTTTTAATATAACGACGTAAGAGTGTCATGTATCATAATATTAGGCTATAAAAGTCTGTTGCTAATTATGGGCGCCATATTACAAAGACACAATACTTACTTACTTACTCCGCTGGCTCAGCGACCCAAAATGTATCTTGGCCTCCGAAACGAGAGAACGCCACATGCCGCGATCTTTGGCAGTATTTCGCCAATCACTGGCTCTGATCTCCAGAAGATCGCCTTCCACCGCATCGCTCCAGCGATATCTCGGGCGACCGACCGGGCGTCGCCCTTTTGGTCGACCCAGATAGGCTCTCTTCGCATCTCGATCTTCTCCCATTCCCTCCACGTGACCAAGCCAACGGAGTCTGTGAGCTTTTGCCTCTCCTATCACATTTGGTTCAGCCACGAGCTCTTCTATCTCAGCGTTCTTCCTGATACAATAGAAATGACTAAATTACGTTTTCTTATACGAACTACAGACAGTAAAAAACATAGACGAAGTGCTACTAACAATCATAGTGAAGCCAACAAAACCATGCTCCTCCATGTAAGAACCAATGCTCACGCACATACATGCACCTGAAAGATATTTGTTTTTTACAATGCTTACTGGACGATGCTGTGACATGTGTACTGAGAGCAGTGAGCACGGTTTGATGTGCATGTGTGTGCATGAGCGCAGTAAGCCAATTCACGTAACTAAGAAGTACAGTTGCAGTTACGTTTCGATCAAAACAATGCCTTTCGTATTGTCTTATCTACGGCCATCGCTGTCAGAAACGAACTAAAGCGTCACTGCAACTTGATCGGCGCGTCATAATATTACGTGAATTAGGGCCCTGGGGGTCTACTCCCGTATCGTCGCCTCAGTGCTTGAATGTCCAATCGACCATTGAACAAATTTTACCGGAGATGTTTTTTTAGTTTATTATTGATTTAAGAGAAATATTTTTTAAACTTTTAAGATTTAAGCATAATGTAATATATGCTATACATTATTCTTAAATCATCAAAGTTTTTAAAATATTTCTCTTAAATCAATAATAAACTTAAAAAAACGTCTCCGGTAAAATTTGTTCAATGGTCGATTGGACATTCAAGCACTGAGGCGACGGTATGACGATATTCGATAAATCGTACGAATCATCGCACAATTTGCTACTCCGGTCAACCATCGTTCCCATATCGCATGCGATGATCGTGTTTTGACGTTTGTTTCTCTGATCTCCGATCAATTGTATGCGACTATAAACCTTAGTTTATATTTATTGTGCCTTTTTTATGTGCGGATCTTTATTGTGTAGGTATCAGTCGGAACGAAAGTTCGTACTTCGTTTGTCGTTCGTAAAACGCGAGTAGACCCTCTGCTGCCGAATTTCGTAACTCACTCGCAATCGCAATGATGTGGATTTCAGTGTACATTGCATTGTGTTTTGACAATCCATGTTATCGGCAACTACGTACCACGCAATGAATATTACTGTAATTTCAAAATGAAAGTTAATGTCAAAGTGAATGCATTACACCAAGGCCCTGACAGTCGTTAGTTCGTTTTCCTGCCATATGTCGCCACCTGTCGCGGTTTCGAAATTTATTATCTGTAGTATGTTTGATGCCATGAAGTTCTAGTTATTGTTGTCTTTGATTATTGTGTTAACAGCTGATCGAGTGCCGGTATTATCGTATTATCTTGTAATATCTTCGCTTTTTAGGGTGAGTTGAGTGCTTCGAGACTCCATATTCGAAACAGTTTAATGATACGATAATTCGCAAGTTACAGCTTCTGTTTTCAGTGCAGTATTGTGCGTGAACTTTTCGTCATAGGAAACAAGTAAAACTAATGCTATTTCTTATCCCCAAGAATGATAATTTAGTACTTTGTTGTTGACATTCTTAGTGCCTACAATATATAATATGAAAATGATGATGATCCTGTTTTATTTCCCTTAATCTAATCTTAAAAAGTACCTATCTATAACTACAGTATATGGGGCTACGCTGAACTACAGATATAGCTATAGCTAGCTACCTACCTACACGCGATGGTAGCGACAAAATGCAGGGCGGCAATTTAGTGAAACTAAGCTAGCTAGAGGTCACTGTCGCATCTGTAGCTAGCTACTAATATAGTAATCTGTGCATTACACAATTCACAGGTTTGTACACGGAAGAGCACGGTTTTCTTGGCTTCACTATGATTGTTCGCAGCACTTCGTCTATATCTTTTACTGTCTGTGATACGAATATTAAATTTCTCACTTGGAAAACGAATTGGCGATCGCAATAATTTGTTACATTGATAGATAGATAGAGGAGGGGCTCGTAGCGATGCAACTACTGCGCGGATTGTAAGATCTGCAAGGTTAAGCTGCACTTGCCGCGGTCAGTCTGTGGATGGGTGACCGTTTCGTTACACATCGAGACCCCTCCGTGCCTCGGAGAACACGTTAAGCTGTCGGTCCCGGTTGACATACGAATATCTATGGCAGTCGTTACGGGTAGTCAGAAGCCTGAAAGTCTGACAACTGGTCTAACCTCCGAATGTCAGTATTACCCAGTTGTTGCGCGGGTCTGATGGCAGTCGCTCCGTGTAAAATGCTGATGTTCAGCCGCATCTGGCTAGACTGGTAGCCGACCCCAATGTAATTGGGAAAAGGCTCGGAGGATGATGATGATGATAGATAGATAGAGTATGGTGTTCTCTCGTGTTGGAAGCCAAAAAAGTTTTTGGGTCAGCTGTTGGACTAAATATTAGCGCTCAGAAAGATTTATTAGTAGAAGGGGTCAATCAATTTTATTGTCAATATGTTTTAATCAACATAAAAAAATACCTGTATACCTTCCAAGGGTAAATACGAGTTTACCTTCATTAAATAAACTATCCATAATAATTTCTTAGGTTTTCGCGATCACTACACATTATAATAAAACAAAGTTTAACCGGATTAAATCGCGTATATTATTTAAATTGGTTTTCCTGACGTTTCGAAAGCTTTGCAGCATTTCGTGGTCGCAGGTATACTAAGATGACAAGCGTCTTTACAGATATTTCTAAAAAAATATTTTAATCTACCGTACAATATTATTAATTAAAATCGTTTCAATGCACGCAGTAATCACTCACAATATCATTGTCTTTTATAGTGTTGCGTGCTGTTGTGTCTTGATTATTTTTAGGACTGGGTTCCAAACAGGTGGTAGCTGCTATCCATCTTCTCTATTAAAATTAGGATGTTTTTTAATTTCAATAGCCTCATGGAGCAATCTAGGTACATATCGGTTTTCCTTCGCCAGAACTTGTGGTTTATCAAATCGAAGAAAATCGTTGGGTTTGTAAACTATCCATGATAATTGATTAGTTACGTCGTACTCACTAAGGATTAAGAGAGCACTTTAAACTGTCGGCCTCAGTTGCTATACAAATATCTATGGCAGTCGTTACGGGTAGTCAGAAGCCCGAAAGTCTGACAACTGGTCTAACCTCCGAGTGTCAGTATTACCCGGTAACTGGGTTGCGGGGGTCTGATGGCTGTCGCTCCGTGTAAAATACTGATGTTCAGCCGCATCTGTTGAGACTGGGAGCCAAACAACATCGTTCAATAAATCCTCTTTACAATAATTTAAAAAACAAATAATGAAAAAGTGGAATTAGTGGAACGGAACAATTAGTGCGCGAGTCCGACTAACACTTGACCGGTTTTGCTATTGTAAAAATGCGGTTATTAATTAAATTATTTTTTCCGGTTACTGTAATATTCATGGGACCCGCATGGGAGGAATAGGAATGAAGCCCCACTTATTTATTTGTGACGGGCGGACGCACCATGTGGTTGATATCAAGATCCAGTCACATATTGATGTTTTCTGAAGTAACATACACCATATGTCATCAAAATATGTTTTTATCATACCAACATAACATCATGTTTACATTCACATAAGCGTCTATTGAACGTGCTACGATCTTATACTATAAGATAAGATAAGATATTTATTCGGCAAGGATATGGTACAGTCTAACAAAGCAATAAGTATACAAGGTCACCAGATATAGATGAAGATTTCACAGGAAATTATTATAGAACGGTTTAATTAGGGTTTTGTTTAAATACAGTTTAACTTTGTCCGTTATTAAAATGATATTTCACTCGAAAACATCCACAATCTTCTGAAAAAACTTCATTTATAACTGAACACAAATTGCTTTGTTAGACTGTACTTAAGTTGTTAGGAATACAATTTATTAGTTTCCCGACACATCCGCCTCTGCAAGAGGCATATGAATATTCTATGTTTTTAACAATATTTTTTTGATATTTTTTACAATATTAATGTATCCATGGAAAGAAACTAGTTTATTTAGTCCTGGGTTTGAGTTATTAACTAAAATTAAACATTACTATTACTCTACATTGTTTATAAACAAAACATTAAGTAAAGTAAAAATTACACATTTTGGCTTTTTTTATCTACTTAAACTGCATATTCAAACTGAGAATAAGGTACATTTTCAAATTGTCATATTAGGTGCATGTTATTCAGATTAAAATGTTCTATAATCTCATACTTAGATATGAAATCAATAGATACACCTTTCCACCAATCCTTTTAGCAAATCCAATCGATCTGACATAACCCAATATTGGGCGTAGACCTCCCGCAATATACGCTAAAACGAAAACATTTCTAGAAACAGATTTCTTTATTTTCATGAAGCAAATATCTATGAATGCATACGAGTGTCTCATACATTCAAACCACAACTCGATTGAATGCCGGCAATGTAGCTCAGGACCAAGGAAAATCGCATCACGGAGCGCAAAATAATACGGGCTCAGCTCAAATTGTAGGCGGCGTGGCGCCTCGCCTGCCAAGGTTGGGTGGCGGGTGCAAGTTGTGGGGGTATACCCATCCCCCACCCTGCGCTTTCGGGAATGATACAGCAGTGCGACGCCGTTACAGGGAGAGGGTAGACGCGTTGACGCCGGCACGACCCGCATTGTGGGTCAGTAGGGATCGTCCTTATTGGAGCGGGATGATAATGATGTCAGCGATTTAAATCGGAAATGTTTGTGATTTGCAGATGAGAAATTTTGGTAGAGATGTGATTTGTAAAATATCCATTATCTTAATAGTACGCTCATTCATAGATTAATGTATCAGCGCTTATGATAACGCGCAAGTCTGTTACTTATGCTGCGGAGAAGGGCGTTAAGTGTATTGAATAATTTATAGTAGACGAGAGACGAGAAAGCTAGCACAGTCGTAACTTAAACAGATTACAGAATAATTTCTTGAGCATTTTATAGTTTAGCTACGTCTATCCCCAAGAATGAATTATCTCGCGATACTGTAGTTGCACTTGGGAGGTATAGTAGAAATCAGAATAAGTTTGAATTTATAATACTCTACTCCCTCAGTCTCATAATCGGATGGGAGGGCAATAAACGGCCGTTTTTAGGGTTCCATACCCGAAGGGTGACAAACGGGACCCTAATACTCTCGCTACGCTGTCCATCCGTCCGTCCGTCCGTCCGTCCGTCCGTCTGTCTGTCACAGAGCTGTATCTTTTGAACGGTAATAGGTAACCAGTTGAAATTTTCTCAGAAATTGTGTTGCTATGAGGTGTATCACGACAAATATTAAAAACAAAAAAAAAACAAAAAAAAAACAAAAACCAAAGGGGGTCCCCATACAAGAAACCTCAAAAAACATGCATTGTTTTCAACGTTTTTGTTCCTGCTCTATCTTCAAAACGGTAATATAGACCAGCGTGAAACTTGGTCAGATTATAGTGCATATTATGTAGTTTAGCAACAAATACTAAAAATAAGACAAACATACACATATGTGGTGGTACCTACGTAAGAAAGAAATGCAAAAATTCATATTTCGTGCACTGGCGTTGATATTTTTTGATAAACTCTCGTAAATTAAATCAGTTTTTATGGGGTATCAGGACGTTGAGAGGTACGGAACCCTTACTGCGCGAGTCCGACTCGCACTTGGTCGGTTTTTGAAATGAACACTGCCCCACACAGGGTAAAATAAGATAACTTATTATACCATGGCCCCACGTAAGGATTTCTTCTGTTTTGTGGGTATGTTTGCAGATACTAATGTCATATGGACATACATTTCCAGATTAAGAATAATTATACAACGTGTTATTGAAATAACTGAAAACCACTTAACTAACCCTGAAATCGCGAAAAATATATCAGCTATTCCCTGCATTTGTGTTCACATAAATCGACAAAATGTAAGGAACAGCTGATTTATTTTTTGCGATTTCTGGGTTGGTCCCATAGTAAAAGTTGTTCATACTGACGAGTACAATGACCCGTTAAGAGATTTTCAGTTATTTTAATAAAACGTTGTATGATTGTTTTGATGCTGAAAATAATTGCTTTTGTTCATAATTCAGCACTGTGTACGATAATATTTCATCCAATTCCTTATTATACGATAATTTTAGAACACCAGTACGATAATACCGGTTTTTTTTACTAAAACACGAGCTTCTTTTGTTATTACCTATGTTCATTGTATGGGAACAATGTTTGTTTCACAACATAATGTAGTGTGCGTGTCAACACGGTGCACACGTCACGCCACAATGTTTGTATTCATAAAGTAGTAAAAAGTATCAATTGGTGCCAAAGAACTACTTGGAACCGTGTTTGACATGCACTGAAATTGGGCTAGCTTGCTTGTTGTTTTTATGGGGTAAATTAGCTGTACTGGTATAAGAATGTTTTCAACAAACATAAGCAGCCAAGTATTGTCCCACTGTTGAACACGGGCCTCTTCTTCGAATGAGAAGAATAAGGCCTTAGTCCACCACGCTTGCCTTCTGTGAGATTGGCAGACCACACATCATTGAGAACTGTATGGAGCACTCTCTGGTTTGTAGGTTTCTTCACCGCTAAAGAAAGTGATAATCAAATTATTTTAATAAGAATAATAAGAATAAGAATAATTTTTATTGTATACAGGTTACATACAAATTGGGTTGAGGTCCTAGACCTCACACTAGGATTCCCTGTGTGTTAATCTTACTAATAACAATAATGCGAAAGTGTGGATGTTTGTTTGTTTGTCCTTCAGACACGCTGAAGCGGTTGAATGGATGTAGATGAAATTTGACACACAGACAGACCATTTCCTGGATTAACACATAACCCCGTCACAGAATATCTAATAGTACTAACGTATAGAACGGCCACTCAGACTCACAGCCCCCCGCCAATTCAAGATTCCTCGCCCGGACCCCGTACCCGCCCACAGTTTTCCGGCAATTGGACTGCAAGATTGCTATGGATGTCAATCGCCAGTCGCTATACACCATCTCTGAAAAGCGCTAAGAACCCAGTCGGTATTACGAGCGGTGAGCATCCCTAACTTACACGTGTGTGTGCGTTTGTATAAGACGTAATCTTGTGTATGTAGGTGGTGCTAGCGTTTATATTGTATTGAGTGTCCGAGGTGTGTTCCCGTATTATAAAAGCTTAGACCAGGTTTAGACCCTTGTTTAAACCGGGTTAAACGTCAAACTCCATACATAAAAAGGTGTTTTAAGTCTGGCTTAAGCAAAACCTATTATTAAACCCGATTTTGTAGGTGGATAAGATTATTTTTATTTACATGTCACTGGAGCGGAGCCGAGAGCTTCAGCTGATTGATATTATTTAAAAGACAAACATCCAGTATTCTATACAAGGTGTAACATTATTTGGATGCGGGAAGCGTAGGACCGGTCGTTGTGGCGATGCTTGGCGGAAGCCTATGTCCAGCAGTGGACGTCTTTCGGCTGAAATTATGATCATGATGTAACATTATTAGCCTTATTAGTCCTTTAAGAGGTGAATGACCAACTTTTACTATAGGAGCAACCCGAAAATCACGAAAAAACTGCTCTTTCCTATAAAGTCCTCGATGTAGCTGGACAAAATTTATGGAACGGAAAGCAAGAAAAGTGGTCTATTGTCCCAGTTAACGAAGCGCAACATTTAAATAACAGTGCAACAGAAACACAAACAGGTAACTAACAGGAGGGTATACAGAAAAAGTAAAACTAAAAAACACTTAAAATATAAAGAAAGTACAGTCACATAATATCTAATAGTACGGTCGACCGCACGTCGGTGGTAACACTTTGACATTAGCAGCATCTTTATTTCGTAAGCAGTAAGGGTGGTTTTCGAATTGAAGTGTTGCCACTGTCATGCTGTCGACTGTACTAACGTACAGAACGGCAACTCACCACCTCCCGCCAATTTAAGGCTCCTCACCCACGCCCCGCATGTACCCGCAGTCTCACGGCAATTGGACTGCAAGATCGCAATGGATGTCAATCGCCAGTCGCCATACAAGCACGCCATCTCTGAGAACTACTGAGAAGCGCTTGGAACCCTGTCGGCATTACGAGCGGCGAGCATCCCTAACCTACACATGTGTGTGCGTTCGTATACAGACGGAATCTTATGTACGTAGGTGGTGCTAGCATTTATATTGTATTGAGTGGCCGAGGTGTGGTACAGTCGACATAAAATATAAGGAAAGTACATCTGTTTTTTTTCTCTCGATTTCAGGGTTGGTTCCATAGTAAAAGTTGTTCGTTATGATGAGTACATTCAGGAAATGGCACAGAAAGAACGAATGGAAGCCTTTGCCCAACAGTGGGACAGTATAGGCCATAGAAATCTTAATAATAAGGTAATAGAAGTAAAAAAGGCGCGTGAACTTGTCGCCGCGTAAAGATGTCTCGTAGGACACCAGTGCGCAAACCTTTTGCTTGACCATCAGTGCTGTTTTAGACGCAGAGTCACTAAAATATAATTTTGCGTCATATCTAAAAGCGGTTTGTTTTTAGGCATAATATATTTTTCATTGGTGGGCGTAACTGCGTATTAATGGGGTGATAACGGAAAACCGGTGACACGCGTTCCGGTATTAAAAGACATAGATAACATTTCTATTACCTTATTACTAAGATTTCTATGGTACAGGCTAGTAAAAAAAAAACAACCCAGTGCGAGCGGAACCGCGCATTAACGATTCCGTACCTTCACACATATATTAATTTTCCTTATTTAAAAAAAAATATACACTACAATCAAACCAAGTTTGAAACCAATATTTTTTCTAGGATCATCATCATTTCAGCCGAAAGACGTCCACTACTGGACATAGGCCTCCCCCACTTAAGGGGGGGATATGCCATAATCGCCACGCTAGGATGCTGAGTAGCTATTACATAACTTTTTAGTACCGTCATCCAAAGCAGATAGTAAAAAGCTACGATAAGAAGCTTGTTCGTTTTATAATAGTATAGGATGGACTGGACAACTTTCAAAAATACTGGTCCTTATTAGCCACAGACAGAGAGAGGTGGAAGGAGAGTAGGGAGGCCTTTGCCCTGCAGTGGGACTGTACAGGCTCTTAATAATAATAATATAAGATGGCGAAACGAGCTAAAGGCCCACCTGATGTTAAGCGGTTACCTTTGCACATATCAACTGCAATACCACCTAGGCTGTTACCTAAATGGTACGGTGCGAACCGACTTGCCCGCGCAAGTCGGTTCGCAAAACTGAGACATGAAGATGGAAAGTCTCATGTGATTGTAATTTCACCGGCACCCGTACCCTTCAGACTGAAACACTGCACTGCAAGCATTACTATTTGGCGGAGATGTAGGTGCGGTGGTAGTACTTCCCCGAACGACTAGTTCTTAATAGAACTAGGCTATTTTCTCTGCCATGAGCTTGCAGTGCAGTTTCATTAGTCTAAACTGAAGACTCAGAGGAAAACCGGCCAAGAGCATGTCGGGCCATGCTCAGTATTATAGGGTTCCTTAAGTAGGTGTACAAACGAATCAAATCGAATATTAATCATGGCTATTTTAGTTTTTGCAATAATCGGCAGCATTCGCGACTCAGAGCGTGTTGTTAGTAGCGCCATCTAGCGATAAATTCAAGAAGCCAAATTTAAGAAGTCTTATGATGTCAAAGTTACTTTTTGTGATTTTTTCAAATAGAAAGTAGCTAAAGGAGCATTATTTGCCATGATAATTTTTCTCTAAGGTCAATGACCTTTGAACTAGGACGTTTTAAGTATTTTTCGGTTTTCTGTCTATAACTCAAAAAATTATAATCACATTATACTCGAAATAATTTTAAAAGAGAGTTTTCACAAAGGTCTATCAATGTGGAAGATTATAAGTTTCTACGTTGCATAGTTTAGAAATGGCAGGGGGGGGGACACATTGCAAGCCACTTTGGCGGGCTATATTTCGCAGATGGTACACCTGATAAAAAAGTGGTGTATGAAACATTACCTTCATTTTATTAGACCTATTCAATGATACCCCACACGATGGGGTGCAGCGAAAAAAAATATTTTTTCCCCATTTCACATGTATGGGCGCCACCCCTAAAGAACGTAAAAACTATTTTTTTATTATTTTAAAATTGAGATCTATATGCAGACTATTTTTTAACAAAATTTCATTTACTTATGTTTATAACTGTAGAAGTTATTAAGCTGTAAAGGATTAGGACAGACGGACAGACGGACAGACGGACAGACGGACAGACGGACAGACGGACAGACGGACAGACGGACAGACGGACGGACATGACGAAACTATAAGGGTTCCTTGTAGGACTTCGGAACCCTAAAAAGGAGGAAACACTCGTCGCTTCGAGTTTATTTAATCTAGATACGACGAGCAGTTTAAATTTTGTTACACGTTTTGTGTTAGCCGATGGCGATTGTGAATACTTGACCATTTTTCTTGCTTGTTTGTTAAATCACTAGACTTTGCCAACGGTTTCGCCCGCGTATAAATCGTTTTATCACAGAAGGACTTATAGCGCATTCTTCAGGAAATACTTATTTTTCAGGGATAAAAAGTAGCTTATATTTTAAATCGGGTTATGGTATATCAGTTTGCAAAATTTCACTCAAATTAGTCTAGCCGTTTCAGCGAATTGAAGGACAAACAAAGATTCATAGATTCGCATTTATAATATTATTAGGAAGTAGGATATGATTATCTCTGTGCACAGGTACACACCCTAGACCATATCGCTACAAGTCATCCACCATCCATAAGCCAGCAAAATATTCCTATAAAAAAAAACTCTCCCTAAATGCCAAGAACAGCGAATCGAAACAAATGCCACGTATTTATTTTGAGCTGACATTTAAAAACTAAGCCGCTAAGCTCAGGCCGCGGTGGCCCTTCATTACTGGGGTGACCGTACAAAGAGGACAAAGTCCCAATTTTTCCCCCGAAAATAGGGCATCCCTACGAGCCCTGACGTCATTCGGGCTGCAGTAGAGCGCAGAACGCCACAGCCGAGCACAAGCCGTGCGACATTTGAATCCTCTTGAATTAGTTATGTTCGACCATTTTGAATTCGTTCTCTGCATTGCCAACATTTTGTACCAAGTTCTGCATTGCCAACATTTTGTACCAAGTTCAACATTGTCAAAATTTTGTACTACAGTTAAGTTTATGTTAGTTTGTCGAGAATTCTAAATTCTTCAAATTAAATTTAAAGTTTTTAAAGACCCTGCTACGTTTATTCCCCTGTAGTATTTTCTTCCAATAGTGAGGCTAGGAATATAGGGCACGACTTACTTTATTGCTTGCAGCCTTGCAGGAGTAATAATAAAGATACTAATTAGCCCGTAGTCCTTGAGTAGCTTTAGATCCAATCGTTCGCTCTCTCGGATAGAAGATGTAAATTTAAAGTTATAAAGCAGAAATATGCCGGAAAAAGATGCTTATGAAAGAAATTATACTTCGCTAAGAATGGGAATTAAATGTTAATTCATTATTTTTAAAAAGTAATTATTTATTCAAAGGTACATTGCTGAAATATCGCGGGTTTTAAAAGCGTTTATTGAGGTAATTTAGGACTTCATAAATATTTGTTTTTGGGTTGATATTACCGTGTCTTAAACGGAGCCTCTCGACGTGTCGATCTCGGCATGAATCTGGGCAAGACTAAAGTCATGTTCAATATGCATGTCATGCCGAGGACAATATTCGTCGAAGGGTCGGCACTCGAAGTTGAAACGGAATACGTCTATCTAGGGCAAGCAATTCAGCTTGGTAGACACAACTTCGAGAAAGAAGCCAACAGAAGGGTCCATCTGGGCTGGGCAGCATTTTGCAAATATCGCCGAGTCTTCTCGTCGCCTATACCGCAAAGTTTGAAGACAAAGGTCTTCAACCAGTGCGTCCTGCCAGTCATGACTTACGGTGCCGAGACGTGGACACTAACAGTTGGGCTAGTCCACAAATTCAAAGTCGCTCAGCGAGCTATGGAGCGAGCTATGCTTGGAGTTTCTTTGAAGGATAAAATCCGTAACGAGATTATCCGGAGAAGAACCGGAGTGACCGACATAGCTTGTAGGATCAGTAAACTGAAGTGGCAGTGGGCTGGCCATGTCTGTCGAAAGACCGATGGCCGTTGGAACAGACGAGTCCTTGAGTGGAGACCGCGAATCGGCAAACGCAGCGTAGGGCGCCCCCCTGCCAGGTGGACCGACGACCAAAAGAACGTGGCTGGGGGGGACTGGATGCGGAAGGCAGAGGACCGAGCGTTGTGGCGCAACTTGGGAGAGGCCTATGTCCAGCAGTGGACTGCGATAGGCTGATTTGATTGATTGATTACCGTGTCCTGTGTATAATTTTTATTTGAACTGAATGTGGTGTAGGAAATGAGGATTTAACTGCAGAGAAAATGTGTGCAAGTGGGGGATGCGAGACTCCTCAAAAACTGAATGCGATTATGGAGCCCCATTCAGTCCATGGCCCATTTGCTTACTTGTCTCTTGTGCCCTGTCAACTGTTAAGAGCCTACCTAAACATAGCCACGAGCACCGCCGTAGAAGCGCCCAAATATTATATAAAAAAGTGTGATAACCATTGACACAAGAAGAAGAAGAAAAGAGCTGAGTTTTCGACCAGGCATATTGATTTATAGGTGGCTTTGGTGTACCAGCTTGAACTCTTACCAGCACCTCTTACGCCTCTCACCAGGGCACTGCGTACTATTAATATTATTTATGACAAAATAGATAAATTCACAAATCAGTTGAGTGAGCAGCAGTTTCAGTAGTAGTAGAGCTCCTTGTGAAGGAGTTCGTTCGGGGAAGTACTACCACCGTACCTACTTCTGCCGCGAAACAGTGGTGCCTGCATTGCTGTGTTCCAGTGCCAAGGGTACGGGTGCCGGAAAAATTACAATCACATGAGTCTTTCCATCTTCATGTGTCAGTTTGACGAACTGACTTGCGGTACCATTTAGGCAACAGCCTAGGTGGCATTGAGGTTTTTATGGGAATAGGTAGCCGCTTAAAATTAGGTAGGCCTTTAGCTCGTTTCACTATCCTATAATTATAAAAAAGTGATCTCGCAAAGGCTTTGTTATATGTTTTGATGTTCAAGTATATTTTGTGGAGTTGATGTGCTGTAGTTCTTAGAGGTAGGTATAATTATATTTTTTTTAGTAGATATAAGAGACCCTCATTAGGTTTTCATCTTAAGGTGAATGCTACAGGATAGCCCGCGAAATTCAATATTTCTTGTGTTTTTTGCAAATTGTAGTTGTATTTCGCGTTGTGTATAAATCGAAATATGATTTGCGGTAGTAATAACAATATATCTATTGAATGATATTCATAAAAAATATAAACCTAGCTCTATAAGCTCTACAAGCTCGAAAATCGATAATTTGATCGTAAATTAATATTATCGAGCTCGTACAGCTTATAGAGCTTATTTAATATTTTTTATGAGTATTATTCAGTAGATATATTGTTATTATTTCCGCCAATCATATTTCGACCGAGATACAACAGGAAATAAAGCTACAATTCGCAAAAAACGCCAGAAATTTTGAATTGGCGGGCTACCCTGTAGCATTCACCTTAACAATCAGGTGAGGTGGCGGTCAAACGCAAGCCCGTTAATAATAATAAAAAAAAACTAATAACAGTTATAAGGATGTTTAAAGAAATAAAGTTATTAGTAGTTAGTTTTGTAACCATCAACTGAACGTGTGTATATCTAACCCCACTGACACTGATAGGGCCTCGTCCAGGGTACGGCTCGCGCCCGGTCCCGGCACGGTGTAGCAGAAATCATAAATAAATGTTTATTATTAAAATTTTTGACGTATAAAAAAACATACCAACAACATCGCCACGAAGCTCCACATTCTGACAACTAAAACACATTTTAAACAATCATAAAATTTAATCTTGCGGAGAATCGGAGGCTGCTGAGAGGACTCAGACGCTAACAATGAGAGTCTTTCACTTGGTTTTGATTGCAAGATACTGTCGCGGTAACAAGCGGGGGATGCCCGCGCCACCCGGGCACGGCGGGCACATAAATACTGTGTTTGCACTACCCTCGTTCGATAAAAGCCTCAAAGAGCTCGCTCAGATTGTAAGCTGCAATGTTGTTGCGACGAGTCGTGGAATTATGATATAGTATGTATAGAATGCCCCCCTGCCAGGTGGACGGACGACCTAAAGAGCGTGGCCGGGGGGGACTGGATGCGGAAGGCAGAGGATCGAGCGTTGTGGCGCAACTTGGGAGAGGCCTATGTCCAGCAGTGGACTGCGATAGGCTGAGTTGATTGATGTATAGAATGTAGCAGATATATAATTTGATTGAATGTTTTTATCTGTTTACTGTGACGGTTTTAAAAGGGCTTTTGGCGAAGTAACAACCCCGTTGTACGATCTCCGAGGTTAAGCTGCGCTTACCGTGGTCTTTCCGTAGCACCCATTTACTACCGTTTCGTTACACATCGAGACCCCTGAGTGGCTCGGAGAGCACGTCAGTCTGTCGGTCCCGGTTGTCATACGAATATCTGTGGCAGTCGTTACAGGTAGTCGGAATCCTGAAAGTGTGACAACTGGTCTAACTTCTGAATGTCAGTATTACCCAGTAACAGGGTTGCGGGGGCTGATGGGAGTCACTCCGTGTAAAATGCTTCTGCGATTCTGATAACGTACCTCACAGGAACAACAGGGTTTTTGTTACATGTTGTACATTCAAACTAAAAAACGCCCAAGTTTTATCGAACAGAAACATTTCGGGTCAGACCGCAATACGCAAAAGTCCTGCGAAATCGGCGCGCTGGCGTAACCCGTAACTGCAGACTATACGGCCTCTGTCACCGATACGGCCGTAATACTCCATATTTATACGAGCCACTTTGTAAATAACAGATGGAGGCCTTTTTCTGTCGAGGCTTATAGTGAATGGATGGCCATACGAGCTGGCATCTAAAAATATTTTGGAGTGTTCTGCTGTCACCGTGAGTCGCTATATCTGTCGAGAAAGGAACTGTATTTGATCGAAGTAGTGACTGGCAGATGTTGGGTGAAGGAATGAAGTAGTAGATAAATAAAGGTTATATGTTCGAAGAGAAATGTTTGCTTGGTTGCGGATTTTATATCACCAGACAGTGTCATTGTGACATTTCGAGCTGTGTCATATACATAAAGGTATTATACTTACGTCAGTATAGAAATGTCTTTGGTAATATAACAGTCCAATACGATACTAAAACTAACCACACTTTAAATGTGAAAGTACCTAACTGCCTGTTTGTTTGTTGCTTCCTCACGATGAAACCTCTGAGACAATCGTAATGCAATTTAGCGAAGAGGTAGCCTGAGACCTGGAAAAGGACGTAGAATATTTTTTATCCCGGTAAGACAACATTTATCGAGGGATGCAAGATAACGTATTTCATTGATAAACCGAAAAAGGCGGGCATAAGCTATTTCTAAATTTTTCTGAAAAACAAACACAAAAAACACTTTCTCTTACACAAGTTTTACAGTAAAATAAGAATACATGATCTTTGAAACATAAGCTACAATACTCAGTTAAATAAATGTATAACCAAAGTCCCCTTCCCCGATAGGCAATGCAATATTTTCTATCTATAAAAGCATTGATTCGATCCTGCGTAATCCCGCTTGGCACTGACACACTTCAGTCCAGCCTGCCCTACTTATCCCGTAAAAGAGGAAAATATCACCAATATTTACTTTCATTTGAAAAGTGTCAGCAGAAACGTCATTCAAAAATAGACCTTAATTTTTTCTTGTCATGATTACAAATCGTTCCGTTCAGCATGCAGCATTTAGTTATATGTTATGAACGAAGTAATAAGCTTTCAAGGATAAGGTGAAATGGCATTCCATTTGTTCATTTTTCCCGCGTATTGGGCAAGGCGCACGGTGATATGCGCACATATCTTAAATTCCGCAGCGGTCAATACTGGTTCTGTAGTATCATTAATCATCATCATTTCAGCCGAAAGTCGTCCACTGCTGGACATAGGCCTCCCCCAAGCATCGCCACAAAGACCGTCGGGGCAATTGTGTAATGCATTCATTTTGGCATTAGCTTTCATTTTGAAATTATAGCAATATTTTTTTTTATTTTTTTTATTTGGAACCATAAGAACAATATTTTACAATAACCAGTTGGACGATAATAACTGCAGAAGTGTATCACAGTGTCGTAGTTATTAACACCCGCCACAGAAGCAACGTAATACTTTTAATAAAGTTCTAATTTTAATAATCTAGATTAAATGGATCGTAATTTAAATTTTAAAATAAAAGGGGAAAAAAGTAAGTATATAAAACAAAATAAGTTGGGCACGCCACGTTGGGCGCCAGAGTCACGTCGTGGCCTCGATGAGGGTAGCTCAGGCAGGAGACTCGGAGGGTCGAAGGTTCGGAGGCTTGACACACGGTGACAAAACGGGAACTTGGAGAACAGGAACTAGTGGTACAGGAACTGGTAGTCACGAACTGGTAGAAACGGAACTCAGAGGTATGGAGGTACGAAACTCTGAGGTACGGAGGGTACAGAGGGTGGGAGGAGTGGTAGGTCAACTCCGACTATAAGACGATTGAGCTGCTGCTTTGTCAAAGCAGCGAGTTCTGGCTGGAGGCAGGAACCAGGTTGATAGGTAGGTAGATATGTAGGTCGGCACATACCAGGCCCCTCAGAAAGTATTGCGAAAAAAAGTTTTTATATATGGGAGACTGGCCAGTTATAATGTTTTTCGAAAATATGATTATTTATAAGTAAAAATAAGTAAGTTCCAATTTCAAAATTTCCCTCCACATTTTTTGCGAGTTAATTCAAAGTATTGTGTCTCACTGAAATATGGATCTGCGCCGGGAACATTTTAGAGCTATGATTTTATACGATTTCAAGTGTCGCCTGAAACCGGATGAATCGTACGATAGACTTCAAATGGCATTCATGGATGAAGGCCCTTCCAAGGCAACCGTGTATCGTTGGTATAACGAATTCAAGCGCGGTCGACCAACTTTGGGGGATGACGAAAGAAGCGGTCGCCCTTTGACGGCTGTTACCGAAGAAAACGTGCTAGCAGTGAAAAATTTAATCCAAGACAATAGGCGAATTACATATCAGGAGATTCAACACATATTGAAGATTGGATCGGGAAGCGTTCACGAGATTCTACACAGCCATCTTCGCGTGAGGAGGATAGTATCACGCTGGGTGCCGCACAATCTCACCGATGCTCAGAAGCAGGCCCGGGTGGAATGGTGCCGTGATATGCTTAACAAATTTGAAGCAGGCTCGTCTCGGCGTGTTTACGACATCGTTACAGGTGATGAGTCCTGGATTTATCAATACGACCCAGAAACCAAGCGCCAGTCGACTGTTTGGGTGTTTCAAAATGAGCCAACGCCTACCAAAGTGAAGCGATCTAGAAGCGGGGGTAAGATTTTGATCGCTAGCTTTTTTAATTTGACTGGCCACTTGGTATCAATTCCCTTACGGGATCAAAGAAGCATTAATGCCGAATGGTATACTACCAAATGTTTGCCAGAAGTTTTCTCTGTTATAAGCAACAAGCGACCAAACACAGGGCTCCGCGGGCTACTGCTCCACCACGACAATGCACCTGCGCACACCGCACTCAAAACGAGGGACTTCCTGGACAGCACGCCAGTCAAACTCCTGGGTCACCCTCCTTACAGCCCTGATCTAGCACCGTGTGACTTCTTTTTATTCCCAAAAATAAAAAATCAGCTCAAAGGGATACAATTTTCGTCGCCGGAAGATGCGCTGGCTGCGTTCGAGCAGGCTGTAAACGAGGTGTCTGCGGCGGACTGGAAAAAGTGTTTTGAAAACTGGTTTAGGCGCATGAATCTTTGTATAGAGGCTGGTGGAAAGTACTTTGAAAAGATTTGATAAAAATATATGTACGTATAGAACAATTTTTTTTAGTTTCGCAAAACTTTCTGAGTGTCCCACGTACACAATAAAACACAAGCAGGAACGTTTTGGAATACTGTATGTTGCAGATTGGATAACACTGATAAAAATATATTGTACTGATGTAAAATAATATAAAAAAACTGTTATGGACGGACACGTCCATACTCGGCCGAGTCTGCGATATAAGTCCCTTGTTTTAAGTGAAAAATAGAAAATTATGGAAGAATTTTAAATTTTGAATTTAGATAGGTAAAGTTTTAACTACATGTGACTCTCGAATTCCTCTTAAACTGAAGGAGAAAATCTATAAGACCATGATAAGACCTGCTGTCCTGTATGGATCGGAATGTTGGGCTACAAAAGGAATTAATGAAAGGCAAGTGCATGCAGCTGAGATGAGAATGTTAAGAGGAATGTGTGGTGTAACGAGAATGGATAGGATAAGGAATGAATATGTAAGAGGGAGTCTGAAAGTAGCGCCAGTGACAGAGAAGTTAAGTAGCAATAGACTGTCATGGTATGGACATGTGATGAGGACGAATGAGGAGCATGTTACGAGGAAAGTTTTAAGTATGAATGTTGATGGCTATAAGAAAAGAGGGAGACCGAAGAAAATATGGATGGATTGTGTGAAAGATGATATGAATAGAAAGAAAGTGAACACGGAGATGACGGCTGATAGAGATGTATGAAAGAAAAAAACATGCTGAGCCGACCCCAAATAAATTGGGATAAGGGCAGGAGGATGATGAGATAGGTAAAGTTTTATAAAGTGGCCAGGAAGTCCAAATAAGGTGGTGAGCAGCGTAACGAGTTTAGCCTCGTTACAGGATCAGTGGAATATTCATTGCGTGGGACGTAGTTGCCGATAACACGGATTGTCAAAACACACGGAGCAATGAACATTGAAATCCAGATGATTGCGATCGCGAGTCAGTTATGCAATTCGGTCGTGTACTGTCCCATCGGCCTTCCGTTCTGCAAGTAATGTGCCCCGCCCACTGCCACTTAAGTTATAATGTATATATAATATAAAACTCTGTAGTATACCTTGCAGCTAACCCTGCATTCTCTATCCTATCCTATCTCTATAGATTTATGAAGGAAAACAAGGGACAGGAGGCATGCCTACGTCATCCAATAAGGTTATTATATTAGCTCTATATGTATACATTGCAGCAAAACATGCGTTGGCTGGGGAGTTGTAAAGGTCAGCTAGCAATCTCGTGAACCTGAAATATTTGTCAAAGGGAATCGTACTGGAATGACCTTGAACAAGAGAACCTTTAACAAACAAAACTGCAGTAAAATGATCACCTAGATTTTTGAGTTCCATTATTCATTATTTTTATAACATAGTAGGACAAACGAGCATGCGGGTAACCTGATGACTGCAATCTCCGCCGCCCATGGACATCCGCAACACCAGGGGAGTAGCTGATGCGTCGCCGACCTTTTAAAAAGACGTATGCTCTTTTCTTGAAGGCTGTCGAATTTGTTCGGGAAAACCGCTGACGGAAGTTGGTTCCACAGTTTTGCTGTACGAGGCAAAAATGGCGTGTTAAACGTACTGTAGTTGACCACCAATCATCAAGATGGTGAGGATGAGATTTAGATTTATAGCGGGTGGTACGATGGTGGAAGTCAGCGGCTGGTATAGTAGCCGGCATGAGTCGTGAGCACATATTGACAGTAGTGGGGGCAAGTTCGCGCATGTACACTTGCGACCAAAATTATTTAGTATCTTTGTTCACTAAATTTCACCGTTAGCATTTTATAAGGATTATGGGTAGTTATAGAAAATACAAACTTTCTCGAATTTCACCCATATTATGATTTTGGGACTTTTTTTTTACGCACTGATAAATAAACAGAAAACATTTTGACTTTTAATTTATTTTTTACTATAAAGTTATCGATGGACAGGTTTTTTAACTCGCATTCGTATTCTCAGCAAGTCCTTTCATTTGATACCCATATTGTACAAAATTTCAGCTAAATAGGTTGAAGATATCTGCTTCAAAATTCAGTTGCAAGATTCCACTCTAACAAATATATTTACATACATACATTGCAAGTTAAATACAATCTTGTAATAAATAAAGGAAGATGAAGAAGAAAAAAAAACAATTTTTAATTCAAAACACTAAACACTCAAAAATCAAAATATAAATTAGTTACAACAAAAGAAAAATAACTGTTTTAAATTCGAAAATGTGAGTCAATAAAGTTGAACCGAAAGTGTACGGTAGCCGAATGATACCTAATTGTCCAATAGACGACGAGCATCGACTGTGGACCAATCGCGTAAATGCAATGTTCGGCGTTGGCACCCCGCGCTCCTGTCATTCCACCAAACAGATCTATAAATGAACTTCTGCGCAGGTGAAGTTTGTGCTCACGACTCGTGCCGGTATCTGTATAAGGTCGAACAATTCCTCAGAGTACCATTCCTCAATGTACTATATAAGAAATGCAGGGATGACTATCGACGGAAACCCAAAATGTTAACTAACGTACGTTTGATGAAACCCTGTTAACTAGCATGGCAATTACGTCGAGGCTAGGAAGGCGTACGTCAATTCCGTGACTATACAACACATGTGACGTATACTAATGATAATCACTCGGGCTGTAGGTCTACTCGCGTTTTACGAACGACAAACGAAGTACGAACTTTCGTTCCGACTGATACTTACATAATAAAGATAGGCACATAAAAAAGGCACAATTAAGATAGACTACGGTTCATAGTCGTATACAATTTACCGGGGATGAGAAAAACAAACGTCAAAACACGATCATCGCATGCGATAAGGGAACGATGGTTGACCGGAGTAGCAAATTGTGCGATGAATCGTACGATTTATCGAATATCGTCGAACGGGAGTGTCTCCCCAGGTTCGGGTTGCACGAATTATTCGCAAAATTGCATCTAGCGTAGCGCAGTCCCCTGACGTCGTGTTATGTAAGGACAATTTTTTTGATCTATTTACATTGCAATAATGCCTATGGCAGTAAAATAAATAATTTTAAACGCTACATATGGATTTGTGGCCGGTTAATGGCAATAGGCCGCACCATTGCTTAACATCAGGTGAGGTGGCGGTCAAACGCATGCCCAATTAATATCTTAAAAAAACTTTTTTTACTATACCATCTACCGACTATAACATCTCTACCTACCCCTTTGGGGAAATACAAGCGTGATGTTATGTTGTTATTGTTACATATGAAGTGCCATAAGCAGCGTTTATTTTCTACTCCAGTTTTTTTGTTCCCATAAAAATATAAGGGACTAAGTAGGTATGTAGTTATAACAGGCGCCCGAGGCGCGCACCCGTTACGCTGCGTTTCGAAGGCTCTATGAAATTTTATGTATTTCTGTGCAATGAATTGTATCAAGCGCAGCAACCGCTGTTGTCAGTCACCGCGTCGGCGTCAAGCAGTTTTCAAAAGCGTCCAAAAAGCAGCGCACCGGGCGCGCGCCACGTGCTCCTACTCCCTAACAATTAAATCTAATTAGCTTCTTATGCAGTTGCAAGCAAGCGAGTTGTCTTTGTTATTTATACTTTCTCCATCATTAGCATATTCGATCCAGCTCGGTGCGGCCATTTATTTACAAGAAATGCAGTCTACGGTTTCGTTTTAAAGCTAAGGTACATATTATTAAAAAGTAGGTACCTACAATACAACGATCTCATTAAATGTTGTTCATTCTACATAAAGGTCGAGCTACTTGACTCAAGCTGCACTCTCGAGCCGTACCTTTGATCTAGATAAGTGAGTGAATCGGCGACGACCAGTCTGCTCTGCCTCGCCGATGCACCGCCACTTGTGATAGCAGATACGAACACCCAACACACTCCCCCGGATGAGATGCGGGCGCACTCGACGAGCCGCCCCACGCCCACCCACTACTAACGAATCTTACAGAACCCGCAGCCCATGTAAATCTTCCTTATGTAACTAGGTACTCGAGCTTTAAAAATAAAAAGCCATTTTAAAGATAAATCTTGTTTCGTGCTTTCATCATTTCAGCCGAAAGACGTCCACTACTGGACATAGGCCTCCCCCAATTAAGGGGGGATATGCCATAATCGCCACGCTTGGCAGGCGGGTTGGCGATCGCAGTTGGTTGGTTAAATACTCAGAGAACGCTGCTGCCCATCCTCTGGTGAATCCCTTAGTCGCCTTTTACGACACCCATGAGAAGATATAAGGGTGGTGCTATTCTTTAAGTCCGGCACCACACGGACAGCGTGCTTTACCTACCCATAAAACTTCATTGTTACGCCCGTAGTGCATTATTTATATTGCCGCCCGCTCAGACGACAAATATCGGAAAGTGAATTAAATTCCAGGAAGTAGTAATAGGGCAAGGAAAGTGAATGTTTTCCTAGGAAGTGGTGTGTTGAGGGTTGCGTGCGGCGGTGCGGCGGTGCGGCGGGACGCGCGCGTGGCAGGCGCGGGCCGCGCGGGCCGCTGCGGCGGTTGGCGGCCGGTGTCGATACGCGTGCGGTGCGGGGCGCGGGGCGCGGGCGGCGGGGCCGGGGGCGCGGGGCGCGCCGGCACCACGCACGCGCGCCCGCTCCAGTCCTCCGCCGCCGCGCCACGGCGACACACTCGTTGGCCCGTGCCTCGCGACCGCCACGCGGCTCTCTGTCGAGACATGACTCGCCGCACCCGGTAAGGTGCCTCCGGACGCGTCCCGAATACGCATTACGTAAGGAACCGTCGCCGACGACATTCCGCCATCGGCGGACGCTCAACCACACATATCCAAAATATATATCGAATCGTTCTCAAATAATCATCGTAATATTAGTTAACGCCAGTCGTCCATCGGCTGCTATAAAAATTCGCGCGGCGAACGCGCGCCTGGGGCGTGCTATTATTCGGCGGTAAAGTTGCGCAGGTCGCGGGTAGTGCGCGGTGCGTGAAGCCCGGCCGCGGCCGTACGGGCGTGCCGCAGTGCCGGCGGGCGGCGCGATGCGACCGCGGGCCCGCGCACCGCTCTGAACACATTATGAGGAGCGCTGCGAGCCAGGATCGGGCGTAGCGCGGGAGCGAGGCGAGAGGCGCGAGGCCGAGGCGCGGGATGGCTCGCGAGTAAGGTGGCGGCCGCGGCGCGCGCCACCAGCCGGCCGGGGGGCGCCGCGGGCCAGCCGGCCTCTCCGCCGCGTCCCCGCTGCAGCGCACCAGCTCCGAGCCGATGACACATTGACGTTGAGCAGCCACCATTGCTCGCATAGAGTTGGTCGAGAAATGGGGGCTGACGCCTGTCCTCAGGCCGAGGCAGGAATGCCCCCGGGCCCCAGAGGAAGGCGGGGACCAAAGGTACGTATCGCCGGTAGAATGTAGCGTCACAGCATCAATCTAGAGTAACGCGGTATCTACGGAGGCGGTTGCTAGTCGTGCAGCGGTCGTAAAGCGGTTTGCGGTTAGGATGTGTCCCATTGACGTCACGCACATGTGTGGTGGTTGCGCCAGCGGCATGCGGCAGGCACTCGCCGCGCGGGTGCGTCGCCTGGACGCATTTCACTGCGCGCCGCAATGGAGTACTTCGATATGTGTTGGTGAGTAGCTGCGCCTACCTGGCTGCAGCCGACGCCGCTACTAACACCATCTAACAAACTGTCTTCTGGTGAGTGTCGTCTTAGGAATTCTTTTCATGTCCGCATCGCATCTCCCGTCCGACCTACATTTCCACGGCGTTTTCGCATTATTCACACTTCTCCGTCACAAAAGTCGTTAAGCTTCGGCCGCCCGTGAGCTTCGTGACGCCAATATCATAGTAGGTAGGAGTACCTATACAGCATCGTTATACTTGGGGATGTCTTTGTTCGCAGTCCTCTTGTTTCCGCACAGAGCTTTATTGAATACCACAGGTTGTTTGTATTGATGGGTATTATTCGATTTACTGCGGCATTGCTCGCTGGGCGTCCGACGAGACGACAGCAGAGAGAACTCGTCTACACGATCTTTGGGAGCTGTAAAAATATCGATGATTGACGTCGTAAACGTAACGCGCTGGATGCTGTACGGCGGCCACACTCCGCACGATTACGTTCGAATTACAGCTCTCTATCTGGATCAATAAAGATATTATAATAACAAGCATGAGTCATGAACTCTACGCTGTGTATCATGCGCCGATGAGCTAGTCATCGGAAATGATTGAGTTAATGCGCCATGCATTACTCTGATTATTTGTTGATGTCACTAAACGTGAGCGCGCGCCGTGCGACGTGTTGGTGAATGTGCGCGCACTGAACACCTACAACACATAATCTAGTACATTTGGTGTCGATAAAACCATCTCTAAGCCCCAGCAGACGGATAAACGCAGACGTTGAAATATAGGTCATAAAATAGGTTTAGTAGACAATAAATTTTTCAATCAAATTGATATATGTATGTGGATTACTTTACGTTTTTAGTGAACTCAAAGAAATCTATACCAATTAATCTTTAGTTGTCGATACTCATTTTACGAGCGCTCCATTTGATACCTCTGAAATATCGCGAGCTGAAGAGGTAAAAGGAAATTGCAATTTATTCGAGATTATAGAGTTTATATTCTGGCTCGCTTCTATCCGTAAAAGCCGATAAATCGAGCGATTGGCATTTGAAGCCTTCCCAACGGGTTTCATCTCCTCGCCTGCATTATTCCGGTCCGGATTACCGGCGGTGGTTACCTCACTCCGCGCTGATCCTCCACTTGCTCCGCACACTATTTCATGTGATTCCATTATAAAGCTGACTTCACCGCTGTGGTCTTACGAGTATTCGACAACTGCGTTTGTCCTTGCATTTATTATTATAACATCTTCACTAACATCAATACTATTTCATACGCATTGATTGTATACGGCCTCGATAACATGTGTTTTGGAAAAAGATTGATGTTCCGTCGACGCGGAAAGCGAGATGATTTGCCGATGTTCAATCGCAATATTAAAAACGTTCGAAGCAATATTGCTTCCGTTATTTTTTTGCTGGAAGTTATTATGAAGCTTAAAGAGTGTTCTGCGATTGAGGACAAGACGCCGAAAGGAATATGGAGAGTAATGTAAACGTTTCAGAAGTATGTTGATTGATACTGTGTATATTGCGATAGCTCGCCAACAATATGTTACAAACTTATTTATCGTTGTATATTTATGAAGTGCAACAGTTAATAGGTAATATTCGATAAAGGGGAAAAAATGACATGAAATGCAGCGTAATTAAAATTGAAATTGTTACTTCAAATATGTATAATTACCTAATTATAGGCACATTTGAATAGTTGACTCTTGTTGCACGGTTCCAAATGGTAGATCCTATGGAAAAGAACCGGCAAGAAACTCCATGGATCATGGATGGACTCTATTCTATTCAAAATAATTTTCTTATACAATAAATGAATTCAAGTAATGTGAGAATAATGCATGTCATATCATGTCAGCAATAAGCAAAAAAATACCAAAGATAATAATTTGTCTCTAGTAAAGCGAATTAGAAGAATTGCCTAATCATATCTTATTCTAGAACTTGGCAAAGTTCACCGATATTACGTTGTGGCCATATAATTATAATTTATTTATTTATTTATTTAATTCTTTATGCACAACAGGGTACAAAGGCGGTCTTAACGCCATATAATATCTTACAGGCATAGACCAGTAAGCCTCTAGACGCCGGTTAGCTGGACACCCCAGGTCACAACGCATATGCTCTACCACTGCATATCATACGTCCCTCCGCCAATCGGAACGTCACTCAATCAGCGAGCGGCACCAATCATAAGGAATCATACCACCGAACTTTTGAGCCGGCCAATCATAACGCGCCGTTAGCCCCCCTGACCCCACCAACGTTTTACGACTGCATTCGAATACAAAACTTTGTTTATGCGGAGTCTTGAAGCTTACTGGTCTGTGCTTAGGTTAGTAACCAAAGTAGTAGTATTTAAAGCTAGTTAAAGGTTCAAAAAAGTTTTAAGTCAAAGGTTCTATATCAATTTTAACAATTACAACATAAAACAACATGCAAACCAAAAATAACTGATTATAAAAGTAATTAACATCCGAACGCATTTCCTATGGATTTGATAAGGTCCCTAAACTACATAATTAAAACTGACGATTAAAGTAAAAATGATAACTTTATAGGTAGTTATTACACCACCCACTCTATCAATACAACTATATGTTATCTTAATTTGATAAATTAGCTTTATCCAGGGTTATATTGTACCACGTAGTAATAATAAATCTACGGCTTTATCAGGCCAAAAATGCTTCTAACATCATTAAATATTATATGCACTTCTCAAGGCCCCATGAATTTAGAATTCAGTCTCTCACAAGAAGTTTCCCTCTTCCCAATTTCAGAAAAACCTGATCTGCTCATATCCAGACTTCGAGACCCGTTTTTGGAACTAGTTACATCCGCAGATGCACAGAACAAAAGTATTGATCCTTGGCAACGTAATAAAATCACGTAAAGGAACGAAATTTCACCCTCCTTCCCATGAGAATTACTAGAGACAAAGAATGACCTACATAAAAGGACTTTCTTGACGTGAGAACCCTCTCTGCGAAGTTTTGTTTCATTTCGCAACTCCGCTAAGACGTGAGTGAGTAACATATAAACAGACTTGCGCATTCGTTATGATTAAGTTGGCTACAGCCGCTGCGTCTAAAGTATGAACACCTCGCGATGTCTCGAGTCGTCGACCCGCCAAAAAAAAAAAAAGCAATGAAAACTTGCTTTATCACGTCCCAAATGGACGATCCTTTGGTGACCAAAAATTGGAAATCAACGGAAACCATAATTTGGTTATTTTTATGAAATCAGAAGCGTTTTGCAAAATAATTTGCCTAGAAGTGGATTCAAAACTTTAAACGCCCGCGTCATTTATTCAGTCTGTAAACACGCTTAGATTCGTAACCGACTTGAAATGAATTCCCATTCCCAAAAGTGGGCTACTCCGATAGCTTAACAATGACTATTATCCTAAATTGCATAATATGACCATTTCCAAACCTAATTGAACAACATAACATATATATCCCACATTATGTAACCCTCTCCGCATCGATCAATCTTGATTACCTTTGCAGATTTTCTCGTTTACCTTTTCCGCTACAAAACAAGAGCGTAAGAGACCGGTAATATTATAAATCAACAGAGCACAAACCTATACCTAGCATCCGGTGAGTTGTAACCCTTGCCGAGTCTAACAAATCACCATAGCGGCGATATCCTCTTATTTTTGCAAGTCTAATATAAAAATGTATGCGCTTTGCGGTGGCTCGACCGCGAGATCCGGATCCGGATCGTGCGCTCTCATTCATCTGTGAGCTTTTGTTTGTTTTTCTTACAAATGTTCGTTTATATTCATTATACATCGTCTTGGGCATCATATATTCTGCTTTATTTTTAAGTCTGTTGTATATATTCTCCCACACCGCATCATCGCACTTCCATCTCAACTTCGCGACGGCTCTCTGCTAACTTTTCTTTTACGGTTGCCGTTAAATTCGCTCGTGTACTTATGTTAACTCAAACCCGTAGTTTCGTCCTTTATTAAATGTACCTGTTCTGATAGTTAATATTTGCACGATGTTATCTCGCAGAAGATTTTCCATTTGCTTCCCTAAAATAAAAATTGCTATTTCCCCTCCCAAAGTGAATGGCTGAGTAAATTATAACAGAATTCATGGTTCTCGGAAGATAAATAAGTAAGCACTGAAGATTTTATTCAATTTCGATTGAGTATATGCGCAGCCGCGGCTACATTTGGTTCTATTGTAACATGGAAACTGTGTTAAGTCCTTAATGCAATTTGAATTTATGAAGCCAAAACATGAATTTTAAAATAATGGCACCGGGGCTCTTTAGTTTTGCTTTCCTTTGGTTATTGTAATGTATTAAAATTAGTTGTTCAAATGTTTTTTTTTGAACAACTACATTTTGCTCTTAATTTAATTGAGGCAACACATCTGCATTGTTACTGAATTGCTTAATCTGAATAACATTTGAGTATGAAAAAGTTACAATCTCACACCATTCCAGACCTGAATTAGTATATGAACTAGTTCGTTAGTTTCCTACATTCTACATTCTTAACTCTTTTATCGAATAAACAATCATAAAAAATTAACATGCTTTAATTTTTTGTACGATAGTCATTATAAGAATTTGAACTATGACTTACCGATCTACCTTATTAGGTAGAGCCACGAGCATAAATATATGACTATGGTCATTGCAATAATAATATGTGTCTTAGTGGAGATTACAATAATATATTCTAACTTCAAGGTGATGGCAACGAAAATGTTATATTACTATCTTTACCCGCGACTCCGTTCGCGTGGACTTTATTCCCAATCCCGTGGAAATTTCAAAAAATCCACCTTATTTGTTGCCTACATCATAAAGGGAACCGCCTGTGCAAAATTTCAGCTTTCTAGGCCAAGGGTTTGGGCTAGACCTTGATTGGTCAATCAGTAAGTGAGTCATGACTTTTCTTTTTATAGGTATATACATGGTGATGTGATGCTTCAATGTCAACACGTGACGTAAAATATAATATAAATGTGCACAACATCGAACTCAAATTTACGTGACATCAAAACAAGTTCATAATCTGACACAATTTGGAGATCGAAAATTTGTGAAACCTAAAACGAAAATATGTGATGAGAGATAACTTCCAAAAATATGTGACATTTACGCTCGTGGATGTACATATCTAAATAATTTTACAAATAATTGCGTCATCATCATCAAGTCAGCCTATCGCAGTCCACTGCTGGACATAGGCCTTTCCTAAATTGCGCCACAACACTCGGTCCTCTGCCTTACGCATCCAGTCCCCCCCAGCTACTTTCAACAGGTCGTCGGTCCACCTGGGGGGGCGCCCTACACTGCGTTTGCCGATTCGCGGTCTCCATTCAAGGACTTGTCTGCTCCAACGGCCATCGGTCCTTCGACAGACATGGCCAGCCCACTGCCACTTCAGCTTACTTATCCTACAAGCTATGTCGGTCACTCCGGTTCTTCTCCGGATAATCTCGTTACGGATTTATCCTTCAAAGAAACTCCAAGCAAATAATTGCGTACAAATTCTTAATTGACTAATAAGCATACCAATATAGCTAACCTTTCCGCCATTGAGAGCAGCTCATAGTCACATCAAACAGTCTGGATGTCACACGAGGTGGAGGCAAAGTTATACAGCCTCCTACACAGTCCCCTCCGACATATGGCTATCCTTTAATATATTACCACGTTGGTAGAGAACTCTTGTACAACGTACAAAGGAATTAAGTATTAAGGACACCAAAATAACCTCAAAGAAGGCTCTTAGTGATGAGGGCGTCGCTCGCAAAGGCCATTGCTGTCACTATTTGAACCATGACAAACCTCGTGATTTTATAATAAGGTGAAACATTATTAGTTGAGGTTGTTTAAGGGATGAATGTACTAATTAAATTTTCATCATAATCATAATCATTTATTTTGCTCTATAAATATTTTTTCTCATAACGAACAACTTTTACTGTGGAACCAACCCTGAAATCGTGAAAAAAATATCAGCTGTTCATATAAGTAGTATTATTTATGTTCACAAAAATCGACAAAATGTAAGGAACAGCCGATTTATTTTTCGCGATTTCAGGGTTGGGCCCATATTAAAAAGTGTTCATACTGATGAGTACAATGACCTCTTAAGAGATTTTCAGTTATTTAAATAACACGTTGTGTGTTACATTGTGGTCCTATATTAAACAATGATTCGCAAATACTGCTATTGCTGGTGTAGACATATTAAGTGGACTATATTAATGCGAATCATAAGTAGGTAAAGTCGACCGCAAGTCTGTGGTAACAGTTTTACCTTGACAACGTCTTTATTTCTTAGGCAGTAAAAGCGGTTTTCGTAATTCAAGCGTTACCACTGAGATGCGGTCGACTGTACATTACAGGAATAAATGACATCTATACTTCTATACTATAATAATAATATCATAAAGAGGAAAGATTTGTATTTTTTGTGTATGTTTTTAATGAATAAACTCAAAAACTACTGTGCCCATTAGAAAGCTACATTCACCCTGAGTAACATAGGCTATATTTTCATGTCCACCCGTGCGAAGCCGGGACGGGCCGCTAGTTATTGCAATATTTACATTTGATTAAGGGCCGGTATTTCAAAAGTCTGATAACTTTTATCTTAGGAATAAATGTGACGTTTTGACAGATTTTCTATACTACAACTGTAAAAATGTCAAACTTATTCCTAAATCAAAAGTTAACTGGCTATTTAAAGAGCGACCCAAAGATTATAGAATTATGGATTACAATTTAAATTTCACAGACGGTTGACAATTTGACAGATGTTCATTATAATGAGTACATTCACCCCGGCCTCAGCTAATAATGTTACATCTTACCTATATATTTCCAACCAACGTGAAATCAATATGAAATAACTGAAATACCTCTCTCTAACTATCAAATAATAATAATGCTTCAATAATATTTCATGCTCCACTAGAGCGTAGATAAAAGGAATTAGATGAAGGGGTTATATCCAACGACCATACAGCCAAATAGACGCCTGATCATCATTATCATCGTATATCATCGTCGACCGCACCATCGCTTAACATCAGGTGAGGTGGCAGTCAAACGCAAGCCCATTTGATATATCATCATCATCATCATCATTTCAGCCGAAAGACATCCACTGCTGGACATAGGCCTCCCCCAAGCATCGCCACAACGACCGGTCCTGTGCCTTCCGCATTCAGCGGATTCCCGCGACCTTCACCAGGTCGTCGGTCCACCTTGTGGGGAGCCTACCCATTTGATATATAAAAATATAAAAATCATCAACTCAGCCTGTCGCAGTCCACTGCTGAACATAGGCCTCTCCCAAGTTGTGCCACAACAATCGGTCCTCTGCCTTCCGCATCCAGTCCCCCCCAACCACGTTCTTCAGGTCGTCGGTCCACCTGAAGGGGGCGCGCTACGCTGCGTTTGCCGATTCGCGGTCTCCACTCAAGGACTTGTCTGCTCCAGCGGCCTTCGACGGACATGGCCAGCCCACTGCCACTTCAGCTTACTGATCCTACAAGCTATGTCGGTCACTCCGGTTTTTCTCCGGATAATCTCGTTTCGGATTTTGTCCTTCAAAGAAACTCCAAGCATAGCTCGCTCCATAGCTCGTTGAGCGACTTTGAATTTGTGGATTAGCCCAACTGTCAGTGTCCACGTCTCGGCGCCGTAAGTCATGACAGGCAGAACATGCGTGCCTAAAATCTGCCACTAGCTGAGGCGGGGTAGGTACTGCAATCCGATCAGCCCTGCCAAGGCGGCTATTGGCTAATCACTATCGCGGCAGTTTTGACGGCCCTTGTAAGTGGTCGAAACTGCTTTGAAGATTTCAAGTGGCAAATAGTGGTGACCTACATTAGTGAAATTTCATAGATGTGTTGCAGACATACGTCGTCTATTATGAGGCGCCTATGGGCTGTATGATCGTTGGTTATATCTAAACTATGTGTAGGTGTACGCCATCATCATATTTTTCCTACGTTTTGTATCCGGCTCGAAGGACCAATGTTGATGGCGCAGTGGTGTGAGAGTGGACTGTAACTTTGTAGAATGAGTAACACCTGTATTTGTTCATGAAATGGTTTAATTCCATAAAAGTACAAAATAGCGTGCGAACAGAGCAAGTGAGGTTGAAAGAAGGAAATTTTACACATAGTATTGCCAGCAGAAACTATAAAAAGTGTGGCTCGATATAAATATTAAATGTAATTACGTTGATGTTGCCAACAGTAGGATCACATTCATTTATAGTCACCAATCCGCGTACGTGGAGCAATCATGCAGAAAGGTAGTCATCTTGCTTGGAAAAGCGGTCGGCAGCTTATTAAGCGCTAGGAGTGGAATTCCTGGCGTTTGTTTCCCGATTTTTGTGAACCCGAATCTGGTGATCTTCAAGGCTCGAGTAAATAAGTTTTGCTGGGCAAGCGTGTACCATCGTCGACCGCACTGTTACAAACTCGTGGATCAGCCAACCCAGAGATAACTTTTTTATCAGCGGAAGCAACGAATGAAGTCACTATTCCTAGTATTTAGAGTTGATTTTACTTTCAGTTCATCATATTATGTATTATAAGTATGTATTTACAAAAAAAAGTATATAGGTATTATATCCATTGTCTTGTACCAATAGTACAAGCTCTTCTTAGTTTGGGACTAGATGGTGCTGTTTAAAAATGTCCCAAAAATATTTATTTATTTGTATTTATATCCAGAGTCAATTAGATTATTATGATTGTTTAATCAATCTCGTCACTAGCCAACTTATTATCCTACTTCCTACTAATATTATAAATGTGAAATTTTGTGAGGATGTATGGATGTGTGGATGCTTGTTACTCTTTCACGCAAAAACTACTAAATGGATTTTAATAAAATTTGGCATACGGATAGAACATAACCTGGATTAACATAGAGGCTACTTTTTATTCCGGGAAGATACACAGTTCCCGAGGGATTCGCGATAAACAACATTCACGCGGGTGAAACCGCGGGCACAGGCTAGTATTATATAATTTTAGCCTAATTATGTACTTAACGATGTATCGATTTGAGCGGTAGTATATTATTATGTCGGCAAAACTGATTCCTATACTTTATAATATAAACATAACATACATAACTAGCCCATTACTGTCCCACTGCTGGGCACGGGCCTCTTCTCATTATGAGAAGGCTATGGCCTTACTTTATAATATAAATAACGTTTAACTGTCATTTCGGTCTCGGTTGCGGTTTTCCATGGGCGGCGGAGATTGCTTACCATCAGGTGACCCGCATGCTCGTTTGCCCTCCTATGTTATAAAAAAAAATGAATAAAGCTGCCGCATATTCACTGATCATAATTCTTACATAATCGGACAAATACCGTGCCTCTGCTGGGCACAGACCCCTTCTCAAAATAAGAAGATTTTAGCCCTTAGTGCAACACGCTGATCCGATGCGGATCCGATAACTTCTCCTTTTATATCACGCTCGGACTAACACGGTACAGCTATTTATTTTCCAAGAAACCACACAGCCATATACAACCAGCCCATTACTGTTCCATTGCTGGCCTAGTGCGTGGTTGGTGGACTAAACATATCATTGTGCATTGTATGGAGCACTCTCTGGTGTGCAAGTTTCATCACGATGTTTTCTTTCACTGCTTCAATCAAATTCTGGGGGTCTACTCGCGTTTGATGAATGACAAACGAAGTACTTTCGTTCCGACTGATACCTACAGAAAGAAAGAAAGGCACATAAAAACCAGCCAAGTACCTCTCAACGACCTGATACCCCATAAAAACTGATTTAATTTACGAGAGTTTATCAAAAGACATCAACGCACAGTGCGCGAAATATGAATTTTAGCATGTCTTTCTTACGCAGGTACCACCACATATGTCTATGTTTGTCGTATTTTTTGTATTTGTTGCTAAACTACATAATATGCACTATAATCTGACCAAGTTTGACGCTGGTATATATTACCGTTTTGCAGATAGGGCAGGAACAAAAACATTGAAAAAAATGCATGTTTTTTGAGGTTTCTTGTATGGGGACCCTCTTTGGTTTTTTTTTTTTAGTATTTGTCGAGATACACCTTATAGCAACACAATTTCTGAGAAAATTTCAACCGGTTACCTATTACCGTTCAAAAGATACAGCCCTGTGACAGACAGACCGACGGACGGACAGCGTAGCGAGAGTAATAGGAACCCTAAAAAAGCACAATTAAAATGAATTATGATTCATAGTCGTATGAAATTGACCAGAGATCAGAGAAACAAACGTCAAAACACGATCATCGCATGCGATAAGGGAACGATGGTTGACCGGAGTAGCAAATCATGCGATAAATGGTAGGGTTAATCGAATATCGTCAAACGCGAGTAGAGCCCCTGGGGGGTGGTTAACGCGTCGTAGACATTATGTCGAACTCGACATAATGTCGAAACAAGATGGCGAATGTCGATTGAAAATAAATTTTCGTATTCTCAGAATGTCACGTTAGAGATATGTCTACGCCTAGCGCTCTAAATACAAAAAGTGGTTCATAGCAGTTGAGATTACCGGCGACATTTGTCGAGATTTAAAATTAGAGATTATCTCGAATTAGACATTTATCTCTATAACGCGATAATTGGGGCCCTGATTTGCACATGAATTCGAAAAATGGATTCTCTTGAATTGAAGGTAGTAAGCTATCGCCGCCTATTACTCTGGTCTACACACACTATCCGGAATTTCTGCCCTTATTACACGCAGCTTTACAGCTTTTCATTAAAAAATAATATTTTGAAAACCTTTCCTCAGAGAGCACTGATTAATTTTACCGGGAATTTAATTTAATCCTGCCTCTTGAATAAAAGCAGCTATCTTTTCAAAGGTTAAATTAAGTTATGGAGAGCTTCTGACCTTCTGCTTTGAACTAGTTATAGCAATCCGATATTGCTCCGAGGCTCCGGAGGATACCTATGCTCCGGAGATATGCTATGCTGATATAATATGCTGATTTGTATGCACCTGCATACAAATCAGTTTGCTTATGACGTTGCTTTATGAATACGGAAATTGGTATGGTACTAGATCTGATTGGAAATGGTGCTACATCATACTGATATGTCTTCTTTGATGGAAACGTGCATTTATTAGTAGATACAAAAAGTATACTGAATAAGAGTTTCCTAGGAATGGCACCGCAGGTATATAATAAATTACCAAAACCAATATTAGACAGCATCGATAGAAATATATTTAAGAAACAATTGATAAATCTATTAATTAATAAGACATATTACGCGTTAAATGAGTACCTGTCTGATAGAAATATATGATACTATTATGATATTGTAATTTTTTTCTTTTTATTTGACATTGAGGTGAATGCATTTGAGGTCCGATTTGTTTCTATAATTTTTATAAGTGTTGACATAATTTTTGACATACCTACAATAATAATAATATTATATTCATCCATAATCATTATAATTTGTCTACTATAATATAATTTTGCATGCCTTAATTGGTAGAACATAGTGAACTGCACATTCACTCAACATCTTGCAATGTATATTTATGTACGGTCGACCGCACGTCAGTGGTAACACTTTGACATTAGCAGCATCTTTATTTCGTAAGCAATAAGGACGGTTTTCGAATTGAAGAGTTACCACTGTCATGCAGTCGACTGTACCTACTTTGTTCAGCAATAAGTTTTTGAATTGAATTGAATTGAATACGTGGACGAGTAATATGACCAATTTATGTTTTATTTAAAATTCAAAATTCATTTCTGTGTCTCTTTGGATCGAATGGAGAAACAACTAATTGGAAATTATACCTTTTACATAAGATAGGAGTGTACCTATAGTAAATGTTCTACTACTCTCTGTAAAATTGATTTTAAATCTGAAATTTCGTGACAAACGGATAGTTACGTGAATTAGCGTTTACTTGGAACAATAACAGTATAAAAGTAAAAGTTAAATGTAATTTGTTAATAACCTTAATTTTTAAATTATCAATCAAAGACTATTGCAGTGGCATGCTCGACAAAGACCTCTCATCATCATCATCATCATCATCTCATCCGAAAGATATCCACCTCTCCTAAATTGTAATAACATAATATAACCAGCCCATTACTGTCCCACTGCTGGGCACGGGCCTCTTCTCGGTACGAGAAGGCTAAGGCCTTAGTCCACCACGCTGGCCTAGTGCGGGTTGGCGGACTACACACACCATTGAGAACTGTATGGAGTACTCTCTGATGTGCAGGTTTCCTTGCGATGTTTTCCTTCACCGTTAAAGCAAGTCATAATCGAATATAAATTGTAATACAACCTTTTAATACTTCTACTAAAAAACCATACATTCTATACAAACACCATAATATCCATTTAACTAATATGTAGCTCTAATAGTCCCATCCACGTCACTTTTTTACGTCCCGACCTGTCGTTTGATAGATACTGCCTACTTTAATTAGAAATTAGGCCGCTCGTGTCACCCCTAGCGCTGTCCCAACATCCCAAGGCCCTTGGTTAACGGAGAAGGTCGTATATCATTAGCAGGTGCAAGATTAGGGGATTAGCTCTTTCATCCGTGAAATTACAAGTTTGTGGTTTAAGATGGAGTAATATTGTTGCAAAGGCTTGTTCTTGGATACCAAGTTTTCGCAATTCCATGATCTAAGTAAGATTATAAATTAGAAAGTTTTGTTTTTTGTTATTTAGAACTGGTATGGTTGAACAGTCGCCACGCTTATGGCATATCCCCCCCCTTTGGGGGAGGCCTTTGTCCAGCAGTGGACGTCTTTCGGCTGAAATGATGATGAATGATGGTTGAACAGTACAGTGATAGCCTAACGGTTGAACTACAACTTATGAATACATTTAAACAGGCTGATTCTCAGTATGTTCGCATCATAAGCTAAAGTATTGTTGATGTGACAGCATTGCGGGAATCTGGTACAGCGTTAACACCCACAACTCGGGAACTGTAACATACCATTCACAATGTAGACACAGAAAATTCCGTTTGACGTTATTGCTTTTTAGGGTTCCGTACCCGAAGGGTGCCAAACGGGACCCTATTACTCTTGCTAAGCTGTCCGTCCGTCCGTCCGTCCGTCCGTCCGTCCGTCCGTCTGTCCGTCTGTCTGTCACAGGGCTGTATCTTTGTAACGGTAATAGATAACCAGTTGAAAATTTCACAGATTATGTGTTGCTATTATTATTATTATTTATTTATTGATTAAGTAACTAAGTAGTAGTAGTAGTAGTAAGTGCTATGAGGTGTATCACGACAAATACTAAAAACAAAAAAAAGTCTAAAAAAAAGGGGGTCCCCATACAAGAAACCTCTAAAAACATGCATTTTTTTCAACGTTTTTGTTCCTGCTCTATCTTCAAAACGGTAATATATAACAGCGTCAAACTTGGTCAGATTATATTGCATATTATGTAGTTTAGCAACAAATACTAAAAATAAGACAAACATAGACATATGTGGTGGTACTAGCGTAAGAAAGATATGCAAAAATTCATATTTCGCGCACTGTGCGTTGATGTCTTTTGATAAACTCTCGTAAATTAAATCAGTTTTTATGGGGTATCAGGTCGGTGAGAGGTACGGAACCCTTACTGCGTGAGTCCGACTCGCACTTGGTCGGTTTTTGAAATGAACACTGCCCCACACAGGGTAAAATAAGATAACTTATTATACCATGGCCCCACGTAAGGATTTCTTCTGTTTTGTGGGTATGTTTGCAGATACTAATGTCATATGGACATACATTTCCAGATTAAGAATAATTATACAATGTGTTATTGAAATAACTGAAAACCACTTAACTAACCCTGAAATCGCGAAAAATATATCAGCTATTCCCTGCATTTGTGTTCACATAAATCGACAAAATGTAAGGAACAGCTGATTTATTTTTTGCGATTTCTGGGTTGGTCCCATAGTAAAAGTTGTTCATACTGACGAGTACAATGACCCGTTAAGAGATTTTCAGTTATTTTAATAAAACGTTGTATGATTGTTTTGATGCTGAAAATAATTGCTTTTGTTCATAATTCAGCACTGTGTACGATAATATTTCACCCAATTCCTTATTATACGATAATTTTAGAACACCAGTACGATAATCCACTTGATTTCATCTGGCAACCCTGAATACATGTCCCTTGTGCCCAAACACCTGCACGAGAGACGATCTCTATACCACATGAGTAAATATCCGTACAGATATTTACTCATGTGATCTCTACGACGCCATTAATGACGCCATTGAGTTGGCCGCATAAAATTCAAAGAATATTTCAAAGTTAAATTTTTATACAAGTTGATTGAAGAACTAATAGGTACATATTATAAATGCGAAAGTATGGATGTCTTTTTGTTACGGATTTTGATGAAATTTGGCACACAGGTAGACGATGGATGAATTAACACACAGGATACTTCTTATCGAGATAACACGGGAGCGGGATTATGTGTATCCTATAATTTATTACATGTCAGTCGTATCAGATCGATGGGTTCCCTCTTGCTATGGTTGAGCCTAAACATAATATCATTATTATGTCTACCACAAAGACATTTGTATACTGAAGTGTATAGTAACTTTATGGTCTATCATCATCATTATGTGTATGGAGCGACTGTCAAACCCAGTTACTGGGTTATACCGTCATCCTAGGGTTAACTCCCGTAACGACTGCCATAGATATTCGTTTGGCAATCGAGCAATATATAGCAAGCGACGACATCACAGATAACTAAAACATGCGATTTCAAAAGCAGACTCATCTTTTGTTTTCTTGAATTCCTAGCATTTTCTGCTATCACATGAATTACTTTCATTGAAAATTTCTTAGGTCTTCGCAGTCACTACACATTATAATAAAACATGTTTAGCCGGATTAAATCGCGTATATAATTTAAATTGGTTTTTCTGACGTTTCTAAAGCTTTGCAGCGTTCGTGGTCGCAGGTAGACTAAAATGACAAGAGTCTTTACAGATATTTCAAATAACTTTATATTTTATTTTAATTCTTTCTTGAGCTTCGGATGTCTGAACACTGGAAGATAAATAAATTTTCTAGCACCACGAACATGAGCGTTTGATTTTTATAGTTTAAGTCTTCTCCTCCTTCAGTCGTATTCCTCAATACGTGAGGGTCGTGACTTCCCCCATGGATAACCTGGTGACGGTCGCGGGAATCCACTGCATGTGGAAAGTGCAGAACCAGTCGTTGTGGCGATGCTTGGGGGAGGCCTATGTCCAGCAGTAGATGTCTTTCGGCTGAAATGGTGATGACTGACTGTTTGTTCGCTCTTTTTTCTTGCAGTTCTAGCATTTTCTGTTATTAATGCAAGAATTTATTTAATTGATTTAAGGAGCCTGTCCATACTTAAATGCCGTGTCATTGAAAACAAGCTCTTTACATTTGCTTCTTACTTGAGCTTTGGATTTCTAAACACTGGGAGAGGATTGGATTTTTGTTCGACTTCCTATCCAAGATAAATAATATGAAAAATACTAATACCAGAAAGGGATAGTGAGGTTATATCTTTGTAAAATCTCTCTATCTGTAGATTCAATTCTATTGACAATTTATCTGTTCTTAGTTATTCACTCTGTGTCATTACAAGTGTCGAATTAAAAGTCGAGAACCACGTGTTTCTTACAGACGTGGCAATTCCGTAAAACCTCACTAGTAAACTCACTTCTTAAACACTTTTTTTCGTATTTTTTTACTACTTTTCACCGTGGATTCAGAAGTGTGTTTGCTAGTGAGATATTTCAGAATAGCACAGCTGATCGGGATCGTCCTATCACTCATGGAAATAACTTGGGAGTCAGTTACACATAACTTCATAAAAATGTAAATTTAATTAGCTACATGCACCACTACGCCAAGAGAATAACGTTTCAATAAAGCTGATCAAGTCCTGCCCGCAATATCAATCACAATAAGAAACAATTGCCAACTCTTCCTTGCCCACAGCCCAAGGCTAGTACACACCATGCCGTGCCATGCGGCTATCTAACCCGGCAGGCTTGCCGCGCAAACAAACCGCCGGCATTGGCGATAATAGCCCGATAATGGCGGCATACCTGGCGGCATACCCGTGCAGCAAAAACCTGCCAGCTGTGCCGCCGGCATAATCATCAACTCAGCCTATCGCAGTCCACTGCTGGACACCTCTCCCAAGTTGCGCCACAACACTCGGTCCTCTGCCTTCCGCATACAGTCCCCCCAGCCACATACATGTGTATAAACTTAATACATGAGAAAAGTTCCAACTTCGAAGGCAAGCATTCTACATAACTTCTTAACCTTACCTCAAGAGACTGAAGTTAAGTAAACTTCCGAGAATAATTACATATTAAAGTCTGAAAGAGCACAAAAACCACTCGGTATAGTCACTGCGTCGAATACTACGCAGAAAATACAATTACTGACACAGTCTAGTGAGCAGGACGTGGTCTGACAGTAAACTGACAGGCAACGGCGATACGGGATTTTAAAAATGGAGTCTGCAAAACGAAGTTGGAAAGCAGACGTTTGAAATGTTTGTTTTAGTTTCGGCTTCTGTGAATAAGTGTGAAAAACTTAAAAAGGATTATTTACGGATAGACTACCTGCTGATGTGTTTGTTGATCTCTTATGGGATTACTTAGGTCAGGGATTTAAATGGCTCCAAAAAAAGCCAGGTTAAGAGTAGGTATCTATTGTAAACCGAAGAGCAAGCATGACGAGGAAAAACGAAAAACGCATAAAGAACGTAGATGAAGCGAAAGAGGTGTATCAGGATCGTAGCAGGTGGAAATCCATAGTCTCTACATACCCCAATGGGAAACATGTCTGATAATATGTATGTAGGTATGCTAAATTCTGCTGTACGAGTATTTTATTGCATTCTATATTGTTTAGTCGTCTCACTCAGCCAATCGAAACTAACTTGCCTGCAGCCTGTGTGCACAAGCTTTATTATATTTCAGACGAACTGGTTCATTTTGCCATAAACGCAATATATACCCACTTGCTTTAACAGTAAAGGAAAATATCTTAAGGAACCCTGCATACCTGAAAATACATACACAACTTCTTGATCTCTAGTTGTCTACAGCCCTATTCATTCTATGGAGTTGCCTGTGCCAGCAGCAATAATGGGCTGATTATCTCGTTTTTAGGGTTCCATACCCGAAGGGTGCCAAACGGGACCCTATTACTCTCGCTACGCTGTCCGTCCGTCCGTCCGTCCGTCCGTCCGTCCGTCTGTCTGTCACAGGGCTGTATCTTCTGAACGGTAATAGGTAACCGATTGAAATTTTCTCAGAATATGTGTTGCTATGAGGTGTACCACGACAAATACTAAAAACAAAAAAAAGTTTAAAACCAAAGGGGGTCCCCATACAAGAAACCTCAAAAAACATTTTTGTTCCTGCTCTGTCTTCAAAACGGTAATACATACCAGCGTCAAACTTGGTCAGATTATAGTGCATATTATGTAGTTTAGCAACAAATACTAAAAATAAGACAAACATAGACATATGTGGTGGTACCTGCGTAAGAAAGACATGCAAAAGTGCATATTTCGCGCACTGTGCGTTGATGTCATTTGATAAACTCTCGTAAATTAAATCAGTTTTTATGGGGTATCAGGTCATTGAGAGGTACGGAACCCTTAATGCGCGAGTCTGACTCACACTTGGCCGGTTTTTTTATGTTATGGGATGGTGAAACGAGATAAAAGCCCTCCTGATGTTACGAGGTTACTTTTGCCCATAACAACTGCAATACCACCTAGGCTATTGCCTAACTAAGTGTTATCCGGCACCTAATAGGTTTGCTCGCTCCATCGTCAACCACATCTTAGTAAAGTTGTCTTGATTGCGGTCAAGAGCGGATCTATATCTCACAAAAACAATGCAAATCTCATTCGCATAACTGAGATATGAAGATGGAATGTCTCATGTGATTGTACCTTTATTTCACCTGTATCTTTCGCAACAGAACACAGCTATGCAAGCATCACTGTTTGGCACTAGGATAGGTACCTGGGCACTCTGGAATTAGGGGCAACGAAGCCCCTGAACTAGACTGATGAACTCGCTAGAGTTGGTGCGGAATGCCCCACTGTAGGGCTGGAGCCAATCTGTGGGGTTCCTAAATACACACCACAGCTTATCTTAAAGACTGGTAACTCATCAAAGCATTACACTTTAGGAAAAATCCCCAGGCCAAGAGCACTCGAAAGCGCTTCTGTTAGTAGGCTTCATGAAGAGATTTAGGGAAGAAGCGCTTTCACTTAACAAGAACTACATAATAATCCTGACTAGAACCCTTACAGGGCACTGCTAACTGAACAAATATCTACACAGGATGAGCCTCACTGATACCACAGTTTGCAGATTTTGTCGCGAAGAGGATGAAACGCACATTCATATCCAATGCGAATGTGATGCAGTGCACCACATTAGAAGTCAACATCTTAGAAGCCACACAATCTCAGCTGATGAGATCTAATCGTCAAACCCCAAGACAATAGTCGACTTTATTGTTGGCCTGCTGCTTGTGGAGGTGCTGTAGTCTTAAGAGGCATCACAATAGATCTTTTAGGTCGCAGTGACATAAGGGGCTTGCAAAGACCTTACCTCTTTCCCAAAATAATAATCACTGTTTGGCGGCAGAATTATATACGGTTTTCCTCATTAACTCAAAATATAACCCTAAACCACAGCAATAGATACATAGAATGGAAAAGTTGGCGGGGTGCGCGTGCCAACACTCTGCACAATAGTGCAAGGCATTTCAAAACCTTTCTCAGTACGCCTTGACTTGTTTCTGTAAATACTGTAACAAAAACCCGCAAAAATGCCTTATTGCGCTGTTTTTAAGAGCGTATGCTCGGTCCGTGGGCTGTTTTGGTCAAAAACGTAATTTTTCA
This sequence comes from Asteroscopus sphinx, assembly GCA_949699075.1. Lineage (NCBI taxonomy): Eukaryota > Metazoa > Arthropoda > Insecta > Lepidoptera > Noctuidae > Asteroscopus > Asteroscopus sphinx. The sequence goes on along the minus strand of OX453002.1, from coordinate 2,124,792 downwards.
AATCTGATTATTCATCAACCACTTATCCTACGAACATATCAATTACTAATAATTTTAGGAAATGTTATTGTCTAAATAGAAGATAGTTTATTTTGTTCGATTATTAGAGTATTTGTGAAATCTATCAAGATAACTGAACAGAGGTTTTCTTAATTTCACTTTCAGAGTCAATTTCGAAGCTTCAAATATCTGAAACCACTGACAGACCTAAGAAACGAAATTTTTTAACCAACTGGGAAGATCCTTGTAAAAATAGTTACTAGAAAGGATTTTTCATTTTAGGCTGAATACATAAGAAATAAAAATCCAAACAATGTGAAATTATTCAGAAATTATAGTCGATACAATTATTATTTTCACCACTATATCTTACATAATTTAATATAACAATAAATTACTATAATAGAAGAACATATTCTTTAAAAACTTACACTTGAAAATTTCAACTAAATTAGCTCTATAATTTTTTTATAAATATTTTAAAACTACTATAATACTTCGCGTTCGAATCGATTCAAATCACTTCGCCGCGAGCCCTTCCAGAGAGTGGTCACGTCGCTCGGCGCTCCGTCGGGGGTTGACGACCTTTGCCGTGCGTTTATACACGGATACTGCAAGTTTTTAGGGCGATCGTCAAATCTTAGTACTTTGGTAAATAAAATATTTTATTTTTGATGACCGACAAAATTTTAAAGTATTATCATAAGTACTTGGTAAGTATTTTTTTATGACTGACATTGTTTTATAGTGACAAAAAATTATGTTTTAGAAGGTATGGGAAATAAAACAAAGGCGTTTTTTGGAAAGAGAAAACGCAAAAAATCTGAAAATTTGGCTAAGGCAAGAGCTAAAAGGTATATTTATGTTACACTAGCTTCCACCCGCAGCTTCGCCCGTGTGAAATTCGGTATGTTACAAGTGTTCTAGAGTGTGCAATCGATTCAAGTTTGGAACTAAACTAAAATTAGGGGTTAGGGTTTTAATAAAAACAAACGTAAGTTATTCAGGTTTAGTAGAAAAAAAAACAAAATCGTTGGCTTTTTATTTATAAATAATGTATTTTTAAGGTTCCGTAACTAGAAGGAAAAAACTAAACTCTTATAGGTTCACTCTCTTTTCTGTCTGTCCGTCTGTCATAGCCGAATCTGTTGAACGAAAAAAGTTTAAATTTCTATTCAAAGTTTGCTCTATGAAATTGCCTTCTTTTTACAAGCTTTTTATTAACTTGCAATGTATGTATGTATGTAATTTGTTAAGGTCGAATCTTGCAACTCAATTTTGAAGCAGATATCTTCAACCGATTGAGCTGAAATTTTGTATACACGTTTAGTTTGGATGACAATGCATGGTTAGCTGTGTGACGTCATTCTAAATTCAACATGGCGGAACACCCAAGATGGCGGACTAGTTATTTTTAATGCACTCCTACAATATGGGTATCAAATTAAAGGGCTTGCTGAGAGTAACTTGAAAAATAAAGTGACGTCACTCTAAATCCAATATGGCGGACTAAGTTTTTTATGGTTTCCTACAATATGGGTACCAAATGAAAGGACTTGCTGAGAATACGAATGCGAGTTAAAAAATCTGTCCAGCGATAACTAAAAAGTAAAAAATAAATTAAAAGCATTTTTTTTTATAAAAACAAGGTTTCTTTTAAATGCGCTAAAATGAATAAAATAAACTTTCCCTTTAAAACTTTTTATTATTTAACCCTATGCCCGTGACTTGCATAAGCATTAGCAGCCCATTACTGTCCCACTGCTGGGCACGGACTAGTTTTTGTAATTTATGGTACGGAAATATGGAACATGAATGGTGCAACGGTCGGTTGGTCGCTACTTTACTTTTTAGGGTTCCGTACCCGAAGGGTGCCAAACGGGTCCCGTTTTCGTATTACTCTCGCTACGCTGTCCGTCCATCCGTCCGTCTGTCAGTCACAGGGCTGTATCTTTTGAACGGGAATAGATAACCGGTTGACGGACGGACGACAAATACTAAAAACAAAAAAAAGTCCAAGATTTTAGACTTTTTTACCCATACAAGAAACCTCAAAAAATATGCATTTTTTTCAACGTTTTTGTTCCTGCTCTATCTTCAAAACGGTAATATATACCAGCGTCACACTTGGTGAGATTATAGTGCATTATTATGTAGTTTAGCAAAAAATACTATAAATAAGACAAACATAGACCTATGTGGTGGTACCTGCGTAAGAAAGACATGCAAAATTTCATATTTCGCGCACTGTGCGTTGATGTTTTTTGATAAAATCTCATAAATTAAATCCGTTTTTATGGGGTATCAGGTCGTTGGGAGGTACGGAACCCTTACTGCGCGAGTCCGACTCGCACTTGGCCGGTTTTATTATTCTTATGTACTAGGTCTAGGTACTTAAACGTGTCTTTGTTTGAAAGTTAGAAATATATTAGAGAAGAGTGTAAGGCCGTTGTAGGGTTTCCTAAAACTAAGTTCTAAAACATTTAGAACTCGCGCCGATTTTACGCCTATACGCAAATCAGCGGCGGCGTCGTCTAAAAACCGTCGGCGGCGGCGGCGCACTGTGGGATTATTTTAGGTTGGCACTTCTACTATACGAATCTATAAATGACTCTTTGAGGTATTGTAAGGTTTTAGCGTAAAATGCCAATTATCACTTTATCTCCTAGTGTCGATATTATTATTTTATCATAAAAATGTTTTTTAAAAGCCTTATCGAAGATTTTCGAAGCAGCAGAGTACAATTATTGAAGTTCGGCACAAATACTATGCAAATATACACACGAAACTTTGTGGTAACGTAAGGTTTTGGCGTAACACGCTTTTCTCTACATACATAAAAAAACTTTAAATTACTAGATCTCTGAAAAAACTTGTAAAACGTAAAATTTTGGAAGCATTAAAGTTATTATTTATTGTAGTTTGGCCTTCTACTATACGGATCTATAAATTACTCTTTGAGGTATTGTGAGTTTTTGGCGTAAAAATGTTAATTAACACTTTATCTCCTACTGTCGATAAATTTTTCTTCATAAAAATGATTTTTAAAAGCATAATCAAAGATTTAGGAAGCAACAGAGTATACATTTATTGTAGTTCGGCACAAACACTATGTGCACACGAAACACACACACACACATACACGAAACTTTGATGTAACGTAAGGTTTTGGCGTAAAACATCTTTCTCTCCATACATAAAAAAATTCAAATGACTGTATCTCTAAAAATACTTGTAAAACCATATTGAACATTTTTGAAGCATTACAGCATTACAGTATGTATTTATTATAGTTTGGCATCTCTAATATATGAATCTATAAATAAATCTTTGAGGTATTGTGTGGTTTTAGCGTAAAACTCCAATGTTAATTTTATCTTTAACTGACGAATTTTTAAAAATAAAAATTATTTTTAAAAACAAATCGAAGATTTTTGAAGCAACAGAGTATGTATTTAGTGTAGTTTGGCACTAGCACTATATGGATCTATACACGAAACTTTAAGGTAATGTATAAGGTTTTAATTTTCTCTCCATACAAAAAAAACTTCAAATCGCTATCTATATCTTTGAAAATACTTGTTAAATGAAAACACTGAGGCAGGATTTTATATTTGCATTCATAAGTAGAATCCGAATCCGTTATAATATTTACAAAAAAACATATTTAATTTTTAAATTTTCATTCATAAAAAAAAAAACAAAATAGATCCTAAAAAAATAAAAGTATCAAAATTATTCGTGCTAACGGTTGAGCACTCACGCACACAGAGGAACCATTGTATCGTGCCGTAGTGAGTGTGCCATTAGATAGATCGTGCAGATTTTGACTTGCGCTAAATCGAACATACGCTCTTAACTGCAGAAACAAAAGCTGTAACGTAAATTTGATTAAAGTTTTTTTTTAAATTAATGACGTCAACATGGGAAGCGTGGTTTATCCGAAAGTTGCCACGCATGAATCGCAAGTAAAATTGCTATTACAACCTTCGATCATATTATTCATCGAAGATTACAACCATTCTATCTATTTCTGTTTTTATATAATAAAAACATCATTATTAATCATTATCTATTTCTGTGCCCTAAACTATTCATAATAAGTCATAAGTAATTTGTTTAATAACAAAAATACATTATTATTATTCTTATTAAGAGCCTGTACAGACCCACTGCAGGGCAAAGGCCTCCCTACTCTCCTTCCACCTCTCTCTGTCTGTGGCTAATAAGGACCAGTCTTTTTGAAAGTTGTCCTGTTCATCCCGCCATCTCCGTCTGGGCCTGCCGCGTTGGCGTTTGCCATTTGTGGGGGCCCATTGGGTCGTACGTTTGGCCCATTGGTCGTCTGGCATGCAGATGTGTCCAGCCCAGTTCCACTTCAGCATGGCAGCTTTCCGAGTGACATCAGTTATTTTTGTCCTGGAACGGATGATTGTATTCCTAATCCGGTCAACAAGGTTAATTCCCAGAATACTCCGTTCCATTGCTCTCTGGCAAACCTCGAGCGTGGTCCTCTGTTGAATTGTCAAAGACCATGTTTGAGAACCATATGTGAGGATGGGAAGAATGCATACGTCTATGAGTCTCTTCTTAAGGGACAGAAGAAGATTACCCTTCATGAGTTCTTTCATGGCCCAATAGCTCTTCCAGGCATTTTCGGTGCGTCTTGCAACTTCCTTATTTTGTCTTGCCTGGAAAAATACATATGTGTTGAAATAAAATAAATCAAAATCAAAACGAGTGAAACGAAATCAGCATTTAGTCATCACGCCACATACTCAACTCTCACAATAAATTAACATACATGTTTATATTTAGGCGCTAATCTCCGAAACAACTGCACCGTTTTTAATGGAACCTTGAAAACTGAACGGGTACCCGACCGGCATTGAACGGAAACATGCAAGCGTGGGCAATTTAAATTTGTCGCGAAGAATGCTCGTCATGCATTACACTCTGAAACGTAATGAGAACAGAGACGGCAATGAGTATCAAACTTGAGAAAACTAACACATAGATATGCTATCAAAATTGTATCTTATTACTGGATTACACATTAAAGTCTAATTGAAAACTAATGTACATGAGCCATCAAACTGTACTAGATTTGCCGTTTGCTCTATCCAAACTGCACACATACACAATATGAACGTACATGCAATAATAATGTTCATGCTGCGTATGCGTGTGTGAATACTCTCCATGCGCATTGTTTATGCGCCGACATTATCACATTTCTCGAATAGAGTAATAAAGTCGGCTACAATCACACGGACATGCCTTGAAGTCGCCACTTCGGCTTTACTGTATAAATGAGTTTAACCCTGGCAGTATCTCTAGCAGTTATGTAATATCCCATAGTACTCACTTGTGCTACTGTAAATACTCATACTTTGGTACGGTCGACCACACGTCGTTGGTAACACTTTGACATTAGCAGCATCTTTATTTCGTAAGCAGTAAGGGCAGTTTTCGAATTGAAGTGTTACCATTGTCATGCAATCGACTTTACTATTTGAACGAAAGTTCTCCATTAGTATCGTTTTTATGAAATCGAATCATAAGTATTAATTCTTTTAGATTCCTAACGCACTATAGGTGCGGCACGCTATGATGGCGTTTTTGACGTTTGCCTGCTCATGAAGATGTGTAAATATTGACAACTACGTATGAAGGAACAATTGCCGTACTTTATTGTAAACTAGCTGTGCCCGCGACTCCGTCCGCGTGGATGTCGGAAAATAACATCGTGTCATAATTATGAACACAATATCTTCAAATATATACATATAAGCGCCTACACAGACGATTACACTATTTACCGACCATACTATATTTTGTTTTTACAACCAACCGGCTAAGGTGATGGAATTTCATGGAATTAGCCCTAAACTCCCTCATTCTGAGAAGACGCTCGTGCCCAGCAGTGGGAAGTAATTGGGCTGATTATGTTATTCTATAACACTAACCACATCTCTTCTTATGCTGAGAAGAGGCCCGTGTCCAGCAGTGGGACTGTAATGGGCTGGTAATGTTATGTTATTCTAGAATACTAATAATATCCAGTTCATTAACTCTTCTCATTTTGAGAAGAGGGCCATACCCAGTAGTGGGACAGTAATGGGTTGACTTCGTTATGTTATTCTATATTTTCTAGTTTCTTAACTCTTCTCGTTCCGAGAAGAGGTCCGTGCCCAGCAGTGGGGCAGTAGGTAATGAGCTGATTATGTTATGATAATCTATTACACTAACAATATCCAGTTCCTTAACTCTTCTCATTCCAATAAGAGGACCATGCCCAGCAGCGGGACAGTGATGGGCTATGTTATGTTATTCTATATTTTCTATAATACAAATAGAATCCAGTTGTATTTTTAGGAACCTGCATCCTGTATCCAACCAACAATCATGACCTCTACTTTGTATGCAACTTAATACAATAGAGGGGTCAAGCTGTATCGCTAGATCTACTCAACCGATTCAGATAAAACATACCCTATATTTTAAGTTAGACTAATACCAATACAAATGCTAAGTTTCATTACGATCCGTTCAGCCGTTTTCACGTGATGAGGTAACAAACAGACAGACATAAAAATTTTAAACGATTGATTCGTGTTCTATAGCTTATTTCTAGTCCCCCTAGCCGGTTTTCGCGAAAAAAAACTCAATGTACAGACCGTTTTCGACCTTTACAGTTTTATTATAGTATAGAAGATAGATAGTGAAGCACTTCTACAGCAATATAATTTTTCAAATTTCGAATTTATTATTCAAATTGAAATTCTATTTATTTCTACTGTTTTTAGGGTTCCGTACCCAAAGGGTGCAAACGGGACCCTATTACTCTCGCTACGCTGTTCGTCCGTCCGTCCGTCCGTCCGTCCGTCGTCCGTCTGTCTGTCACAGGGCTGTATCTTTGTAACGGTAATAGATAACCAGTTGAAATTTTCACAGAAAATGTGTTAATATAGTGTCTATCACGACAAATACTAAAAATAAAAAAGTCTAAAACCAAAGGGGGTCCCCATACAAGAAACCTCGAAAAACATGCATTTTTTACAACGTTTTTGTTCCTGTTCTATCTTCAAAACGGTAATACATACCAGCGTCAAACTAAGTCTGATTATAGTGCATACTATTTAGTTTAGCAACAAATACTAAAAACAGGGCAAACATAACATATGTGGTGGTAAGAAAGAGATGCAAAAATTCACATTTCGCGTACGCCCGTTGATGTCTTTTGGTTAGCTCTCGTAAATTAAATCAGTTTCTATGAGGTATCAGGTCGATGGGTGGTACGGAACCCTTACTGCGTGAGTCTGACTCACACTTTGCCGGTTTTTTTATGTATGTCACAGAAAAATTGATTAAATATCATAACATAACATCACGCCTGTATTTCCCCGAAGGGGTAGGCAGAGGTGTATAGTACACCCACATTTCGCCAGTTATGTTATAGTCCCGTGTAATAGGGGGCGAGCCTATTGCCATCAACCGGGCACAAATCCGAATCAAATGATTAAATATCGAATAAACAAAATGTCTAGACGTTATGTTTATGAATAATTTGACGAATTATTTACTCTATGTAGATATTATTCATAATAGCTAGTTGGAGTTGGTCAAAGTAATAAACCCAATCGCTAATCATTTGAAATGTGTCACAACACTATTGGAAAATGTCAATAACGCCATCATTGCGTGCCGCGGGTATAGAAAACTATAATTTTACTAACATCCGAATATCGTTAAAGGTTAGTCAAAAGCCCGAAAGTCTGACAACTGAAGGCCAATACTTGTAATTAAAAACGCTTAAAATATAGTTCTAAACTAATCTCAGTGTTTTAAATCTCAATCTCCTGAAAGTAGATGTTCCTGTTTGCCGTTTATTTGTGACACTTAGGTTATTACTGTCAATAATAAACGGCAATCAAAAACACCTATTTTCAGGAGATAGAGCTATCAAGCATTGATATTAGTTTGGGACTATATTTTGAACCCATGAGAAGAGATAACATAACATAACATCACGCCTGTATTTCCCCGAAGGGGTAGGCAGAGGTGTAATAGTACACCCACATTTCGCCAGTTATGTTATAGTCCCATGTAATAGGGGGCGAGCCTATTGCCATTGACCGGGCAGAAATACAGACTCCAGGCTGCTACTGAGAATTTCCTAATGAAAAAACCCAATAACACTTTGCCCGACCCGGGAATCGAACCCAGGACCTCACGCTCAGCAGTCGCGCTTGCAACCACTAGACCAACGAGGCAATGAGAAGAGATAGGGTGGTGCAATTCTTTATGTCCGGCCCCACACGGAACATGGGTGTCGTAAAAGGCGACTAAGGGATTCACCAGAGGATGGGCAGCAGCGTTCTCTGAGTACTTAACGAACCAACTGCGATCGTCCACCCGCCTGCGAAGCGTGCCGATTATGACATATCCACCCCTTGGGGGAGGGGTCTTTCGGCTGAAATGATGATGATGATATTTTTAACGTTTTTAATCAGGACAATTTACCTTCTGGGCTAACCTTAGGATGTTGGTATTGATCAGTAGCTGGGTTGCGGGTGTCTGATGGCTTTCGCTCCGTGTAAAATACTGATGTTCAGCCGCATCTGGTTAGACTGGAAGCCGACCCCAACATAATTGGGCGATGACGCGAAGATAGAATAAGATAGTAAGTTTCCTTAAATTTTATTTTCCAAAAAAAAAGAGCTCTCGTTTAAAAAAAATCTGATCCTTTTTACACTGTTTTTGTATAAAACGTAAAATAAACTACTTTAAAGACAATGTACCAATCGTTAGACTATAATCAGTGTTAATGTAATTGCAACTTTCTCAAACACACTAATTTCTCTACACAATGTAGGTAACCTCGGCTAGTTTTGTCACTGGCCGGTGCCTACGCATACGTGTTTCTATTTATTATGATTTACCAAAGCGTACGCTCAACACGTGCCTAATAATAGCACAACCTTATTTTAGAGGCTGGGTGGTAACTCTGTTAATACGCAAACTCACAAACATACTATTTAAGTGGAAAATATTGGTCTGTGCACAATATTTTGTCGTCGGAATTTTGAATATCCCGCCTATTTTTAGACGTGAGAGTATTTTAAACAGCGTGTTTTAATATATTCGCGTGATTGCATAACTATGTATATGTTTTTGTATAGTATGTTGGCTACATGTATATTGAAGATTCATACGAAATTCCGTTATCACAACATTCACAACATAATACACTTGAGAGCAATTAATCCGGGTCACCAACATAAACCTTGACATCTGGGAATTTAAGAATGACAGCTTAATCAAATAAAAAGTTGATGATAAACATGTCTATACAACAATTAAATAAATAGTCTAGTTTTGTTAATAAATAATCTTTAATAGTCTTTTTATTTGAATAAGCTGTAATTCTTAGCTTCCGAGATATTAAAAGGTTTTTCTTGGTGAACCGGATTCATTGCTCCTGAGTGTATTATATCAGCTATTCAGGCCGGTGTTCATCAACGTTAATTCTCTGATTAAACAGCCGATTACTCAAAAAAATTACTGGAATTAAGGGTAAACGGTTGATTAACCAGAGAATTATCGTTGGTGAAATCAAGCATAAGTATTTCGGGAATGAATGTGATTTGTATGTTATAAAACATCCGTTTTCCTCACTTTGTATAAAGGAGGCCTAAAAAAACAACGTGACGCACTATACAGATTGACTGATTGAACGAGGGACTTATTGAAGGAGGATGTTCAATAATGTATTCTCGATCCAAATATGTATAAAAATGGCACCTTAATTTTTGAAACATTCCGCGCTTACAAATCAAAGTTTCATGCAGTAAGGTGATGCACTTAGCATGGCAGCGTCCATCGTTCGTTATTTCCACCCTTTCTGCCTTTTGTACTAGCCAGCAGACCCCTAGACCGTGATTTAACATAACATCACGCCTGTATTTCCCCGAAGGGGTAGGCAGAGGTGTATAGTACACCCACATATCGCCAGTTATGTTATAAGTCCCATGTAATAGGGGGCGAGCCGTGATTTGTCGTGAAATATTTTATTATTTGTACATAAATTCATTCTACCATATTCCTGAATATACATATCACTCGTTCACCCAGTCATGTTGTAGAAGTGAAAAAACCCGTTCATCATATTCCAAAATGAAGCGCATCTTGGTAAATAATGCATTGCCAATTCCATTCCATTAAGTATGCATAATTAGTTCCATGTGGTGCTGGACATAAAGAATTGCATCACCCTTATATCTTCTCATGGGTGTCGTAAAAGGCGACTAAGGGATTCATCAGAGCTTGGGCAGCAGCGTTCTCTGAGTATTTAACCAACCAACTGCGATCGCCAACCCGCCTACCAAGCGTGGCGATTATGGCATATCCCCCCCTTGGGGGAGGCCTATGTCCAGCAGTGGACGTCTTTTGGCTGAAATGATAATGATGATGATGATGACATACCTACATTCTACTATATTCTTGAATATGCTCCATCCACGTTCACCCAGTCATGCTGTAGAAATGAAAAAACCCGTTCATCATATTCCAAAATTAAATGCATTTGGTTAAGAATGCACTACCAATTCATTCCATTATGGTTCGGTGTTTCACACAAAGGTACACACTACAAGTTCCATGTTGTTCGAACTGCAGTTACCCATCAAACACCAGGGCCACAGAAATAGGTAGAATGGTTGTAATCACAATTTTACTTGCGATTCATGCGTGGTAACTTTTCGAACAAACTACGCCTTACATTTTGACGTGATTATTTTTTTTAAATTAATTTTAAAATAATAAAAGGCATTTTTGCGGGTTTTTGTTACAGTATTTATAGAAACAAGTCATAGGGCGTGCTGAGAAAGGCTTTGAAATAACCTGCACTATGGTGCATGGTGCTGCCACGCGCGCCCTGCCCACATGGCCATTCTATCTATTTCTGTGACCAGGGCCCTAATTCACGTTTTCAAGGTCCGATTTGTTTCTATAATGTTTATAAGAGTTGACATAATTGTTGACATCATCATCATCATTTCAGCCGAAAGACACTCCGTCCACTGCTGGACATAGGCCTCCCCCAAGCATCGCCACAACGACCAGTTCTGTGCCTTCCGCATCCAGAGGATTCCCGCGACCTTCACCAGGTCGTCGGTACACCTTGTGGGGGGCATACCTATTGTTGACATACCTACAATAATAATAACATTATATTCTCGCGAATTTCACTCATATTGAATGATTTTATTGTGCATGACAAGTCCCGTAAATATAGTTCAATTATATTCATCCATAATCATTATAATTGACAAACACAATAATAACAATAATATGTCAATAATTGACATACTATAATATAATTTTGCATGCCTTAATTGGTAGAACATAGTGAACTGCACATTCACTCAACATCTTGCAATGTATTTATGTACCTACTTTGTTCAGCAATAAAGTTTTGAATTTGAATTTGAACGTAGTTTCATGACGCGCCGATTTAGTTACACTGCAGTTCGTTTCTGACAGTGATCGCCGTAGATAAGAGAATACGAAAAGCAATGTTTTGGTTGAAACTTACTTGCAACTGCACTGAATTGGGCTACAGTACACTCATACAGCATATAATGCTCTATTAAATTACCCTCTCAAACGTATAATGATCAATATTGTTTATTATTCGTGAAGAAAGTACACAAACACTATCGCACTTCTGTCGATGCATAATTTTCACGGATTTTCTAGCTCATATTTCCGTGAAATTCGTAGTTTAGATTAGAGACTTTATGCAATTAATTTGTAAGCCGATAATTTGTGTGCACGTGCACGCATAAAGCATTTATAAGCTTTCTTTTATTTAAAGCTCTGCGTTGTTAGTTATTATAGTAATGTTACTGTAGGAACTGCAAATATCAACTGACTAGCAGTGCTCTTGCGCGTGACAGACTCGGCATTGCCCGCGCAAAAAGTTTTAACTAGCCCCGTATAATGTTCCCCGTTGTAGTTTTGGTAAAAAAAAAACATTTAATTCAATTCATTGATTGCTTTGAAGATTATTTATACCGAGTTTCGACTCAATTCAACCACGCAATATTATTTTCCCATGAGAAATTTCATCCTCTACTAGGAGTAGTTTAAAAAAAGAATAGATAAGTGTTTCATTATTTACTCCAGAGATTATTTTTCCCAATGTTAGAGTGAATCGATCCAGGAGAAAAGATTTTTCGTACAAACTCTAATAACCTATTTCACCCCCTTAGGGTTAAAATTTCCAAAAATCCATTCTTAGTGGTTGCTCACGTTACTAAAGGAACCTACTGTCCAAATTTTATGTTTTTAACTTGAGTAGTTTCGGCTCTGCATTGATGAATTTGTCAGTCAAGACATCTGTCTCAACAAGTACCTATAGATTATAACAAAACAAAGTTTAACCGGATTAAATCACATAAAATAATAATAAAATAATCTAGTCCCAAACAGCACGCAACACTGTAAAAGATAATGGATATTGTGAGTGATTACTGCGTGCATCGAAACGATTTTAATAAATAATAATGTACGGTAGATTAAATATTTTTTTTTGAAATATCTGTAAAGACGCTTGTTATCTTAGTCTACCTGCAACCAAGAAATGCTGCAAAGCTTTCGAAACGTCAGGAAACCAATTTAAATCATCATCATCCTCCTGCCCTTATCCCAATTTATTTGGGGTCGGCGCAGCATGTTTTTTCTTCCATACATCTCTATCAGCCGTCATCTCCGTGTTTACTTTGTTTCTATTCATATCATCTTTCACACAATCCATATAGGAAAACCAATTTAAATAATATACGCGATATCCGGTTAAACTTTTTTTTATTAAAAAGTGTAGTGATCGCGAAAACCTACGAAATTATTAAGTACCTATTGATTGAATACCCTTATCTATGCTTAACTAGCATCCAGCGAAAACTGTCAAATCTGTCCAGTTTTTTTATTTTTTTATAGTATAGGATGGCGAAACGAGCTAAAGGCCCACCTGATGCTAAGCGGATACCTTTGCCCATAACAACTGCAATACCACCTAGGATTAAAAAAATATACTCAAAAGAATAATGTTTGTTACATCTTTTTAATTGAACTACATGAAAAGTGCAAACAGCCTACGCATCTAACAGATTTTAATCCAATGATATTAGCCAGCACTTCAATCTTCAATAGCCATTACATTCATTCACAAACAGTGTGTGGACTAAAAAAAAGAATGTTATATGTTTTACAGCGCCCGACAGGCCGCGTCGAAACGTAGTGTGCCAAATTTTTGAGCACTAATATTTCGGTAACAGTCTCAAACTGCTGCTCTTCAGTTTAATAGTTAGGTACTTCTTGTGTGTTACATCACATAATTATCTTAAAAATTAAAATAGGAATTAAATAAGCCGGCCAAGTGCGAGTTGGACTCATGCAGTAAGGGTTCCGGACCACCCATTGACCTGATACCCCATAGAAACCGATTTAATTTACGAGAGTTCATCAAAAGATATCAACGATAGGTACCACCACATATGTCTATGTTTGTCCTGTTTTTAGTATTTGTTGCTAAACTACATAGTATGCACTATAATCAGATCAAGTTTGACGCTGGTATGTATTACCGTTTTGAAGATAGAGCAGGAACAAAAACGTTGAAAAAAATGCATGCTTTTCGAGGTTTCTTGTTTTACACTTTTTTAATTTTTAGTATTTGCCGTGATAGATACTATAGTAACACATATTCTGTGAAAATTTCAACTGGTTGTCTATTACCGTTACAAAGATACAGCCCTGTGACAGACAGATGGACGGACAGACGGACAGCGTAGCGAGAGTAATAGGGTCCCGTTAGCACCCTTTGGGTACGGAACCCTAAAAACGATAGCTTCAGCTTGGGCCCTGAAGTAATAATTCCTGTTAATCCGTTCTTGATATTTTTCAATTTATTTAAACAAAAATAATCGTTTTTTTTTTGGAAAATTCGATTATTATTTTCAAATTAATCGATTTTTTTTAAATCTATTTTAATGAAACTTAAAAGGATCGATTATAAATAAATCGATTTTTCACAGCTAAGTAACATCCCTACATCATACGCAATGCAAACTTATCAATCAATAATAATAATATTAAATAAATAATAAATTCATAATTCATTCTAAATTGTAATATTTTCTCCACGCTGACGTGGGTATGCACCGAGATGTGGTCGCAGTGGACAACGGTTTCACCCCGCTCTCCTTGGCTAAAGAGAACTGGCGTAAACCTGCAGTACTGAGTACTAAAGACCGCGAAGAAGTATGGCAAAGTAAGGAGCTACACGGGCGCTTCTACCGGGCCTTCCAGGGGTCTGACGTAGATTCTCTAGCGTCCGTGTCTTGGCTACGGTTCGGTGACCTATTTGGAGAAAACGAAGGTTTTGTTTGTGCAATTATGGATGAAGTCATCATGACGAATAACTACCGGAAGTACATTGTAAGGGACGGGACGGTTGACATATGTCGGGCGTGTCACTCTCCTGGAGAGTCTCTCAGGCACATTATTTCCGGTTGTCCACGTCTCGCCAACGGTGACTACTTGCACAGACATAACCAAGTGGCCAAGATTATCCATCAGCAAATTGCTTTGCAATATAACCTTGTCGAGTCTGAGGTACCATACTACAAGTATGCGCCCGACCCAGTTCTTGAAAACGGTCATATCACGTTGTACTGGGATCGATCTATCATCACTGATAGAACTATTATGCACAATAAGCCTGATATAGTGGTGATAGATCGATTAGAGCGCCGCACAATGATTATTGATATCGCCGTCCCGCAAGACGGGAATCTCGTGAAAGCTGAGACAGATAAGCAAATGAGATATCTGGACTTGGCGCACGAGGTTGTCGACATGTGGGACGTGGATTCAGCAATCATTGTGCCGATAGTTGTTTCAGCCAATGGCTTAATAGCCAAGAGCCACGACTATCACCTTCAGAGGCTTTCGTTAGGTGGCTGGGTCAAGGACCAGATTCAGAAGGCGGTTCTCCTCGACACGGCACGTATTGTGAGGTTCCTTTCTCTGGGGCCCTGACCGCCGGTAGCTTGGACCTTGTTCCCGATACGGCTTACTATTTTTTTATATTTTTAATTTTTTTTTTCTTTTTATACAAAAATATTTAAAAATGTAAATTTATATGTTATTTTATGAATAAAGGAAAAAAATTCATTTATTTCAGTTAGTCAAATCCATGGAAAAAAATTACATGTAAAAAAATTACAATAATGTCAATAAAAGTTAATTAATAATGTAAAATGCGTAAAATGTAAAAGCATGTCACAAAAGAAATATAAATTATCATTCAATAATTAAATTATTATTACACGTGAATATTGTATTTAAATTAAATTAATGAAACTGACTGACATGGACACTGACACAATTGACAAATTATCTGCCCCACCTCTGATTTACAGGAGCATGTAAGGCCTGCTCCTGTTTATTTTCCCGGGATCAAAAGTAGCCAATGTTAATCTGGGTTATAGTCTACCTGTGCCCCAAATTTCATCCAAATCTGTTTATCCATTTCAACGAGATTGAAGAACAAAGAAACATCCATACGATCACTTTTGTAATATTAGTACGATTAATAAAATTAAAACTGTATACAACCTTATTTTTAGTTTAAACTGAACCTCAGAAAGAGTCATTGTACAGTCGACTACATGACAGTGGTAACACTTCAGTTCGAAAACCGCCCTTACTGCTTACGAAATAAAGATGCTGTCAATGTCAAAGTGTTACCACTGACGTGAGCACGACCGTACCCATAATTATTGAATAACTTTTACTATGGGACCATCACTGAAATCGCGAAAAAAGTATACAGCTGTTCCTTACATTTTGTTGATTTCGCCAAATGTACATTTGTTTTAAACGCAAATGTAGGAAACATCGGCTCTTTTTCGCGATTTCAGATATTTCATAATGATGAGTTCAATGACCACTTGTCAGGTCTACTATAAACTAAGAGCAAGGGTGTAGAAAACCTGATAAAATGACGTGTCAGTTTCAAGTCTGCCTGTAATCGGCACATTTGGAGCGTCATCTAGTCATCGTGTCAAGAGCATCTCAAGCCGAATGAAGACCGATCGCCGGATAAGGGGAACTGTTTAAATAACAACGCGAATCGGCCCTCGCTCTCAAGTGCTGACGACATGCCACGCAGCGGTTTTGCAGCACCACTCCAGTTAGGGTTATCGCTTAAACATTTTTTTTCTGACTCCTAAATCACAGGATCACCTAGTTTCGGAGTCAGGGTTTACTCTATTCGTGTGATCTTTAACTATAAAAATCAATGTATTCTAGTCTTAAGAATTCTCTAAGGTTTTTGTATTAATAAAGTTATAACTTTTTTTTTTTTATATTTATTTATTTAACTGTCTATATAAAGCAACAACAACGAGTTACAAAATCACAATACAGTTACCTTTTGCTTGGCTGATGATGTGATGTGAAATATTTTTAGCACGATATGCATAACGTCTCGAATTGTATTATTGGAAGTATACATATTTACGTTAAGGCGAAAAGCCAAAACATTAATTAATACGCACAGACACCCCTCTCAGTACACATGTCGCGGCATCGTAAAGCAAATATCCTTGAGGTGCATGGTGTGTGCGTGAGCACTGGTTGTACACGAAGGAACATTGTTTTTTTGGCTTCATTATGATTGTTCGCTGCGTTTCTTGTAATGTTTACTATGTCTGCGTTAATACGACACAAACAAGACCACTAACATT
The DNA here is from genome assembly GCA_949699075.1 of Asteroscopus sphinx. Taxonomy (NCBI): domain Eukaryota; kingdom Metazoa; phylum Arthropoda; class Insecta; order Lepidoptera; family Noctuidae; genus Asteroscopus; species Asteroscopus sphinx. The sequence goes on along the minus strand of OX453002.1, from coordinate 2,107,972 downwards.
TCTAAAAAATATATCTTATTGGATTTTCGATTATTCGACCGATATCGGCAGCCCTGGAAGCGAAAAGTGGGCTGGCAACTTTTGCGACAAAACTGTGAAAGATTGAGCGGACACGAGTGGCATGTTTGAGCACGTTTGGCGTCCATACGTCGCTATAGGCCACCTTGAAGGGGACGTAACTGGGCCGAGGGGATGTAGGATGTACAGTCAACAAATCTGAATCATGACCCACTCAGCCAATAAGTCGTATCAATCAATCAACTCAGCCTATCGCAGTCCACTGCTGGACATAGGCCTCTCCCAAGTTGCGCCACAACGCTCGATCCTCTGCCTTCCGCATCCAGTCCCCCCCGGCCACGCTCTTTAGGTCGTCCGTCCACCTGGCAGGGGGGCGCCCTACGCTGCGTTTGCCGATTCGCGGTCTCCACTCAAGGACTCGTCTGCTCCAGCGGCCATCGGTCCTTCGACAGACATGGCCAGCCCACTGCCACTTCAGCTTACTGATTCTACAAGCTATGTCGGTCACTCCGGTTCTTCTCCGGATAATCTCGTTTCGGATTTTATCCTTCAAAGAAACTCCAAGCATAGCTCGCTCCATAGCTCGCTGAGCGACTTTAAACTTGTGGACTAGCCCAACTGTCAGTGTCCACGTCTCGGCACCGTAAGTCATGACAGGCAAGACGCACTGGTTGAAGACTTTTGTCTTCAAACTTTGCGGTATAGGCGACGAGAAGACTCGGCGAAGTTTGCCAAACGCTGCCCAGCCCAGACGGATCCTTCTGTTGGCTTCTTTCTCGAAGTTGTGTCTACCAAGCTGAATTGCCTGCCCTAGGTAGACGTATTCCGTTACAACTTCGAGTGTCGACCCTTCGACGAATATCGGCCTCGGCATGACATGCATATTGAACATGACTTTAGTCTTGTCCAGATTCATGCCGAGACCGACACGTCGAGAGGCTCCGTTTAAGCTGTGCAGCATTTCGCCCAGTTGTTCCAGCGACTCAGCCATTACAACGATGTCATCGGCAAAACGGAGATGTGAGATGTTCTCGCCGTTAACGTTGATACCCTGTCCAGTCCAGTCCAGTGTCTTGAAGACGTCCTCCAACGCGTTAGTGAACAATTTCGGGGATATTACATCCCCTTGTCTCACCCCTCTGCGCAGTTGGATTGGCTTCGTCTTTTGGTCCTGGAGCTGAACAGTCATCGTAGCAGCGTTGTATAGGCATCTCAGCATCTCTATATACCGCTCATCAATGTGACATCGCTGAAGAGCATCCAGAACTGCCCAAGTTTCGATGGAGTCGAAGGCCTTCTCGTAGTCCACGAATGCCATACACAGCGGCTGATTGTACTCTTCAGTCTTCTGTATGATCTGCCGAACAGTATGGATGTGATGTACGGTGCTGTAGCCTTTTCGAAACCCAGCTTGCTCTGGTGGCTGGAATTCGTCGAGTCTTCCGGCGAGACGATTCGTGATGACCCTCGAGAACAGCTTGTATACATGACTCAGGAGTGAGATGGGTCTGTAGTTCTTTAGTAGGGTTTTATCCCCTTTTTTGAAGAACAGTACCACCGCACTCCCGCTCCATGCCTCCGGTGTAGAGCCTTGTTGGATGACGGCATTAAACAGACTCTGTAGCTCCTTCAGGACCGGAGCCCCGCCTGCTTTTAGGAGTTCAGTGGTAATGCCGTCATCGCCCGGAGCTTTGTTGTTCTTAAGCTGCTCGAGGGCCGCCCTAATCTCGCCCTGGTCAACGTCCGGAAGATCCTCGGTGTAATGGCGCGTGAGCTGGGCTCTTTTGTCGTCATTGCTAGGTCGTATGAAATTGTCAAAACAGTAAAATTTTCTTCTCATTAGCATCGTGCTGCACTTAGGACACTTTGACTATTAAGGATACGGGTCAGAGGTCTATGCAATTTTGAGCTTTAATAATTGGATAAAAGTTACGTTTTTGATATTGCTACAATTATGTTTTGAATTTCGAATTAACTGTCGTTCCGCATAGTTTACCTATAAAAAATAACTAAACATTTTTTTTTTAATCCTATACTAACTCTTTCAATTCCAGAAGAATATTAATCAAATTAAAAGAAATTGGTAAACTAACTGCCACTGCCCCATAAAATTGATAACAAGTTTGTTGCCAAGGAAATATCTTTAAGCGAAATTCGACCTAATTGTATTAGAATGTTTGTAGAAAACTAAGCTTATGGTGGGTCATGATTCCGTTTGGCTGAGTGTACGTACCAGAAGCATGAATGGAAAATATGTTGAGTTTATTTTTTGAATTAAGTCATTGTGGTTGGTTTAGAATGTGAATACTTAATATTTTTGTAACTGTACCAATAAAGCTGTAAATACTTTATTGGATGAATTAATCGGAGTAACTTTAATGTTATGTGTTAATTATACCGGTTTTGTTGGTAACTAATAAAATAATATTAATGTTGATTAATTATTTATTTTGAGGGGCTCGTAGCGAAGCAACGACTGCGCGGATTGTACGATCTGCAAGGTTAAGCTGCACTTGCCGCGGTCAGTCTGTGGATGGGTGACCGTTTCGTTGCACATCGAGACCCCTCCGTGCCTCGGAGAGCACGTTAAGCTGTCGGTCCCGTTTGTCATACGAATATCTATGGCAGTCGTTACGGGTAGTCAGAAGCCTGAAATTCTGACAACTGGTCTAACCTCCGAATGTCAGTATTACCCACAGTAATTGGGTTGCGGGGGTCTGATGGCAGTCGCTCCGTGTAAAATACTGATGTTCAGCCGCATCTGGCTAGACTGGAAGCCGACCCCAATATAATTGGGAAAAGGCTCGGAGGATGATGAATGTTGATTAATATAAGTATGAACTTCATTAAAAATGTTACCCAATATTTATTATTAAAACAAACTCAAATACTGACCTAAAAAAATGTACTGAAGTATCCTGCAGTTTAAGTTGACTTAACCAAAACCATAGCTCTTAACACTTAATCTACTACCGACAGCTTTTTAACCCTTACTTTCTTCTTCAGGTCGCTGCCGAAACTGTCCAGTCAAGAAGAAGAGCCAGGACGCCCACCCCAAGGAGGGGTGGTGACGTTCGAACCCATACAACACGACCACGACTTCTGCGAGAGGGTTGTGATCAACGTAAGTACATAGAACAACATATTCAACATCATCACACATCATTATGAATATCAAAATGGTCATCACCCTTAAAAATATCTAAGGCATTAAGACCGCTTCCCTTGTGCATAAAGTATTAAATAAATAAATATTAATGTGTTACTATGACCACCATTACAACAAATATTAAAAATAAAAAAAGTCTAAAACCAAAAGGAACCTCTAAAAACGCATTATTACCCGACTGCGGCGGAGCCCAAAAGGAGGGTAATGTTTTTTTTTAGTTTTTGTTCATGCTCTATTTTCAAAATGGTAACACATACGTGGGACACTCAGAAAGTTTTGCGAAACTAAAAAAAATTGTTCTATACGTACATATATTTTTATCAAATCTTTTCAAAGTACTTTCCACCAGCCTCTATACAAAGATTCATGCGCCTAAACCAGTTTTCAAAACACTTTTTCCAGTCCGCCGCAGACACCTCGTTTACAGCCTGCTCGAACGCAGCCAGCGCATCTTCCGGCGACGAAAATTGTATCCCTTTGAGCTGATTTTTTATTTTTGGGAATAAAAAGAAGTCACACGGTGCTAGATCAGGGCTGTAAGGAGGGTGACCCAGGAGTTTGACTGGCGTGCTGTCCAGGAAGTCCCTCGTTTTGAGTGCGGTGTGCGCAGGTGCATTGTCGTGGTGGAGCAGTAGCCCGCGGAGCCCTGTGTTTGGTCGCTTGTTGCTTATAACAGAGAAAACTTCTGGCAAAAATTTGGTAGTATACCATTCGGCATTAATGCTTCTTTGATCCCGTAAGGGAATTGATACCAAGTGGCCAGTCAAATTAAAAAAGCTAGCGATCAAAATCTTACCCCCGCTTCTAGATCGCTTCACTTTGGTAGGCGTTGGCTCATTTTGAAACACCCAAACAGTCGACTGGCGCTTGGTTTCTGGGTCGTATTGATAAATCCAGGACTCATCACCTGTAACGATGTCGTAAACACGCCGAGACGAGCCTGCTTCAAATTTGTTAAGCATATCACGGCACCATTCCACCCGGGCCTGCTTCTGAGCATCGGTGAGGTTGTGCGGCACCCAGCGTGATACTATCCTCCTCACGCGAAGATGGCTGTGTAGAATCTCGTGAACGCTTCCCGATCCAATCTTCAATATGTGTTGAATCTCCTGATATGTAATTCGCCTATTGTCTTGGATTAAATTTTTCACTGCTAGCACGTTTTCTTCGGTAACAGCCGTCAAAGGGCGACCGCTTCTTTCGTCATCCCCCAAAGTTGGTCGACCGCGCTTGAATTCGTTATACCAATGATTCACGGTTGCCTTGGAAGGGCCTTCATCCATGAATGCCATTTGAAGTCTATCGTACGATTCATCCGGTTTCAGGCGACACTTGAAATCGTATAAAATCATAGCTCTAAAATGTTCCCGGCGCAGATCCATATTTCAGTGAGACACAATACTTTGAATTAACTCGCAAAAAATGTGGAGGGAAATTTTGAAATTGGAACTTACTTATTTTTACTTATAAATAATCATATTTTCGAAAAACATTATAACTGGCCAGTCTCCCATATATAAAAACTTTTTTTCGCAATACTTTCTGAGGGGCCTGGTACAAGCGTCAAACTTAGTATGATTCTAGTGTATACTATATAGTTTAACAAAAAATTATAAAAATTAGGCAAACAAAGTGGTTATACCTGCGTAAGAAAGAGATGCAAATATTCATATTTCACAAAAGGTGCACTTTGATTACGCACGACCGCGGCGCGTTGATCTCATTTGATGAAGTCTCATAAATTAAATCAGTTTCTATGGGATATCAAGTGGCAAAAAACGTTTGCTGCGCGAGTCCGACTTACACTTGGCCGGTTTTTTCTTAAATGTTTACACAAATAAGCCTTTAACATTATAATCTATGTCGTAAGGAGGGGATCTGGTGTTGTAAAATACATGCTCTGGCATTTTAAGCACTAGACTCCCAAATTTTTTTTGTTCTGCTGTTTTTTGAGATATAGTACATTACTGTCGAGGCCTGAAATGAAGCAATTTACGGCCGAGTTATATTGGAAGTACGATACGAAGCCGAGTACTTCCCAAGATTTTGAAAGGACGAGGCGCAAGCCGAGTCCTTTTTAACTAAACGAGGCCGTTAATTGCTATTTCGGCCGAGACTTGTATAGTACTTTTCTCTCATTTGCGAGGAAACACAACACAAATTAATTCAATAGTATCTCATTTTCATTCACACGCCAATTCGCCCGCGCGCGGTTCTTGTTCTATTTTCAAAGTTTTGAAAAAAAAAATGCGCATTCAGCCTGTATAATGATGAATATTTTGTGCCTAAAAACACCTAATTTATGTAAGTGTGTACTTAAAAACCTCGGTAGCATAATTTAAAAAATAAAAAGTGTCCAGCAATTTCTATTATTGTCCTGTTGGATATTACCGGCCTGTTATTTCGTTGCGTACGGAAAAGAGCCGATTGTTGTAGTCTTTTTTGTGAATAATGAACTAATTTCCGAGCAAGTGGGAGAAAACATAATTGTTGCATGTGTTATTTGTGGAACACCAATAAAATTATTATTAGTAAATGTATATTTTTATATATTTTCGAGTTGCAAGGCGGGCCACTGAACTCAAATGTTATTTCTCTTTATGTTTCGATCTTTGCCAATATGTCAATCACCTCACATGAAGAATATACCTATCTTGTATTACTATGAACAATGCACCAACAACAGCATACCTACACTATTTTTAAATAATACAGGCTTATTTAAGTAAAAATTTACTGTTTCTATAATAATTTGTTCGTAGAGGAGAAATCGCGCTCAGACTTGGACCTTGACTGAAGCTCAAAAGTCCAAACTTATGGTCTGCCAAAGGGCTATGGAGCGTAGTATATTAAAAATAAGACTCAGTGATCGAATTCGTAACACCACAATACGCTCCAAAACCGGTATTTCCAATGTAGGCAAGTCTGCCAGGTTAAAATGGAAGAGGGTGGGCCATATCAGCAAAATTCATCCAGAAAGGTGGGCAAGGATCGCTACACACTGGGTGCCTCAGGAAGGAATCCGTCACCGGGGTAGGCCAAGGAAACGCTGGCGGGATAATCTGGATATTTTTCTCGAGAATTGGACTGAAGAAGCTACTGATAGGGAAGTTTGGAAGAACATAGGAACATAAGAACCTTACTTGCATTGCTGTGTTTCGGTCTGAAGGGGTGCCGGGTGCCGGTGAAATTACCATCACATGAGACTTTCCATCTTCATGTCTCAGTTTGGCGAACCGACTTGCGATGCCATTAAGGCAACAGCCTAGGTGGTATTGAGGTTGTTATGGGCAAAGGTAACTGCTTAACATCAGATGGGCCTTTAGCTCGTTTCGCAATCCTACACTATCAAAAACACTGGCAAAGATCGCCAGATACAAAGAAAAATCGGACACACCTTTGATAGTTTAGTATCTTCCCTCTTCAAAAGTTCTACCTTCAAGTGTCTATGACCCAGCAGTGTGACAGAATAAGTTGCCAAAAAAATAAGAATATTCATTCAAAATCTATGGTAATTCGAAGGATAATAAAACACCAATCGCATTTTAGTAGAATGAATATATGAGAAAGAGTTTTAAAGTGGTGCCAGTGATAGAAAAGTTGAAAGAAAATCGTTTGTTTTGGTATGGGCATGTGATGAGGAGGGATACAATACATGTTACTAACATAGTGATGAATATGAATGTGCAAGGCTAGAGAGGGAGAGAGAGACCAAAGAAACGATGGATTACGTAAATAATTATATAATAAAGGGAGTAAACAAGTGTCAATCAAAAATAAAAAACCCCCGACACACCCCACTCTCATTATTTCATTCAATTTACACATTCATACACGAATTCGCCACAACCGATACTACATCGAATACCAAAATTTCATATCGATTGAACGAGTGAAAGAAGCTTAGAATCTCTAACCAATTTATCCTCATTTCTCTTTCCTGCTCTATTATCAGACCCTGATCACCATCTATCTATATGTAACCTATTCATTGAAACCATTCTAATGAGCCCAAACACGATAACTCTACTGTAAGCTGGTGAGGAGTTGGGTATCCTGCACAGTCCAGGTGATGCTGCAGCATCTGGTTAACGTTACCATGTTCTTGCAAATCATTAAAGTAACAGGATACCTTTCGAATTGATCAGACCTAGTGGCTCACATCCCTTCATCAACTAGAAAAGAGCTGATGATCTTCAAACGGCTGAACAGATTTTCTTTATATTGAACTATGTTTACGGGACTTGTCGCGCACAATTAAATCAAAATATAACAAACATTTTGACTAACCTCGACGTTTCGGCCAAGTTGCATTGGCCGTGGTCACGAGCAGACTGAAGTATGTGGGTGTCATTTCTTTAATCAAGCTAAGAACAATCTCGTTCAAGTTACCTTTCAAACACAAAAACTACATTAAAATCGGTTCTTCCTTTTTAATGCTACGAAGCAAACAGATAAAACCTCTCTGTTTGCTCCGGGGGTTAATGATGAGATGATAACGGTTGCTAGAGTAAAATGGAACGAGAAAACATATTGGGCCGACCCCAAGTAACTTCTGCAGGAAGATGATGATAACTCCCTATTTTGATGTTTTATCACTCCGATAGTACCTAAACTAAGGGATAATTGAGAAGCGTAACACATACGAGTTAAAATCCTCTAATTACGATTATTACCGACCAAAAACATTGTTTATTTCGGCAACGTTTTGATACCTAATAGGTTTATTGGGTAATTGTTCACCGAACCAAAATGAGATAATGTTGTCACAATAATAATATTTGCTACATATTATCTGCCTGACATCCCTGTACATACACACACCCATTAAACACCACACTCGAATATATTGTTATAAACATAATATATTGTGAAATTCCACCGGAAATTCCTAATCTGTATCTATAGCAGTACTGTAAAGGTTTGTTATACTACAAGCTATAACGTCGCTTCGTGCGAGGCTAGACCACTAATTATAATGTTTACGTGTATGAATGAAAATAAAAGCGACCTTGTAACATCATTCTCACCACATAAATAGTTTTATTCTGGTCTAACAGCGTTTCCGTCGCGAAAAGCGCTTTCGTGATATTTATTATTATTTTACTTGTTTTTCTGCACAATTCTAAACTCAATATAAAAAGAGTTCGGAGTACAATTCTTTGTTTGGATTCATTCGTCATAACAAAGTCATTTTGTTTCCTTGATGACTCAAAAAATTGGTAAACAAACCTTTGGAAATAAACATTCGACAACAATGTCTTATATCAATACATACAAATACAAACTTCCTAATTCAGTTTATCGCCTTTTTTAATGGCAACCAATTATAGAATTACGAATTTGATGAAGTCGTGTAAATCTAGAAATAGGTTCTAAAAACATTACTTACACTATTTTTACAAAAGAAAAGCGAAATCCTAAAATCTCTAAAACTGTTCAACTGTTTCTGGTTTGTATTTCGTTAAAAAAAACTGTTATCGATCAAAATAATATTTCTCCCATCCATCCATCCTCTGATATTATTTCCGAAGTACTTAATACTGGGGTATAAGAGGGCTCCTATACCTAAGGAATACCTATTGAGTAGGCACCACTTATAACAATAGATCCAGAACAATGCTAGTACAGAGTCTCATCGAAACTGAGAATACATAAGTACTAATTGATCAGACGACAATAGACAACTCGATAAAAATCAGGTTTATGTATGCTGGGGTGCTGGCCAGAAAACCTCCACGTGTGCCTGACGGCTGCTTGTCCTTCTGGACACGTCTGGAGGGATCGGCAGTTGTTTGGCCGGTGCATCCTGGGCACGGGCAATAAAATCCTGCCGAGGGATTAACCTTCGGGGGATTTTATTGCCTGTGGCGAATATTCTGGCGCGGGAGGGGCCCGTTCTGGGCCAGTAGGGAGTTGCTCCACGTGTCCCTCTGATATCAGCAGAGGGCACAGTGGAGGAGCAGGGGCGGGCCCGTTGTACACTCACCCTGCCACTGGGCAGGCAGCGGGGGGACTGTCTTTCCCTGCCCCCGTCGATCTCGTAACCCCAGGAGTGCCCGCTGAGTAGTGTTCTCGCGCCTCTTGGGACCGAGGGTCTTGGCTTCACCGCCCAGACCGCGAGGAAGAAAACCTCTATAAAAAATTACGGGAGGTAGGGCCTGCGAGCAGCAGACTCGGGGTAGTCTGCTGCCTGACCAGCAGCTGGCGTAGCTGGTACAGCCGGCGTAGTTGGCGCAGCTGGTAAAGGCCCATGAGGTGAGGTGGCGTGCAGTGTTCCGTGTACGCCACCTAGGAGGGTGCGGCCGACGTTAGGCTGCACGGGGAGAAGGGGCTCGCCTGCTTGTGGCGGGCCAGGGCCTGTCGGGGGTGGTTGTGTGAATACTCACGGGTTCCCACGCCCCCGACTAAGGTAGTTGAAGGAACACCGTGGTGGTTTTAGTCGGTAAGAGTCCGACACTGGCTCTGCCTACCCCGGGTGGAGTGCGTCCATGAGGATTAACCCACGGCAAAAAAAAAAAAAAAAAGGTTTATGTATGCTGTAAGATTGCAAAACAAGCTAAAGGCCCACCTGATGTTAAGCGACTGCCTTTGCCATAGCAACTGCAATACCACCTATATAAGCTGTTGCCATTGTACTGCAAATCGCGTTACCACCAAACTGACACATGAAGATGGTACCTTCATGGCCTTCGTACCGAAACACAGCAATGCGTAATGCTTGCATTACTGCGTTCGGTGGTGTTGCAGAAAATAATAGGTATGGCGGTAGTGCTTACTTCCCCGGAAGACCTATTTCACAAGGTCATTTTACTGGACACACAGAGCCCCCACTCTGTACGTCGTGACCTCAAAGACTCCCCATTCCTGCCGCACCTTGTCCAGGTAGAAGTCGTTCCCACAATAGACTAGACTAGTTATGTTGAAAATAGAACAAACCTTTGCAAAGCTCTATGAACTGCGCTTGCACAGAGAACTCCGGCGGCAGCTGTCCCTGCGTAAGCGCCTCGTCGGCCCTCGTCTCTGCGCCCGCGAACAGAAGGTGCCCTACTCCTACAAAATATTGTTATTGTATGCCTGGCAAAGTCTGTTTCGCTTAACTACAGCTTTGTCAGCCAATCTACTAGTTATCTGCGTCAACAGCCCAACAATAATTTTGAAGTTTTAGCTAAAAATTAATATTTTTCCGAATTCATGTCTCGTCCTACTCAGAATCTTTTTGGGTGGTTTAATAATAAATATTATTCTAATCGATTCCATTAATTAATGTGGCCCTGTTCCGCGCTAATAAATTCATGCGATGAGATGATGCACCTAGCACGGCAGTGTCCAACGGTTGCTATGCATATAGCACTGGAACACGAGAGGGTGGAGACCCTCTCCGCCTTTTGTACTGGCCAGCAGACCCCTAGTCAGTCACACAATGCGAGCATTTTTTCTGCTGTACGCGTGAGTTACTGTAGTTTTTTTTTCTTTATTTTTACTCACATTCTACCATCATCATCATTTTAACCAAAAGTTGTCCACAACTGGACATAGGCCTGCCCAATTACGGAGGGATATGCCATAATCGCCACGCTTGGCAGACGGGTTGGCGATCGCAGTTGGTTGGTTAAATACTCATAGAATGCTGCTGCCCATTCTCTGGTGAATCCCTTGGTCGCCTTTTACGACACCCATGAGAAGATATAAGGTGGTGCAATTCTTTATGTCCGACACCACACGGAACCTTTATTCTATCATATTCACGGATATACCCCTCGTTCATCCCACTATCCTGTATAACGTAAGAATCACATAACATAACACAAACTTACACCATTTAATATTACTCAGTTCTGAGTTAAGCTCGCCGATGTACATAATCTTTCCTACTGTAATATAAATGTATATTTGTGTGTACAATAAAGAATAAAAATAAGAATGCGAAATACACGTTACCTACACCGAGTCAGAAACACAGCAATGCAAAATAATAATAAAATAATAATAAATAATATATATATGATATAATTATCATCTGCTCATTATTTCCATATATCCTCGTATCTCCTCATTATTCTTGCTTCGTTAGTTGCACTACATTTTGAATTCATTTAGATGGAATAAAATTGTGTATTTTTCTCAAGTAAATATCGTAATTCTCCTACAAGACTGTTTATTTGAAGCCTCTCTTTGGAAACATCAAGCGGATTGAATCTTTTGTTAAATCGTCTTCTCTTTCACAAAAGAAATCGGGACTTAAGGAGTATAAGTAGGACGTAGGTGTGCCCTGACTGAGTATTCAGAACATAAGCAGTCTTCTTTCAATATATTTTCAATAGAAATATTTATTCATAATATAGATCGTAGGTACTAGAGATATCAAACAAACATCGCCTACTTGAAAAATAATGAAAATAAGGTTTAAAAACATATGTAAATACGACTTGAGATTTTGTACTTGAAATTTCGGACTTACTACACCCTAAAAAACCCCAGAACCGTATTAAAATCTAAACAGAATAAGGTTCATAAAAATTACGCAGTACTTATCTATACATATACATACTTGAGAAAACGCGCTGTTACATGGAAACGTTTTCTCGTATACAGCAGGCTTCCGTAAATTCGAACGAAGGCCTTCAACTTGCCATATATCAATAGAATTCCATTTTAAACTCCATTGCCGGTGCACTTTATTAATATTTTAACAACTGTACCAGTGTCATGTATCGATTTCGATCCACGGTGTAAGTCAAGATCACGTAAGCCTTCAAATTGCCACATATTGCAGTCGAGATTTAAATATGAATATAGATGTAATACGAGACAAAGTTGCATCTTGCGCCCGTTCCGTAGAGGCAGGTTTCAAATTAATATACTCACGAGTGGCGCGCACAAAAGGCTATCACTTTGAGCTGCAAAGCTTTCTCGGCGCTGGCTCTCTGGATTTTATTTTAAAATATGCTCTGGCAGGACTTACCCTTGACATTTAGCTTGGAATACAAAGGCCACGATCATCTCCTTCGCATGCAATGCATTAGTTAGAATAAAAGAAGAGGTTTGATCTCAAGCGTCAGTATGAGTGACTTCACAGGCATCCTTTGTGCAAGCATCGCAAAGAGATGCAGATGTACATATTTTGCCCGAAGTTCATTCGCAGAGCTCAGGTACCATAGACCGAGGGTCTATGACCGAATCCGTGCCATCCGCCAGAGCGGCGAGTGCGCGCCTTCTAAGGCGTTCGAAAGGTTAAGGCGGCAGGAGCGACAAAACGCGCTCGAGCGGTGGCGTGAGCGGCTTTTAGAGCCGCAGTATGTTCACAAGCGTGTGGTTGAAGCCATCCTGCCGTGCTTCGAGGCTTGGCTGAGTAGGAGTGAGCGCGTCACCTACCGGCTTACCCAGGTATTCACCGGGCACGGTTGCTTCGGTGAATACCTGAATAGGATCGGACGTGAGGCCATGGCGAATTGCCACCATTGCGGAGCTGACCAGGATACCGCCCAGCACACACTCGGAGAGTGCCCTGCATGGAGTTCTGAGCGGCGTGTCTTGGTCGAGCAAATCGGGCAGGACCTTTCTCTGCCAACGGTAGTGATGGCTATGTTGGCAGAGATAGAAAATTGGAGGGCAGTAGTCTCTTTCTGTGAGACCGTCATGGTACAGAAAGAGGCTGCGGAGCGGGATCGAGAGAGGGCTGATCCCGCTCGGAGAAGGCGGCGCCGGAGAGGCAACCGCTCCGGTGCCTAGCCCATCAGGGCTACACACCGTGCCCCCTGCTCTGTCGATAGGACAGGTGTGCGGGGGGCCTTTGAGGTCACGGGCGTCCAGAGTGGGGACTTTAGGCGTCCACTGGGTGATCTCAGGGATGACGGTAACACGCTGTGGTATTGTGTCGCCCTATGCTTTCGCATCGAGAAGGTGTTCAGGGAGACAAAGTCTTCCCTGGGACGTGCCGTACAGGCGTAGCACAGGGGGGGGCACCGGTAGCATACCCATTCCCGGAGTTCCCTCACTATTGTGCTGAAGATGGTCACCGGGGAGGTTTTAGTGCGGTAAAAATCCCACACACCCCAGCCTCTACCCCACGAGGCCGGTAGCCTTTTGAAGGTTTCCTCCTCGAAAACAAAAAAAAACAAAAAAAAAAAAAAAGCTACCATAGACGCCTTAACTGCCGCTGCGGTTTGTGGTTTTGAAAATTATGATGTTTAAGCTAAGTGGTACTGATATAGTTAAATAAATAACAAATAAATATCTTTGGGACATTTTTACACAACACCATCTAGTCCTAAACTAAGCAGAGCTTGTGCTATGGGTACTAGACAATGGATATAATACTTAAATACTTTTTTTTTGTAAATACATACTTATAATACATAAGCAACACCCAGACCAACACAAACACTTATGTTCACAAATATTTGTGTCCTGTGGGAATCGAACCCAGCAGCAGACCCGACCAACCGTTATCAGCAGTCCGACACTCGAACCACTAGACCACGGAGGTCGAAATGCCAGAGTTGTAATGAGACATGTTAGATAACTTTTGTACAAAGTTCATCTATCAAGTATGAACTTCTAGTAAGCTAGGTAAGTTAGCAGGACTTTTTAATGATGAAAGTCAAACGACAAAATGCTTTCATTTAACGAAGAACACTAAATATCAGTCACAATTTAGGGCCATTTAATTAGAGTTTTTTTACTTGATAATTTTATTCTGATAGATCGGAATGTACCTAACCTACTAAGAGAAGAAGTTGGCCATCACTCGAGCTCATCCCACAAACTCGTCTCTCGAAGTCAGAGAATCACAAGCGCAGTCCAAGTTTCGTGCAATCATCGTGAATTGTTGTCTAAATAAATAAATAATTAAGAACAATGAAATGTAAAGCTCACCGCACTCAGGTGGCCATCAATGCTATGGTGTTTACTGGCGGCGGAGAGCAACAAACACACATTTAACGATGCACGCATGGAGTTGAGGATGTGTGGAGGTGGCATTATTACAGGATTGTCTTGAAGATGAGGAATCTGGGTCAAGATCTCAAGTACGGAATCTTTTGGATTCTGGTCCTTCGACCTTTGTATTGTTCTTTTGTTACCCTTGGTCCTTTGAGTCGCTTCGTTACGATCGTATACGCCATATTTTACCCATCAATTTTTCAATTTGAATTATTCATTATTTAGATATCCAATTATCACTTGGATATTTAAAACTCCTGTTACGTAGTACCAACTCTAAGATCGTAACTAAATCATCATCATCATCATTATTTCAGCCGAAAGATGTCCACTGCTGGCCATAGGCCTCCCCCAAGCATCACCACATCGACCGGTCCTGCACCTTCCGCATCCAGCGGATTCCCGTGACCTTCACCAGGTCGTCGGTCCACCTTGTGGGGGGCCTACCCACGCTGCGCTTTCCAGTACGCGGTCGCCACTCCAGAACTTCTAGCTGGTTCTGCGAGCAATGTGCCCCGCCCACTGCCACGTCGGTTACTTTCGTTCTCCTGCGAATCTCCTCATTTCTGATTCGATCACGCAGGGACACTCCAAGCATAGCCCTCTCCATTGACAAAAAGCCTTCTTCGAGCCTTCTTATCAGCCCCATTGTGAGCGACTACGTTTCAGTGGCGTAAGTAATTACTGGCAACACACACTGGTCAAAGACTTTCGTCTTGAGATACTGCGGTATTTTGGACAAGAAGATATTGCGTAGCTTCCCGAACGTTGCCCAACCGAGTCGGATTCGACGATTGACCTCTTTCTCGAAGTTGGACTTACCTAGCTGAACAATTTGTCCTAGGTATACATAATCGTCAACAACTTCGAGTGTATATTTTCCTATGTTTACGGGAATGGGTACTAAATAGAAGATCTATTTTATTTGTTACCCTGCAATAAACCCTAATAGCTTCAGTCGTTGGAGTAGCGTGTTTTGTGAAGAAAACAGGATTAAACTCCAGTGTACAGTTAAGTACATTCTCCAATAATGTTAGATCCATAAATCTTCCCGAGTGGATCTCGATTGAATGGTTTACAATGTGTCAGGGTAACGTATTTGATCGAAACAACTATTTTTAACCACACGTTCTTGCGGGTTTTCACATGCCATGATGGAACATTTAAGGACCGCCCTTTAGATTTCTGTAGCGACATTTGGTGTCATTTTTTGATTAGTTTGAATAACGAAATCGCACAAATTATCATTTATACAACATCTAAAATGATGGGTTTCCAAGGCCAAAGCAAATACGTGGGACACTCAGAAAGTTTTGCGAAACTAAGAAAAATTGTTCTATACGTACATATATTTTTATCAAATCTTTTCAAAGTACTTTCCACCAGCCTCTATACAAAGATTCATGCGCCTAAACCAGTTTTCAAAACACTTTTTCCAGTCCGCCGCAGACACCTCGTTTACAGCCTGCTCGAACGCAGCCAGCGCATCTTCCGGCGACGAAAATTGTATCCCTTTGAGCTGATTTTTTATTTTTGGGAATAAAAAGAAGTCACACGGTGCTAGATCAGGGCTGTAAGGAGGGTGACCCAGGAGTTTGACTGGCGTGCTGTCCAGGAAGTCCCTCGTTTTGAGTGCGGTGTGCGCAGGTGCATGGTCGTGGTGGAGCAGTAGCCCGCGGAGCCCTGTGTTTGGTCGCTTGTTGCTTATAACAGAGAAAACTTCTGGCAAACATTTGGTAGTATACCATTCGGCATTAATGCTTCTTTGATCCCGTAAGGGAATTGATACCAAGTGGCCAGTCAAATTAAAAAAGCTAGCGATCAAAATCTTACCCCCGCTTCTAGATCGCTTCACTTTGGTAGGCGTTGGCTCATTTTGAAACACCCAAACAGTCGACTGGCGCTTGGTTTCTGGGTTGTATTGATAAATCCAGGACTCATCACCTGTAACGATGTCTTAAACACGCCGAGACGAGCCTGCTTCAAATTTGTTAAGCATATCACGGCACCATTCCACCCGGGCCTGCTTCTGAGCATCGGTGAGGTTGTGCGGCACCCAGCGTGATACTATCCTCCTCACGCGAAGATGGCTGTGTAGAATCTCGTGAACGCTTCCCGATCCAATCTTCAATATGTGTTGAATCTCCTGATATGTAATTCGCCTATTGTCTTGGATTAAATTTTTCACTGCTAGCACGTTTTCTTCGGTAACAGCCGTCAAAGGGCGACCGCTTCTTTCGTCATCCCCCAAAGTTGGTCGACCGCGCTTGAATTCGTTATACCAACGATACACGGTTGCCTTGGAAGGGCCTTCATCCATGAATGCCATTTGAAGTCTATCGTACGATTCATCCGGTTTCAGGCGACACTTGAAATCGTATAAAATCATAGCTCTAAAATGTTCCCGGCGCAGATCCATATTTCAGTGAGACACAATACTTTGAATTAACTCGCAAAAAATGTGGAGGGAAATTTTGAAATTGGAACTTACTTATTTTTACTTATAAATAATCATATTTTCGAAAAACATTATAACTGGCCAGTCTCCCATATATAAAAACTTTTTTTCGCAATACTTTCTGAGGGGCCTGGTAGCTTGAAACAAAATGTCGGTTTCTCTCGCAGCTCCGTGTGGCAACTTGTTTTTTTGTTCTAAAGATTCGGTGACTTGCTTCACCTGCTATCGATTTTTCCCATTACGCAAAGCTCGGTCGCGTGTCAATCCACAGTAATTTGCTCCCTGGCCGTTGGTCAACGACTCGTAATTATGGTGCCTACCTGTTGATATACCACGATTTCACTGCCTTGTTAGTAAATATCGCTTTGAACTTTCTGAAACTCCTTCAAAGCAAAAAGGCACTCAACGTCTACGGTTTCGTAAACGTCGAATGGGCAGTTAACATTTTACTATTCCTGTATTACGTCAAAGTTGAAGTAAGCGTTAGACAATCGGCAATAATAATTTTGACTTTTGCTCTTTGTATAAACTATAACACCGGTGTGCCAAGTGCATGCGTTCAAACGCGTTGAGTATTTTCTGAGCCATCAGATGCCTATGATCAGGTTTTAGGTGTTGTAGATTTTGGTATTAATGCCTTATCCTTTAATTAGGCGTGCAAGGCAGGCTATAACAGTAAACGCGTGGCAGTCACATTACACGGTTTTGACAAATCGCTGTTGTAAGTGCAGTACGTTACTGCGCGCGTGTGGGAGTAAACTGCTGCACTTACGTTTATAGAAAATTTTCGGTCCGTGACTTATTGCCTTTAGGTTTACATTCCAATATCCGTTTAGTGCACTCTGTTGCAAAATTGTAGAGGCTCAGAATGATTCGGTGAATCGAGCCGAGATGACGTTAGTTATAAATGAATGCTATTTTAAAATAGTAATTGGCGTTCTAAGAATTTGTGAATTGGGTTTCGATGTAATAAAACTGTGACTGTGTAATTAGTGTCGGCGGTCTGAGGGTAATTGTTACTACGAAACGTTCATTGGAGCGGAAGATGTTTTAACTATTTTGTGTTTAACACAGGAGTTGTCAATATTATTACGTGAATAAAGTAAACATAAGTTTGTTGTCTGCTCTGCGCTCGCGCTGAAACAGCCGACGCGCGGTTTTACCACCGCGCGTCACCCGTGGCTTATAAAAAGAAATCTGACCTTAAAACCTGGAACCATTCGCGGTTTGCGTTTACAACGGAAAATTAATTAAAATCTCTTCATAAAAGCTCGCTGCAGTACGACGTACAACTCGCTCCGCCCTTGGGGAACACACAATAAAATTTATTTTCGGATACACCCATTGCCAGCCGCGAAGTTACATCCGCGCCGAAAGAATTACTGTGTGAAACTTTGGCTCCGCGGAAAGTGAATGTACGCGCGTTTGCTTGTAAATATTGATTTGATTAATACCGCCGCCCGCGCCGATCAGCCGGCGTCCACCGGCCGCGGTGCGCGTCTGCTATTCTTGTGTGCGTCGCAACGTCTGTGACTGAACCGCTTACAACTGGTATAGGGATCTCGCACTTTAAATACTAAAAATAAATATTAATTTCGTCAATCTTATAACGCTTCACGCAAGCCCTTGGAGCGTCCTAATTACAATAATTGTTGAGAGATCTTTGTATTCTAAAATACTACAGCCGGAATTCATTTCTTAACTCATATCATCTGGCAAAGCAGGACAAATAACTAGAGTAATAAATAGCTCCACGTCACCGGCCCATCGCTCGTGTAGGTACAACAGTAAACCGCAGCTTCCTTCCACAAGATAACTCCGTTTTTATTTTACGTCCAGATCAGCATAAAAAAACATTCATATTATTTATTACATTTGCGTTAACATTTTATATGTATTTGCGTACAGTTTTCGCCTACAGTTGTTAACAACAAACATATAACAGCAATATAACTATCGTTACTAGGACGTTGCCATTAAGTTTATTTTTATCCCTAACAAGACCATTACCGAGCGAACACTTCACGTGCTCACCGCGTTCATGGTTTGTGAAAAGATGCCTGGAAATACGTAAGTACAGTCTAACAAAGCAATTGGTATACAGGGTAGAGAGATATAAATGAAGTTTTCTCAGAAAATTATGGAATTTGTCGAGTGAAATATCATTTTAATAACGGACAAAGTTAAACTGTATTTATACAAAACTCAATTTTTTTTATTTTTTTTTTATTGTATAGGATGGCGAAACGATCTAAAGGCCCACCTGATGTTAAGTGGTTACCTTTGCCCATAACAACTGCAATACCACCTAGGCTGTTATCTAAATGGTACCGCAAGTCGGTTCGCCAAACTGAGATATGAAGGTGGAAAGTCTCATGTGATTGTAATTTCACCGGCACCCGTACCCTTCAGACCGAAACACAGCAATGCAGGCATCACTATTTGGCGGAGAAGTAGGCACGGTGGTAGTACTTCCCCGGACGAGCTCTTTCACAAAGGAGCTCTACTACTACTAAACCCTAATCAAACCATTCTATAATAACTTCCTGAGAAATCTTCATCTATATCTGGCGACCCTGTATACTAATGCTTTGTTAGACTGTACAGTGCTTCAACGGTATAATACCATATCATTTACGGCAAGTAATAGTTAGTGTCTACCCATGGTTATCATTAAGAGGCCCTTTCCCAATCCGCCTAAGTACAATGCAAGCATGCTCTACAAGTTTGTTGTTTTATCCAACGTAATGCCCGTTGACTAACGACCAAATAAGAATACGATAACACATAACACATATAATCAGTCCATTATGATCCCACTGCTGGGCACGAGCCTCTCCTTTTATTGAGAAGGTTAAAGCCTTAGTCCACCACGCTGGCATTCGTGGACATAAGCTATAACATTGAACTAAAATAAGGGCGCGAAAATTTCTTAAAACTTAATAACTTCTTAGGTTTTCGCGATCACTAAACTTTGTTTCTTAAAACTTTGTTTCAATAAAATACGTATTTCTAAAAAAGCCTTCTAGTAAGTGAAAAAAATGTTTGTCATTTAGATTTTCCATCACATGGCATCGCAAGGTTCCTAGTGAGATGGTTTCTTTACTACAATTATTGAATACATGAGCGGCCAATATTCAGATAAAATTTGTCCAAAAAAGCTGGCTTTTACTGAATTTGATTCTCAAAATGTAAAAATTTTGCTTCGATAAAAACGTAGGTATAGTGAACAAAATACTCAAATCAGTGTTTGTTTAAAACATCTAAAGAAAACATTGTTACAACGCCATAATTACGTACGAGCGTTTGTATGGAAAGTGTGACGGGTTGTAATATGAACATGCCTTCACTACTCGTGGGTTATGTAAAAGAATGGATTCTCTCTACTCTTCAGCCGGAGGTGTGTAAGAAACGCCCTCTCTACCTATAGGTGTCGAAGCAGATCCACTCTAACCATTGGAAGGCGAAGCAAAGATAATAAGGGATTATAGCAAAAAGTCACAAATATACGCACTAACACAGTCACATAAAACACCCCTTCACTTTTGCTGTAATAATCGTTTCGTTTATTTCCAAAATAAGTAACATGTTACAATTCACATGAACGTTGATCCCCAAACTAGGTTAACCTGTATCTTGGGGACCACCTTCCTTAGTTAATTTATACAAATCGTGACATAGTTTACATTAAAACATAACAGATACATAGTTTGACATTAATTTGATTTGACAAATTTATTAATAGTAATAATAATGAAAGCATGCAATGCAACTATAGGTGTGATGTATGTATGCGCGTGTGTGAAGTGTGTACGTGTATGAGTCGTGTAGGTTTGAGAGTTGGGAGTGTTGGTGGGTGTATGTGCGTGTGATGGGATGTTGGTGCGTGTATGTGCGTGCGATAGTGTGTGCTTATTTCATGATCACGTGCTGCAAGTAGTAGTAGAGCTCCTTTGTGAAAAGGCTTATCCGGGGAAGTACTACCACCGTACCTACTTCTCCGCCAAATAGTGATGCTTGCATTGCTGTGTTTCGGTCAGAAGGGTAAGGGTGCCGGTGAAATTACAATCACATGAGACTTTCCATCTTCATGTCTCAGTTTGGTGAACCGACTTGCGGTATCATTTAGGTAACAGCCTAGGTGGTATTGCAGTTGTTAAAAACTTCTTAAAGCAGAAGTAGGTACGGTGGTAGTACTTCCCTGGACGAGCTCCTTTACAAAGGAGCTCTACAACTGTTTAATATATTAGTGAAAGCGCCAGCCGATAAAATATCGTTTGATAAAATATTCTAAGATTGCCTCCACCTGCCACCTCCAACCTGTTGCCTTTGATCGGCTTCCGTGAACCGGTCAATTGCCTTGAAAAAACTCTCACCTTGTACTTACAGTTCATCGCGTATGCAGAAGTTTTATTGTGAATCTAAAAAGTCAATTTATTAAAGGGTGTGTGCTTTTATAGACTCATGAGTTAAGGGCCATTGATCTTGTGTTTTTCGGCATAGAATATACACCCGGGAGCCATGAATCCGGGTCACCAACATGAACTTATCTTTAGGTTTATTTCTAAAGGCAATATTCTCTCTTTAATCTTTTTGTTTATTTCTGACATTAACCTACATTAAACTCACAATATTTGAATGAATTTGACGTATTTAAACATTTGGAGTTCTACCAAACCATGAAATTTCTTGCCAGTTCTGTTCCATAGAACCCACAATTTGGAACCGTGAAACTAGAGCCCGTTGTGTCTTAAACAACAATTATTGTTGTTTGGTTTTTTTTAAATACTCTATAAAATATCTACTTTTTATTTTGAATAAGCTATCATTCTTAGTTTCCGTGATAGGAAAGTTCATGTTGGTGACCCGGATTCATTGATCCCGAGTGTAGCTCTTAATTCTGTCTCTGTGGGGTATACATATAAACAATATATTATAAAAGGGTGACAAATAGGAGCGATATATGTATGTATAGTGTACATGGCAGGCGATAGCGATAATGCCACGAGATGATTAAGCGCTTATGTCAAGAGATACGAAAAGAAAAAGTATCAGCATCCTGCTTTTCACTAACAACACCAAGAAAGGAACCAAAACACCCAGTCCTTTGTTTACGAGCTGATATGACATAGTTTCCAAACACGTAAACCATGTCCAAGTATCAAAATCGAAAATATTATTTCGATGCGATGCAAGATGTTAAAATGATTCCTACATATACGTGGGACACTCAGAAAGTTTTGCGAAACTAAAAAAAATTGTTCTATACGTACATATATTTTTATCAAATCTTTTCAAAGTACTTTCCACCAGCCTCTATACAAAGATTCATGCGCCTAAACCAGTTTTCAAAACACTTTTTCCAGTCCGCCGCAGACACCTCGTTTACAGCCTGCTCGAACGCAGCCAGCGCATCTTCCGGCGACGAAAATTGTATCCCTTTGAGCTGATTTTTTATTTTTGGGAATAAAAAGAAGTCACACGGTGCTAGATCAGGGCTGTAAGGAGGGTGACCCAGGAGTTTGACTGGCGTGCTGTCCAGGAAGTCCCTCGTTTTGAGTGCGGTGTGCGCAGGTGCATTGTCGTGGTGGAGCAGTAGCCCGCGGAGCCCTGTGTTTGGTCGCTTGTTGCTTATAACAGAGAAAACTTCTGGCAAACATTTGGTAGTATACCATTCGGCATTAATGCTTCTTTGATCCCGTAAGGGAATTGATACCAAGTGGCCAGTCAAATTAAAAAAGCTAGCGATCAAAATCTTACCCCCGCTTCTAGATCGCTTCACTTTGGTAGGCGTTGGCTCATTTTGAAACACCCAAACAGTCGACTGGCGCTTGGTTTCTGGGTCGTATTGATAAATCCAGGACTCATCACCTGTAACGATGTCGTAAACACGCCGAGACGAGCCTGCTTCAAATTTGTTAAGCATATCACGGCACCATTCCACCCGGGCCTGCTTCTAAGCATCGGTGAGGTTGTGCGGCACCCAGCGTGATACTATCCTCCTCACGCGAAGATGGCTGTGTAGAATCTCGTGAACGCTTCCCGATCCAATCTTCAATATGTGTTGAATCTCCTGATATGTAATTCGCCTATTGTCTTGGATTAAATTTTTCACTGCTAGCACGTTTTCTTCGGTAACAGCCGTCAAAGGGCGACCGCTTCTTTCGTCATCCCCCAAAGTTGGTCGACCGCGCTTGAATTCGTTATACCAACGATACACGGTTGCCTTGGAAGGGCCTTCATCCATGAATGTCATTTGAAGTCTATCGTACGATTCATCCGGTTTCAGGCGACACTTGAAATCGTATAAAATCATAGCTCTAAAATGTTCCCGGCGCAGATCCATATTTCAGTGAGACACAATACTTTGAATTAACTCGCAAAAAATGTGGAGGGAAATTTTGAAATTGGAACTTACTTATTTTTACTTATAAATAATCATATTTTCGAAAAACATTATAACTGGCCAGTCTCCCATATATAAAAACTTTTTTTCGCAATACTTTCTGAGGGGCCTGGTATTATGTACGTACAATAAACTTTTAGTTTAAAAATAGATCACATACAACAAACAAACTATTTTTATATACAATACATGAACATGTGCAGTATAGTCGGTGTATCCCGTGGTCTCCGACTGCAAATAAGCCACTTCATCTTCTTGTGGGCGTCGCAACAAGCTACTAAGGGATTATTTTAGGCGAATTGACTGCAGAAACTATTTGTAGACTCGTAATCATACTTTGGAAACCTTGATTTGCTACCAACATTGATTTGCTACCAACATTCAACATCTGTTGGACTACTTTCCAGTTTAATCTGATTAAGACATCGGGTCCCAAAAATACAGGAATGATTGAGAATTCACATTGACACATATTGGAATCGGTCAATATGTGTCGAAGTTTAAAATTCTAAATCATCATTATTTGTACAGACATCAAGAATTAAACCAACCAACCATAGATGAATTACAGGTTGTTCAGTTACGAAACTGTTCTATAGATTTGCATGGATAAATATAAAATAGGCCAATAGGAGTGCACTTTGACACCTTCCTATTGGCTCGCACATTGTCCGAGCCAATAAGAATGAGGCGAGCGCGTTATGTCTAGTCGTAAATTGGCGGAATTTATTTCAAACAAATCTGGTGTGATTACGTTTCTACACCTAGTGTATATCACTGAACAAATAAATAAATAATAAAAAATTACATGGTGTAACTAAAATTCTGACCTCAAAATATTACTCCAGAGTCCTCCTTCTATTGTGCTGAAGATAGCCACCAGGGAGGTTTTAGTACGGTTAAAATCTCACCCTACTTCAGCCTCTTCTTCAAGAAGTCATTAAATAGCCTTTTGAAGATATTTCCTTCTAGTCTGATGCATTTTGATAATTCCCGTCAATTATCTAATCGCTTAATCATAAATTACACAATTACCAGATATTGTTTTTAGAGGACGAATATAACTGTGTGTGATAATTTATAAACACATAATGTTATGAATGCACTTGAGTCATCCCTGACAAACTAATTAATAAATCATCTAGAATATGAAACTGCATTTATCTGTGATAGAATTATATAGACGACTCTAATGCATTTTGGTGATCGCTGTCAGTTTATACAATATCGCCATGTATGATTTATTAAAATTGTATCGGTGTGGGTGCAAATATAGTTCCATCAAGCAATCATTTAATTTGGAAACTATCAACATAATCCTCTTGCCCGTAAAATTCAAATTTAAATGTTTTTTATGTCAAATAAACCTAATTACAGGCACTTTTGAAACTTTGGGCTCTAGTTCCACGGTTCCAAATTGTGGGTCGGTGCAGCATGTCTTTTTCTTCCATAGCCATCATCTCCGTATTCACTTTATTTTTATGCATATCATCTTTTCTTATAATCATCCACGTTCATATCATACTCAGTTGGCTAGAGAGATTGCAATGAAACCGTTTCAGTTTACCTGTGGTTCCGGTATACGCAGAATTTTTCAATTTTTCACCATCACCATCTTAAAAAAACTATCCCTAAATAAAATTTAAGTTTCCACTGTTTGATGTCAACATCTAACTTCAATTATAACTGCTCCTGAAAAAAATGCAGCTTATTGTAGTTAAGAACTGTCAAGCCGCAGTGTGAGTATTCCTATTTCCGTCCATCCACGACTGCACACGTAAATGAACGGTGCGCGGTGTAGTCACGGAAACGTTCGTCCAGACGTGTCCATTCTGTTCCCAACACAGTATACATTTGTGGCCTTAACACCTGGATTACTTGACCCTGATACTAGAACGAATTTATTCAAACTAATGGACTTAGAATTAGGGATGTGAAAAAATAATCAGTTATTTAAAAAATCGATTCTTTTTACGGTTTTTATTTTTGTCGATTATAATTTTGCCAAAAATTGTTATTCAGAAATCGATTTTTTATTTTAAGCGTCGTGTGTTTTCGATTTTTTTGTACTATGTCTTCGTCAAGGTCAAATCAAAAGCCATTGTTTTATTGACACTAACTTTAACTAGTTCATTCATTTTGTTCCAATCTTCAGTATATTTCAAGTTCTCGTTCCGCGTTCATTGGTTCGTTCATTTTGTTTTGTTTCAAAGTTTGGACAAAAAAAGCGTTTTTTGGGGAAAATCGATAATTATTTTCGAATAAATCGATTTTTTATTAATCGAGTTTAATGAAACTTAAAATAATCAATTACTAATAAATCGATGTTTTTACAGCTAAGTCATATCCCTACTTAGAATATGATCATCGTGCAGAACTGGATACGTACGGCTACACATCAAGCTATACGTTTCCAGGCATGGGTAACTCCGGACACACACATGTATATCTTCGGATATATATCCCAAAGCGGATATATATCAATGTTTCACTTTCAAAAAAATAAACATAATAATATCCGAGAAACTCAGACGCCCGACATTCGATACTGACGACAACGATATGGAACGAAAATCTAAGTTTAGATAATCATCGTACATAATACTTGATTTTTAAATACGCCTTCCATTTTTTTATTTGATAGACAGTCCAAAGCCTGTAAAGTATGAAAGGAAATCAATTATAATGTTACTGTGTCACTTAATCGTTCCGCGGATCTATCAAATCGACTACAATATATCCAGCCTCACTCCGGTGGATTTATTTAGAAGCCGGAGTTATCTATCTCGGACATAGCATGCAACGTAAAGTTACTTCAGTCCCGGATATATAAAGCGGATATGGATATGCTAATCGGACACATATCTTTACTTGGAATGATATATTACATATCCAATCTTTTACCGGAGCTACTTAGCCCATGTCTAATTTTCATTATAAGCTGATCTCTCATTAATATACGAAAAGCCAAGCAATGCGAGATCAGCTCATACTGGAATATTATAGGTTGAAATGTAGCCGTGTAGTAAAATGCACTAAAATGGAGTCTACGCCAAAAGTACCCATATTCGTTGTCTTCAGAACGAAATATAACCACTTTTGAAAATGAACAGTTTAGATTTACTCGATAATGTGAACGACAAAATCGAATAAAGCTAATGTTTAGTATTCGGTTATTACGTTAAGCATTGATCCGTTGCCCTATGCCCCAATTCTCGCGTTATAGAGATAAATATGTCTAATTCGAGATAATCTCTCATTTTAAATCTCTACGAAAAATGTCGAACTGCTATGAACCACTCTTCGTATTTAGAGCGCTAGGCGTAGACATATCTCTAACGTGACATTCGGAATACGAAAATTAGTTTTCAATCGACATTCGCCATCTTGTTTCGACATTATGTCGAGTTCGAGATAATGTCTACAACGCGAGAATCAACCCCCTGCACATGTGGTTTGCCAAGCTTTTGGTCGCTGTTCGGAAGGGCGACTCTCCGAGAGCCGTCTTCACACGTGGTAGACACAAATAAAAAGTTCAAGGGTGTTACAGTTTTAGAGTGTATGCTTCTAGCGTTGCGTAAGTTCGTATGTTTGAACACACTGTTGGAATGTAATGAGTTTTGACATGTTGGGCGCGGGGATCGCAATATTTATGGCCAGTCGACGGTTTCTTTACACAATCTGCCAGCTTTTTTTTTTGGTTTTACTAATCTTTTATCTGTGGGGCTCGTAGAAAAGCAACGACTGCGCGGATTGTACAATCTGCAAGGTTAACCTGCACATGCCACGGTCAGTCTGTGGATGGGTGACCGTTTCGTGACACATCGAGACCCCTCCGTGCCTCGGAGTGCACGTTAAGCTGTCGGTCCCGGTTGTCATACGAATATCTATGGCAGTCGTTACGGGTAGTAGAAGCCTGAAAGTCTGACAACTGGTCTAACCTCCGAATGTCAGTATTACCCAGTAACTGGGTTGCGGGGGTCTGATGGCAGTCGCTCCGTGTAAAATACTGATGTTCAGCCGCATCTGGCTAGACTGGAAACTGACCCCAATATAATTGGGAAAAAGGCTCGGAGGATGATTTATCTTTTATCTGTCCGATATCTACATCGATCCCATGATCGATGTAGATATCGGACAGATAATATAGACCCCATGGTCATGCGAACGTTTTTTAGAACACTAGATTATTGAGACACTAAATATTCGACGGGAAGGGCGAGTAATGTGAAGGTTAATTAAATAAATTGAAAGAAAAAACTTTATAAGCAGTTCACACATCATTAAGAGTAGTCATAAACATTTAAAACACATGTTTCCTTTGTAATTACGTAACTGGTTCCTAGTACTCCATGACTCAAAACATCATTTCGTATCATTTTTACGGGAGCATCCGTGAAGTAGCAAAGTGAAACTTGGTAACTTGCATTATGAAAAGAAAGAAAGAAAAAAATAATTTTAGCTTCGTTAGAGACGAGATAAAAAAACACATTGACAAAAAAACAATAAAACGAAAAAAACTAAACACAACAACATAAAACAAAAAAAAATACAGGTGCGATGTTATGTTATAAATATATAATAACATAACATCGCGCCTGTATTTCCCCGAAGGGGTAAGCAAAGGTTTATAGTACACCCACATTTCGCCAGTTAGTAGTGTACCTATGTACACAAAAAAATCAATACCGATGCATTTATTTATTTATTTATTGCATAAGGTTCACCCACAGCATACATATTATGACTACTACCAAATAATACAGTACAGTACTGTCCTTATACGTACGCCAATTACGGGTAAACACAACATTTAATATTAATTCGGCTCAGGCTAAAAAAACTCGTGGCTAAGTAACAACTCCGCAGTTGTGATTGTATTCATAATTTCTTGGGTTTTTGCGATCACTACACATTATAATAAAACAAGTCTAACCGAATTACATTCATTTCATTCGACATAGCTTGTAGGATCAGTAAGCTGAAGTGGCAGTGGGCTGGCCATGTCTGTCGAAGGACCGATGGCCGCTGGAGCAGACGAGTCCTTGAGTGGAGACCGCGAATGGGCAAACGCAGCGTAGAGCGTCCCCCCGCCAGTTGGACCGACGACCTCAAGAACGTGGCTGGTCAGGACTGGATGTGGAAGGCAAAGGACCGAGTGTTGTGGCGCAATTTGGGAGAGGCATGTGTCCAACAGTGGACTGCGATAGGCTGAGTTGATGATTCATATCATTGGTTTTCCTGGCGAAGGAAAACCGATATTATGTACCTAGAATGCTCCATGAGGCTATTGAAATAAAAAACATCCTAACTTTTAAAAGAGAAGATTGGCAGCTACCACCTGTTTGGAACCCAGTTCTAAAAATAATCAAGTCCCAAATAGCACGCTACACTGTAAGATAATGACATTGTGAGTGATTACTGCGTGCATCGAAATGATTTAAATTAATTAAATATTGTACGGTAGATTAAAATAATATTTAGAAATATATGTAAAGACGCTTGTCATCTTAGCCTTCCTGCGACCACGAACGCTGCAAAGTTTTCGAAACGTCAGGAAAACCATTTTAAATAATATACGCGATGTAATCCGGTTAAACTTGTTTTATTATAATGTGGATTGTATTGTATAATCTGAGAGGTTAAGCTGCGTTTGCCGCGGTCATCTCGTGGACCCATCCACGTTTGTTACGTGTTAAGACATTAGGTTGAGACCCCCCTTCATGCCTCGGACAGCACATTGAGCTATCGGTCCCGGTTGTCATACGAACATCAATGGCAGTCGTTTTGGGTAGTCAGAAGCCCGTATGTTTGACCCTTCGAATGTTGTCGCTCCATGACCATGTCGCTTCATTGTACTGATATTCCGCCCCATCTGGTCTGGACTGAACCCAACATGGTTGGAAAAAGTCTAGGAGGAAGAAGAAGGTTAAAAAAAACACGGGTTGTACGGGTGTTGGCCCTATTAACAACACAATTGGTTTTATCGATCAGATTAACATCTCAGACATTATTTACACAATTTCCCTTCACATTGATTCTTCAAACCTAAAAATACCTGTTCACCAAACTAACAGAATCTTTGTTCTCTTTCGCAGGTAAGCGGCCTGAAGTTCGAAACCCAACTACGTACACTCAACCAATTCCCGGAAACCCTTCTGGGGGACCCAGCCCGGAGAATACGCTACTTCGATCAGTTGAGGTCAGTATTATAACCAATAATGCATAGTATATAGGTAACCAGCCCATTACTGTCTGACTGCTGGGCGTAGGCCTCTTCTCGGTACGAGAAGGCTAAGGCCTTAGTCCACCACGCTGGCCTAGTGCGGGTTGGTGGACTTCACACACCATTGAGGACCATATGGAGCACTCACAGGTGTGTAGGTTTCCTCACGATGTTTCCTTCACCCTTAAAGCAAGTGATAATCAAGTTCAGATCCGCACATGAATTCTAAAAGTCAGAGGTAAGGGCTGTTGAATTCACACCCTCCTGCGTGAAAGGCAATCATTAAATCACTAGGCTATCACTGCCTACATAGTATTGCATTAATTATAATGCTTCTGCGTCAATTTTAGATTGTTAGTGATTTAGGAACATAGCTTGTTCGTCACGAGTTTAACCGTCTTTACCGTTCTCTGACACTCTTGAGTTTGTCAACAGGAACGAATACTTTTTCGACCGGAACCGCCCCTCGTTCGACGCAATCCTGTATTACTACCAAAGCGGCGGCCGCCTGCGGCGCCCAGTAAACGTACCCCTAGATGTCTTCTCCGAGGAGATTAAGTTCTACGAACTCGGAGAACAGGCCACCAACAAATTCCGGTAAGTCCAAGCACAACTAACGCCTCTACATGCTGCATTGATAAGTTGTAACCTATTCAAATCCCTTGCAGTGAGGATGAGGGCTTCATCAAGGAGGAAGAGAAACCCCTGCCCTCCAACGAGCGCCAACGCAAAATCTGGCTGCTTTTCGAATACCCAGAGAGCTCCCAGGCCGCACGCGTCGTGGCTATCATCTCCGTATTTGTCATCTTGCTATCCATCGTAATCTTTTGCCTGGAAACCCTCCCAGAGTTCAAACACTACAAGGTCTTCAACACAACCACCAACGGCACTAAGATCGAGGAAGATGAAGTCCCTGACATAACTGACCCGTTCTTCTTGATAGAAACCCTCTGTATAATATGGTTTACATTCGAGTTGATAGTACGGTTTCTGGCGTGTCCGAACAAATTCAATTTCTTTAGAGATGTGATGAACATAATAGACATAATAGCCATCATCCCCTACTTCATCACCTTGGCGACAGTCGTTGCCGAGGAAGAAGACACTCTGAACTTGCCACGCGCGCCCGTATCACCGCAAGATAAATCGACGAACCAAGCCATGAGTCTTGCGATACTTCGGGTCATCCGTCTCGTGCGTGTGTTCCGTATCTTCAAGCTGTCACGGCACTCGAAGGGCTTACAGATTCTGGGACGCACGTTGAAGGCGTCCATGAGGGAACTTGGCTTATTGATATTTTTCTTATTCATTGGTAAGTACCGAATTGCATTAAGTTGCGGTGTTCGCTTTAAGTACATCCTGAAACATTAGAATATTTTTACTATTATTAATGACCAGATAATTTATGTAATTGAGCCCACATAGTAACGTAACTGAACTAATACTTGACCTAGTAAGGTAAAGTGTGTCCTCAAGGAGTATGTGTGATACGGAGAGAAGATCTCGGGATGCGTATTGTGACGCAGCAGGCCGAGCCCGGTCGGGCGGCGTGAGCGGCGAGCGCGGTGCCGGTTACTTTAATTCCGATTCCTTTCACTGAGCAACAACTTGAATAGAACAGCATTGTGTTGAATACACATGTCATGTAATAATAATCAGTTCATAAAGTCATTAATCCTCAACTTCAGTGCCAGTTACATCGTGATAGCGCGCTCACAACATGTTTTACGTTCGCAGGTGTCGTGGTGTTCTCCAGCGCTGTATTTTTTGCTGATAAAGACCGCCACGACACTAATTTTGATTCTATACCCGATGCGTTTTGGTGGGCGGTTATTACGATGACCACAGTCGGCTATGGAGACATGAGGTAACCCGTGTCGCGCCGCCACCCCGCCCTGCCTCCCCCGACCCCGCTGCTCGCAAGCGCTCCCCATCACTGTATGTCGCACTGTATTCTCCGTTGGTGTGTGCTTGTTCTTCAAGGTGTGGTGCTGTTTTCATCCGCGGTGTACTTCGCTGAGGCGGGAAGTGAGAACAGTTTCTTCAAATCCATACCAGATGCGTTTTGGTGGGCGGTCGTGACAATGACGACCGTAGGATACGGAGACATGACGTATGATACAGCGACACCCTAAGTTTCATCTTTGCCTTCTCGTCATTTCATTTTATCCCAAACCCTTACATTGGCATATTTAACACTATTGTGATATTCTTTCGCCACATCATGTAACTATGCTTCAGTTTGGTTTTATCTTCGGTTCGCTTAGAACTTAACCGATTACACGTTTTATTCACTTTTATACTGAGACTATTGCACGTTCGAAGACGTTTCTAATTGTCTTTTTATTATTATTTTTATACAGTCTTTGTGTCATTATTTTCCTGAACCTTTACAATTTTACATGGAAGCTTGGTTGTAATACTTGTCATTGACGGACACGAACACATTAGGGTGCGAATGTACCACAAGCCCCGTCGTCGGTGTGACTATCGCCCCTCCCAAAGCGTATTCTATTTGATGAAAGAGAACAGCTTTAGTTGTGCACTTCAAGTGTGTCTGCTCGACCGCACGCTCCAGCACTTGAAGTGACTCGTTGTGTACCGATACTTGTCCACTGTCGTATGTATGCTCCTCTGTATCGCTTCCGCTAGATGTATCCTATCCGATGTGTCCTGTGTCGGTGTTGTGGCTGTTACGTTACCATCGTAAACGTATCGAAAATGGTGATCCATTCCAAACGCACACGTTGACATCACGTCGTGTATTTCTTCTTCATAGTGTGCATTAGAACTCTATAGCATCGCTTTTGCACCCAGTGTTCCAACTATCATTTCGCCACTTTGTCTTTTTGTCTAGTTGGAATGCCCTGCAAACCTGTCTCCAATGGTAAATTTTACACTTGAA
The DNA here is from genome assembly GCA_949699075.1 of Asteroscopus sphinx. Taxonomy (NCBI): domain Eukaryota; kingdom Metazoa; phylum Arthropoda; class Insecta; order Lepidoptera; family Noctuidae; genus Asteroscopus; species Asteroscopus sphinx. Next base: position 2,075,846 of record OX453002.1, on the reverse strand, counting down.
TGCTACTATGTAAAATTGATGTTCAGATTGATTCATTGCTTGTTAATGTCATTCGCTTCCATTCATTAGCTTTCACACACCATTTTCGATAGAGAAATATTGTGTATTTACGTTTAGCCGTAAAACGATCGAGTGCATGACTATGAAGTCTTTCTTGTAGTGTAGGTTTGAAACCAGTGTTCGTAGTTTATGTTTTATTATAGTGTATGTAACGTCTTCTATACAGACTGTTCTGTTTTTGTTTAGATTATTTTCTTTCAACCTCGACGTCTACTGATAAGCGCGATCGTTGCTGAGAGACGTATTGGAGACATCCCCAATAAATCTCTAGCCAACGATTACGCCCCCAATGAGTGATATTAAGAATTAAATACATATTTATCTGATAAATTAACTAAATACCTCAGCACGTTCTCAAACTCGAAGTTTTCCTTCTCAACTTGTACCGGTTGGTACCAGCTAGCGTTAAACAAACTGCATTGCAATAATATAACGAGGTTACAGCTATGCTGTAACTTGCTGGCGTGTATGAACGGTGACGGATGATATTGTATTGCTTGCGCACTTAACTTTGCCCCGCGAATGGTCTTGACTGTTATAAACAACTATCCACCTTGTCGCAGGATACTCCAAATTTATTTTTTTATACCCCATTTATTTTATCATGTAGAATTTGAAAATATTGATGGTATTATTTATGTAGTCGTTCTACGACGGTACGTATTGATCATTTTGGCATGTACATCATCAGTCGCGTTTATGTTTATTAACAAACTATTATTTAGTTGTATCATTAGTTTCTTTTGGTTTATTATCTTATCTATGTATCTTGCGTATAAAGCTGGGTTTTAATGATTTGTTTGTGATATAGGCCGGTTGGAGTTTGGGGAAAGATTGTTGGATCCCTATGCGCCATTGCCGGAGTGCTCACCATCGCTCTGCCAGTTCCCGTCATCGTGTCAAACTTCAACTACTTCTACCATCGTGAGACTGATCAAGAAGAGATGCAATCGCAGAACTTCAACCACGTCACCAGCTGCCCCTACCTGCCTGGCACTATGGGCGAGCCCTATCTCAGTAAGTCCTCCACGTTTCTTTATCATACCGTATCTTCAACATTCTATTGTGCCCTGCAACACAAAATATCTACTTCAGCGAATGTTGACTTTTGTAATAATCGTTCTCTATGTTTAAATGTGATAGTCTTTTTTAAACATTATCCTTAATTTTAATTCACAGCATGCGTAGCTTTTCAAATTTGATTTTTGACAGCATGCTTTGTTTTTTTTTGACATTTGTTTCCGTTATTAGTTTCTTTTATGTTGATTTTCGGTAATTTCAGGTGGAAAGGACGATGAAAAGGACGAGGTTTGCAGTGATCAATGACTGTATGACAGTGTTGTTGTTTATTTTTATAATGAGGACTAAATAAAAGTAATCGCCAGAGACGATATCCGTGATATTACCGCGTAAGGGACGAGCGAGTGCACTGTTTTTTTTTTGTTTTTTTTTTGTGTAAATATTTTTAGTTAGTAAGCGATGTAAAAAATAATTGAATAAAAAATGTTATTTATTTTCTTTAGTTATATTTGAGTTTATTTTTGTTTATGATTTTATATTTTGTTGTAATATTTTTAATCTCGTGTGATAATGTTGTTTGATAGGCAAACTGTTGAATCCAGAACGTTAGTTATTAACTATTACTTTATCGATGAAGTTCTGTCAGTCCTGTTAACTGATAGTCAATCTGGACTGTGTATTCAATACCCAGACTGACGCGTGCCACGCACATATCGGCAAAACGTACACAAACAAAATGTACGCGCTGTCTCGGTTTTAAAGATGTTTATTTTTTTTGTTTTCATGTTTTACGTTACATCAAGAGATAGGAATTATTTATATTATATTTTTATTTAATTATCTTTAGGAAGACATGGAACATTTTCGTGTAGGTACATGTACAGGTCCCTCTTATTTTGTTATTTTGTTTTGTGTTTATGAAGTTATTAATATAATAAGGAATATGTGCACCGCTCAAAATTAATGTAGGCATGTTGTACGCTCATATAGATATGAAATCATTTTGAGGAATTCACCGCACCGAGAAAAGGTATAGATATAAAGATATATGTACGTAGTTATTTACACACAACATTACTGAAACTCGACGAGCGGGGCCAAATTCTTTAGCTGACTCACGCACTATCAACTGATTCTTTCCTAAAACATTATGAACACAAAGCAAAACTCGAAAAAACCGGCCAAGTGCGTTCCGAACAACCACACATGTCCTATTTGTTGTTTGAGTATGTACTATGTACTACAATCAGACCGACTTTAACGCTTGTATGTTGTATTACCGTTTGTAATATAAAGCAGGAACAAAAAAAACGTTGTAATGATGGATTTTTTCTAGGTTTCTTGTATGGGGAGCCCCTTTACGGTTAGACATTAAATAATTTTTAGAATTAATTAATTGCCTTGATATAGACCAAATTAACACATTCTGTAAAAAAATCTACTGTCTATCTAGTACGTATGGTTAGATACAGCCCTGTGACAGACAAACAAACTGACAGACGGCGCAGGCGTAGTAATAAAGTCCCGTTGCCACCCTTTGGGTATGCAACCATAAGAAATAGTATCAGACATCACTGTTCGATGTCTAGTCTACCTACTGACCCCAATAAGTACGTGTAACCCTTTGATAGGTATCTTGGCATTCACATTGAGTTCATTCAATAGGTTGGCCCGCCTGCCATACTGGCATGTGAATGGCCCTTGTCACTAGATAAACATGCGTCCCGAAATAACTGGCTGGCTTATTCTTGATTTATTTTTCTATCTATGTGAAACCAAGTTCGTTTTTTAAATTTAATGTAAGTATATTTTTCCTTTATTATTTTATTTTGTGTCAGTGCTTTAGTGGCGTCCATATTTTGTAGATTTTTTTAAATTGAGTTTTTAACTAACTAACAGTGACAGTAGATTCGCTCTTAATAGTTTAGTGAATTTATTTGAGTACCTTTCAGGCTTTTAGGCTTTATAGATTTACTTATCAGCCCCAAACGAAGCTAGAATAAAAAAAAAAATCTTTTACTTTAGATTAGTCATATCTACTGAAATATCACTTATTTAATATTAACTCACTAATAAAAGTAATGCAAATTACAAATACATACATTTAATTTTCAACAGCAAAGCAAAATTAACAAAAATTACATAATTAAAATCGATTCAAATACGTGAAAGGGTTTCAGCTATAAAATAATTATTAGGTACGTACTAAATATAACGAAATTAAATTACACTAAAATTTGAACAGCAAATATCCTACGTCATATTATTGGAACTGCGACTGCGCATATAAAACGCGTAGTGTTAGTTACAATTAAGTAGTAAATCAACTTCGCTCGAAGTCGCGTGCGATGGCAACCCGCCAGACTATACGCCCGATGTACTTTGATATTTTGTTTGTGTTTATAGTATTGGCTAACACCAGTGTTTTTCAAATACAGTTTAATGAATCTAAATCAATTGTATGTAAATAAAATGTTAATTTAGGTTTTGTTGCACATTGAGTCTGATTTCTCGGAAAATAATGTTTCCACAAATATGACTCATAAAACCATACATCATAAAATTATAAAAATATAACGAACCAAACTAAAATTAAAAATAATAGCTGTTACTTATAAAAATAATCTCAATTACTCATTTATCAAATAAAACGAAAATAAAAGCAGATTAATTTTGAATGAAACAAACCGTTTATGTGACAGCATATTATTCAATACTCTACACTCATTTGTTCCAAGACTTTATTTAAGTATTGTATATTGAACTTCGACTAAGTAACGAAGATAAACATTATTTATCATTGCAGCTAGACAAATAAAATTTATAGTGTATTTACCATAAGTTTTATCCAATCGCTTTATTACGGTGATTTATTTCTGTTATTTTATGTTATATAAAGTTTATCTATAAATATTTAAAATACACGTTACAAAAATTTACAATAAGTATAACATTATAATAAAACAAGTTTAACCGGATTATATCGCGTAGGTATATTATTTAAATTGGTTTTCCTGACGTTTCGAAAGCTTTATAATAATTAATAATAAAAAAACGTTCATTGCATAAAACATAGGCACAAGAAATTGAACTCTTGACTTCCAAACTAAGTAGAACTTCATCATCATCATCATCATTTCAGCCGAAAGACGTCCACTGCTGGACATAGGCCTCCCCCAAGTATCGCCACAACGACCGGTCCTGCACCTTCCGCATCCAGACAAAGCTTATGTCGAATTCCCATATAGTACCCATTCCCGTAAACATCGGAGAATCTACACTCAAAGTTGTTGACGATTATGTATACCTAGGACAAACTGTCCAGCTAGGTAAGTCCAACTTCGAGAAAGAGGTCAATCGTCGAATCCGACTCGGTTGGGCAGCGTTCGGGAAGCTACGCAATATCTTCTCGTCCAAAATACCGCAGTGTCTCAAGACTAAAGTCTTTGACCAGTGTGTGTTGCCAGTAATTACTTACGGCACTGAAACGTGGTCACTCACAATGGGCCTGATAAGAAGGCTCAAAGTCACTCAAAGGTCAATGGAGAGGGCTATGCTTGGAGTGTCCCTGCGTGATCGAATCAGAAATGAGGAGATTCGCAGGAGAACGAAAGTGACCGACATAGCCCGAAGAATTGCCAAGCTTAAGTGGCAGTGGGCGGGGCACATTGCTCTCAGAAATGATGGCCGATGGGGCAGTAAAGTTCTGGAGTGGCGACCGCGTACTGGAAGGCGCAGCGTGGGTAGGCCCCCCACAAGGTGGACCGACGACCTGGTGAAGGTCGCGGGAATCCGCTGGATGCGGAAGTAGAACTTGTATTATGGAAATCAATGCGCTCTCTATCAGAAGTAAATAATACAATAACGCTAGGAAAGGATGCATGCAGAAGGAAAAAAAAACGTTTAGGATTTACAAAAACAAATAGCTTTGCTTGCTTATAGCTTTGCAGCGTTCGTGGTCGCAGGAAGACAAGATGACAAGCGTCTTTGCAGATATTTCTAAAAAAATATTTTAATAAAATTAAAATTGGTTTTGCTGACGTTTCGAATGCTTTGCAGCGTTCGTGGTCGTAGGAAGTGATCTTTTTATTTCGTTTGCCGGTCAAATTTCAGATCGGAAACGGAAATTTTTTCGAAGGTTTGTGAATCAGGCCACTGATCAAAAAATTCTAAGTATGTGTTTGAACTTAGTATACCATATGTAGTCAGCAACAGCAAAAAAAATCCAGCAACAGATGCACTGTAAACTAGTGTAATTGCTATCCGTGTGAAGCCGGGGCGGGTCGCTAGTAAACAAATAAAACGAAAATTTCTTAATAATAGGTCAGTATCCAGAAGATTGAACATAAGAGTGAATACGTTTCATAAAGACAAGTGTGCTCTATCATAGATCACATCACATCACATATTATTTTTAGAGAGGTCCTGGTCAAACACGTTCTTTTTTTAAATAAATAAAAACTCAAACTAATACATCACCAAAGCAAAAACAAAAAAATAGACAACAACGATTATATATAAATAAATAACACAAAGTCTAACAAAGCTTCTCTTCAAAGAGTCTTTCAACACCTTTGACAGCATTCAATATTATTGGGACAGTTTCAGGGCCCATACACAAGAAGTCTTCGGTGAGCGACGACTCATCTTCAGACAACTTGGAGCTAGAGGAGAATGCTCTGCTGGCTGACCCACACTTAGAGCAAAACCTGCGGCGACTGCAGGAGGAGGAGCGTCTGCTGCTGGATCAGAAGGCCAGCATGGAGGCCGGCGGAGTTGACGACATCGCCGCCCTCGAGAACCAGGACGCATTGCGTCTGAATCACGTAAGTCTTAAATGAGTTCTTACCTCCTAAGCATCATTCATCAACTCAGCCTATCGCAGTCCACTGCTGGACATAGGCCTCTCCCAAGTTGCGCCACAACACTCGGTCCTCTGCAACTCGGGTCTCGGGTCTCTTCGACAGACATGGCCAGTCCACTGCCACTTCAGTCCACTGCCACTTTAGTCCACTGCCACTTCAGTCCATTGCCACTTCAGCTTACTGATCCTACAAGCTATGTCGGTCACTCCGGTTCTTCTGCGGATAATCCCGATACTAATTTTATCCTTCAAAGAAACTCCAAGCATAGCTCCCTCCGTAGCTCGCTGAGCGACTTTTAATTTGTGGACCTGCTCAGCTCCTACTTACTATGTATTGTCATACTAACATTGACTCTTGTTCACTGATGAAACAAGCAGCATCTGAATCGATGTGAAGATTATCACACTAAATCTGAGGAAATGTTTAAAATATAACTAAGTGAACTAAATGAGTGTTCGCAGAAGTTCTAAGACTTGTATCCTGTTGTCTCCAACAGCTGCGGCAAGCTGAGCTGCAGAAGCAGCAGGCGGTGATTGCGCAGCGAGTGTTGCGCGCGCAGGCGCTTGCGCTGGGTGAGCGGGGGCAGGGTGCGGGGGGCGCGGGGGGCACGCCGCGCCGCGACCACACCACGCGCCGCCGCGCCACCTGCACTGTGCGCGTTAACAACCTGCACTCCGCCGAGGCCATTGAGACTGATGTCTGACTATCAGGTAATAATTTCCAAAACAATCAGCCAGGTCATCCTTCACCATCACCTTTGTAAATTTAACGCTTTACTGGGCAACCCTCATAAGGTTTTGGTCCTAGCTGTAAAGGTTTTCTTGAAACCTGAGGCAGCGAAGCTTCGCTTTTCTAGTTTTTTTATTATACTGCATTTTTTATCAATTTATTCACTTTTACAAATTAAGCTTTTTTTGACTAATCTGGAAGTTAAGTATTTACCTTACGTGGGTGTGCAAAGCAATTTCTTGCGACACCATTGCTTGGTAAAGAGTTAATTTGGTATCCTGCGCCGTACCCTGACTCTATTCACCCCTGACTCTCAAATGTTTGCTATTTAGAACAAAAACTTCATCTATACATTTTATTTGCCGTAGAAGCAAACATTTTTTTCGTCATTAATAAGTAATTTAATATTAGACGAAAAAGACAAAGAGACTTAAGTAGAAATAGAGCATCTTCTTTAGTATTCAATTTCTTATTCAATCTTCATCACTATTTAATACCAATAACATTTGCATTCAAAAGTTGATATTATATTTACCATTCTGGCAGAAACATAAAAACTTTAGCAAGTTAGATTATCATAGCAATGAATTTAGTCAATGCTGTTTCAAAATGAAATGCTTAGTCAGAACGTTAAATAAGAGTTTGTTGAACCTTGTAACACAGAGCACATTTTCGTCGGCACATAGTAGCACGTCGCCCCATGTTTCATATCGCACACGTTGCGTTTTATATCGGGTACTGCAACATGATATGCGTAACTTGTATTATAAAATGTTTCGCGCTTTGACCAAATTTTTACATTTTTGCATCATGCTGGCGTATCAAGCCAAAACTTTCAGCTTACAAGGCTTATATTTTTAACGAATTTTAATGTAAATATTTTATATTTTTTTCTTATAAGGTGAGTACCTACATCGGGCTGGAATTTCAAAAATCATGGAATATATTGCAAATGATTTCATTATTAACCGCAGCAGGAAGCGCAGGACCGGTCGTTGTGACGATGCTTGGCGGCCTATGTCCAGCAGTGGATGTCTTTCGGCTGAAATGATGATAATTTCATTCTTAACGGCTTCAATAATGTTAATCATGTAGCAGGGTGTTAGTATGTATACGTACAGCGTAGTGCATACCAACTCCGTCTGGTACTGAGTTTAAAAAGCTGATAGCTGTATGATAGCCAAGCTCCGTGACATCGTGGATTCACGGCAAACCTCTGAGGAATAATTGTGGTGTAACCAAAAATGTTAATATGCTAAGATATACGACAGTAACCGAAACATCACGTGGTTAAATAAAAAATCTAGATGAAAGTAAAGTCTAAGAAAATTTGAGAATTATTTGAGACATCATAAAAGCTTCCATAAAACGCTAATGGTCAATTCTTGTGATAAATTGAAATTATGATTCTTAAATCTTTGCCTTAAGTGGCAGTGGGCGGGGCACATTGCTCGCAGAACAGATGGCCGATGGGGCAGTAAAGTTCTGGAGTACGACCACGTACTGGAAGGCGCAGCGTGGGTAGGCCCCCCACAAGGTGGACCGACGGCCTGGTGAAGGTCGCGGGAATCCGCTGGATGTGGAAGGCGCAGGACCGGTCGTTGTGGCGATTCTTGGGAGAGGCCTATGTCCAGCAGTGGACGTCTTTTGGCAGAAATGATGAAATCTTTGCCAATAATGTAAGCAAAAACACGACAACTTTGACTAGTTAGTACTCTATCATGCAATGCAGCATTTACAAGTACACTATAGGACGAATAATACGGCGAGTAGCTCGCCGAATATTTATTTGTACGATACGATAGTAGCGAATACATCCGAACTAGTCGTTCATATCTGAGGATTTCCTCCCGAAAACAAAAAGGTCGCCACACGATGGCTCGAAGGACCATGTAAAGTTACGTAGTTGGCTACAACTGTGGAGTAACCGTACCACAAGTGTATATGTTTATGCGAGAGAGCACACGCGATAATCACTTATTAGGTACATACTACTCGATCGATTAATTTAAATCCATGTTAAATCCACAGCAATGCTCGGTTTCACTATACACATTCATACATGTTTCTATTCAATCCATATGAGCTCGAGACAAACTTCATACGCTAACTTCCTGGAAATAAGCCTGGATAAACACTCAGTAATTGCATCGATGGAACAATTACAGAAGTTTCAATAGGAAATGAAGTGCTGTTCCTCTCGTTTGGCGCGGCGCAGCGTTAGGCACGGATATAGGCCGGATATGAGGCGTTCTTCCTCGCTCAGTCCGAATGCCTGGCGAAACTACAAACTCGGTTTTACTCCGTTTGTGGATCTTGTTAGTGCTTCAAAGGATCGGTTTCTAGGTTTGTTGATGAGGTTTCAATGTCAATGCTGTTAAGCTGAGTATGGTTACAGGATTTTTATAAATATTTGCTAGATTATAATTTAATTAATTAGGTATAATTTGATTAGAACTTTGAGATTATTTTTTTTGATTGCCCTGCATTTTTAATAAGTTTTTTTTTTGCTGAAGTCGTATGTTTTAATTTTATTTCAATACTGTTCTGTCTCTTACTCGTAAAAATTGTTCTGTTACTTTGAAGACTAAAACGGATACGTTATTTTATTGTAGGACATTGTTATTTTACGTTTTTTTGTTATAAAACGCACTGTTTCTTAATAAGATGTTGCTGACGTCACCCTACGACGGCTTCAATATGAAAGTTATATTCGATACCACGAGCAGAGTTCGCGGTAGCCTAATGGAGCGACTCCAAAAGTCACCGGTTCGAATCTTCATTCAAAACTTTATTTCCACAATTTATATTTTCAGATACCTACATTAATTAGGGCTCGGAAAACGGAAGAGCAAAAACATGATAATTAGGAGAATTATGATAAAACTGCCTTTCAAGGAAAAAATGTTTCCTACAATTTTATTTGTATTACTAAAGAACTGTACAAAGATTACATTTTCCTGATTGTAGAGAATCATTAGAAGTTTATTAATTATCTAGTAAAACAAAGGAGTATTGTCCGCGTCCGTCAAGAAAGACTTTAGGTTTGAAAATTATAATCGTAACTAGAGTGGCGTAACTATACCATTAGAGGCCCGTGGCAAATTCATCGGATGGGGCCCACCCTCATAATATTAATGTTAGGATCCTCCAGTGCTCGCAGCCCTCACCTGCTGAGGGGCCCCCTCCGACTGGGAGCCCCTGGCATTTTGCCTGTCTTGCCACCCTATTTTTACGGCACTGATCGTAACCTATTTTTCAAGGTCCGTTAGTTTCTCTACACTTAACAAAGCCCAATTCTACCCGCAATATGACGGCTGAGGGCCGCTACCTGGATCGTGCAGGTTACACAAAAGTTACAGCAGAATCGTCTTAAAGGGGTCATTGTAACCATCATTATGAACAACATTTATTTATTAAGGGACAAACCCTGAAATCGTGAAAAAAATCAGCTGTTCCCTATATGTTGTCGATTTATGTAAACACAAATGTTGGGACCAGCAGATTTTTTTTTCGCGACGATTTCTAGTAAATGTAGTTCATAATTATTAGTACAATGACCCCTTAAGAGGTTTAGTATAAAGTAGTATAAACTGTGAATAAGGTTGTATAAGCATTTGTCTCAAGTCTATTTGAACCAAAGACATTTGTATACTGACTTTGAACATGCCTAGGTGTTCACTTAAAAGTCTGATATTCCAGCTTATTTAGGTCTCACGTCCAATTTCAAGCAATTTGCTAATTAGATATTTATAACCACTAACTTTCAGCATAACGTGTTTATAATCACATGTTATTCCCACCGCTGGGCATTACATAATAACCGATATAATTAACGAGGCTACACCGGGGGGTGGGGAAAATCGTTACTTTTATGAACGATGGCGAAAAGTTGAGTGAATGGCACCATTGAGTGCACAGACCGCATATTAGGTGCAGCGGTGTCCTTGCGGGGCTTGAATGGATGCGGGGACCCGCGATCGATAGCCGCTGCGGCACCGGCGCGCCCGTGACGTCAGCCCCGCCCGCCACGTGCTGCACGGCCGCGCCGCATCGATCCCGCGCCGCGCCGACACCGGCCCGCCCGGGCCGCCCTCGACTTTTGACCCTGTTGTTATCAGCGCTCGACAACAAGAAAACATACGTACCTTCTCTTGTATTGGTAAATAAACTACTGCGCCAGTTTTCGTGGATTCTATGTTGTCACAGGTATGCAGGTTTTCGGCTTTTCGGCTGCTTAATTCCTCTTTAGTTTAGGGAGCTTAGAAAGAAGATTTTCTTGTTCAATCGTTTTTTATGTTGTTTTAAACGAGACTAGGTATTTTGGAAAATAAATTATCTTTAATTAATAGATCTGTTATGCTTGGGTTTCCTAAGAAAACGCGACCTACCATTTTCAATTTTTTTATTGTTTTTTTTTTTTAATAAATTAATTTTGATCAATAGATCGCTTGGCATCCCCAAAAGATAGGGTTTCCTAAAAAAGCGGTACCGTTATGCGGCCTTTTCCCATAATATCGCAAAGCAGTCAAACCAGATGCGGCTGAACACCTGTATTTTACACGGAGCGACTGCCCTCAGACGCTCGCAACCCATTTACTGGGTAATACTGACATTCGAAAGTTAGACCAGTTGTCACACTTTCAGGCTTCTGACTACCATTCACGACTGCTACAGATATTCGTATGACAACCGGGACCGACAGCTTAACGTACTCTCCGAGGCACGGAGGGGTCTCGATGTGAAACGAAACTGTCACCCATCCACGGACTGACTGCGGCAAACGCAGCTTAACCTTGTAGATCGTACGACCTGCGTGGTTGCTACTTTGCCACGAACCCCTCCAAGTGTTACCGAAAACGTTATGTGTGAATAATCCGGTAGTTGACTATGTTAAAAAATACCAAAAATCTTATATTATTTAAAAGATGGTAAAGAAACGACAACATTGTTGAAAAAAATATAAAATCCATGAAAAAATTAAAGAGATACACGCTTTTTAAGTTTTTGGAGGGGGCATTTTCTATCTTTCTCGTGCGAAACGGACATTGCACAGTAAAGTTTCTATGAAGATTTTGAACAATGACGTCATACTTTAATAGTGCTGTCTCTGTCTAGTGAACAAAATTAAATCGCTTATGACTTGGACATTTTAATAAATATTTAATTGTATTTTTTTTACTGTTGCTTATTTTTCTTGAAAAAGTTTCAAGATTTCGAATAAAAACTAAATTTAAAAAAATACCTTCGCTAATTGGTATGGTTTCTTGAGAGCGATGGTTGACACAGTAACTTCAAACCTCTTCATTGTGGTCGACATATTATTATTGACATAGGGATGCATGGATAAATAGGGACAAAAGTGGGCAAGGATTTTAACATTGTAATAATATAGTGTTTTGCTCACAAATACTTTAGAATGTTTACCAAATTATGGCAGAATATTTTTGAAGTGTTTTTGGGCAACAAACTATCCTTTTTCAATGTTAATTCCTTGCCCCTAGGTAACGGCACGTCTTTCATAGGAAATCGAAGCTTATGAGAATGCGGTGTCAACATTTAATTCTAAAGTAGACAATGTTGCCGCAGCATACGTTAATCAATCAAACCATGGATAATCGGATTAACTGACGACTATTTAATGACGAACTGAGCCAGCTTGCCAGGGCTTATCATATCAGGTTACTATAGGTGCGGCACGCTATGATTTTGCGTTGCGTTTGCGTTTTTGACGTTTGCCTGCTCATCAATCAATCAATCAACTCAGCCTATCGCAGTTCACTGCTGGACATAGGCCTCTCCCAAGTTGCGCCACAACGCTCGGTCCTTTGCCTTCCGCATCCAGTCCCCCCCAGCCACGTTCTTTAGGTCGTCGGTCCACCTGGCAGGGGGGCGCCCTACGCTGCGTTTGCCGATACGCGGTCTCCACTCAAGGACTCGTCTGCTCCAACGGCCATCGGTCCTTCGACAGACATGGCCAGCCCACTGCCACTTCAGCTTACTGATCCAACAAGCTATGTCGGTCACATATGGTCGGTCGGAATGTGCTATGTTGCCTGCTCATGAAGATCCGTAAATATTGACAGCTACGTATGAAGGAACAATTGGCGTACTTTTTTGTCAATAGTGATGCACTGCTACAGCAATATAAATTTTTCGAATTTCGAATCTATTATTCAAATTCTATTTATTTCTTCTGTTTTTTTATGTATGTCACAGAAAGATTAAATAGCGATTAAACAAAATGGCTTGACGTTCAGGTACAGGTAGGGTTGCCATATGTCCGGATTTTCTGGACATGCCTGATCAACTCAATCACGCTGTAAAGGTAGAACGGATTTTTTTTTGGCACACAGATAAACAGTTCCCAAGGGATGCGCGATAAAAGATATCCACACGAGCGAAGCCGCGGCCATAAGCTAGGACACAAATAAAGGAAAGACTTGTCCAGCAGCTGACTGAAAACCCGATTATATACGGACAAACTAAATATTTGACGCTCTTAGATCTGATGAACGTGAAAGTAATAAAAATAATTAATCGGAAAGGAAATTGTGATAAGAAATTGAATACTCGAATGATGTGGAAGTCTCTCTGCGTTTAAGGAGACATCAGCATTATCCCGTCTCCAAAAACCCTTGTGATGTTTCTCCACTCTTGTTTAGTTTCGTCTGTGATGTCTGTAACCCCTAGTTGTAGAAATGTCCCCTGTGTTTCCGAACCCCGATGGCCTGGCTGATTATTGTCGGTTTATGAACTTAAATTATATTTCTGAAATAGCCCCCAACGATGTTTCCAGACGTGGCGAGCCGGCGCTACGACGCGACGGCAGTGTGGCGCGGCCGGCTGCCGGCGCGCTCCCCGCCACCCTGCCACGTGTGAACAGCGCCAGCCTCCGCCGCACCCGACGCCAGCGCAGATACCGCCCGCACACACCCCCTCTCCCCAGTACACAAGACTCTTCTGATTCCTCCGACTAAACCAACACCATGACCATGTGAACTTTATAAATAGCCGCTTCACTCAATCTCAAACCCAATTAGATAACTCAAATTAAAGTTAGGGAGAACAAGTTTTCAAAAAAAAATACATTAAAAAAACAATAAAAAAATTATTTTAAATACGCTTCTACAGTGAGCGCGTTCCGCTGCGGCCGACGGCTCCAGTTGTAAATAATAATCAAGGCGCTTTAAAAAGCTTATGTACACTTTCTATACATTATCAACACTGTGTAATAAATAATTAGGTTCTTTGTGACAAATAAAATAATCAAAATAGGCCTATAGAGATTCCGTTCGCGGAGGAAATTTATCAAGTGTCGCTTACGCTTGACCATAGTTTGTAAATAGTTATAACGGGCGGGATGCGCGCGCGCAACCACACGCCGGTCCGGCCTCGCCGGGCCTCCCACTGACTTACGATTCCCTGGACGTGACACAAGGACTTGCGTACATTGTACATTACTTCAGGTGACCATCCCGATCACAGTCGACATTGTTTGGGCTGCTGGCCCCACACTCGAGCCGAGCTGCCTCCAGACGGTCGCACCTACTACCGCTGATCCAGTAGCGCGAAGCTTACAGATACTCAAAATAGTTCTATCATTGGTTCACTACGTCAGAGCGGCAGTTTCGGGACAACAAGCTTTTATCTACCACAATCATGTGAAGAATCTTCGTGAAAACAGATTGAATCTTAGAATAAGTTACCGTAACATGTTAAAGTTTATGTTGTAATATCGTCGTACGTGGAACAATATCAATATACTTGTAATATTCCAGTATACAGTCGAGCTCGTTCATCCTGCACCCCTCGATGTGCCCTGCCCTCGGTCCCCGTGCCCTGTTCACGTCGCGCAACAGTCTCGGCTATATTATAATTATACACACAATTATTTAAATGTAATAGATTTAATGGACGGCGACGTACTTGTCTATCATCATTGTTGTTGTTTTATTGATAATTTATTAATGTTAATTGTTTGTAACGTAGAGCAGAGGATGGTTGTGAGCGCACACTGGCTGGTGGCGCCACGCGACGCTCGCCGGCAAGCGTGGCGCGCACTGGCTGCGTGTGCGCCGATAAAGCTACGTGTCGTATACAAGAACGGTTATATTTTCGGTCGTTTAGGAAGAAAATAAACGATTGTATTAGCTTATACAGTTTAAACATATCTAGAAAGAAGTGAATTTATTAAAATATGTTTGTAAGTTAGGCAGGCGACAGACGATTCGACCGACACAGCATTGCTTGAAACAACAGACCTCCTCTACTTGTTTATTTTCACTTCAGGTGCGTTTTAACAACACGCAGTATGTTTGTGAATGGTACCTCAGTTGTTGATAATTAACCTCTCTTTAATTATTTTTTTCTCTGGCTTACTGCCGTATTCCGCTTAGGCCAAGCCTGGTTGATTGCAATCAATGAAGCTATCCATCTGGTTCAAGGATCGTTTCCTTTGAGGAGTTGCATCCCTCCTTTCTGCACAAGGTCATGAAGTAATCGCAATTGCTCGATTATTTCCGTTATTCGAACGACACTGAACTTCGCAAAAGTCAGGAAAACCAGCTCATACATTTTCGTTTTTCCCAATGTTCATTTCACAAAAGAAGTCCTTTGGGGGAGGAGCTGTTAGGCAAGGCGGCCATCTGGGCATTGTTAAAAGCAACTTTATTTTCTAGGTAATAAGGAATGACAGGTGCTGTTACATTATTCTGCCGTGGGACTTCTTTCATGAAACGAACTCTACTTAGTAAGCTGGGTTTATCACTTGTAACTTTATGGAGTAATTTAATGTTATTTCAAGGACCTATGGTTCCCTATCAACAATTGATATCGTAAGGAGTGCATTTTAACTTTCAGCTTATTTCCTCACAATTTCCGTCTGTCTGTCTATGGACTTGTTTTAACTTGTGTTGTAAAGAAGACAATTAATTATTAGGTATAGATTACACCCGAAATAATTATTTCATCATATCATTACACATTTCATAGCGTTTAAACATCTAGGTGAAAAGACATATTTACGCCATATATTATAGTCTAGTGTAGTTTAGTAGATATGATAGTAGTTGTAGTGCTGCCCTTATACTGGGTCTATAATATCCTTCAACCCACTTACTGTCCGTCTATTGCAGTACATAAGGCCAATGTTAAGATTGCAACTTCTCTTCTTATTCACCCTGATCGCTTCTGTAGCATCGAGCTTCATAGTCATTCACGCAGGTTAGGTAAAGCCACGGAATATAGAAAACAAGGCGAAGTAGCATACGGCTACCGCACTTGTGGCACAATTAAGCGCAGATGCACAATAAAATTAATGGTGCTTCGTTTCCCGCTGCGACACGACGAAGTCTCGAATGCTTACGTGAAATGCTAGATTTTACCTTATTGTGTAATTTTAACGTGTAAAAATGATAGCAGAACGAAAAATAATTCTCACAGAGGTGTATTAAATCACCGCTATGTGTACAATTTTGATATATTTCATTCATTCATTCATTCAAAACAATATTAATTTTACAACTTCCATTAAGATTTATCTTGACAATTTAATGATTTTTTAAATTATTTTTCGTCACTTTTTCCCATGCTTAGTATTCGTAATGCCACTTCCCTTTAAAATAACACATAACATAACATCACGCCTGTATTTCCCCGAAGGGGTAGGCAGAGGTGTGATAGTACACCCACATTTCGCCAGTTATGTTATAGTCCCATGTAATAGGGGGCGAGCCTATTGCCACTAACCGGGCACAAATCCAGACTCCGGGCTGCTACTGAGAATTTCCTAATGAAAAAACCCAGTAACACTCCCACCACTTCCCCTTATTTTCTATATTCCGTGGGTAAAACAGATTAAAACGACCTTTTGCCGAGAACTGTAGTTACGAACTAAACGGAATGACTGTAACGGCCTTCGCACAGCTCACGGGGAGAGCTTGAAACATGCTTGTTGCAAGCTGTAAATCTTAAATTGGCCTTGAATCCCAATCATTCCTGACGATGATAATAAAAGAAAATCGAACAAACTTACCTTTAGGTATGTGAAGTTTGATGCATATAATTCGCCCGAAATAAGTAGATTATTCGAAAATCGGTGTTTCAGTGTTAATTGATGTTTAATTAATAATAACAATACTATTTCTGTGTTATTTATTATAATAGCTATTGTTGACGCGGTTCTCTAACAGTGACTGAGGCTGATGATGTTCTCGGACAGCGAGTAAGATAGTAACATGGAACAATTTGATAATAAAGTAAAATATATATTTAAGCTGTTGGTTGTGCTGAACTACAATACTCTTTTGTATATACTTAATGCAGAGATTAAAGCAATAGAAGGACATATAAAAGGAGATTAGAAAAGTCAACAGTCACTATTTAAGAATCGTCTAAGAAAATGACTCTGAGCGCAAGCTCGAACCTCGGCCATGACTTACAATGACAGTGAACTACCAAATTGGACAATACTATATATGCTTCAGGGCAAGCATGTTTACTGATACATACATTATAATAATTTGAGTGTCTTCGTTGTAAAATATATCAATAATGTCTGTCAATTAGATTCGAATTGTTTGGCAAATTAATTTATTATGATAGTCTTGATTGTACCTACTGCAATGTGTTGTCTGGTGTAGAATGATCGATGGGAAATGTTGGCAATATTAATAATAAGCAATGTTGCACTATGCTAGTTTATAAATGAGCGTCCGACATGGCCTATACACGCCTTGTCAATTTTTAAAGTTCCCAACAGTAAACACTGTTTTTTCTTCCTTGTCTTATTTAGTAAACAATCTTGGCATGTCTTTTTAATGCTATTCGACATTAATAATAATTAAAAGACATTATGTTAACAATTTCACACACTAAATAACATTTTTTTCTCCCACTTGCTCGGAAATTGGTTCATTATTCAAAAAAAAAAAACATTAATCGGCTCTTTGCCGAACATAACGAAATAACAGGCCGGTAATATCCAACACGAAATTGCTGGACAGTTTTTATTTTTTAAACTATGCTACCGAGGATTTTAAGTACACACTTACATAAATTAAGTGATTTTAGGTACAAAATATTTATCATTATAAAGGATGAATGCGCATTCTTTATTTAAAATTTTTTAAAATAGATTTAAAATAAGATAGGTACTGTTGAATTAATTTGTGTAGTGTTTCCTCGCAAATGAGAGAAAAGTACTACAAGTCTCGGCCGAAATAGCAATTACCGGCCTCGTTTAGTTAAAAAGGACTCGGCTTGCGCCTAGGCCGTAAATTGCTTCATTTCAGGCCTCAACAGTAATGTACTATTAACCTGATTACATGTGCAGAATAATTGATATGATATGATAATGAATAATTTCATAGTAGTTATATAAATAAAGAGATATGCCAAGATTGTTTACTAAATAAGTCAAGTAAGAAAAACAGAGATTACCTACTAGTTTCAAGGCGACGCACGCAACGTGCTGCAGCAACGATGCTTAAAACACTGAATGTAATTAACCAGTGTTGCCAGGTCCGATTTTCAAAATCCGGGAGACTTATTATGAAAAAATCGGGAGATGTATTGAGGAAAAATAGAAAAAATCGGGAGATTATATTTTTCAACAAAAATCAAAGTTTTTGAAGTTATCCCAGTTTTATATTTTGCTACCAATCCAGCTGTAATATTAAAATCAAAGCAGTTTGATATTTTACTACACTGTGTAACAAGTGACGGAAATATTCAGGGCAGCAACTTATCCGTCTGTTTCATTTTATGCAGTTTTTTTGCCAGGTTTTGATCTTATTCATAATATTAGGCTTTATACAGGGATTGTAAAAAATCGGGAGATTTTCGTCGAAAATCGGGAGATTTTTAGGAAAATCTGTGAATCTCCCGGAAAATCGGGAGACCTGGCAACAGTGTAATTAACAGTATCCTTGAAATAATTGTAATGATAATGGTTCCAGTCATTGTTTAGTACATATTACAGATGCTCAATATATGAAGACTATCATATGGTCACTTTATATGTCAATATATTCGATTTGTGTTAAATGTACGGAATTAGTAGAGATTGTAAACATTGCATGTTAAGACATATACGTAAAATGCCGAGGCTGTTGCGACGAATATATTAAAATGTCAATCAATGTTAATGTACCAAGTATAAAGTGTAGAAATCACATTATGTAATATTATATTATAGTTTTTATAATCGGATAGCACACGGGTCCTGTTCTCGAACTTGTGAAGGAAGCTGCAACGCGGCAATAAGTAACCAATAATCAATTCTGCTACGAACGTTATAAACACCCAATTCTGTGATTAAAACAACATAGAAGCAATTCTTCGGCCTGGCGTGAGTAAACTTGGCTTGACTTGACTTTTAAAGCATCCAGCCAGAGCACGGTAAAACGCACAGAAATAAATAGATAGAATGGTTGTAATCACAATTTTACTTGCGATTCATGCGTGGCAACTTTCGAACAAACTACGCCTCCCATGTTGACATCATTATTTAAAAAAAATACTTTAAATAAATTTACTTTTCAGCTTTTGTTTCTGCAGTTAGAAACAGCGCAATAAGGCATTTTTGCGTGTTTTTGTTACAATATTTACAGAAACAAGTCATAAGGCGTACTGAGAAAAGTTTTGAAATGCCCTGCACTCTGGTGCAGAGTGTTGGCACGCGCGCCCCGCTCTCTTTTCTATTCTATCTATCTATTTCTGTGGTAAGTTTGGAGCTCTACTCATTCCTCGTCTGTTAGGAGAGAGCTGAGAGATTCAACGCGAAATGTTTTGATCCATAGAGTTGAAAACGAAATACCAAAATTGCTTTCCAATAACATCATGCTAGAATAGGTTCACTTGAATTTTTTAAATGTCAACTCATCTTTGTATTTATTTACGAAGAGATAATAAATAGTATATCCACACTTTCTACAAATAATCATTACGGTTTGAAGAAGGGTAACACCATAATCGAGCATCCCTGAATTGAAATGGCTATCGATCCTTTGAACTTTGTAACGCTTACCTATGTCTCTCTTATATATAAATATATAGGTAACCGTCTTGCTTTCCTTACCGCCCCTCCTAACTTTCTAGATCACTGAGCTTGTTCTTTTCTCTATTTCACTTTAAAATTTAAAAGTTTTCCCAGTTATACTTGCCTTTAAATACATGCTCAGGATTCGCAGGTGTATTGCAATCTTCTTCTATCGTGTCGATATGAGCTACATAATGATAACAGCTCATGCCGTAGAAAAAAGATTGCCAGTCAGCAGGTTGGTAACAGGGCTGACTACCCAGGGTGCCCCGGACGATCAATTAAATATCGTCATTCGTGGAGGCTCTTTTAATTGTATTTTTCAATTCAACTCACCGGCATTTGAGCTTGCTACTTTGCAAGCTATGCCCGTTAGTTCATATTTTTCACCTTACACCTTGATGTTCACTTGAGAGTCACGCGGACAAAGCCCGAAATACCAAGCAGCACCAAGGAAGGCTTAGGTTTCAAGTCCATCTTTCAGGGGCACCCAACTATACCTATGCAGGTGTTCATCCACAATTTAAATTCAAAAATACGTCTCTTCCACAAGTCTCACTTTACAGCTCACTGCCATTTAAGCTTGTAGGAATGCAAGCTATGCCACTGAGCTGTTCTGTTTGGTATATACATCTATTTGATCGAGTGTTGTAGCAAACTGTCTCCCCAGAAGACTTGGCAGAATCCAGCGTGCATAGTAAGAGATAATTATATTTATAAAAGATAGTCCATATTATTTAGTTATGTATGATCGGTGGATGCTCTCGTTATCAATGTTCTAAGCTAGACAAAGATGAGACATTATTAAAATTCAACTGAAATATTAAAACAACATCTAATGAGATTATTTGTGAATATGGGTGTGCGTTTATTCTTTGTGTTGCAGTAACGGTGTGTTGTGAAGACGTGACTAAACCTCATTTACATTATGTGTGTCTGTTTATTCATAGCAAATTAATGTCTAGTCTCCCGCATTTAGAATCAGTCTCAACTCACAGAGATATGACACGGCATTCAGCTTAGAGTTCTTGCGCTTCAGAACGTACGTAGATTAGAAATATGGTGTAAATGAGTCTTGGTCGATTGTAACCTATCTACTTTTATCAGATTTATTGTACGTACACATTTGAGACTGGCGCGCCTATCCGTCGATAGCCGTGTGATCTTCACCAAGTCCCGCGCGCTCGATTCTTGTCTGCAGTTTAAATATTGCTGCGTTGTTGCGCAAAACTGTCACAAGTGTTATGTTATATTGAGATGGTGTCGACATCTTTGGTTTGACTGTACCCTAAATAGACGTACTGGTATGTTTACAACAACCAAATGTTAAAAGGCAGTAATGTAACGGGAATGCAGATACGAATCGCACTACAAGTGTTTAGGGCTTGTCCTGACAACGTTCGCGTGGAAACAATCGTGTAAGACCTGTGTGGTCGACTCTCATATACAAGAAACAGAATAGTGGTAAATTGTGAATTACTCAAGTTGGCCAAAATTGTAGTTACGCCAGTTAAAATAGGCGTATTATAATTTTCGCTCAGTATTATTAGTTGATATTTCGTACGTAGTGTATGTATACAGAGGCGGCTAACACGGGCCCGGTGCAAACGGAAAGATTAATTTCTCAACCATCACACTTCGTAAAACATTCTCAGATTAATATTATGTTATTGAAACGGAAAATACGAAAATATGGTAGATAGTTAAACCACATAGATTTCACAAAAGAAATCTCTCTATTTACTTGAGTACTACTTAATATCAATCTCGTAGTTAGGATGGAGTTGGAATTTGTTTAAATTTATTAAGAAGTCTGAAATGTCCGTTATGACAGACTATATTTAATATGGTCTTTAGGAAACAACTGTAATCAGTAATTTTATCTGTAAATTAAATTGAATTTAATTTAAGATTTATAGTTAGGAGATATCTGCAAACTTTTAGCAGTGTGTGGTATATCTAATGTTTTGTTGTTTTTTTTAGAAGGGTTAGTATGTTTTGCTTGGACTGTTTCGGCTGTTTGCATGAATTCCGAAACGTGCGATGGGACCCCGCTCTATGATTTGCGGATTGAATAAAAATGTGCCAGTTTTACTTCTTGATAGAGGCCTTTGCGCGTGTTATTGCGCTTAACGTTCCAATATATAGTCATCGCAGTGCTGAAAATTAAAATTAATGTCTAGGGCTTGTCACGCTGGTCACACTTCGCATTTTATTAATTTTCAGTGACGTCGACATACGATGAGTGTGACAGGCGCAAGAGTCGTATACATTTTATCCTAGTAGGTATACTTTTCCTTATTCACTGGCCCCCTCTCCGTCCAGGCGTCCAAAGCGTGTTCATATATTGGATATAAAATCACAAATCTCAATCGAATATCGTATATACTAGCATCGATAAAATGTTTACATTATTTATTTATATGGAATTGTCACTCGGTTATTGGCGTTATTTAAGTTACACGAAATTAATTAATTATACAAAAGTATACATTAAGGATTAATTTTTCAAAATTTTATAAAGTTTCGACAATCTTTGATGGTTCAAAGTGAGTCGAGTTCATTTGTTCGCCTGTATCATAAACAGTCAATCGGGTTACGCTAGCTATGAGCTTAAAATATTATTTGAATTTTAATGATATGTAATAAATTCTTGTATTTTATTCATCACCTAATGTAAGTTAATTGGAGCGAATTCTCTAGATACATAATTACACTATCCTCTAACAGTACATAACATTAAGGATTTATAATATTAAGAGCTTTTTGACTAGTATACTTACAAAAAAAAATGATGAGATCTTATGAAATAATATGAATTTTTCGCGATAATTTATTATATTTAATATCCATCCAGTATTATTAGATAAATAGGTGTAATGGTGAAAAGATGCCATTTTCTAGCTCCTATAGTTAATGTAACATAGGTTCAGTAATTGGCCAACAGATAATTCTTAATTAAGTACAAATTTTCCGAATAAAATATTTTTGATTTGTCTCGGTCCCATCGCTCGTGAATCAAGCAATATTATAGGAGGTCGTCGATGTTGTTTTGATTAATACATCGTTAAACTGTATAAACATGAAATTCTAAATAGTAAGTGTTTAATTGAAGCAACGTCTAAACACGAAAGAACTTTGCATTGCCCCTTGTCATGTCATTGGCACGACATCCACCTAGAGATAAATATCAAATAAAAATGGAAATGTTTGTTAAATTGTTGTAATCTAGCGTGGTTATATATTGTGATTTTGTCGAAGTTGATAAATACCTATTTATAATGAAGGAATTTATTCCATCTGAATACTCTTAAAAACTAACTAGCCTGTCAATTTATCGACTTTGATAAAGAATATGGATAATGTAAATACATTTGGATTGTTATCATGACTTGAATATATTTATATCCTCTATTGGGATAATAACATGAAATTTTAAAATCAATGGTGCAATGTTAAGGGCTTATAATAGGATTGGAGATCCACTGGATGGTGTACCGAAGTTGGACGTTTCAAGGAACTTCTGTGCGGTCTAAATAAGTCCTATTCACGTTCATGAGTCAGTTTCGGAGTTCATCAAATCGTACGTGCAAAAGTATTTGATAAAATGAATCGAGCTATTCCATACATTGTCATGTTAAGTCGAAATGATTAGTTTAAAGTTCACTGATTTATTTTTAACTAGAGATAGTGGAGACCTGAATGTAAAGATCGATGTTGTGATGCTGTCGTGGAGATAAAGGAAGAACGATGAAAGCGGTATGTGATGGATAGGGCATTGTGATTGGTAATATCTTAGAATATTGACTTTAAAATATTTCAATGAGTTGGTCTGATACGGATCCGATGGTGTACCGTCAGCCATAATGTTTAGCACCCTGTACGTATTAGCGATAACGTTTTAAAGACATCTCTATAAGCCTGCGGATGCACCAATGAAGAAATGGCGACACTATGAAAAAGAGCTACATTTTCAATGTAGCCACTGCTATAATTTGCCATAAGGAGGGGATAACAGAACGGATATCGTCGCCATCTCCTTATTCATGAAGTCGTGGCCCAAGGTTGTCTACGTCATCGCTAGCACGTTTTCGATGGGAGGGTCCACGATACGTCGGCACGTCGACGTCATGAGTGACGTTTCATCTGACGTCATCCAGCTGGAATACATACACTGTAAATTGAACACGTCATGTTATGTTTATTCGGATCACTCTCGCCACATGGTGTATATATTTCAAGGCACTACGGCCAGTGATCAATTTTATTTAAACGAGGTGGTTGTCAATACTCCTGGCATGCGAAGCGAATGCTCATCGGTATAGTTAATACGGATAAATTGAAATTTAACGCTTATATTGAGCCAACTGTATTAGTCAGAAATGCTCACAACCCAGCCATCTTTTTGACGATGGTTAGATATACGTGGGACACTCAGAAAGTTTTGCGAAACTAAAAAAAATTGTTCTATACGTACATATATTTTTATCAAATCTTTTCAAAGTACTTTCCACCAGCCTCTATACAAAGATTCATGCGCCTAAACCAGTTTTCAAAACACTTTTTCCAGTCCGCCGCAGACACCTCGTTTACAGCCTGCTCGAACGCAGCCAGCGCATCTTCCGGCGACGAAAATTGTATCCCTTTGAGCTGATTTTTTATTTTTGGGAATAAAAAGAAGTCACACGGTGCTAGATCAGGGCTGTAAGGAGGGTGACCCAGGAGTTTGACTGGCGTGCTGTCCAGGAAGTCCCTCGTTTTGAGTGCGGTGTGCGCAGGTGCATTGTCGTGGTGGAGCAGTAGCCCGCGGAGCCCTGTGTTTGGTCGCTTGTTGCTTATAACAGAGAAAACTTCTGGCAAACATTTGGTAGTATACCATTCGGCATTAATGCTTCTTTGATCCCGTAAGGGAATTGATACCAAGTGGCCAGTCAAATTAAAAAAGCTAGCGATCAAAATCTTACCCCCGCTTCTAGATCGCTTCACTTTGGTAGGCGTTGGCTCATTTTGAAACACCCAAACAGTCGACTGGCGCTTGGTTTCTGGGTCGTATTGATAAATCCAGGACTCATCACCTGTAACGATGTCGTAAACACGCCGAGACGAGCCTGCTTCAAATTTGTTAAGCATATCACGGCACCATTCCACCCGGGCCTGCTTCTGAGCATCGGTGAGGTTGTGCGGCACCCAGCGTGATACTATCCTCCTCACGCGAAGATGGCTGTGTAGAATCTCGTGAACGCTTCCCGATCCAATCTTCAATATGTGTTGAATCTCCTGATATGTAATTCGCCTATTGTCTTGGATTAAATTTTTCACTGCTAGCACGTTTTCTTCGGTAACAGCCGTCAAAGGGCGACCGCTTCTTTCGTCATCCCCCAAAGTTGGTCGACCGCGCTTGAATTCGTTATACCAACGATACACGGTTGCCTTGGAAGGGCCTTCATCCATGAATGCCATTTGAAGTCTATCGTACGATTCATCCGGTTTCAGGCGACACTTGAAATCGTATAAAATCATAGCTCTAAAATGTTCCCGGCGCAGATCCATATTTCAGTGAGACACAATACTTTGAATTAACTCGCAAAAAATGTGGAGGGAAATTTTGAAATTGGAACTTACTTATTTTTACTTATAAATAATCATATTTTCGAAAAACATTATAACTGGCCAGTCTCCCATATATAAAAACTTTTTTTCGCAATACTTTCTGAGGGGCCTGGTACATATTTAATGAAACGGAGCAATGTTTCTGAATGATACGGACGTAAAATAATCTTTCTGATAACTTTGTGGAAGGCTAGTTTGGACTATAGACCTTATTGTCACTATAGGAATGTGTGAACAGTATATCTCAATACATAACAACAGCAACAGCTGTTGATTTATTGGAAAATCCTTTTTAACTGGCTTCAATGCGTTAGGCGGTTTTATAAAAGTCGACGGTTTAAAAAAAAACAATTAAAATGACCGCACTTGTACTTCTGATAAATTAACGTTTCTAACTGTATTGCGTCTGTTTGATTGTAAGATGGAGACTCTTATTTAGACCCCGTAGCAATTCAGATCGACCAGATATATAGAAAGGATTTTTTGACTAGCCATTACAAGATTTGTAAAGTCACACCGGGCTACAATAAAGTCTACATGTCCGAACACATCTACATGAAAGTAAATTGCTTAAAATACCCGTTTCGATAAATTCCATGGTATGTCTGGAGCTTTTTCCATTTTTTATACTTAAGTTGTAACGTGGCAGTGCTAAGCTGTACTGTAAGAATGATTTTCTTTTTCTTATAAGTTGTGAATCCAAATTGTATAAATGACTAAATAAAACAAACACTGATGTTTCATTTTTAAAACCTTGCGCCCTATTATAAAGCGAATTGGAAATATCATAAGTATACAACGTGTAACGGAATTAACACAATACCTATCTACCTCAGATACCCCAACAACAATTTTTTTTCAAATACACACTACTACATGGTTTTTCGACGTCAGTAAGTTCTCGAGTTGTTTGCTGGATAGGTGCAGGATACCGTCTTCCTGGACATCAAGGTCCTACTCGGGGTCCGCTGATATACTTATTTATAATCTTTAGTATCCAAAATGAATATTGTTTTTTTAAATGTAACATTGTATACAAACTATACTAATAGATTCTCCTAGTGAAACTGAAAAAAAATACAAGGCTTGTGTTTATTCTGATACACGTTGTTCAATGTGTGCTTAGCATAGAAATCTTAATAATAAGGTAATAGAAATGTCATCTATGTCTTTTAATACCAGAACGCGTTTCGCCGGTATGCCGCTACATAAATACGCAATTACGCCCATTATTTTTCTAGCATTCAATGCAAAATAAATTAAGCCTTTGTTAGATATCATATACTGCAAAATACAATTTTAGTGACTCTGCGTCCAACACAGCACTGATGATCAAGCAAACAGTTCGCGCACTGGTGTCCTACGAGACACCTGTACGCGGCGACACTTCCACGCGCCTTTGCCAGTTCTCTTACCTTATATTATTTATATTTCTATGGTGCTTAGCATAAGATAACTCTCACTCTCAAGTCCAACTAACAAACTACTGTACCACGCTGTGCGCACATTTTTTTTATTTTTTATATAGTGTAGGATGGTGAAACGAGCTAAAGGCCCACCTGATGTTAAGCGGTTACCTTTGCCCATAACAACTGCAATACCACCTAGGCTGTTGCCTAAATAGTACCGCAAGTCGGTTCGACAAACTGAGACATGAAGATGGAAAGTCTCAAGTGATTGTAATTTCTTTAACTGATTCATCAGTAGACGGGAAGAACCCTCGCAATTAAAATATTCAGACACAATTGAAATTGTTAATGAATCATCATCATCATTTCAGCCGAAAGACGTCCACTGCTGGACATAGGCCTCCCCCAAGCCAATGTTTGGGGCGATATGCCATAATCGCCACACTTGGCAGGCGGGTTGGCGATCGCAGGTGGTTAGTTAAATACTCAGAGAACGCTGCTGCCCATCCTCTGGTGAATCCCTTAATAAATTCTGATTCTGGTGAATTCCTTATTTGTTAATGAATAAATAAATGAGAGAGAGAGAGAGTCATGAGAATTAACAAGGCTGCCTTGTATACCTATGTCAAGCTTGTGTATGTATAACTTTCCTGAATGGCGAACACTGCAGGTTGTCCCATCGCTATGCTACATCTATACTTTAAATATTTATAATAGGTTATACCTAGTAAATTATAATTGAAGAAAACTTTATTTTATTTTTTAAAGCAAATAATACTGCATCAAGGATTTTTCTAGTCTTTCCTGAGCCGGGAATTGAACTTTCAAGTACCTATACCAAAACACATCAGTAGGTTTTCCCACCATTCGATAGAGTCGATAATAAGGATTAAATCACTCCAACAAACGTATCCTAAATTGAAGGAAGACAGCGAAATCTAGCATAGCATAGGTACAGTCTAACAAAGATATATAAATGCCAGACCGATGGTTTTCGCAAAAGGGTCCTCAGGCCCATTACCACTGTTGCCAGGTCTCCCGATTTTCCGGGAGATTCACAGATTTTCCTAAAAATCTCCCGATCTCCCGATTTTCAACAAAAACCTCCCGATTTTTTACAATCTCTGTATAAAGCCTAATAATAGGAATAAGATCAAAATCTGGCAAAAAAACTGCATGAAATGAAGCAGACGGATAAGTTGCTGCCCTGAATATTTCCGTCACTCCCAATGTATCGTATGTTCACTAAACACTTAGCGTAAAATAAACTCTATCACAAAATGATAAAGTTTAAATTAAATTATTTAAAAAAATAAAACTGCTTTGATTTTAATATTACAGCTGGAATGGTGGCAAAATATAATACCGTGACTACTTCAAAAACTTGGATTTTTGTTGAAAAACATCATCTCCCGATTTTTTCCATTTTTACTCAATACATCTCCCGCTTTTTACATAATAAGCCTCCCGGATTTTGAAAATCGGACCTGGCAACACTACCCATTACCTACCTGAATTTCATCGACGATAGTTACCTTGGCTTTTTGGTCGTTAGCTCTCAGTATATATAGATGGGGCACGCTATGATGGCGTTTTTGACGTTTGCCTGCTCATGAAGATTCGTAAAATTTGACAGCCACGTATGAAGGAACAATTGCCGCACTTTATCGTCAATAGTGATGCACTGCTACAGCAATATAATTTTTCGAATTTCGAATCTATTATTCGAATTCTATTTATTTCTACAAACAAAATGGATGAATAATTTGATAAATAATTTATTTATGTAGATAATAATATCTGTATGTATATACAAGATGTTGATCGGATATCGTGCCATATTTCTAGAGCAGATGATAAATAATGTGCTTAGTCATCTAATAGTACATTATGATTCAAGTGAGCTAAGTTGACTATACTCGAGGCTGGATTGCCGAAGGCGAGAGCGTAATGGAGCCGAGAGTATAATAGTCAATGTTCACGCGTGTCGCGCGGATTACTGTAATGTAATCGCACGGCGCACGGTTGTTACAGCTAGGCGCGCGCAGGTGGTCGAAGGAAACCGCCAAACAGTCTAATATTAAAAATATTATAATTAGTTTTTTTTATTTAAAACACAAATTAATATTAATTTGTTGATCAACAATTATAGTTTTGTACTAGTGTTGCTGTCGAGATCGTCAATAATTTTTGATACCTTTTTTTTTTTTTTTTTTGCCGTGGGGAAATCTTCATGGACGCACTCCGCCCGGGGTAGGCGGAGCCAGTGTCGGACTCTTACCGACTAAAACCACCACGGTGTTCCTTCAACTACCTTAGCCGGGGGCGTGGGAACCCGTGAGTATTCACACAACCACCCCCGACAGGTCCTGGCCCGCCACAAGCAGGCGAGCCCCTTCTCCCCGTGCGGCCTAACGTCGGCCGCACCCTCCTAGGTGGCGCACATGGAACACTGCACGCCACTTCACCTCTTGGGCCTTTACCAGCCGCGCCAATTACGCCGGCTGTGCCAGCTACGCTAGCTGCTGGTCGGGCAGCAGACTACCCCGAGTCTGCTGCATGCCCTACCTCCCGTAATTTTTATAGAGGTTTTCTTCCTCGCGGTCCGGGCGGTGAAGCCAAGACCCTCGGTCCCAAGAGGCGCGAGAACACTACTCAGCAGGCACTCCTGGGGTTACGAGATCGACGGGGGCAGGGTAAGACAGTCCCCCCCGCTGCCTGCCCAGTGGCAGGGTGAGTGCACACCGGGCCCGCCCCTGCTCCTCCACTGTGCCCTCTGCTGATATCAGAGGGACACGTGGAGCAACTCCCTACTGGCCCAGAACGGGCCCCTCCCGTGCCAGAATATTCGCCTCAGGCAATAAAATCCCCCGAAGGTTAATCCCTCGGCAGGATTTTATTGCCCGTGCCCAGGATGCACCGGCCAAACAACTGTCGATCCCTCCAGACGTGTCCAGAAGGACAAGCAGCCGTCAGGCACACGTGGAGGTTTTCTGGCCAGCACCCCAATTTTTGATATCTTGTGTTGTACCGTGTGGTGAGAGTTCATCCAAAGTTATGTCATGCCCGTACCGTACCAGAAATTAATATTAATTTGTTGACAAAAATAAATAATTTGATGAAATGAAATGTTTATTTAGCATATTTTAATTAATACAGTTGATTTATTCCCAAAAATTTTTAATTTTGTTTAGGCATAAAAACTCTTTGCTGTGTTTTAAAAATAAACTGTAATGTAAAAAGCACTAGTGCGATAATATAATGAAAAAAAGCACGCGTGCGTAATAAGCTACATTATGAACCTAAAATCGGTGCAATAAGAGCCACTTTACGAGCAAGTGTGTTGAAAGTATTCTTACCGAAACTTTCACCTAGAAACATGGCAAGGGTTCGAGAATAAATCCCGAACGACTCTGTAAATAAGTCATCGCTATTGGCGGCATTGTAGAAGGGTGGAAATACCTGCAAATAGTTTTGGTGTGACACCCGGAGGGAATTTGTTTGTTTACAAATAGGTACCTATTTAACAAAAAAAGTCTTTTTGTTATTGATTTTTTATTGATTTGTGTTCATTATCATGGCAGTGGTATAGTCACCTCCTTAAATATGGCACGAATATAGATCAAGATGTTGTATAATAAAATCGTAACGATGAAAAAACTGTAAATTGTTTTTTTTTTTTTAAGAATCGCTGCTGCGCATACTAGGAACGATCATCATCATCATCATTTCAGCCGAAAGACGTCCACTGCTGGACATAGGCCTCCCCCAAGCATCGCCACAACGACCGGTCCTGTGCCTTCCGCATCCAGCGGATTCCCGCGACCTTCACCAGGTCGCCGGTCCACCTTGTGGGGGGCCTACCCACGCTTCGCCTTCCAGTACGCGGTCGCCACTCCAGAACTTTACTGCCCCATCGGCCATCCGTTCTGCGAGCAATGTACCCCGCCCACTGCCACTTAAGTTTGGCAATTCTTCGGGCTATGTCGGTTACTTTCGTTCTCCTGCGAATCTCCTCATTTCTGATTCGATCACGCAGGGACACTCCGAGCATAGCCCTCTCCATTGCCCTTTGAGTGACTTTGAGCCATCTTATCAGGCCCATTGTGAGCGACCACGTTTCAGTACCGTAAGTAATTACTGGCAACACACACTGGTCAAAGACTTTCGTCTTGAGACACTGCGGTATTTTGGACGAGAAGATATTGCGTAGCTTCCCGAACGCTGCCCAACCGAGTCGGATTCGACGATTGACCTCTTTCTCGAAGTTGGACTTACCTAGCTGGACAGTTTGTCCTAGGTATACATAATCGTCAACAACTTCGAGTGTAGATTCTCCGATGTTTACGGGAATGGGTGCTATATGGGAATTCGTCATAACCTTTGTCTTGTCCATATTCATTTTAAGACCCACTCTATCAGAAGCTCTCCTGAGGTCCTCGAGCATTGTACCGAGGTCCTCCATGGTCTCAGCCATGACTACTATGTCGTCGGCAAACCGAAGATGAGTGATGTACTCGCCGTTTATGTTAATGCCTAGCCCCTTCCAGTCCACAGGAACGATACTGATGCCAAAACTACAATTTTTGCATTTCTGTATATTTGTCTGTTTATCTGTGTGTATGTTTGAGCATCAAGCCACTGAACATAATTAGTTGAAATTTGGCAAAGATGTCCGTAATAGACCGGGTCAGGTTATAGGCCACAAATCATCACGCTTTTGTACGTGGGAGGTGAGTAGAGTCACATAATGTCTACAAATTTATGATAATATTACGATAAATGTTATAATGTAGGTACGGCAATGAGACCGCACATAAAGAAAGGGGGAAAACAGCCATCCAGGCTTTGAAAAGGTACATAAGCAAAAAAGTTGTTTTACAAAATAATCATTTATTCTTTCCATCACGTTATTTAAAAATCTACAAAATAAAACAAGCAATATACCTATTACAACAGTTAATCAGTGAATCATGGTATACAAGAATACAGCAAATTATTCCATGAGTTTCTTAAGAACTTAGAATGATCTGTATCTGCTTAGTTTTATGTCATTGATTGGACTACAGAAGATTTTACACTCTTAAGGCCCGGAGGATATGGACGCTTCTGCTGAATAAAGTCAGGAAAACGAAGAAAGAAAATAGACCATGGTGTCGATTCGCTTGTTCACGAACTAAACTTATTTTAAACTATCGCCCTCTTTTACGAATAGTAGATACAAGAAAGGGATAGCAACAATTTAAGAACTGTCACACTACTTTTCGTGTTACATTTCTTCGCATTTTAGTGGACACGTTCTGAGACCACCACTAAACTTGTATGGAAATATAAATTCCGACTAATTTGACAGTTCTAAATTTGTTGCCACCCCTTTCTTGTATCTACTATTAGTAAAAGAGAGCGATAGTTTAAAATAACATTAGTTCGTGAACAAGAGAATCAACAGCAGTGAATGAGATTTTTGACAAGCAATGGAACAAAAAGTATATTAAAAAGCCCATATTAATACATAGCTCTCATTAGAAGTTTTTAAACTTTCGCCAATTTCACTCATATTGAACTATATTAGAGTCTGCTCGTGACCACGGCCAATGCAACTTGGCCGAAACGTCGAGGTTAGTCTAAATGTTTGTTATATTTTGATTTTATTGTGCGCCGACAAGTCCCGTAAATATAGTTCAATATAGCTCTCATTATCGACAATATCAAATTATATGTATATTATGCGTTTTTTTGCATGTCTTGATGTCCAGGGCTTAGATAACATAGCAGATTGTAAATGCATAGGAATCATGGTGAGATCCATACATTGGTTTGTACAAAAAAATATAGAATTTTAGAGAAGTTGAAATAGTTTTACCAACTTCTCTAAATATCTTCTTTTTTTTTACTAAATTCACCATGATCCTTTACATATAAACTAGTGTAATTATTGATTCTCATTATCAATGATTATTATAATTGGTTTTAAAAACAAATGAAAATCAGTAATAACGCTTGTTGATAATTAAATTTTTGAACATATTTAATACAATACAATACAATAATATGCTCAAGAGAAGACACTGCGGATCAGCCAATAATATTAAAATATGAATAAGTCCGAAGAAACTCACATTCGTAATTTTTTTATGGAAAAGTCTGAATAGTACATTCATCCCGAATGATTGTGGCGATTTCTAGACACCTCAATCTCAAGCCCTACAATCAGACGGCAAAAGGAAAGCCTGTTCTTAAAATTATTTACAACATAACATAACATAACATCACGCATGTATTTCCCCGAAGGGGTAGGCAGAGGTGTAATAGTACACTTCGCCAGTTATGTTATAGTCCCATGTAATAGGGGGCGAGCCTATTGCCACTGACCGGGCACAAATCCAGACTCCAGGCTGCTACTGAGAATTTCCTAATGAAAAAAACCAATAACACTTTGCCCGACCCGGGAATCGAACCCAGGACCCCACGCTCAGCAGTCGAAAATTATTTACAATATGTATAAATAAACATTATGAAAATTTTATACAACGTGTTGCGGATGGGATACAATTGTTTTACCTTATGTCATGTTTTTAGTTATTTTAATAAATGAGTCTGGAGAAACGCAAATCGGTAGCTAACCCGTGCCTCCCGTCATCGTGGAATCCTACGCGCATGCGCGCGTATGTACTTGTATTGCCCGCGCGCCGGCACGCGCCGCTTACCGCGCAGCGCTATCGTCAGTATCTCGGCAGCCCTTAGCCTCAGCGCACGCGTTCTGCGCTCCGCCCGCGGTACCCACGCGTTAGTCGCCGATAGCGTTTCGTTCCCGATGCTTTAAAACCATAACCACTTCTATTCATTTACCCCTTCTAAACACGCACCGCGTGCTGTACGCGACATTAAGTGGTCCATCGAGTCGGATCTCGACCTACTCGTGTGTTTAGTTGGACTAAACCTGTGTGCAGGGATGTCGCTGCTCCGCACACCCCCGAAGGGTGTTAAAACACGCAGTAAAACGCGCGCTACGGAGCAGTTGACTACTAAAAGTGAACAATTAGTGGTAAAATCGGTCAAAAGTGGTACAACCGCGTGTTCGTCGGCGGCGGCCCGCAAGAGGCTAGAATACGAAGCGGCGCAGAAGCAGGCCCGCATCGATCTCGATTTGGCCGAAAAGAGTGCTCAAATAGAAAAAGACTTGGTCTCAAAAAAGCTGCAAGCCGATTTAGCCGACTTGGAAGAAGAAAACCGCGGCTCGGTTTCCAAAAGTTCAAGAATAGTCGAGGCGTGGCTCGATGAACAAGATGGCGTCGCGTCGTCTACACAAAGTTATTGCGCGGAGAATGTCTGCAATCCACTAAATTCGATGCCAGTTAGAAAAGATCGCCAGTGTGATCCATGTAATAAAACCTGGCACCATACCGATCAGCAACAGTACCACGTTGACGAGCGCCCGCCGCATGGCAACAGCGTCAGTCAGTTGACGGAGGCGTTGCACCAAGTATTTAAAAAAAGTTTCGTTCGTGATAACGACAGAGAACTTCTTGCGCGCCTAGCAACATCAAAGGATTTACCGGTGTTCGATGGTGATCCTATGCAGTGGCTGCAATTCAAGGAGTCATATAAAGAATCGTCACACCTATGCAGTTATAGCGATGCCGAAAACATTTGGCGATTACGAAAATGCCTTCGTGGTGACGCGAAAGAAGCCGTGTCATCGCTCCTTATCGGCAACACAACACCGCAAGCTATAATTGACACCTTAGAATTACGATTCGGTAGACCCGAGTGTATAATTAATAAAATATTCACTCAACTCAAGAAAATTCACCCTCTTCCTACTGCATACCATACAGAGATCGTGAATTTCGCAATAAAAGTAAAAAATTACGTCACAGCGGTTAAAGCTATTAAGCTACTTGAATACCTACAAAGCCCGGAAACGACGTCAATTGTGCTTTCAAAGTTACCGCCCGCTCTTATTCATAAGTGGGCCGAATACACCTACGATAGACAGGATAGTTCTATACCTAAACTAGAACTACTATCGGAGTTTTTGTATAGAGAAGCGACTACTGTCGCATCTTCAGGTGTGAGTTACGTACATAGTCAGAACGACGTGAGAAAGAAATATGATAATACGAAAACTCATTCAGTGCTAGCGTGCACTACTACCGCAGATGTAAAGTGCATATTTTGTCGTGCTTCTCCGACGCACGCTTTGGAAAAATGTGGCAAGTTCAAACGCGCTATGAGGCGTGATCGATGGCAATTTGTACGTGCAAAACATCTGTGCTACAAGTGCTTAGGCGCGCGGCATACTGAACCCGCCGCGTGCACTGCTGCTGACTGCAGCGAGTGTGGATATCCACACCATCATCTTCTACACTGGACGAAGCCTAACGCGTCCGCGGCGCCCGCCCAAGCGGACTCGCGACCGGTGGCGCCGGCGCCCGCAGCGACCGCGCGATCGGAGGCGCCGTGCCCCGCGGTGAACGTAGCGACCGCGCACCCGTCGGCAACCGACGAGTCGCGCCCCGAGGATACCGTTGCCCACACCAGTGCGTCCACTACAGTTAGCGTATCATCAGTGCCAAAAGTGTTCTTAAAAATAGTGCCGGTTACCGTTCATGGCCCTAAAGACGATATCCACACTCACGCGTTACTTGACGACGGCGCCACCGTGACGCTGATCGCTGCTGACCTCGCTGATCAGGCGGGACTATACGGTAAGACGGTGACCATGCGCGCCCGCAGCGCATGGGACTCCGGTGAGCTCGTGTGCCAAACGGAAACAGTAAGTTTTGACATTTCCAATAATACTACAGGTGATCATTTTAACTTATGTGCTCGTAAAATGAAAGAACTTAATTTACCTATTCAACGTTTATCGTGTATGGACCTTAGTAAATATTCACACTTTGATGAGAATAATTACGACTTTTGCAAATGTGATGCGCAACCTAAATTATTAATTGGACAGGATAATTATGACCTTATTGCTCCTATTTTGTGTTTAAAAAGTAATAAGAAAAATGAACCTTATGTTACAAAGACACCGCTAGGGTGGTGTATACATGGTGTTGTAAACAACATAAATATAAACATGTCAGCTGATTGTATTGCTAGTGATGACAGCGCGCAACATTGTTATGATTCTGAGTTACACGAGTTTGTAAGAAAATCGTTCGCGTTAGAGTCAATAGGAATATCGAAGAAACCGCGACAGAATGCGGACGAGTTGCGTGCTATCACCATACTAAATAACACATGTGAATTAATTAATAACCAATGGTCTGTAGAATTGCCATGGAAATATGACAACTTTAATATGCCTGATTCTTATCAAAATGCTCTGAATCGTTTGAAGTCAGTTGAGAGAAAAATGTTAGCCGACAACGCTTACGCGTCGCGTTACCGGGAGCGTGTTCAGCATTTATTTTCGAATAATTATGCCAGGAGGCTAGACGAGGGGGAGTCTGGCGACCACGTTTGGCATCTACCACACTTCGGTGTGGACAATCCTAATAAAAAAAAGTTACGTTTAGTTTTCGATGCTGCAGCAAAAACGCAGGGTTATTCTCTTAATGATTTTTTATTGACAGGGCCGGACTTGTTGCAATCTTTATTTGGAATAATGTTTAGAGAAAATCAAATTGGAGTTATTGCAGATATTAAAGACATGTTTCTTAGAATTAAAATTAAAGAAAAAGATCAACATGCACTTAGATTTTTATTTAGAGATGAAACCACTACGGACGTTAGGGAATATGCTATGACGTCATTAATATTTGGCGCGAACTGTTCGCCTTTTATCGCGCAACATATTAAAAATAAAAATGCTTTAAACTTTAAAGATAAGTACCCGACGGCTGTCGACGCCATATGTAAGCAACATTATATGGACGATTACATTGACAGTTTACCGGACACCAATCTTACAAAACAAATAATACAGGAAGTCTCCTATATTCACCAGCAAGGTGGATTTGAAATACGAAACTGGGCTAGCAACGTACCAGGTGTGCTGGAAAGTTTGCCGAAGGAAGCTCTGAGTGACAGCGCCTGTTGCGCCTTTGATAAAGATTCCAATCAATCTGAAAGGACACTCGGTTTATTATGGTATCCTGCTAGCGACGAGTTGGGATTCGATTTATCCCTGAAGCGTATACCAGGTGATATTGTAAACTTAAAACGCAAACCTACGAAACGCGAAATGTTGCGTATTATTATGTCAATATTTGACATTCACGGTTTTCTCGGTCCATTTACTATTAAAGCGAAAATTTTGATGCAGAAAACCTGGAAAACTGACTTACCGTGGGATCATGAATTACCAGAAGATTTATTTAAAATCTTTGCAGAGTGGATGACTCAGCTGAAAGCAATAAAAGATATTCGCATTCCGCGATACTTTTTTCAAGACCGCAATGCATCGTTGTGTTCGCCCCCCATAAACTCCGCCGCATGTGGGAGCGAGACAACACCATTAGAGTTGCACGTGTTCTGCGACGCGTCCCCGAGCGCTTACGCAGCCGTAGCGTATTGGCGAAAGAAGCACAATGATAAAGTGATAGTGTCGTTCATTGCAAGCAAAAGCCGCGTCGCGCCTACAAAGCTAGTTACAATACCTAGACTTGAATTACAGGATGCCCTATTAGCGTGCCGCTTAGCTCACACTATTAAGCAAGAACACAGACTGATACCTACTGCTACCTTTTATTGGACTGTACAACTACCGTTCTGCACTGGATTAGAAATGAAAGCAGGAACTATAAAGTATTTATTGCGAATAGGCTCGGTGAAATCGACGAGCTGAGCAAAATACAAGAGTGGCATTATGTACCTACCGACTTGAACGTCGCTGATCTCGCCTCGAAGAGTAAAGATTATGAACTAAAAAGTAATTGTGGGTGGTTCTTGGGACCTTCCTTTCTGCACGACGATGACACGAAGAACTGGCCGCAGGAACCTGAAAATAAAATAAAAATTAATGAAGAAATATTAGAAAAAATAAATATAATAAATGTACATAACAGTATAAATAACTTACCTGTGCCGGAGCCGACGCGCTTCTCTAGTTGGTTGCGATTACTTCGAACAACTGGAACTGTTTTGCTGTTCATAGATAAATGTAAGAAGATAAAAACAAATGGACTTACCGACGAGTTGATGAAACGAGCTGAAACGTTATTACTTCAGCACTCGCAAGCTACCACTCTCCTTGGTGACATCTTGCTGTTGAAACAAAACAAGGAAATAAAACACGATAGCAGACTTCGCTGTTTGACACCCATATTGGACGATGCTGGGTTACTACGTGTTGGTGGACGGATAGGAGCAGCCAAGGGTATAGCGATGGACATAAAATCACCTGTGATCTTAGATGGACATGACCACGTAGCTCGACTCATTGTCAAGTATTATCACAACCGCGCAGGTCATGGATGCAACGAGCTGGTGGTCAATGAACTGCGTCAAAAATATTGGTTGCTACGTCTACGCCCTACGGTCCGTACAGTTGCGACGCAATGCTTGATCTGTCGCATCAGGAAGGCTAATCCAAAGCCGCCACGACTTGGCGACCTACCTAAAGTTAGACTCACCCATCACCAAAGACCATTTTTGGGCCAGATGGATGAAGGAGGTGCTTCCCGATCTAATACCGCGCCGAAAATGGAGAGAGGAGGGTGCACAATTGAAGATCGGTGACATGGTAGTGATAGTTGATCCTAACTCCCCCCGTAATTGCTGGCCTAAAGGTGTTGTACAGTCCGTGTACCCCGGTGCTGACGGACGTGTAAGAGTTGTCGACATTAAAACCAAACAGGGCATACTTAAACGCCCTGCGGCTAGGGTAGCTGTATTTTAGTTCGGTGTTAGTTATTTGAGTTTGTCTTTTAGTTGTTAGTAGTTTTGTTGTAGTTTAGTGTTTACCGTTTTGAGTGTCGTATGACACTAAGGGGGAGAATGTTGCGGATGGGATACAATTGTTTTACCTTATGTCATGTTTTTAGTTATTTTAATAAATGAGTCTGGAGAAACGCAAATCGGTAGCTAACCCGTGCCTCCCGTCATCGTGGAATCCTACGCGCATGCGCGCGTATGTACTTGTATTGCCCGCGCGCCGGCACGCGCCGCTTACCGCGCAGCGCTATCGTCAGTATCTCGGCAGCCCTTAGCCTCAGCGCACGCGTTCTGCGCTCCGCCCGCGGTACCCACGCGTTAGTCGCCGATAGCGTTTCGTTCCCGATGCTTTAAAACCATAACCACTTCTATTCATTTACCCCTTCTAAACACGCACCGCGTGCTGTACGCGACACAACGTGTAATTAAAATAACTGAAAATCTCTTAAGGGTTTACTGTACTCATCAGTATGAACAACTTGTATGTAATATGGAACCAACCTGGAAATCGAAATAAATTTTGTCGAGTTATGCGAACCTATGGAGCAGAAGATTTTTTTTCGCGATTTCAGGGTTGGTCCCATAGTAAAAGTAGTTCATACTGATGAGTTGACCCCTTAAGAGGTTTTCAGTTATTACAATAACACGTTGTGTACTGGTTGACTGGTCTGGTTTTATTTCACCCAATTCAGCTCGTAATCGTAATGAGAAATACAGTCAGCGACAAAAATATCGGGACGAACAGACTTCAAAATTATCTGAAAAACTAAGAAAATTAAACTATATCTTAATGACACAAGGATGTTTCAGAATTAACGTAGTACACGCCAACTGTCATTCTGACAAGAACTTTATCCCGTTGAGATAAGGTTAAATTTTTTTTGTTGTTCAGATTATTTTTAACAATCTGTTCGGTCCGATATTTTTGACGCTCATCCCCAAATACTCAAATGAAACTTAACTTCCGCTACTTAAAAAAAAATAGTTCTGTCGCTTTAATGCACCTTGGAGTGAAAGCGACAGCATGAGACTTAAGGACCACTTAAAATTGAGTTGCGTTTGAGTATTTGGAAGTCATAGTACAAATCATGTACAGAACCCGATATTAAACATCACGAATAGTACAAATCATGTACAGAACCCGATATTAAACATCACGAATAGAGCTTTAGAAAGAGATAATCGCACGAAGCACTAAATCACTAAACCGTCTGCCATGGCAACGACAAAACGTCACATGGGTATGAGTGACAAAGACAACGCTCTGCGAAGCCGAAGCTAGCCGATTATCTCTTTCTAAAGCTCGATGTGTAATATTTACTGCCGGGTATTGTAGGTATTATACTGGGTGTCAGGGAAACGCTCCCGAAACTAAAAGGCTATTATTATACTACCTAAACACAATCGACTACCAATAACCATAACTCGCCTATACTAATTTTTTTAGTGATTTGTTATTTTGCAAACCCGCAATGTAAAGCGTACAAAAGTCGGGATCAATGCCGCGCGTACCTAACCTACCTACGCTCGCTACGACACGGACTGCGTATGCGAGCGGATGTCGTTCACCCCAGGCGCCAGCTGATATTTTATTTGAATTACATTGCGAACTTTGAAAAAATTTGTAAATAAAAGGGGTTCTTTGCAAATCAGTTTTATTTAACTGCCCAAAGCTGATATATGAAAAATGCAAAAAAATTATAAAAATTAAAAAAAGAATCGCTTTTTTTTTTGTTGTTTCGTATCAGAACCATCACTTATCTTTGTTTTCGGAAGCGTTTCCCTGACACCCAGTATAGGATTACAATAATACTAACGAACATTTAAACTTTTCCATAAGATAATGATTTACACACTTGACAAAATATGCTAAAGATTATTTATTTAAATACCAACCGTACTACATTCTTAAAACTAAACCATGAGCCTCGTTGTTATTTTTTAATAATATTTTTTGAACAATTACGATACACAACATTGTTTCCGTGACACTACATAAGGCCAAAATGTATAACCTACTAGCTGTGCCGTAGCGTGTGAAATGCGTCGCAATGCCATCTTTTTTCTGACCTTCGCGGGCTTACTCAGAACAACTCACTAAAGTTTAATAACAATCGGATGAATGGTTTAGGAACGGGAACAGGACAAACATACAAACCATTATATGATTGCATACGCTTCAACATATCTGATGACAAGGATTTAGACCGGTTCCTTGCCAGCACCGGCTTACGTAGTAGCTACGGACCTCCCAAAAAAAAGACACGTACATTTTTATAGAGGGTTATTTCTATTCTTTAATGCATGACTGAACTCATCAGTATGAACAACTTTTACTATGGGACCAACCCTGAAATCGTGAAAAAAAAACAGGTGATCCCTATATTTGTGTTCACGTAAATCGACAAAATGTAGGGATCAGCTGATTTTTTTTCGCAATTTCAGTGTTGGTCCCGTAGTAAAAGTTGTTCATACTGATGAGTTCAGTCATCCCTTAAAAAATAGATAATGAAGTAAAAATAACCCGGTATACAGATTATACCCACGAATAACTTTTGGCCGCGAATTTGACCGCGTGGACTTTATTCCCTATCTCATGGGAATTTCGAAAGATCCGGCCAAGATGAGTCAGTAAGTACTTTTAGTACGGTAGGTACTGTTGATGAGTTAGTCAGTAAGTGAGTCGGCACTCTTAGGCTTATATTCAGAGACAAATCTAAGCTTTAGCTTTCAACTGTCAAAATGCAGTGCTATTTGAGAGTTGGAAGCATAAGCCTTAGTTCAGGTGGTACCGTTGACGAGTCAGTCAGTGAGTCGGAGTTTTAGTAACGGAAGTTACCGTTTATTAGTCAGTGAGTCAAGACTTATAGTACGGGAGGTACCGTTGATGAGTCAGTCAGTGAGTCAGGACTTTTAGTACGGGAGGTACTGTTAATGAGTTAGTCAGTAAGTGAGTCGGCACTCTTAGGCTTATATTCAGAGACAAATATAAGCGTTAGCTTTCAACTGTCAAAATGCA
Organism: Asteroscopus sphinx; assembly: GCA_949699075.1. Taxonomy (NCBI): domain Eukaryota; kingdom Metazoa; phylum Arthropoda; class Insecta; order Lepidoptera; family Noctuidae; genus Asteroscopus; species Asteroscopus sphinx. The sequence continues at coordinate 2,034,203 of OX453002.1, read as the reverse complement.
GTGCTATTTGAGAGTTGGAAGCATGAGCCTTAGTTCAGGTGGTACCGTTGACGAGTCAGTCAGTAAGTGAGTCGGAGTTTTAGTACGGGAGGTACCGTTTATTAGTCAGTGAGTCAAGACTTTTAGTACGGGAGGTACCGTTCATGAGTCAGTCTGTGAGTCAGGACTTTTAGTACGGGAGGTACCGTTGATGAGTCAGTCAGTGAGTCAGGACTTTTAGTACGGGAGGTACCGTTTATGAGTCAGTGAGTCAGAAATTTTAGTACGGGAGGTACCGTTTATGAGTCAGTGAGTCAAGATTTTTAGTATGGGGTGTACCGTTGAAGAGTCAGTCAGTGAGTCAGGACTATTAGCCTTATATTCAGAGACGAATTTAAGCGTTAGCTTTCAACTGTCAAAATGCAGTGCTATTTGAGAGTTCGAAGCATGAGTTCACGCTTAGATTCATCTCTGAACATAAGCCTTAGTACGGGAGTTACCGTTGCATTTTTGTGAAGAATTTTATACTGAATAAATTTCATTCCTAATAGTTGATTAATGTTCAATATCAGTAAAATGAGCGTCAGTTGCCGCACCCGCGGTGGAGTCTACGGTAACAGCACGTAAAAGTTATTTTTTTGTTTCGGGTGTTTTTATACCGTGCCAAAATTTGTGCGATGAGTGATTAGATCATTAAAAAAAACAGATCTATGGAAGAGAGGGAGTATACGTCAGTTACGTTTTATTCTGTCTTCATACCTATAGTATCGCCATCTGTTGCTAAATATTTCCAACTCTTCTACAATGTATGTGAATATTTTAATTTTATATTTAAAAAAGCGCCCATCCCACATGTTTTGGCACGGTATCAAAACACTCGAAAAGAATATTTTTTTTACAACTTTCAGACGCTGGCTAACATCTAACCGCTACTGGAGTAGCTGACGATCAGATCGCTAATGTTATAGAGGAAAAATATAAGGGTTATGATTATCAGCCGGTATGGAATGACTTATTTAAATGCAACGCTACATCCCGCACTATTTTATTTTTATTTGTATTGATTTGTCTAATATTGATTTTTGCCGATAAACAAGTTCGAATCGTACCAATATTCGATGTTGAGTAGACATTTCAAAATTGACAATGGATTATAATAGTATATACCAAGAAACCTCGTATATTCTCTATTAAAACACTTTAGTTATCAAAACAAAATAGACTAAAGAAAAGAGGTGACACAGGAGCTAAAAAAAACTGCAGTTTAGTGCGACAATATACATGCCGGTTTCAGCCGATCCGTTAAGAAAAGAATTGAAAACAGGTGCATCGTAAGTATCGTAACACACATACCGTTTGTGAAGTTTGATTGATTTTCAGTTTGTTCCACAGACTACACAGAGATACTACAGGTATACACGGTATACATAGTTTGAGGATACTATACTCTGCAATAGGTAATTCTTCTTCTTCGTCGTTTCCTCACTGCTGAGGATCGCGACCACATACGACGCATTTCCAAGCTATGCGGTCTTCCGCTGTATGGACCGCTCGGTACATGCTGCCTCCGACAGCCCTCTTAATCGCGTCTGACCATCTTGCCGGTGCAATAGGTAATACACTAATATTATCTGTGGCATCCTGGATTGTTGACTGTGACCACAGATTATCTGTAACGGATCGGACCGCCAACGGGTTGTTTGTGGCGATAAATGACAAAACTATGGAAGCCACGGCTCTTTCTTACCGGCTCGAACGGATCGACGGCGACGCTCTCCGGTAGTTTTCTTACCGGCCTTTATTAACGGAAGGGTACGGGCATCATCTGTGTGGCGATATATGACTTGTATTCAGTTCTGTCCTTCCCTTTTCATTCTTTTCTTAACGGACCGGGTCAAAACGACATGTATATTGCTACCAAAAAAAAAAACCGCACAATAAAATCGAGGATCTAAAAAAAGGAACTGAAGTTTTAAATTTCAAAAAACTCCAAGAGCGGGAACTGGATAGCTATAGTTTATTTAATTATTTCAGTCATGTTCATACATTTTAATTTTAAATTAATTACAGGTCTTTTTATTTATTAACTAGTCTTTGCCCGCGTACTGAAATAAACTATAGCCTATGTTACTTCTGGATATAGTAGCTTTCTAATGGCGAAAGAATCTTTCCTTTTTATCATATGTTAGTATTGATTAAAAATATAATTGTAGGCAAAGTAAGTACATGTACTCTGTAAAGGTATTTGCAACTGGGTGCAAGCTTAAAAATAATGTCATTCTATAGGAATGAATAAATTAATGTTAGTATTTTGGAACGAAGTTCTTTAACGCAGCTTGCGGTAGGTGTGATTCGGGACTTCGTTCCTGACGGGGGCCCCTTAACCGCACACGTAATGTTAAACCCTCAACGGGCACAACGCCACCGGTGGCAGCTAAACATTAAAACATCTTTTGCATATCATTAGCCGCTCTTTAATAAACTTGTCAGCACATTCGTTCAACCACCGTCAATGCAATCAAACTCGTCAAACAATAGCTGACCACACATTAGTAGATACTTTAAAATGTGTCAATATGTGTTTAATCTGTTTTTTCTCTGATTTAGCAAACAATCTTGGCATGTCTCTTTATTCAAATAACTTTTGATAAAGTATAATTACTAGTTCTGCATGCAATTAAGTCAAAAATGTTATTTTGTGTGTGAAATTGTTAACATAATGACTTTTAGAAGTTTTTAAACTTTACCGAATTTCACTCATAATGAACTATATTTACGGGTCTTTTCGCGCACAGTTAAATCAAAACACACCAAACATTTTGACTAACCCCGAAGTTCTGGCCAAGTTGCATTGGCCGTGGTCACAAGCAGACTTTCCGTATGTATAAATGTACTCTATGGAGCAGACTGAAGTATGCGGGTGTCATCGTTTTGAGCGGCGGGTGTTTTCTCGAACTACCTAATATTGTGTGTCGTGATTCAGCATACCGTGTTACGGACAGCGACGCTACAAAAAAACACCCGCCGCTCAAGACGATGATACCCGCATACTTCAGATTCTCGTGACCACGGCCAATGCAACTTGGCCGAAACGTCGAGGTTAGTCAAAATGTTTGGTGTGTTTTGATTTAAATGTGCGCGAATAGTCCCGTAAACATAATTCAATATAATGGTGTCGATTCTCTTGTTCACGAACTAAACTTATTTTAAACTATCGCTCTCTTTTACTAATAGTAGATACAAGAAAGGGATGGCAACCATTTAAGAGCTGTCAAATTAGACAAAATTAAAATTTCCATACAAGTTTAGACGTGATCTCGGAACGTGCCCACTAAAATACAAAGAAATGTAACACGTAAACTAATTTGACAGTTCTAAAATGGTTGCCATCCCTTTCTTGTATGTACTGTTAGTAAAAGAGAGCGATAGTTTAAAATAAGTTTAGTTCGTGAACAAGAGAATCGACACCAATGTCTTTTAATAATAATTATTATTGACGAATTGCATTAAAAAGACATGCCATGATTGTTTACTAAATAAGACAAGTAAGAAAAAACAGAGTGTATCATTCGGACGAATAAAAAAGGCGGACGGAATCTCGCTAAACGAAGACTGAAGCACTGATTTTTTTCCTGAACCCACTATAATATTGAAAGCATTTGAACACACCAGATTTATACTGTTATTTTATTTGTGACACTACAACAGTGACTACCGTCACACTAGATTTTTTGCGTAATCGCGGCTTTTTGCGTAATCGCGGCTTTTTGCGTAATCGCGGCTTTTTGCGTAATCGCGGCTTTTTGCGTAATCGCGGCTTTTTGCGTAATCGCGGCTTTTTGCGTAATCGCGGCTTTTTGCGTAATCGCGGCTTTTTGGCATACTATGGATGAATGTGTGCGAAGCGAGCCGGCTTACTATGAATTCTTCACTTATTGTTGAGCGAGATTTCCGAGGTGTATCATTTATTGGAATAAACATTCTGTGAAGCATGGATCTTTACTGCAGTATCACGGAATCACCGTGTTTATGTTCACTGTTATAAGGTGGACTGGCAGCTCGGAGGTTTTAGTTCGAAGATAGCAGCGATCGCCAGGTGGTCCGAGCCGTACAGTTCGTTGGGCAAACGGCCGAGGACCTCGCATTCTGATTCAGTGGGCAACCGTAAGCGTTCCACCAACTTTAATGAACTGCAGCAACTGAAATATTAAAACAGAGGAATGTTAAAACCATGGTATAATAAGATGAAAGTCTTTGACCAGTGTGTGTTGCCAGTAATTACTTACGGTACTGAAACGTGGTCGCTCACAATGGGCCTGATAAGAAGGCTCAAAGTCACTCAAAGGGCAATGGAGAGGGCTATGCTCGGAGTGTCCCTGCGTGATCGAATCAGAAATGAGGAGATTCGCAGGAGAACGAAAGTAACCGACATAGCCCGAAGAATTGCCAAATTAAGTGGCATTGGGCGGGGCACATTGCTCGCAGAACGGATGGCCGATGGGGCAGTAAAGTTCTGGAGTGGCGACCGCGTACTGGAAGGCGCAGCGTGGGTAGGCCCCCCACAAGGTGGACCGACGACCTGGTGAAGGTCGCGGGAATCCGCTGGATGTGGAAGGCACAGGACCGGTCGTTGTGGCGATGCTTGCCTATGTCCAGCAGTGGACGTCTTTCGGCTGAAATGATGATGATGATGATGATAATAAGATGTTTCACCAGGTATTCTCTTCCCGCAATGACAGCGCGATGCCTCCAAGCTACGTCACGATCAGTGCTGCCGTTGATTGATATCTTCAATATACCTCAAGAGATTTTTGTTCATAATGAATATAAAATAAATTCCTAACTAGCCACTAAATGAAAAAATGCATTTTGCTCGGGTAATTTTCACAAAGTGGCAGCACATCAAACTGACAAGTGTCACGCTAACAGCCCGCTATTGGCTCCACGGCCGATGACGTAGTACGGAGGCAATCACGTGACCTAGCTGTCACGGGAATAGACTACCTGGTGAAACATCTTATTATACCATGGTTAAAACGAGTTAGGCACGGACTCCACCAAAGCTGGGAGATGTGTCGCAAGACTCGCAAGCCATCAATATGATTGCGTTAGATATAGAATTACTTATTATTTTGTTTTGTTCGGACGTAAAGAATTGCACCACCCTCTCTCTTCTCACGGGTGTCGTAAAAGGCGACTAAGGGATTCACCAGAGGATGGGCAGCTGCGTTCTCTGAGTATTTAAACAACCAACTGTGATCGCGAACGCGCCTTTCAAGCGTGGCGATTATGGCATATCCCCCCCTTTGGGGGAGCCCTTTGTCCAGCAGTGGACGTTTTTTGGCTGAAATGATGATGATGATATAGAATTGCGTTGAAGTTAGGTTGTGACATGCGATAGTAGTAGTAGTGCTCCTTTGTGAAAGAGCTCGTCCGGGGAAGAACTACCACCGCACCTACTTCTCCGTCAAACAGTGATGCTTGCATTGCTGTGTTTCGGTCTGAAAGGTACGGGTGCCGGTGAAATTGCAATCACATTAGACTTTCCATCTTCATGTCTCAGTTTGGCGAAGCGACTTGCGGTACTATTAAGGCTGTACTAGGTGGTATTGAAGTTGTCATGGGCAAAGGTAACCGCTTAACATCAGGTGGGCCTTTAGCTCGTTTCGCCATCCTATACTATTAAAAAAACTCAAACTCGGTTGTTCGACTCATCTCCGCTTTGGTGGAGTCTGGGCCTTATGATGTGTAAAAGTTTAGTAGTAGAAGAATTGAATTGAAGGATTTCATTCCGTTATTTGCTTCTCCTGTAAAATTTATTTTTGGGTAATTCCATCGTTATGTTCGCCAGCTCCTCAACTAAACTCATGTAGCGTTATGTAGAAAACTTAGCTCTGTCAATTCTTCTTCTGAGGTATGATCCGCACGCGTTCAGAATGGGATGGAACCTTGTCAAAGTGAATTGAAAATGAAGGTGATAGAGCGAAATAGAGAATGACACATTTTCGTTGTATCATCTTCAATTCATTTTGACAAAGTTCCATTCCATTCTGTACGCGCGCGGATTATACGAGCCGAATGCTGAATGTAAGATGTACAATCTAACAAAGCAATTGGTATACAGGGTAGAGAGATATAAATGAAGTTTTCTCAGAAGATTATGGATGTTTTCGAGTGACGACCTCTGTGGTCTAGTGGTTCGAGTGTCGGGCTGCTGATAACGAAATCGTGGGTTCGATTCCCACAGGACACAAATATTTGTGTGATGAACATTAGTGTTTGTGTTGGTCTGGGTGTTGCTTATGTATTATAAGTATGTATTTACAAAAAAAAAGTATATAAGTATTATATCCATTGTCTAGTACCCACAGCACAAGCTCTGCTTAGTTTGGGAAAGATATTTATTTATTTATAAATATCATTTTAATAATGGAAGACGTGTTAAAGAGCATTACCTTTCCTTTTAATTTGTTATTGCATAATATTTATATCATATTTACCTATACCTATATAATTAATATGTATTTATTTAAGTATCTATTGCTTTATTAGAACTAATTTTAAGTTTCCTATCTTTTTACACACTGTTGTCTACATTTCTTACTTATTTCTCCTCTCGCAGGTCTACTGGTAGAAATTTCTTTGAAATAAGCAGTACCTTTGTTCTAGATAATTTTAATGCTGTCTCCTTTCATATGTCATTGTGTGTACATAAATTATAAATAAATAAATGGACAAAGTTAAACTATCATACAAAACCCTTATTTATACAAAACCCTAATCAAACCATTGTATAATAACTTCCTGAGAAATCTTTATCTATATCTGGCGACCCTGTATACTAATTGCTTTGTTAGACTGTACCGTGTTGTTTTTAGTCGCTAACAGTTCTATTAAAACCAAATCACCGTCCGTCGTCTCCAAATCGGAGCCCGTTGACGCTTCAGTTAGATATCTGGCTGAGCTTATAACAGACTTACCTAAAATAAATATAGTCGACGGTGACCCAGTAGTCCTGGAACGTGGTGGCCCCGAATTGTCCGTCGCTGTTGTACGCGGGGTACACCGAGCCCAGCTTAAGCGAGTGTCCGATGACGCCACTGTTGAACATCGTGCTGAACTGCTCGGCGGGCGCGGCCGTCTGCCCACAGGAGTCCGGCCCCTCCAAGCAGTACTCTGAGTTGTATATCTGTAAATAAGAAGGTTTGTAGTATTATGCATCTCATCGTCATTCTAGCCCGGTATCACCCACCAGATAAAAAAAAATACCGCAGTGTCTCAAGACGAAAGTCTTTGACCAGTGTGTGTTGCCAGTAATTACTTACGGTACTGAAACGTGGTCGCTCACAGTGGGCCTGATAAGAAGGCTCAAAGTCACTCAAAGGGCAATGGAGAGGGCTATGCTCGGAGTGTCCCTGCGTGATCGAATCAGAAATGAGGAGATTCGCAGGAGAACGAAAGTAACCGACACAGCCCGAAGAATTGCCAAATTATGTGGCAGTGGGCGGGGCACATTGCTCGCAGAACGGATGGCCGATGGGGCAGTAAAGTTCTGGAGTGGCGACCGCGTACTGGAAGGCGCAGCGTGGGTAGGCCCCCCACAAGGTGGACCGACGACCTGGTGAAGGTCGCGGGAATCCGCTGGATGCGGAAGGCACTGGACCGGCCGTTGTGGCGATGCTTGGGGGAGGCCAGTCCAGCAGTGGACGTCTTTCGGCTGAAATGATGATGATGATGATCACCCACTGCGGGGTATAGGCCTCCTTTCGTTTTTGCCAGCCTCTTCGATCTTGTGCGTCCCTCATCCAGGTGTTTCCTGCAGCTTTGGCGATATCATCAACACAGCTCGCTTTCGGACGGCCCGGGTTTCTCCGACCTAACCTTGGCCACCACTCGGTCAACGCTTTACTCCATCGGCCATCTCTACGCCGAGCCAGATGTCCCGCCCAACTCCACTTTAGCTTAACTACCCTATCACCGACGTCGTAGACTTTCGTCCGACGACGGATCTCGGTGTTTCGGACTCGGTCGAGAAGATTTATACTGAGCATAGCACGCTCCATGGCCCGTTGCATCTACTTAATAAAATTCTTAAAACTGACTGACAGGCAACGTACAGCCTAAACCAATGGGTTTAGGAGGATGAAATTTTGCACAGGAGTGCTTTAGATGACGTAGGTGAACACAAAGAAAGGATTTTTTTTAATTCATCCTCTAGTGGGGTTAAATAGGGGTTGAAGGAAACACGGGAGCGAAGACACGGGCGACTTTTCGGTAAATGATGTATTCAGCTAGTAATAATTTTTTAACTGATGGGGGCGCCACTTGGCTGCTACATTTCCCTTAAGAGGTTTTCAGTTATTTAAATAACGCGTTGTATATTAATGGCCGTTACTCTGTGCACGTGTTACTCACCTTTATGTTAGTAAACTCAGTTTTCCGTCCCTGTTGTCTGTTCAGATACACCGAGAGGTGCTGACAGTTGTCGGTCACGCCTATCCGCTTCCAGTCTGAACCGTCCCGGAATGGTATTGTACTGTGGACAGAACAAAATAAAGTAAGTCGCGCAGTAACTGTGCTCCGTGCATCTGCAACTGTTCAAAGAATCATGGCAAGATCCATACATTGATTTGTACAAAAAAAAATAGATTTTGAGAGAAGTTGGAATAGTTGTACCACACCTCGGCCACTCAATACAATATAAATGCTAGCACCACCTACATACACAAGATTACGTTTGTATACGAATGCACACACATGTGTAGGTTAGGGATGTTCGACGCTCGTAATGCCGACTGGGTTCCAAGCGCTTCTCAATAGTTCTTAGAGATGACGCGCTTATATAGCGACATCCATTGCGATCTTGCAGTCCAATTGCCTTCAGACTGCGGGTGCGTGCGAGGCGCGGGTGAGGGATCTTAAATTGGCGGGGGGCGATGAGTGGCCGTTCTGTACGTTAGTACTATATTCTGTGATTGCACTATTGATCCTTGGTCCCTAAAGCATAATTTTCGGCATTTAAATTATTTTTAAAACCCCGCAATACAATATAATTTATCATTCCATTGATAACATTGAGCTAATTTCTGAACATGACTAAATTGACAGGCTAGGTATGTTTTTGGTCAGTATGAATTACATAAGTACTTCATAGGGAGCCTCCGACTGCGTGTTATGATTTGATACCTACACGTATACTTACACAGGTCTTGTTTACATATTTTCAGTTATTTTTACACGCAGTCGGGTTTTTTGGTTTTGTTAATCAACTTTTTTATTTATAAGTAACAAAGATGTACCTGCGTGGATGTCATTAGCGCGCGTAGGTGCGAAAATACTTTAGCAAATTATAACGCACAACTTTTACGCGCGAAACATCTTCATCTGCTATTGGTTGTTGCGTATGCATCCGAATATCGGTATTACCCAATAACTGGGTTGCCGGGGTCTGATGGCAGTCGCTCCATGTAAAATACTGATGTTCAGCAGCATCTGGCTAGACTGGAAGCCGACTCTAATATAATTGGGAAAAGGCAAGGAGGATGATGATCAGTTATTGTAACTCACCTAACATATCCTCTATCTAATAGTTGTATAACAGCACTATCGGGGGTGGAATTCAAGTCTCCTGTCAATATTATTGGAAGATGACCCGATCTGTAAACAATGGAAGCATAATAATGTAATTCACATGAATAAATGTTGACTTCTGCAGCATAGAATAACCTTATATTGATATTCAGCTGAATTTGGTTATCGTTCAAGCTTGGTCACAGAACAACAGCTACACACCTGCTTGCTTGATACAGTAGATACTCAGTTCTACATATGTATAGCATCAGGGACAAGTGAGATTTCAGCCCATCAACTCAGCCTATCGCAGTCCACTGCAGGACATAGGCCTCTCCCAAGTTGCGCCACAACACTCGGTCTTCTGCCTTCCGCATCCAGTCCCCCCTAGCCACGTTCTTCAGGTCGTCGGTCCATCTGGCGGGGGGAGCGCCCTACGCTGCGTTTGCCGATTCGAGGTCTCAACTCAAGGACTTGTCTCCTCCAGCGGCCATCGGTCCTTCGTCAGACATGGCCAGCCCACTGCCACTTCAGCTTACAGATCCTACAAGCTATGTCGGTCACTCCGGTTCTTCTCCGGATAATCTATCGGATTTCAACAACGTATAATATTTTGCACTGTCATAGAACTTGTGCACTATATCCTATCTGACTCGAGAAAATATGATCTAAAAATTCGGTGGGAAATCTGTGAGATTCAGACACCCCAAAACAGTCTATTGCTGTCACCAGAACCAAAGGACTAGTTCTACCTGCGGTCGCCAGCCTTGCTTGACGTGGTGACTACGTGCAATATTACAGTGGGACATACGTATTCTGAAACGGAAGCGTTTCAGAATACGTATGTCCCACTGTAATTTAATAGACTACATACGAGCGGCTCGTAGTTAAGCAACAACTGCGCGGGTTGTACGATCTGCAAGGTTAAGCTGCAATTGCCGCGGTCAGTCTGTGGATGGGTGACCGTTTCATTACACATCGAGACCCCTCCGTGCCTCGGAGAGCACGTTCAGCTGTCGGTCCCAGTTGTCATACGAATATCTATGGCAGCCGTTACGGGTAGTCAGAAGCCTGAAAGTCTGACAACTGGTCTAACCTCCGAATGTCAGTATTACCCAGTAACTGGGTTGTGGGGGTCTGATGGCAGTCGCTCGTAGAATACTGATGTTCAGCCGCATCTGGCTAGACTGGAAGCCGACCCCAATATAATTGGAAAAAAAGGCTCAGAGGATGATGACTAAATAAAAATAACAATAAGCTGCCAATCTTAAGCGGGACTGGGCCTGTCACGTTTGCTGAATTTTCAACTTTTTGGCAAAAAATTGGACCGTCCAGTCCTGAAAAACGTACAACGGTATCACGGCAAAGGTGGCGAGATGAGTTTGTCGCGTACGGAAAGATTGGTCTACAACTGCACTTGACAGGAAAGAGTGGAAGAAGTGAGGCCTTTGCCCAGAAATGATACAACATAGGCTAAAAATATTAATACTAAATTTTTCTTACTCTCTTCCATTATCATAGTAAGCGAAGCGGTCGATCTCGGCAAGAAACACTTGCATCTGCGCCAGCCTGACATCGGTCCTTTTAGGGTTGTACAAAAGATGCGTCGTGGCAACCACCACGGGTGAGCCGGGCAAGCTGAGAGGTAGTAACTTCACCATAATACCGATGTTGTCACGGTTCAGGATTGGCAGCTCTGGCTGGTAGAATTCCACCTGCGGAAGATTAGAAGGTTGATAAAGTTGAGTCGCCAATGCAACCTTATCAATTATTTGCCGTCGGAATCGTAAAAGGCGGAAGGGGAAAGGTACAGTTGGGTTCATTAATATGTTGGTATATCCAGGTTTCAGTCAAGGGTCTGGGATCAAAATGGCCGACGCCTTAGACTTTTCGAATTCATGGGCCGAGTACGAAGTACATATAGATGAAATTAATGAAATGGAAGGCAGTGAAATTTAACATAAAATATATGGAGCTTATGTCATATTTCTATCTGTAGTACGGAAAATCGTGGATAGATATGATATTGAAAACGTCTTTTAATCAATATGGATATTTTTCGTTAGATAGCACTGTTATTAGGAACTAATATATGAATTATTAATTCGCAATGATTTAACGTAATCGCAAGCAAGACATAAATAAATTATTACGTATGTAGCTTGCGTAAGTCTTGGCATTTAAAGTTTATGTTCGTTATATAAAACAAGAATCGGTAGGAAAACAGGTTGTTGTTCAACACTGACATTACATTGACTTAACATTTACATCTAGCTGTTAACATTATAAATCGCATTGCCCTATTTTTCCCTAAATATTTCTATGGCATTATCTGACAGCAATAAATAGGTAAATGGATAAAAGTTATAGTAAAATTATAAGCTACAACTCTATCAAGAAGTTAAGGCATAGCTTTGCAGGAGATAAGCCTGGCCTCGCCTTTTATTATCAGCCTATCGCAGTCCACTGCTGGACATAAGCCTCTCCAATAGCACGCCACTAACACTTCTTTACTCAGCCACTCTCATGCAGTTTCTACCAGCCACTTTGCATAGATCGTTACTCCACCTGGCCTGAGGGCGTCCTAAGCTACGTTTTCCGGACTCGCCTTTGATATTGTACAATCTATGGACTGTAGTTTATTTATTCATTTAATTCTTTATGCATAACTGGGTACAAAGGCGGTATTAACACCATTCGTGGTGGTTGTGTTAGTTTGTTGCTGTTGTTGGTGGTTGTCTGAAAATAAAGAATATTATTACTAGCTTCTGCCCGCTGCTTCGCACGCGTATAATTCGGTTTATTACAGAAAGACGCTATCTCACATCCCTCGGGAACTGTTTATCGTCCCGGGATGAAAAGTATGTTCTCCTCCAGGTCTCAGGCTACCTCTTTGACAAATTTCATTACGATCGGTTCAGAGGTTTAGTCATGAAAGGTAACAGTCAGACAGAGTTACTTTAGCATTTAGAATATTAGTGTAGATTATTAATTACAATCGCAGAGCAAATGACAACAGCAAAAATACACTTGCACTATTGCAATTTCAACTGCATTATGCACTCATTTCTTTGCCGATTAGCGGCAGCCAATAAGTACTAAAAGATGAATGAATGGATTGTGTGAAAGATGAAATAGATAAAAATAAAGTGAACACGGAGATGACGGCTGGTAGAAATGTATGGAAAAAAATACATGCCGCACCGACCACAAATAAATTGGCATATGGGCAGGAGGATTATGAATAGATAGTAAAAGGTTATCCAAAATTCAATCCTGAAAAGGATGAATAGGGTTCTAAATGGATGCGGACGAAGTCGCGGACAGCTATTAGCACAGCATTCGCAAGAATAAATTAAGACACAATCTTGTATACTATTTGCTAATTAGTAACAACAGTTATTAACTATCCGTTACTTTGTAATAGTATTAACATGTCACACAGCGTTATCAATAATTTCTAGTTAAATTACAAGTGTTTTATCGAGTGGTATTAAAAGCGTACTTTCTTAATGATGATGAAATATGTTAGTAAGTCTTTTATCTCGCTGACATTCAGTTATTTCTGACCAGCTTTTCGGTAGTTGTGGGTACACTCTAGCTGTACCCAAAAACTCTTTAATTTATACATTAAGAAAATACTACCTTCATTATTTATACAGGCGTCATTAAAACTGTCGAAACAACTATAAGCAAATTGTAGTTATTGATGGTTAGGTTAGGTTAGGTTAGGTTAGGTTTCAGGCCTTAGTCCACCACGCTGGCCTATTGCGGGTTGTCGGACTACTATCGAGAACTATTCCATGCTTTGTCATTATCGAATTCATAGACAAATATTGTGGTTTTTTTACAAATAAATTACATTTGGAGTGGAATGTCAATAACAAGGTGTTTGACGGCAGAAAAAGAAATGCTGTCAATAGCATTTAAAATTTAGAGTAGGATTACGGTCACAGGGGTGCGACTCGGAACATTAAACAATCAACTCAATCAAGTACTGATTAATTGCTTGAAGTGCCATCTAATTGTGAGCACAGCGAAACAAATAACTCAGTTTACATTTAAAATCACTAGACGGCACACATACCGATATTATTTAAATATAACATTATCAGAACGCAGCTTAAGCAGCTTCAAAAGTTCAACTGCGAACGGGGCCATTGAATCCTCGACGACGGTGTTGCAAGGTCAGAAACTGTTCCTTCACAGAATGGATAATACAATAAGAAAAATAAATTTGAACACGATGAACTCCAATTATATGGTGATTACTTATTATATTTTAATTATTTTTTAATTTTATAGGCATATTTATTTTATTAAAAGTGCTTTACCTGTGACATTTATCACTAATTTATAAAATAAACATAATTTTCGAGGAGTTTTTAGTTATTTATGTGGCAATTCTGTTACCAATATGATTCCGTTGCTGCCAAACTCAAACTCAAATTCAAATAGATAGATAGATAGAATATACTTTGAAAACTTTCGTGTAGAGTTCTCGGCGTTGTTATTTCTGATATTTATTGTTATTTAGCTCTAGTGTTGTGCTTTTTGGCTCTAGTATATATAGTAATCTATGATTAAGGTCAACTAGTATCGTTCGTTGCTTAACAATAGTGAAATCGACGTTACTTATATTTTTCAAAGAGACCCCAAGACTTATTCGAAATCGTTGTTTCAAATCCAACACAGATAGGGAAATAGCCCGTGATATACGGCCACAGATAGCCTTGCTGAACACAACAAGGCTACAGAGTCATTCGGATCCAGAACAACAAGATCTTTAAATAACAGAAGGCCTTCCAATCAAACCGAGACGACGCGTGTATCAGATAACAGCATTTAAATAAAATTTCCATCAGAATGACACAATGGCACAGCATTTATCCATAGATAAAGATTACATTCTCATTCAAATCCTCGTATATATACTATTAGGTACATCTATAGATAAACAATGAATGTATTGCGTTGATAAAATCGAGCAGCGCAGTTCGCGACAATGGTCCTATAAATCTGTTTATTTACAGCTGATCTACTTATCGGCTGTACTGGCCAAGGTCACAGCTGATTTGGAAGGGTAATACCAAGCTTTATCTCCGGTGTTGGTATTGTTATTTTTGGCAAGGGTAAAGGAAAATATGTAAACAGTAAAGTTAAAACAGTGTCGATTCTTTTGTTCATGAACTAAACTTATTTTAAGCTATCACTCTCTTGTATTTACTAATAGTAGATACGTGGGACACTCAGAAAGTTTTGCGAAACTAAAAAAAATTGTTCTATACGTACATATATTTTTATCAAATCTTTTCAAAGTACTTTCCACCAGCCTCTATACAAAGATTCATGCGCCTAAACCAGTTTTCAAAACACTTTTTCCAGTCCGCCGCAGACACCTCGTTTACAGCCTGCTCGAACGCAGCCAGCGCATCTTCCGGCGACGAAAATTGTATCCCTTTGAGCTGATTTTTTATTTTTGGGAATAAAAAGAATTCACACGGTGCTAGATCAGGGCTGTAAGGAGGGTGACCCAGGAGTTTGACTGGCGTGCTGTCCAGGAAGTCCCTCGTTTTGAGTGCGGTGTGCGCAGGTGCATTGTCGTGGTGGAGCAGTAGCCCGCGGAGCCCTGTGTTTGGTCGCTTGTTGCTTATAACAGAGAAAACTTCTGGCAAACATTTGGTAGTATACCATTCGGCATTAATGCTTCTTTGATCCCGTAAGGGAATTGATACCAAGTGGCCAGTCAAATTAAAAAAGCTAGCGATCAAAATCTTACCCCCGCTTCTAGATCGCTTCACTTTGGTAGGCGTTGGCTCATTTTGAAACACCCAAACAGTCGACTGGCGCTTGGTTTCTGGGTCGTATTGATAAATCCAGGACTCATCACCTGTAACGATGTCGTAAACACGCCGAGACGAGCCTACTTCAAATTTGTTAAGCATATCACGGCACCATTCCACCCGGGCCTGCTTCTGAGCATCGGTGAGGTTGTGCGGCACCCAGCGTGATACTATCCTCCTCACGCGAAGATGGCTGTGTAGAATCTCGTGAACGCTTCCCGATCCAATCTTCAATATGTGTTGAATCTCCTGATATGTAATTCGCCTATTGTCTTGGATTAAATTTTTCACTGCTAGCACGTTTTCTTCGGTAACAGCCGTCAAAGGGCGACCGCTTCTTTCGTCATCCCCCAAAGTTGGTCGACCGCGCTTGAATTCGTTATACCAACGATACACGGTTGCCTTGGAAGGGCCTTCATCCATGAATGCCATTTGAAGTCTATCGTACGATTCATCCGGTTTCAGGCGACACTTGAAATCGTATAAAATCATAGCTCTAAAATGTTCCCGGCGCAGATCCATATTTCAGTGAGACACAATACTTTGAATTAACTCGCAAAAAATGTGGAGGGAAATTTTGAAATTGGAACTTACTTATTTTTACTTATAAATAATCATATTTTCGAAAAACATTATAACTGGCCAGTCTCCCATATATAAAAACTTTTTTTCGCAATACTTTCTGAGGGGCCTGGTACAAGAAAGGGATTGCAACAATTTTTAAACTGACGAATTAGTTTACGTGTTACTTTTCTTTGTATTTTAGTGGCACGTTCCAAGATCACGACTAAACTTGTATGGAAACCTAAATTCCGACTAATTTGTCAGTTCTACAACTGCCAACTGCTTCGTTGGCCTAGTGGTTGCAAGCGCGACTGCTGAGCGTGAGGTCCTGGGTTCGATTCCCGGGTCGGGCAAAGTGTTATTGGGTTTTTTCATTAGGAAATTCTCAGTAGCAGCCCGGAGTCTGGATTTGTGCCCGGTTAATGGCAATAGGCTCGCCCCCTATTACATGGGACTTACAACATAACTGGCGAAATGTGGGTGTACTATACACCTCTGCCTACCCCTTCGGGGAAATACAGGCGTGATGTTATGTTATGCTATGTTGTCAGTTCTAAAATTGTTGCCATCCCTTTCTTGTATCTACTATTAGTAAAAGAGTTTTTCATGTATGTACACCGATTACTCCGAGATTTCTGGGACGAGTTTTTTTTATATGGTAGAGGAAGCCCGCGCGGTGGTCCCATATAAATTTTATTGAGTTAAGTTGAGTAGTTTTTTAACCAGCTACAATAAATAAGTTTATATTAACTTCGTTTATCTAGATGATCTTGTAACAGTTGCGTTTTTCTGAGAATGTTTGGCCGATTTGGTAGATGTACGCCCAAGAATCAGCCCTCACAATTATTAACTAAAAAGTATGAAACAAAAACTTTTTAACATAAAAAAACCGACTTCTAAACTAAAAAGTAAAAAATAATCCTTGTATGTATTTCAAAACCTTTACATAAACCAACATTTTAAAGGCGGCGCGTGATTGTCATGTCCAGTCAACCGCATAAACTGGCTACTGGTTTTTAGGGTTCCGTACCCGAAAGGTTCCAAACGGGACCCTATTACTCTCGCTACGCTGTCCTTCCGTCCGTCTGTCCGTCCGTCTGTCTGTCACAGGGCTGTATCTTTGGAACGGTAATAGGTAACCGGTTGAAATTTTCTCAGAATATGTGTTGCTATGAGGTGTATCAAGACAAATACTAAAAGCAAAAAAAGTCTAAAACCAAAGGGGGTCCATACAAGAAACCTCAAAAAACATGCATGTTTTTCAACGTTTTTGTTCCTGCTCTATCTTCAAAACGGTAATATATACCGGCGTCAAACTTAGTCAGATTATAGTGCATATTATGTAGTTTAGCAACAAATACTAAAAATAAGACAAACATAGAAATATGTGGTGGTACCAGCGTAAGAAAGACATGCAAAAATGCATATTTCGTACACTGTGCGTTGATGTCTTTTGGTAAACTCTCGTAAATTAAATTAGTTTTTATGGGGTATCAGGTCGTTGAGAGGTACGGAACCCTTACTGCACGAGTCCGACTCGCACTTGGCCGGTTTTTTACATCGATATGCGCTTGACTATGTATTTATTTGTATGTATTTTGTTATGAAATAAATCACTTATGACTTATGCTTTATGACTATACATTATATTTACATGACGCTCACGATGATTGATCGTGAAATACATGTACCTACGTAAAGAAAGGGTCAATCACGCGCCGCATTCTAAATGTTGGTTTATGAAAAGATTTTGAAATACATACAAGTATTATGTTTTACTTTTTAGTTCATGTTTTTGAAGCCGGTTATTTTTTTCTTTTTTAGTATAGTACGGCGAAACGAGCTAAAGGCTCACCTGATGTTAAGCGACTGACATTGCCATTACAACTGCAATACCACCAATACAAGGTGTTGATCTGTAATCGTGCCATATTTCTAGATCTGATGATAAATAATGTGCTTAGTCACCTAAAAATACTTAAAAAAATCTACGATTATTTAATACCTAAATTTTCACTTAGAAACATAGCGAGGGTTCGAGAATAAATTCCGAACGACTCGGAAAATAAGTCATCGGCGGCATTGTCAAAGGGTGGAAATACCTGCAAATTGTTTTGGTGGTGTCGCACGCATCGTTTTTGTGTCGCACGTGACACACGGGGGGAATTTGTTTGTTTACAAATAGGTATTTAACAAAAAAAAATTTTTTTGGTATTAATTTTTTTACTGATTCGTGTTCAGTATCAGTGGTATAGTCACCTCCTTAAATATGGCACGAGTGCAGAGCAACATGTTGTATAGGTTGCTGTGGTACTGCAAATTGCGTTTGCCAAACTGAGACATGAAGACGGAAAGTCTCATGTGATTGTAATCATCATCGGCACCCGTACCCTTCGCCCTGAAACTTGCATTGCTGCAAGCATTGCTGTTTGGTAGCAGAAGTAGGTACGGTGGTAGTACTTCCCTGGACGAGCTCTTGGAGGACGACAAGCTCTACTACCTACTACTAAAAGAAAAGTAGGTCTCTAACTGCAACTTACACTGATATGATCCTTCAATTCGAAGAGCGACTTCTTGAAGTAGATGGCGCACCCGTCCTGCCTGTGCCCAGTCTTTTGCTTGAAGATCCCGAAGTAACCGATCTGCTCGAACATTGAGTAGAAACTTTGTATATGCGACGCCTGCACTTCTTGGAAACATAATATCTGAAACACAGATTTTGAAATTCTTAATGGTTTTCTTTACCATGACGTGTTAAAGCCATCATGGTTTCGTTGAAAGAGAGGGACGGCGCTATTAGTCCTGTCTAGCTCTATTCCTTTCTCACAAAGGAATAACGATAGCTTTAACACTTCGTAGTATGGCCCAAAGAAGTGAAAGAAAACATATTAGAACATATTATTAGACGTGTTAAAGCCATCATGGTTTCGGTGAGAGAGAGGGACGGCGCTATTAGTCCTGTCTAACTCTATTCCTTTCTCACAACGGAATAACGATAGCTTTAACACTTCGTAGTATGGCCCAAAGAAGTGAAAGAAAACATATTAGAACATATTATTATTATTATAAGATAGAAGACCATTACAAACAGACATGACCATTACAAACAGACATGACCATGTGAAGACATAACTCCAACCTGTAACCTGACAGTTTCAACCTACAGGCAGACCAAGTCACCACTTTCAGTTGCCAGTCTGGAAGTCCCTCAACCGACTGCGGACTCAAGTCGGTCGCTGCAGAGAGAATATGTGCAAATGGGGAATGCGAGACTTGTCTAACACTGAATGCGATTGCGGGGCCCCCATTCAGTCCATGGCCCATTTGCTCACTTGTCCCTTGTAGTAGGCACACCTGCACAAGAGACGATTTAAACAAAGCCACAAACAACGCCATAGAGGTGGCCAAATACCACATGAATACAGTGTGAAGTAAATAAGAACCATTGACACGAAGAAGAAGAAGTGTGTTGTCGTTATGTTGTTAAGAGCATATCATATCTGTAGCCCTCTTGACAAGAGTTGGAATAAATTACAATACTTAATTATAATAATAACAACTTTTAGGACTCGAGCCCACAAATACATTCTGGTCAATAAAAAGAGCAAAAATTAAGAAAAACAAAAAACCCGACTGCGTCTAAAAATAAAGATATAAACAAGACTTATCAACATGCAGTCGGAGGCTACGTATGTTTTTGGTCATGAATTATATAATAGTTCATAGGTAGCCTCCGCCTGCGTGTTGATAAGTCTTGTTTATATCTTTTCTGTTATTTTTAGATGCAGTCGGGTTTTTTGTTTTTGTTAATAAAAAATTTTATTTGAACTTTTTTAGTTTTGTCATGTTTTATTTATCATACTATTAATGTTTTTTTTTTGAAAAGTCAAATTCATTTTTAACATTGAATATTTTGTTGTTTTTTAGCATTTCTCATTTCTAATTACATTTAAACATATAAGTTGTATATATTTTCGTAAACCATTTATAAAACCCTTTATTTTGATACCCCACTCGATAGGTTTTGAGCAAAAAAAAAATTTTGAAGTCACATAAAATGGCTCCAAAAAGCGGCCATTTCGATTTTTATTATTTTGATATACCCAGTGTCACTCTCACAACTAAGACGAATCCAACGACACCTCTCAAGCTAAGATCCATCAAGCCGTTTAGGCTACAGAGCGTGCTAAATAAATATACATACATACATATATACACTCGAAAAACATAACCCTCCTTCTGGCGCAGTCGGGTAAAAAAACAGTTTATTCCTGTGATGAATGCCGTTACAATAAAACAATGTCACTTACATCAGGCGCCAAACTGGTAATCTCGTCGTAAAGGCGCGAGGCCCTGACTTTCCACTTAAGGTCACGCGGTACACAGTCTGTGTATAAGTACGGGTGGCACTCCAGCAGGTACTGCGCCAGCACGTTGTATGAAACAACCTTGAACTTGAATGAGGGACCTGCGGAAACAAGTATTAGTTATTTTTATAATAATAATATTATTCATTCAAAAAGCAATCCAGAGGATGGGCAGCAGCGTTCTCTGAGTATTTAACCAACCAACTGCGATCGCCAACCCGCCTGCCAAGCGTGGCGATTATGGCATATCCCCCCAATATATGCTTGGGGGAGGCCTGTGTCTAGCAGTGGACGTCTTACGGCTGAAATTATGAAAAAGCCTTTTGTTACATTGAGTTATTATGGTACACATATAAATTGTTGCAATACAAACAATAAACATTTTTATAATCGCAATTAGTGAAACCCTGTCTCCTAAACTAGGATATCCTGTATATTAGGCGACAGTATCTTCGCTTAAATTTCGCTCCCCATTTGGGGGAGGCCTTTGTCCAGCAGTGGACGGTTTTCAGCTGGAATGATGTTTTATTACTACAAACCAGGACTTTTGGTATATTATCATCATCACCAGACTTGCAGATGTTGATGAACCTAGTATAGCCTCTGTACACCCCGGTACAGGTTTGTGCTTAAAGGTTTTTTAAAATTAAAAATAAAGGTAGAACACATACCTTGCCTAGACTCCCGATTGCTTCCTACAGTCTCCCAGATTCGGAAGTCTGGAGGTATGGGCCGGGTCGTCCTTCTGCCCTGCCCCGAGGACGCCGCCTCGCCTGACTGCCGCCGCCACTCCTCGAACGGGTCATCCCCATCTGCCGAACTGACGAGAAACATAATAATAAAGTTATAGTCAGCTAGACAAAGACCTCTCAATTGATTATTTTTAATACTAACCATGCCTGACCCATTGAAGTAAAAAAATAAATAAAAAAACATCATTTAAAAAATAAAACAATGATCTAAAACAATTAAACCACCCATAAAATCTGTAAAACATTGTTGCTATACTGGCAGAAAATTATTGAAAACAGAATAATTATCATTTACAAACTAGGTAAACTAGGTAAGTTAATGAACTTACACGTCAAATTGTCCTCCATAGCTAGCATGATTAATAGTAGGCTGCAATGGATCACTCATTGGCTTAGGTCTCTTACACTCATTGGAATTCAGCGGTGGTATCTTAATCTTCAAACGTTTCTTGCCGTGTCCGTGCTGACGCAACTGTAGACTCGAATTGAACTGTGCAGTTAGTTTTATGGCCACACTTTCCGTACCACATATCTTTCTTTTACAATTCAAATGCGAGAATCTCCTCACATGTGCCTTGTTAACCTTCTCACATGTAAACGCTAAATATCTGTAAAAACTGTTTGTCAATTTCAGCATAGCTTCCTACGAATATGTGTTACAAATGTGAATCATATTTAAATTTTCAAACTAGCCTAGCTACATAAAGTTTCATAAGAGCGTTTTGTACATGCATTACTAATATCCTTGATACGCTTATGCTTAATATATTTTATTATTGTTGACATGGAATTTGCTCTGTTGTTAGTTTGGCATCCTGAAACAAAATCATTTTATATTGAAACATTTCATAGTTTGTAATGTTCCCCGTTGATAACTTACAGATGATAAGATCAATAATAATATGATGATGTTGCCACATGTATAGCAATGCTTTGGCATGCATAATATATGTAAAAAATGCAGTGACATAAAAACCAGAAAGCAAACAAAAATGTGCAAATGTTTTTATATCAACAAAACGTTTATTATAACATGTAACGGTAGTGTAACACTATGAGTGGTGTCACAGCACTAGCCACACAAGATGTCGACCATGGTATAATAAGATGTTTCACCAGGTATTCTCTTCCCGCAATGACAGCGCGATGCCTCCAAGCTACGTCACGATCAGTGCTGCCATTAATTGATATCTTCAATATAGTTAAGGAGATTTTTGTTCATAATGAAAATAAAATAAATTCCTAACTAGCCTAACTATTTGCTATCTCGTGTTATTCATCTAATTAGTTAATAAAGGAAACTATATTAAATTACTAGTTAAAAAGTGATTCTTTATAGAAGAAAGTAAATGAAAAAATGCATTTTGCTCGGGTAATTTATTTTCACAAAGTGGCAGCACATCAAACTGACAAGTATCACGCTAACAGCCCGCTATTGGCTCCACGGCCGATGACGTAGTACGGAGGCAATCACGTGACCTAGCTGTCACGGGAAGAGACTACCTGGTGTTATATACCATGATGTCGACCATGAGCATAGTGATTGTTAATGTAAGAACCAATAATATTATTAAAGTACCCATTAGAGACACAACAAAAAACAATTGAAGACAGTGTTAGCTATAGCGTGGCTCTTCCCAAGCTTTGATTGTAAACTGTATCCGTCAGTCAACCATAAAATCAATAGGGAAGGTGTGTTAAAGCGTGCATCTCTTCAATTTTCTCATGGACTTTTTTTTTCAATAAAGTTGTCGTTTCTGTACCTTCTTTTAAATAATATAAGATTTTTGGTATTTTTAACAGTAGTCAACTACCGGATTCTAAAAAACATCAATTTTATAATCTAGGCTACCTACAATCCTGTCATAAAAACTTCCAAATATTTCAATAATCATGGTATTAGATTTCTCTTATGGTACCAAATGGTTTTTATGCTCATGTGATAAGGCGAAGGAGGAATCTTTAGTATTCCAATTAATCCTAAAGGCGGGCACTCACGATGCATCCATTCGGACGCCGTTATAATGACTACATCCACTTCAATACCACCTAGGCTGTTGCCTTCTCGCAGAGTGTCCTGCATGGAACTCTGAGCGGCCGGTCCTGGTCGATCAAATTGGGCAAGATCTCTCTCTGTCAGCGGTAGTATCAGCTATGCTGGCAGAGACGACAAATTGGAGGGAAGTAGCCTCCTTTAGCGAGACCATTATGGTCCAGGAGACTGCGGAGCGGGATCGAGAAAGGGCCGATCCTGCTCGGAGAAGGCGACGCCGGAGAGGCAACCTCTCCGGCACCTAGCCTAATAGGGCTATAAGGTGCACTCCCCGCCCTATCGATACGCGACTGTAGAATGGGGAGCCTTTGAGGTCACGACGTACAAAGTGGAGGCTCTGTGTGTCCAGTAAAATGACCTCAGGGATGCCGATGGCACGAAGTAGTCCCGGGCCGCCGTGTACCAGTCCAATCGGGAAAGTGTAAGGGGAGACAATAAAGTCTCTCTTGAGAAGTGTCTAATAGGCATAGCACAGGAAGGGCTCCGGAGGCTTATTATTTCCCGTAGTCCTCCTTATTGTGCTGAAGATGGCTACCAGGGGGGTTTTAGTGGGTAAAAATCCCACACACCCCGGCCTCTGTCCTCCATGAGGCCGGCAGCCTTTTGAAGGTTTCCTCCACGAATATAAAAAAAAAAGAAAAAAAGGCTGTTGCCGCAAGTCGGTTCGCCAAACTGAGACATTAAATTAAAATTAAATTAGCGTTTATTTGGAACAATAACAATATAAAACAATTTTACAATAGAAACGAAGATAGCTACAAAAGTACTGAGACATGAAGATGAAAAGTCTTATATGATTGTAATTTCACCGGCACCCGTACCCTTCAGACCGAAACACAGCATGCGAGCATCACTGTTTGGCGGAGAAGTAGGTACGGTGGTAGTACATCCCCGGACAAGCTCTTTCACAAAGGAGCTCTACTACTACTCTAAAAATAACATACGTTTTCAACATTCACGGACAGATTTTAGAATGCTGCCACGCCATTCGGACGGTTGGATGCATCGTCAGTGGCCACCTTAAGTTAATCTTCATTAGTTTCTCCAAGGAGAAGTAGTTAATGGTGTTGTTTAAATGTGTCTCAGTTTATAACAGAAATCGTTAGAAAAGGATAGAAAATTGTAGTCCTGTCCTGTCCTTCTAACTGACCAGGATGCACCGGCCTAGCAACTGCCGTTCCCTCCAAACGTGTCCAGAGGGACAAGCAGCCATCAGACACACGTGGAGGTTTTCTGGCCAGCAGCCCGCATCGTCGAGTCGAGTTCTACAGTATGTACCAAAAACCCTGTTGTTCCTGTGAGCTTTTTTTATTTTTTACGTGGTGAAATCCTCATGGACGCACTCCACCCGGGGAAGGCGGAGCCAGTGTCGGACTCTTACCGACTAAAACCACCACGGTGTTCCTCTTCCAACCATTGGCCGGGGGCGTGGGAAACTTATAGTCGTCCAACCATCCCCGGCAGGTCCCAGCTCGCCTCTAGTAGGCGATCCCCTTCTCCCCGTGCGGCATCATCGGCCGCACCCTTCTCTTGACTGGCGCGCGCGGAACACGACGCACCACCGTCACTGGCCTTGACTGATCGGGCGGCGGGCTATCCCGAGTCCGCCGCCTGCAGGCCCACTCCTAGGGTGGCTGGAGTTCGGCGTACGCCCTCCTGCGACGCCCGGTCCGTCTCCTGCGGGTGGGGAGAGAGGTTGTTGCCTCTCGAACCATCTCCGCCGCCTCCTTAGCGAGCATCACCTCCTCGCAAAAGGAGACGACGCCCTCCCAAGCGTTCTCGCTCCCGACCATAGCCAAAACAACAGCCGGAAGCGAGAGATCGCTGTCGCCTACTGCAGTGATACGGTTACGGCGCTGCGTGGCCCAATCTGGGCATTCCGCCAGTGTGTGCTGCGCCGTGTCCTCAAGGCAGCTCCCGCAGTGATGACACTCGGGAGTCAGCTCCCGGCCTATGCGACACAGATACTTCCCGAAGCAACCGTGACCCAAAGAGTATCTGCGTCAGCCGGTAGGCGAGGGCGCCATAGCCCCTCTCCAGCCACTCCTCCATGACGGGCCTTACCGCCGCTATTGCGGCGTGCCCTGCGCTGGGTTGCGCAAGTCGCTCCTCCCATTCGGCCACTAGGATCTGGCGGACCTCGCTCCGATCAGGTGGGTCCTCACGCTGATCATACCTCAGCGCAAGGTCCCTCGCCTCCAGATCCCAGGGCATTGATCCGGTTAGAAGGCTCGCCGCCTCAAAGGAGACCGTACGATACCCACGAATCACCCTGATGGCCATCGCACGCTGCGGCCTATGCAGCAGCGTGAAATTGCCCGGCGTCAGGGTTTGTTCCTGTGAGCTACGTTATCCGAATCGATATTCATACGTAAGGACGCAACTCATTTGGAAAAAAAAAAAAAAAAAAAATTATTAATATAAACGGTTTCAATCACGTTATTTCATCGGGTGTGCCCGACCAGTTTCGAGCTCGAACGGAGCCCTTAATCATGAGCTGGTTAGTGACGCCGCCGCGTATGAATTTTACTCACGATAGTTATTATATAAAAATAAATATTAAATTATTATTAATTGTGAATTGAAAGTGATTATATCACTCAAAACTCACTCACTCAGAGATCATATCAATAAAATAATTTAATTGAATGTTAAATCATTATTAATTTAATCATTATTATTTAATTTGTTCATTTTTATTGAAGAGTTTTTCAAAATGAGTTGTGTCCTTACGTATGAAAATCGATTCTGATAACGTAGCTCACAGGAACAACATGGTTTTTGTTACATGTTTTATATCAGTATATTGCAAAATTCATAGGATGACCGGACTCTGCTGAGAGAGATGTAAGCTTGGCCTTCTGCTAATAGTTTTGATCCCAACCATACGACAGTGTGGTCTACAGATCTACCTGATATATTGTTCACAACAGATGCCCAAGATAGGACTAGTGGCAGCATCCTTGTTTGACCATGCCAAAAATTAACTCGGCAGAGAGCTGCTTTGATATTGAATGGATCTTGTAAATCCCATCTCTAACAAAGTCAACATACACAATGTGTTATTGAAATAACTGAAAACCTCTTAAGGGTTCAAAAAAAAAAACAGCTGATCCCTACATTTTGTCGATTCATGTGAACAAAAATTTAGGGGACAGCTGATTTTTTTTTCGCGATTTCAGCTTTGGTCCCATAGTAAAAGTTCTTCATACTGATGAGTACAATGACCCCTTAAGAGGTCCCCAATACAATTTTTTGGCGGTAAATGGGATTTAAAATTTCCTATTGGTCGACACTTAAATATTTGGGTTTATTTTATTATTAAAATTATATTTTATTTGATTTGATGTCGACATTTATTATATATATTATATGAAAGGCATGATATTATTATGAAGACACAAATTTATTGCGATCACACTGCTTGTTATGTTATCAATATTTACTAGAGATAGGACAGCATCAACACAGTTTTATTTAATTTTAATTAATATAAGCCAGTATCTAATGCTTTGTTTCAATTTCAATGTACCTGCGCCTAAAATACTACCTGCAGTCTATTGTTATACCCCTTCCCGTGACACAAAAAGGTTAAGAATGGAATTCGAAATTTCAATTTGAAATACCTATCAATAATCAGAATATTTTAATGGGGGCCAGCAGGAATAAAAAATTTACCCCGCTGGGGGATAATAAGACAACGGGATAAAAATTCCAGTTGACCCCCAGTGCGGGCAAACGACTGGGAGACAACGGGATAACCCCCGTGACGCCTGATACGGTAGCGACCTTGGACGAATAAAAAAAGGCAGACGGAATCTCGCTAAACAATAAATGAAGCATCCATAGTAAGAAAGCTCGTTTGAAAGTACGGGCTGGCACACACAGATTCACACCCATAGTAAGACAAAGAGCCGCGATTACGCAGCAAATCTCATGTGACGGTAGTCATTGTCGTGGTGTCACAAATAAAATAACAATATATAACTATCTGGTGATTTAAAATGCTGTCGAAATTATAGTGTGTTTAGGAAAAAATGAAGTGCTTCAATCTTTTCTCAGCGAGATTCCTTCCGCCTTTTTTATTCGTCCGAGGTAGCGACTTCCTTCATAGAAATATACATGGTATGCTACACGGTGCATTGCGACGCCGCATGGATTCCTTTGTTTGATACATTGCTCAGGTGCCACACCACATTGTTTGGACTTGCCCTTATTAGTGCTCAAAACAAAAGATTTACTGAGAAGTATTTTATACTAGGTAATGATAAATCACCAATATTCTAACATTACTTATCAATATACTTCTGAACTGCTGTTTTAGTTCGATTTCATGTGCATTTTTTTTTTTTTTTATATTATAGGATGACGAAACGAGCTGAAGGCCCACCTGATGTTAAGCGGTTACCTTTGCCCATAACAACTTCAATATCACCTAGGCTATTACCTAAATGGTACTGCAAGTCGGTTCGCCAAACTGAGACATGAAGAAGCATTGTGCATTATAAGAATATAATATGCATTATTATGCATAGAACAACATATAACAGGTGTTTTTTCATTTTATCACATTTGTTTCTGCATGTGGCTTAGTAAAATTAATTACATTACATTAATTATTACATAATTAGTATACACTGTTATTTCTTACTTGTCTTATTTAGTAAACAATCTTAGTATGTCTTCTTAATGCAATTCGTCAATTATAATTGTTAAAAGACATTATGTTAACAATTTCACATACTACATAACATTTTTTTACCTAATTACTTGTGCAGAACTAGTAATTATATTTTAGCAGTAGTTATTTGAAAAAAGAGACATGCCAAGATTTTTTACTAAATAAGACAAGAGTGAAAAAACAGACTTTAAAATAAAATATGGGGTTAACACATTTCTGTTAAGTTTTGCATGCTCCTATAGCAGGATATAACCTATTTTTTTAAGTGTCATAATATGTTGTACCTATATTCGCACAATAAACAAATTGATTTTTGATTTTTATTTTCCATGTGTGGTACAATATTTTCTAAATAAAGATAATGTATCATTATAAAACAAGGCTGCTTTAATTGTCTCCCGTGTAAAAATATAAAACTGGTATTTTTAATGCTGGTAGCCCTTAAAGGAGTCAGCCCATTACACCGTTCCATAGCATGACCATGCTATGAATGTAACCGTATTGGCACATGCAAAAAAAAACTTTATATGAATTAAATTGAAACTAGACCGTTCTGTCACCGACCAACACCATAGCGTGCCATGACTGGACTGTCAAGTCAGTGAATACGAGTCATCAGGGAGGCACACCTTTTTCTAATAATGGCAGCGACACCATCAATATTATTATCAGCGAACATCCCCGACGCACTGCACCGCCACGGCAGACTCAGCAGTATTCTCAGTGCATTGGACATGCAGGTCGCTGTATGCCCGCTGAGTAAAGTTGACCTACAGGTTGCGTGTGTAGAAAGACTGACAATAAGCTTTAAACAATGTTACTTTGCCAATAAATCCACTCCTAAATTTTTTTGTCGGTGGTGATACTCTCCATGCATGGCACGCAACGTTGTTGTTCCGCATTTGATATGAGTTACAGCCATGCGTCTATCAGATGCAAGGCATTAGTAGTTCTTTGAAAGTCTGACTGCATTTTTTAAAGCAATTCATTGAATTACAATGTAGACATTAAAAAGTACTGAAAAAAAATTCTTCATCATTGATTAAGTGCCTGAATAATGTCCAATATTCTCCCTCGGTTTTTCGTTCTCTTAGAGAATTGTGGATCCAGTAGCATCAAGTCTTTTTCTTCTTCCTCATCCAAAATCATGGCTATCATTATCATTGTCCAACAGTAAATTATTAAAAAACAACATGTCAAGGCGTCCATGCAACACTGATATATATGCGAAAATGATATACCCGGTGCTGCATTTTATTGAATGGATTCCGAATGGGCATGATACACGCTGGGTGTGGAGTTGCGGAAAATGGAGCGGTATACCAATACCAAATGGATTCCAAGTTGCATATGGGCATGATACACATTGCATATGTGCATAATATGCATCACATAAGGGCATAGAATGCTGTTGATTTGTTGCAGTGGGAATAGTAGTAAAGCAGACTCTTTTAAACAAGAAGTGGCAGGAGGCAACCCTAATTTTATAAAACATAATTTGAAATCTCGACAAGTTATTTTTTTTTTTTTTTTTTAATCTTTTTTTTTTTTAAGGCTTCAGTACACTATGGGTGACTATGCCAGCCTCATAGGGTCAAGTTATTACTGATAAGAAAGCAAGAAGCTTCAGCCCAAGAGTGGGACAGTAAACAATTATTGTTATAGCACTAACAGCTTTGTTTCAACAAATGAAAAGTGCAACGCAATTAGAACTGTTACTAAATATATACTGATTTATATCGGATTTAGCTAAGGTAACACAAAGACAAGGTACACTTAGCATAAATTTGTACAGTCATATTTCAAAACATTATTTATTAACCTCGAAATAACGTAAAGCTTTAAATGATATTAATTTAATATAACCAACAGCACATTTATCTATTATATAACTTTATTTCGTCGAATACAACACGAAAAACAAATAATTGAAAACGCGACAAAACATTGCAAACAATGACAACATATTTTAACCTAGCCAGAATGTTTTTAATGAGAACAAAATTAACTTACATGCATACAAACAAAACCATAGCATATAGCGTTTAATGGTAAAGAGCAAAAACCATGACGGACATCTAAAATCTACTGTAAAAATACATTTATACTGACCCGTCGACCTTTCGTATCGTGTCTCTCATCTGTCAGTTAATTGATGACATGACATTTCACCACATTTGACATATTCAAAGACATATTGTTTTGTGAGTAGTTTTATGGCCTGCTTGCTTAGACCTTCTAGCCAAGTATATCCGGGCCACTGTAATGGCGGCCATAGCTAGGGAAGTAATTAATCAAAACTAAAAAGTATCGATATCGATACTCGTGTTTCTTCCTTTTAAAGTAGTAGTAAATAATGCAATTATATCAAATACTTCAGCTGTACCTAGGACATGAAAAAATCAAGCTTCTAATTCAAGGCAATCATTCGGCTATGTCACATATTTTGATTTTTTATAACAAGACTAACCTAACCGAACACTTTTATACATTTATAATTTAATTTGTTTAATAAATATACTGGACTATAAACAGTGTAATCATTTTTGAGCTGACTTACGTTTTTTTTTTTAAAATAAAGCCGATATATCGAAATATCGTTTTTCTTTTTTAATATATCGAACTCCAATCTATTTAAAAATATCGATGTAACATAAATCTGTAATTTTTAAATTAATATCAACAGCCCTAGTTTGTTTACTTGACAGCTCATGTACTATGGGCCACACGAATGGCGGCAATGGTGGTGACTGCGGGTCGCCACGCGGAGTAGGTATTCTGACGTCCCGTAAAGATGTTGCCAAGCAGAGAATATTCAAATAGCATGCGATCTCTTTCAACAGACGACATAACACGTTGGTAAACAAGAGACAAAGAATGGATTAGATTTAATAGATATTTGTATAAAATTTACTATGGGCCACACGAATGGTGACAATGGTGTTGACTGCGAGTTGCCACGTGGAGTAGGTATTCTGACATCCCGTAAAGATGTTACCAAGCAGAGAAATTCAGAGAATATACAAATAGCATGCGATCTCTTTCACCAGACACCATAACACGTTGGTTAACAAGAGACAAGGAATAGATTCATAATTCAATAACGATTTAATAGATATTTGTGTAAACTAGGTGGATATAATAGAAGAATAAACCGCCTCCATAGGTTTATTATTTTAATCTTAGATTATAAACCATTTTAATGGTGTGTATGTGCGTGAGGAACTTCATTCCGATGGGCTGGGTAGGTCTGTGGCTGGCACAGATGTGGCTAGTACCTTGACCGCGTTGACCCAAAGAGAATATATTAGTACCACAGTGTAAAAAATAAATAAATATTATTAAATAATGTGTATTGTGTACCATACTGATTACCTAGTAGGATTAACTGATTGGATTAGGTACTCATTTTGATTAATTTGTGACTTCAATAGTTTTACTTGCTCAGAACATCTGTTTATGCGGTTGCACAGTGTGATAAGATCCCGGTTTTTGTCTCATCGTGTTTTTATTGAATTAATCGATAGAGTTTACAATTCCGAAGATTAGACTAAAACTCCGGGTTCGCTCAGACTTGAGGTTTTTTTTAAAAAAAATGTCAAAGTTTCGCAATATCCGACTCTTGAAAAATGAAAAAAAAATCATTATAATTTAATGGAAGTACTTATTACAGAATTTATTTATTCTAT
Source organism: Asteroscopus sphinx (assembly GCA_949699075.1). NCBI lineage: Eukaryota > Metazoa > Arthropoda > Insecta > Lepidoptera > Noctuidae > Asteroscopus > Asteroscopus sphinx. The sequence goes on along the minus strand of OX453002.1, from coordinate 2,002,705 downwards.
CGAAAAATGGAATAATAGCCGACCGTTCTACCAATTCCTGTTGCATTAGTATGAATGGGTCGAGAGATATGATTTTTTTTCTCATTTTTCGTTTTCATTTTTTTATTCATCTAAACCACCGTAGTAGGTGGTCATTCCTACATCAAAAAATTGCTGATACTTTCTATTATGTGTAGTATTAATTCCAAAACCTAATTCGTTGGTTTCCAGGAGTTATTGGAGATTCAAAATTTTCCTTAGCCAACACTTTCATGTATCCGAAAAAAAAACAATAAGAATATATTTTATCTGAAAAAAAAAGAAGGTGTTTTAAATACTTTTTAATAATTAATATGGAGTTGGCTATTTGAAAGAAAGAAAATGAAAGAAAGAAAAATTTTTTTTTTTTTTTTTAATTTTTTTGTGGCTAAAATCTAACTCCAGGTCTCCATTATAAACCCGACCCTAAACATATTGCCGACGTTTTTAAACATCATTTTAAAGTGGAGTCACCTTTAAAAACGTGTGTCTTACCTAGCACTGTTACCAGTGATGTCTGTTGCGTTACACATCCAATTCGAATTACTAGTGGGGAGGTACGTCAGGCTATTGGCAATATGAAAAGAGGAAAATCGCCGGGGCATGACGGGCTCAGTGTGGAGCATCTTAAGTATGCGGGTGTTCACATACATAGGTTGCTGTCTATGTTGTATACTCTGTGTATAAGGCATTCATATTTGCCACCAGACTTAATGAAAACTATTGTTGTACCACTTGTTAAGAATCGTACGGGAGATATATCGGACAAAAATAATTATAGACCAATCTCACTTGCAACTGTGATTGCAAAAGTACTAGATAGGATAATGGACGAGCGCCTTAGTGGATGCATACAACTTCAGGACGCTCAGTTTGGTTTTCAATCAGGTTTGTCAACGGAAACGGCGATTTTGTCACTTAAGCATACTGTGAACTACTATGTTGAAAGAAAAACACCAATTTATGCATGTTTCCTAGATCTATCTAAGGCGTTCGATCTCGTGTCCTATAACTTACTTTGGGCTAAGTTGAAACAGGTGGGTGTTTCTCTGGAGGTCATAGAAATGTTCTCATATTGGTACGGTCATCAGAAAAATATTATAAAATGGGCAAATGTTTATTCAGATGAATACTCATTAAATTGTGGTGTGCGACAAGGAGGGTTAACCTCTCCTAGACTTTTTAATTTGTATGTAAATCAGCTGATTGAGGGGCTGAGCAGCATGCATGTCGGCTGCCGAATGGATAATGTTAGTGTTAATAACATTAGCTACGCAGACGATATGGTGCTGCTGAGCCCGTCAATCGGCGGTTTGAGGAAACTTCTCAGCGTATGTGAAGTTTATGCTGAGGAACACGGTTTAAAGTATAATGAGAAAAAGAGTGAGTTTATGGTTCTGGTTGGAAAGAATAAGAGACCTAACAGTGTTCCACCTTTGACTCTGAATGGAGTTCAGCTGAACCGTGTTCCTCAGTTTAAGTATCTCGGGCACATTATTACTGAAACTTTACGCGATGACCCGGATATAGAGAGGGAAAGGAGGGCATTGTCGGTGCGTGGCAATATGTTGGCTCATCGATTCACTCGTTGTACGGTAGAAGTCAAGCTTACATTATTCAAGGCTTACTGTCAAAGTTTTTACACGAGTGGTCTATGGGTTAACTTTACGCAAAAATCCTACAATGCCCTCAGAGTTCAGTATAATAACATCTTCAGGGCTCTGTTGCGCCTCCCTCGGTATTGTAGTGCTTCAGGCATGTTTGCGGATGCACATGTGGATGATTTTCATGCCATCATACGCAAGAAAATTGCGTCTGTTGTGCAGAGGATGCGGGGGAGTAGCAATGGAATCCTGAAGATGTTAGCGGGAAGGATGGACACCGCCGTCCTCAGTCGTTTCATTGATTTACATGTGAGAGGTGCGAATCAATGACTCGACATTTGTTAATATTTATTAATGATTGTTATCTGTGTTTACTAACATAGTTGTTTAAGTTTTTCATTGTTACTAACAAAAATGATTATGGAATGTTGTTTTCTGAAGATAAAATATTTTATTATTATTCCTTTATTTATTTATATACATATTATCTACATTTTTAAATATTTCTATAAAAAAATATAAAAAAACATTTAAAAATATAAAAAATAGTAGCCCGCCGGCATCGGGAACAGGGTCCAGACTACCGGTGGTCAGGGCCTCAGAGAGAGGAACTTCCTGACGATACGCGCCGTATCCAGGAGTACCGCTTTCTGTATCAAGCCCTTGACCCAGCTGCCCAACGCGAGCCTCCTAAGATGTAGATCGAGGCTCTTGGCTATTAAGCCATTGGCCGTAACAACAATCGGCACAATGACTGCTGAGTCAACATCCCACATGTCGACAACCTCGTGTGCCAAGTCAAGGTATCTGATTTCTTTATCCTTCTCGGCCTTCACGAGATTCTCGTCATGCGGGACAATAACATCAACAATCATTGTGCGGCGCTCTGAACGATCTATCACCACTATATCAGGCTTGTTGTGAGCGATAGTCCTGTCGGTGATGATAGATCGGTCCCAGTACAACGTGACATGGTCATTCTCAAGAACTGGGTCGGGCACATACTTGTAGTATGGTACTTCCACGCCCACAAGGCTGTATCTCAGGGCAAGTTGCTGGTGAATAATCCTGGCTACTAGGTTGTGCCTATGCAAATACTCGCCGTTAGCAAGACGAGAACAACCAGAAATAATATGACGGATGGATTCCCCGGTACAGTGGCATGCCCGACATATGTCAACTGTGCCGTCCTTTACAATATATTTCCGGTAGTTGTTCGTCATGATAACTTCGTCCATAATTGCACAGACAAAACCTTCGGTCTCTCCGAAGAGATCGCCGAAGCGCAGCCAGGATACGGACGCTAAAAAGTCTACATCGGGCCCATGAAGGGCCCGGAAAAAGCGTCCATGAAGCTCCTTGCTCTGCCATACCTCCTTGCGGTCAGTAGTATCAAGTACTACCGGTTTGCGCCAGTTCTCTTTAGCCAAAGAGAGCGGGGTCAGTCCTTTGTCCACTGCAACTACATCTCGATGCATCCCCCCGTCGGCTTGGGCGAAATACTCCCTGAGATTGCACACCTCACGGTTGTGAAGGGTTTTGGCATTAAGAAAGCCTCGGCCCCCACACTTCCGCGGGATGTACAGCCTCATCACCGAAGAACGTGGGTGATGCATTCGATAAGCAGTCAGCAGTGTACGAACTCTCCTATCCAGGGCGTCAAGTTCGGTCTGAGTCCATTTGAGTATGCCGAAAGAGTACATCAAGACTGGCATGACCCAACCGTTGAAGGCACGCACCTTATTTCCGCCCGACAAAAGACTTTTCAGTACTTTTTTCAGGCGGCCATAGAAGCGCTCCCCCAGCGATTGCTTCATGTCAGTCTCATTGATGCCTAACGCCTCCGCCATACCCAAATATTTGTAGGTTTCGGTTGAAGAGAGGGATCTGAGGTTTATGGAATCTGAAAGTTGGGTCCCAATAGATTCCATAATCCCCCCCCGCTTTACATGCATGACTGCACATTTGTCCACACCAAATTTCATCCTAATGGAATTACTGAAATTTTCAGTTACTTTCAGTAACTCCACCAGATGAGAATTACTGGGGGCAAACAGTTTCAAATCATCCATATAAAGAAGGTGGGATATCACCTGACCACCTCTTCTCAACCTATAGCCCCGCCCTGAGCCCTCTAACAATGTGCTCAAGGGGTTCAAGGCTAAGCAAAACCACAGTGGGCTCAGACTATCGCCCTGGAATATACCGCGCTCAATCCTGATTGGTTCTCCACTCCCCCGAGTCTGTTGACATCCTGGATAGTGAAGGACCGTCCTCCATTGCCCCATACATGACTCAAGGAAGGTGCACAGAGTTGCATTAACCTTATACAATTCCAGCACCCTCATAAGCCATGTATGTGGCACAGAGTCGTACGCCTTCTTATAGTCTATCCAACAAGTCGACAGATCCTTTTTGGAGCGACGAACCTGTTGGCTAATGGCCATGTCTATGAGGAGCAGCTCCTTAGTACCGCGAGACCCATTCCTACATCCATTCTGAGAGGCAGACATGATTGAATTACTATCTATGTGATAGTTAATTTTTGCTCTCAGAATGGATGTAAGAACCTTATAGACCGTCGGTAAGCAAGTGATCGGCCTATAATTCTTTGGTTCCACGGTACTACCTGATTTATGGAGCAGGTGGGTGACTCCTGTCGTTAGGAACTGTGGTAGCGTACCAGTTTCCAAAGATGACTGGAACTGAGACGCCAAGCGAGCATGCGAACTATGCAGCCATTTTAACCAAAAATTGTGCAGCCCATCCGGCCCTGGAGACTTCCAGTTAGGCATCGGACGGACTGCACTGGCCACATCCTGGGGGCTGATGTTAATAGTGCCCATGTCTGGTATGAGTTCACATGCTCGCTCGATATCCCGCATCCAATCACCCTCGGTGTGACTGACGGGCACCGACCAGATGCCGCGCCAAAATGAACTCATGGCGCTTTCATCCGGCAGATGCACGTCACCCACACCTTGGTCTGGCCGCTCCCAAGCTCTATACACCCACCTTTGATCGCTTTGAAACATGCGATTCTGGGTGTACCGCTCCACTCGCCGCTTATATCTCCGGATACGGTTTGCCCACGCGTGAACCTTTTGCTTCAGGAAGTCGATGCGCTCTGTGGCGCGGGACATATAATCACGAGGACTAATATTAGTTCCCGCAAACGCCCGCTTCACAAAGCGCATCACTCTTGGACGAGTATTTCCCTCCCTGAAGCAAATAAGCTTACCGATAAGTACTCTGGCCCCACCAATACGACGCTCAATCCTGCACTGCCACGGCGGTATGGCTGGTTTAGGTCGTGTAGCTCTGTCATTATTATAAAACTTGACGTGAGCTAGACGACATGCCGCAACCGCCGCACAGTACAGGATGGAGTGAGTATCGACGAGGTCTTCGCTGTCATCAAAATAAGTTGACAGCAGCGAATCCAGAGCACATACCAGCGCCTTATTCCTTCTACACATGGGCAAACGAGGTAACCGTGGTCTGAGTTCTGGGGGTGTGGACCGATACTCCCGAATCGCATCCTCCAATGCGCTCCTCAAATGCTCATTGCACTGGGTACTTACGTTTGTAGCCCTGTCATCATTCTCGTCCTCAGCGTGATTTGACCGCAGCGGGATCACAGGCTGTGCTTGCGGTTGTACCGCCGGCTGCGGTCGGGGAGAAATGACACGGCTACTCTGCACTTCAGAGCGTAGCCTATCAAGTGCGTCGTCACTCAGCCGATGATCACGCTGAATGACGCGCACCTGATCCGACAATCGTTGCGCCGATACGTTGACAGCTGGTTCAAGAGCCTGAAACAGAGAGAGCATCCGGTCACGGTACGCGGTCCGGTTAGTTCCCCCCTCTGTAGCCCCAAAGTATGCGCGCATGACATTTTCGTTCATCGAATTCGTCCATCGCATGCGCTGCACACTCCCACCGGGAGCAGGGACCCTATCAGAGGCCGGTGGGCCTCGAGGTCCTATGCTGGCCGGTGGTCGGCCTCTTCCTCGCCGACGTGCAGGTGGTGGTGACGTCGGCGGCGAAAAATATTCGTCGCTCGAGCTCGACGCAACTGCAGCGGCTGGTGTGGCGTCACTCACGATTGAGGCGGATTCCAGCGGCTGCGAGGCGGAGCTGAGCGACGAAGCCGAAGGTGGTGGGCGTGCGCTCCGAGCTCTCGCCCGACTTCTCGTCAACATTGCTATTCCACTTATATTTGCATGTGTATATTGCGGTAGATTTTGTCGCTGGGTGGTTTTTTCTTATATATCATTTTATTTTTTGGTCTATTGTGTTGTTGTGGGTTGAAAACTGTTGGAAATTTCCGTTAAATTTTAAATATTTGTAAATATTTTTTCAGTGAAAAATTTTTTCACTGTCAATGTTTTGACAGTCGGGCACAGATTATTATTATTATTATTATGTTGTAGTGTCTAGAACATTTATGTATGCCAAGTTTCAACGGAATCGGTTAACAGGTAAGAATTCAGTGGGTGAACAAGCACTCATCCCCTGTTTTCCTACCCTTAGGGGTGGATTTTGATTTTCAAATTTAAATGGGAGCAACTTCGAGATATACCCTATCTATTAAAAGAAGAATCATCAAAATCGGACTACTCTGTAAAAAGACGAATTGAGAACCTCCTCGTTTTTTTCGTCGGTTAAAAAGTAAAACAAAATTGATTTAAAAGAATTGTAAAATTAATAACAAAGAACTAAATTGACTAAGAATATTAAATAAATTGTCAAAAATGTTGATATAGGTATATTACTCATGTTTAATGTTGATTTATATACTTATGAGACATCGGAAAGGATTTTCTTTTATTTACTATTAGTTGAGTCTTTTGGGTTAGAATTTATAGACGGTTTACAAAAAACGTGTAACAGTCAACATGATACCAATTTCTCCATTAGTTTTTTAATTTCCTTTATAAAATTACTCAATCTTTGCCATCTAAGCCACAAAATAATGATATCTTGTTATGGTCGTGATAAGGAAGCTAAAACTTAATAAAAATAAACAAATTATGTTTTGGTTGAAGTGGCAGCCCTAAGTACGGATATTTCGGATATTACTAAAATTTCCAATAACTCCTGGAAACCAACGAGTTAGGTTTTGGAATTAATACTACACATAATAGAAAGTATCAGCAATTTTTTGATATAGGAATGACCACCTACTACGGCGGTTTAGATGAATAAAAAAATGAAAACGAAAAATGAGAAAAAAAATCATATCTCTGGACCCATTCATACTAATGCAACAGGAATTGGTAGAACGGTCGGCTATTATTCCATTTTTCGATAGAATAAATAAATTCTGTAATAAGTACTTCCATTAAATTATAATGATTTTTTTTTCATTTTTCAAGAGTCGGATATTGCGAAACTTTGACATTTTTTTAAAAAAAAACCTCAAGTCTTAGCGAACCCGGAGTTTTAGTCTAATCTTCGGAATTGTAAACTCTATCGATTAACTCAATAAAAACACGATGAGACAAAAACCGGGATCTTATCACACTGTGGGTTGTAGCAAAAAACTGTTTATTCTATATTATTAAAATAGTCATATTTCACTCATAATCAAGATAATTATTATTAAGAATAATACTATTCATTGTTTCATATGATAAACTGCGCTTCGGATGTTATGTGTGTGATGATGCACATCAACATCATCAACTCAGCCTATCGCACAGTAACACAATATTAATTTAATATCCATCAATAACGCGAGTGATGCGGGTCCGCGGATTCGTATCCATCCGGAGTTCCGGACTGGAAATTCATTTAAATTATTGTACTCTCAGTCAGTCAGCCCGCTAACAACCTGCTGACTGGCTAATCTTTTTCGCACTAAACGTAGTGGTTATCATGGTATAATAAGATGGTGGTTATCATGGTATAATAAGATGGTGGTTATATTCTCTTTGCGCACGGCATAATCTACACATATCATTAATCTGTGGGCATAATGAGCTATTAAAGCTCATGTCCTCATGTCGACATGAATTGACACTAGAGATGCGCCGAATATTCGTTTAGTATTCGGTATTCGGCGTATTCGGCATCTTTTCCACTATTTGTATTCGGCCGAATTATTCGGTTTTGTAGCCGAATATATTCGGTTCAAGTATTTATATTTCCTTGGCTACATGACATGGTGTAGAATTAAAAGACAAAACTTCTTATGTAATATTTATGTTACACGTGATCTTTTACGCCCACTCATATTGCAAACACAATGAAGTTAATATTATCAATATTTCAACACACTTGCTCGTAAAGTGGCTCTTATCGCACCGCTTTTAGGTTCATAATGTAGCTTACTTTTTACATTATGTTATCTTACTAAGTAGTGCTTTTTACTTTACAGTTAATTTTTAAATCGCAGCAGAGTTTTTATGCCTGAACAAAATTAAACATTTTTGGGAATAATTCAATTGTATTAATTAAAATATGATAAATAAACATTTCATTTTATCAAATTATTTATTTTTGTCAACAAATTAACATTAATTTATATTATAAATAAAAAAAATACAATTTTATTATATTTTTTATATTAAGCTGTTTGGCGGTTTCTTATGTCACTGTGCGATTACAGTAATCCGCGCGCCATTTTTCACAAATTCAATGTTTGTCTAAAATGTATGTTTTTTTCCTCGCAAGTGTGTTGAAAAACGTCGTATGACACGCCTGAGCATTGACTATTATACTCTCGGCTCTATTACGCCCTCGCCTTTGGCTCGGGCTGCAATCCAGCCTCAATTATATTAGTCAACTTAGCTCACTTGTATCATAATGTACTATAATATTTTTGTAATGATAAGCACCTTTGTTTTTTTTATTTTTATCTTAATCGTGCGATATTTTGAAGCAAAGTGACAGCGCTGGGTGTGAGCGGGTAGCAGGCGGTGAGGTACGGCTCGCTTGTCATCTAGCCAGCAGCGACACGTAGCGTACATGTTAGAACCTGTTTACGCGGCAAAACAATGTAATGACCAAGTGCTTTGAGAACTCTTTCATAATGCGCACAGCCAAGTTGTGGAATTCACTGCCGCATCTGTATTTCCGGGCCTTATAACCCTAACGCCATCGCCATTTCATATATATAAAAGTACTCTGTGCCTAACGCCTTTAAAGCTTCAGGATCCAGGATTCCGCTCGGGGGGGGGGGGGGGCAATTTTCACGATGATTTCTATAAACGAGGCTGACCTCGGGAAACTTCTTTTTCAAATACACATTCTAAATAAAAACCGAGCATAACAAACTCTAGCAAACTAGACTAACTACTTTTTTGTGTAATGTTACAAATTACATGGATGCCAATTGCTTTTCAAAAATAAAAAAAATAGATCTTATTTTCTCAAATTCAGCTCATTGACTTCTTTGATGACCTACTTATTAATGAAGGATATGGCTCTACAGCTCGAACCCAACATTGAAACATAAAGTGTGCGAGCGCAGCGAGCGCGTTTTTTTTTGGTATTTTTTTACAAAAACATGACGCATTAATTAGACGCTAGCACGAAGGAAACGAAGATAAGATTAGCGCGAGAGAAGCGAGCGCGAAAATTTTGTGTTTATGTTTTTGGCGGTTTCGGGCTTTCCTCATTCAAATAAATTTAATAAATGTAACAGAATAGTTGCTAACAATATACACCAAACAAGTAGAGCATACGAAGGCTGAATACCAGGCGTGAGAGAGTGAGATTTTTTTTCACCGTGCATAAATATACTGAGTAAGATAGATCTTCACAAAAGTTATAACATTTAAAAAATCTTCATTCAGTTCATTACATTAACTGGGACGCACCGTAAGACCACAGTTTTACTATGGTTAAACTGTGGTAAGGCAAGAAACATGTGGAATGATAACGGCAATCATCAAGGATTTTCTATTAAACTAATCATTAAAAGCGATTCATTGCTATAATTCAATAATTGAGAAGGGAAATCAAAAATAGTACTTTAGTTTTTATCTAATTTATTATTTAATGAAATATTTATTGCAATATTTCTGTTAAAAATCTCATTATATTAGAAAATTTAAAAAGCAATACACGGGCATTCCCCAGACAAATGCTAATTTGTGTGCGCCCTATTCTTATTCAGCAAAATTTTCGGAATGCTGTTCATTGCCCGTCCTTGCTTGCCACTTAATGAACTTAATCCACTACTAATACTGGTAATGATGTGATTATGACGAGTTCGGAAGTACTTAGGTCGAGGCTCAGGGGGGGGCAATTGCCCCTATTGCCCACCCCTGGATCCGCGCCTGATTCGGCGCATCTCTAATTGACACGATAGAAGAAGGTCTGTGATAGAAGAAGACTGTCTGTACTCTGTGTACTGGACTTACCCATCTCCAAAGAATTTTTACCCAAGATAGAATGCGGACGGAGAAATTTAAGAACTACAAAAATGAATAATATCCCGTTCATTTAAGGTCCAAAATCGTTTATCAAAATCAGGGAGAAAATACCTGTCTAGCCCGGTGTTCTCAGATAGTATCACCCATGGTATAATAAGATGTTTCACCATCTTTTAAACCATGGTATCACCGAGAGCCTGACTTCGACTTTGACTGACAGCAGTGCAGTGTTGACTAATTAGGGTATTTACCCTTCATTTAGGGTATTTTTTGATCCCTAGGGTATTTGGGGCATAGAACTAAATGACATCATTTACAGATAATATAATACCTACATCATCCAAATTGGGCCTTTTATAAAAGTGCCGGCAGATAAAATAATCCTATAAATTGTTAAAACTGGTCATTTAGAGCAATTAATATTGTTATTATGCCATCGAAGTTGTGGGTGTGGGCTATACGCATATACGCAAGCTCAAGTGCACAACAAGCTTCCTGTGGACAATACCGGTTTCTCTGCTCGCTCCACCCTAGCGTGAGAGTGAGTAAGACAGAGACATTAAAAAATAAACAGCTACCTGCTTATGTATTATTGACATCTATCTGGCGATTCTGGCGAAGTATGGTGGTAGAATTGGCTAGATTATGATTAAAGATGGGTGTTTAAACGATGAGTATATAAAGCAGCGTTTTTAATTTAACATTTATATTCACTTTGGTTATTTTTTGGTGATTATGGCATATCCCCCCCTTAATTGGGGGAGGCCTATGTCCAGTAGTGGACGTCTTTCGGCTGTAATGATTCACTTTGGTTAATTTATACATTTAACGATGTCAGCTTATTTCTAAAATTAAAATACTCGACCCTATTCTAGTCATTTATTGACATCAGAGACATCTATGATAATATTATGGTAAACCGTAGGCTGCTGGCTGTAGTATTTGGTGCCTAACTCAATTTAGTAATTACCGATAGATGTCACTTAATACAATTTTAATCTAAAAACTAATATTAATACCGACCGACTAAACCAAAAAGGATTGAGTTCCAAAACAGATACATACATAGACACATACACAGACATTACGAACATAAGATTGTTTTTAACTGTAGAATATTAACTGCTTATCTGCTTTTTTACTATTATTTTATTATTTGTTGCAAGTGATGTTTTGTAATGTAACTTTTTTCAACGAAAAAAGTAAATAAGCACAGATAAGCAATTAAATAAAGTAAATTTGAAAATAAATAATGTGAATAAGCGTCCTTATTGTTTTAAGCCGTTAGGCACATCGCTAATCATGATGTGCAAATGTCGCACGAATTTGCGAAGGTCGCGTAGTCGCGTTGTCGCGTTGTAATAACTAGGACAACGCCAGTCACCATACAGTTATGGATCTTAGGGGTATTTGAAAAAGAATGGGAATAATAATTGGTAGTGGTTAGCAACACTTGACACGCAGTGACACTGACAGCTAGAATCCAGAATTCTACTGAAATCACTGAAATTTTGAATTCATTTCACCACAGATAGAAAAAAACTGAAGCGCGGTGTTTATTTTGCTTTATTCTAATAAATTGCACATTTTTTTTTGAAACTTACTGTAAATTTAAATTACAGTAAAATCTAAGGTACAAGGAATGGTCGAATAACATCTAACTCTACAAAGTGTATCGTATTTAATAGGTAAGATTGACTAAATAGTTCTAAATTACTTCCGTCAGAATTTCTTTATTTATCCACGTATAACGATGTTTCGTCAAACTCTATAGGATATTTACTGTTCCTTATCAATAAAGACTGCGCCTTTTGGCCAGAGTGTCGCCTTCCTACGACAGTTTTTTAATTATTAATATTATAAATAAACAGGCAGGCAGTTGAAACAACTGATAAGTTCCTGTATCCTGCATAACCATTATTATTTATTTTTAAATTCAAGAGGATGCTTATCAAGTCTTTTTTTTTTAATTGGATTACATTTTGGGCTGAGACTAGATCTTTTGGGAGCTTATTTCATGCTCCAACTATTCTGTTGCCTAGAAAATGTTTGTGATGGTTATTGTTTGAAAAGCTAGTAAACAGCTTAAGGTGGTGACCTCTTAGATGGACGTTTTTGTTGTGTATGAATAGTGCATGGACATCTTGAAGGTTGTAATGTCCATTTAAGATTTTATATGACTCTATTAGATCTCTACTTGATTAAAGTGGTGAGCTTCAAAACTTCTAAGCTCTCCTCATATGGTTGTCTTTTAAGTAGCCTTGGTATTTTAGTGAATCTGCACTGTACCTTCTCCAGAAGTTCAATGTCCTTAACAAAATAGACCAGACATGAAATGTGTATTCTTTCTAAGATGGGTTTAATAAACGTTTTGTGGATCTTCAGCATCATCAATTTCATCTCTAGTGTCAACCCCAAAAGCTTTCCTAACAGGATAAATGAGACTTTTTTAGCTTTCTTAGTTATTGATGTTATGTGCTCACCCGGCGCCTTGTTGTTTTTGAGCTGCTTCAGAGCCATCCTAATCTTGTACAGGCTGATGTCCAGAATATTTTCGGTATAGTGTCAGGTCAATCAAGCTCTTGGGTCGTTCACCCGATTTGCAGTGGGTTTCCTGGTGGACAAGTGTAACTGTCCATAGAACTTCTCGACCTCTGCCATTGTCGTTCCTCAGTTTTGCAAGCTCTGCCCAATAGACAAGTCTCTTGGGAAGACTTTGGAGCCCTTGTTCTTCTCTATTGTGTCTTTAATACATTCAGTATTAAATCGGCGTAGGTCACTTTTCAAGGACTTAGTTACTCTTAGTCGCATCATCTGAGGACTGTAGAATCATCTCGCGTCTTTCCACCATGAGCTCGAGAGTCGAGTGTGGTCAGAGAGCTATTTGTTTCTATTTATACGATGGGTCTTAAAGATCCTAGACCTGATCGTATGGACAGTTTCCACAAACCCATCATTGTAATCGTCCACTGAGCTCCCTAGGCATTCAAAATGATTCTGAAGTTCGAGCTGAAAGCTCTCGGGGTTTTGGATTTGGATCAGTGCTGGACGGAGCGTAGACTTCATCAGTCGAGATCTTAAGCTTGTTATTCATATTCAATGTGCCTCTTACCAAACGTTGATCACTTCCGGTTTTGACCGCGTTGATCACAGATACATCATTGAATATTTGCTTCTTCATCGACATAATGTAGTCAATCTCATTTTTTGTTACACCATCAGGGCCAACCAGGTCCACTTCCTGTGCTCACACTTTCTGAAGAAAGAGTTCATCATATAGAGCCCCTCTTTCTCCATAAAGCTGGCCAGTAGATGACCCTGGTGATTCCCATATCCATATCCAAATTGCCCCGCCCCACTCACAGCTCATCATCGTACCGCTTGCCCAGTTTCACTTTGAATTCTCCCATGACAACAGTGAAGTGGAGATATCCTCATACATGGTCTCCACCTCATCGTCGGGGTGTGTCGAAGTCGGGGTGTATACCTGTATGACCTCCAACGAATACCTTGTGGTTATTCTGAGTATAAAGTACCCTGGTCAACACACTCTCGATCTTCACTATGTTGTTCACAAGAGACTTGTGGACGATAAACCCGACACCACCCTGGGAAAGTTGATCTCCCTCCCGGATATAGAGCAAGTTACCGGATTTGAGGATTATCGTGTCCTCCCCCTCTCTTCGGACTTCAGATAACCCTACGATATCCCAGCGTAACTTGCTCAATTCTTGCTCGAGTTCGACAAGTTTCTCGTCGGTCCGCAGTGACCGCGTGTTGTATGCTGCCAGGTCCAGTCGTTGTTTTTAATGGTAGCCGGACCTCTGCCGGGGCTTCTTAGCACCCCCTACCCCGCCGTTACCTAGGTCGCTACCGTAACCAGGGCTAGCGGGTCCACCAGGGACTAGGGGCCAGTTTGTTGTTGTGCTTTTCATTTTTGGGGGGTATGCCATAATCGCCAGGCTTGGCAGGCGGGTTGACGATCGCAGCTGGTTGGTTAAGTACTCAGAGAACGCTGCTGCCCTATTCTCTGGTGAATCCCTTAGTCGCCTTTTACAACACCCATGAGAAGATATAGGGTGGTAGTGGTACACATCTTTACGTCGGGCACCATACGGAAGTCACACACATAATCAATGTTTAAATAATAATAATAATAGCCTTTATTCAGACAAGTGTACAGTATTTTTTACATAAAACTTAAACTAATTTAGCCTCGACATCCCTATCTGTGTGTCTTTTGACAAAGGCCTCCTCCAACTGTGACCATTTATGTCTGTCAATGATTACTGATACCTATTTTAATTGTTTTGTTTTAGGCAAAAACAAGTCATGATGTGGAGTACCAGACTTTAGTGGCGTCCTTGAAAGATGTTTAAAATAGAATCGTATGTAACACCTATCTTGCTGAGCTACGTTGACAAATATGTGCGTGACTTCAAGCCTGCCGATGCACAGGTACGTAATAACCATTAAAAAATATATAACAAATAAGTAATGATAGAATCTCGTACTAAGACAGTAGGAATACCCTAAAAACATTACCTATTATTTTAAGGGGACTACAGAAAATCGTTAAGGTGCAACTATTAGTCGACTACTGAAAAATACCCGAAACCCTGAACAAAGTTTGTTCTACGACTTTTCATTATTCGAAACTTTTATTTTTCATACAAAAATATGAAAATACTCTGTAGTTTGCATGTTCTAGACAGCCGACGAGAGGATGGTTGGGGTCGCGTCGGCGTGGCTGCGCGGCTAATACCAACGCGCTCGGGCTTGCGGTATAATATAAAAATAAATAAATAAATATTTATGGGACATTTTACACAACACCATCTAGTATATACTATAGTAGGGTAGGGTGTGTGTAGTTACGCAAATATTACACATTTCAAATAAATAAAAAAATAGCCTGATCTGTTTAGTTTGGCCAAAGTCGTAGAACAAACGTTACTCAGGATCATGATACGACGAAAAAAATTACCATGTATATTCCCTAATGTTACCTAAACACTATGTGTACAAGAAAATAATCTGATGTCCAATATTCACTAAATAAGGAATAGCAGCCAAGAAAATTCAAATCATCTATCATCATCAGTGATCGGAATAGGTAGAGCTAATGTGCCTAAAGTTCAAAGAACAGAGACAAAAAGTGGAGACTTCCTTACGACAATTTTTTTTGGAATATTTGTTTATGATAAATATAATAAAAATTAAAATGAAAATCTTTACCTTGTTATTTCTAATTATTAAAGCTGGTATGTAAATCACATTAGCTTCCGCGCTTACTTATGTCGTTCAAACGAAGATAAGGAGATTACCTTTATTTTTTTTGAACAATAAAAATCGTGCATACTCTTTTTTAAAAAACAGAAACAGGTAATTAATTCGATAGTTGTTTTACTTTATTAATTTTAGTTGTACAGTCTAAAAAAGCAATTGGTATACAGGGTAGAGAGATATAAATAAAGTTTTCTCAGAAGATTATGGATGTTTTCGAATGAAATATCATTTTAATAACGAACAAAGTTAAACTGTATTTGTACAAAACCCTAATCAAACTATTCTATAATTACTTCCTGAGAAATCTTCATCTATATCTGGTGACCCTGTATACTAATTGCTTTGTTAGACTGTACATTAACATTACTTAAGTAATGTTCCGAAACTCGGAACAAATATTCCCTTTTTTTTTGTCGTAAGGATGTCTCCACTTTTTTCTCTGTTTTTTGAACTTTAGGCACATTAGCTCTACCTATTCCGATCACTGATCATCATACTAAACATCAATCAATCAACTCAGCCTATCGCAGTCCACTGCTGGACATAGGCCTCTCCCAAGTTCCAATTCTTAGTAAAACTCTATGTTGATTATCTTTTTATTTATACCATACTTAGTAATAATAAAAGTGCTGCGAATAAAAAACATAATAGTCTGCCAGGTGATATTGTTTCCCAAGCAATTAGTAAGAAATGGTCATACTTTCACCTATAACCATGTTATTATTATTATTTAATACAGTTTTAACTAGTACGGGGGATAGTGCTAATCGGACTTGATACAACTTCTTACGCTCTTAAGTGATAATTATGTTTTATGGTACTAATTTGTTCTATCTTTTGTTGTAAATATTCACTAGTACCTACCTACACAAAAAAGTACTGTAATTAAATTTTTTATTTTTAAGTTGATCCATTTGGTGAAATTAAGATTTATGATTATGATTATATTTATATTTACTAAATTCATCAATAACATACATCTTAAAAAGCAATGAGTCTTTTGGAAGCAACATTTCTCTCCAGTAAAAGTTATATGTACCGTGAATGTGCTTAATTGCGTATATTCATCGAACAGCTACGCTCGAGAAACGCCGGTTTGAAGGGGCCCTTACGTGCCAACAAGTAATCTTAGCTTAGTGGGGAAAACTGCTGCTCGTTTATGGAATGCGTTACCTGTGCCTATAAGACGTGCTCAATCGCTAGCTTCTTTTAAAAAACTTGTAAAGGAACATTATCTCTCTGTATAAACTGTTATCACTGGTATATACACGTATTTATTTCGTTATTTATTAAAGAATATTATTTGTTGTTACATGTGTATATATTGTATATATTTGGTATATATTTATGGATATATATTAGAATTTATTTTAAATATTTATACATGTAATATTTCCTATGGTAGGTAAATATTTATTTATTTATTATATTAAATATTAGTAAACTTTATGAAAGTGCACCACATACTGCCCCCATCTATTTTTCACGTCTTCCTTGTCCATCCAAAGGTTGTCTGGAAGATATCGCTATTAGCGATAAGACCGCCAATGTACCCTTATTTTACATGTTAGTCCTAAGTTTAATAATGTTATTGGTGTACAATAAAGAATATTCTATCTATCTAAAACTATGAAAAACATAATGTAAAGAATTGTTTAACACATTTATTAGATTCTTCAATCAATGCCTTTCCCACAATTTGCAGTACGTACCATCTGTGGCACGCATGCCATTGGTTCGTCATTCCTGACATAGAATATGTTTTCGAGGTTGAAAATGAATTTTTATATATTAGTATACTTACAGCTTGCACGAAGCGAAATATATACGGTTCATTGTCTGTTTGGCTCTCGTTTTCGAATGGGAGATGTAGTTGTAAAATTATTACGACAATATTCGTATGAATGCAGTAGCAATTCGTGGTCTACTTTATTATCTATTTTGAGCACTTACAATCACAGTAAAGTTGTTTTGAGCACTTACAATCACAGTAAAGTTGTTTTGAGCACTTACAATCACAGTAAAGTTGTTTTTATCTGATTTTAAAGGTCATGAGAATTGTGGCGGTGGGTAAATACAGACTTTCAAAAACTGCTAGTTTATTTTAATTTACTTTGAATAAAACCACCAGAGGAAATTTTGTGTTTATGTTTTTGGCGGTTTCGGGCTTTCCTCATTCAAATAAATTTAATAAATGTAACAGAATAGTTGCTAACAATATACACCAAACAAGTAGAGCATACGAAGGCTGAATACCAGGCGTGAGAGAGTGAGATTTTTTTTCACCGTGCATAAATATACTGAGTAAGATAGATCTTCACAAAAGTTATAACATTTAAAAAATCTTCATTCAGTTCATTACATTAACTGGGACGCACCGTAAGACCACAGTTTTACTATGGTTAAACTGTGGTAAGGCAAGAAACATGTGGAATGATAACGGCAATCATCAAGGATTTTCTATTAAACTAATCATTAAAAGCGATTCATTGCTATAATTCAATAATTGAGAAGGGAAATCAAAAATAGTACTTTAGTTTTTATCTAATTTATTATTTAATGAAATATTTATTGCAATATTTCTGTTAAAAATCTCATTATATTAGAAAATTTAAAAAGCAATACACGGGCATTCCCCAGACAAATGCTAATTTGTGTGCGCCCTATTCTTATTCAGCAAAATTTTCGGAATGCTGTTCATTGCCCGTCCTTGCTTGCCACTTAATGAACTTAATCCACTACTAATACTGGTAATGATGTGATTATGACGAGTTCGGAAGTACTTAGGTCGAGGCTCAGGGGGGGGCAATTGCCCCTATTGCCCACCCCTGGATCCGCGCCTGATTCGGCGCATCTCTAATTGACACGATAGAAGAAGGTCTGTGATAGAAGAAGACTGTCTGTACTCTGTGTACTGGACTTACCCATCTCCAAAGAATTTTTACCCAAGATAGAATGCGGACGGAGAAATTTAAGAACTACAAAAATGAATAATATCCCGTTCATTTAAGGTCCAAAATCGTTTATCAAAATCAGGGAGAAAATACCTGTCTAGCCCGGTGTTCTCAGATAGTATCACCCATGGTATAATAAGATGTTTCACCATCTTTTAAACCATGGTATCACCGAGAGCCTGACTTCGACTTTGACTGACAGCAGTGCAGTGTTGACTAATTAGGGTATTTACCCTTCATTTAGGGTATTTTTTGATCCCTAGGGTATTTGGGGCATAGAACTAAATGACATCATTTACAGATAATATAATACCTACATCATCCAAATTGGGCCTTTTATAAAAGTGCCGGCAGATAAAATAATCCTATAAATTGTTAAAACTGGTCATTTAGAGCAATTAATATTGTTATTATGCCATCGAAGTTGTGGGTGTGGGCTATACGCATATACGCAAGCTCAAGTGCACAACAAGCTTCCTGTGGACAATACCGGTTTCTCTGCTCGCTCCACCCTAGCGTGAGAGTGAGTAAGACAGAGACATTAAAAAATAAACAGCTACCTGCTTATGTATTATTGACATCTATCTGGCGATTCTGGCGAAGTATGGTGGTAGAATTGGCTAGATTATGATTAAAGATGGGTGTTTAAACGATGAGTATATAAAGCAGCGTTTTTAATTTAACATTTATATTCACTTTGGTTATTTTTTGGTGATTATGGCATATCCCCCCCTTAATTGGGGGAGGCCTATGTCCAGTAGTGGACGTCTTTCGGCTGTAATGATTCACTTTGGTTAATTTATACATTTAACGATGTCAGCTTATTTCTAAAATTAAAATACTCGACCCTATTCTAGTCATTTATTGACATCAGAGACATCTATGATAATATTATGGTAAACCGTAGGCTGCTGGCTGTAGTATTTGGTGCCTAACTCAATTTAGTAATTACCGATAGATGTCACTTAATACAATTTTAATCTAAAAACTAATATTAATACCGACCGACTAAACCAAAAAGGATTGAGTTCCAAAACAGATACATACATAGACACATACACAGACATTACGAACATAAGATTGTTTTTAACTGTAGAATATTAACTGCTTATCTGCTTTTTTACTATTATTTTATTATTTGTTGCAAGTGATGTTTTGTAATGTAACTTTTTTCAACGAAAAAAGTAAATAAGCACAGATAAGCAATTAAAGTTTTTATCTGATTTTAAAGGTCATGAGAATTGTGGCGGTGGGTAAATACAGACTTTCAAAAACTGCTAGTTTATTTTAATTTACTTTGAATAAAACCACCAGAGGATGGGCAGCAGCGTTCTCTGAGTATTTAACCAACCAACTGCGATCGCCAACCCGCCTGCCAAGCGTGGCGATTATGGCATATCCCCCCCAACATGCTTGTCCAGCAGTGGACGTCTTTCAGCTGAAATGATGATGATGATGACTGTGAATAATAGTACATTATGATATAAGTGAGCTAAGTTGACTATTATGCTCGAGGCTGGATTGCAGCCCGAGCCGAAGGCGAGGGCGTAATGGAGCCGAGAGTATAATAGTTAATTCTCACGCGTGTCATACGACGTTTTTCAACACACTTGCGAGGAAAAAACACATATTTTAGACAAATATTGAATTTGTGAAAAATGGGGCGCGGATTACTGTAATCGCACGGTGACGTACCGCTATGCGCGCACAGGGGATCGTAGGAAACCGCCAAACAGCCTAATAAATTATATAATATTTTTTTTATTTTTATTTATAACACAAATTAATGTTAATTTGTTGACAAAAATAAATAATTTTATGAAATTAAATGTTTATTTATCATATTTTAATTAATACATTCGATTTATTCACAGAAATGTTCAATTTTGTTTAGGCATAAAAACCTATTTGCTGCGATTTAAAATTAAACTGTAAAGTTAAAAGCACTAGTGCGATAATATAAGGTAAAAAGCACGCGTGCGTTATAAGCTACATTATGAACCTAAAAGCGGTGCAATAAGAGACACTTTACGAGCAAGTGTGTTGAAAATGAATCTTTCTTTCTTTCAAAATTCTTTTTTGAAGGTATCGCTATGGGGCGGTGGCGTGGCGCTCCACAACTTGGTGCTCAAGGCCGACGTCCTGCAGCAGGAGGTGGCTCTGCCGTTCACGCTCGTCTCCGGCCGCATCCACGAGCTGCTCATACAAGTGCCTTGGACAAAGATTATGTCCGAACCCATAATCGTCACTATCGACACTATAGGTATACTATACATGTGCATGGCACTTCTCTTAGCTGTAACAGTACAACACAAGCCACAGGTCCCATCTGCTAATTTGGTCACAAATTAACTTTGCTTACAGCACAATTCATGAATTATAGAAATGATAAAAATCATAGTCTCCTGAAATATGGTGTTTTAACAGATCTTTATTATCTATACATATCAATATACCAACTTACAGCTCTGATATCATATTTTGACTCCTTTGTATCTCTTTCTGTTGGAATCGAACCTTATTGCCGCTACTATTTTTACGTCAAAAAGTTGTATTTCATCTATTTTACCATGTATTGTAATAGGTGCATGCTGTGGAACCTCGTACTTGTGTTGTACTGACCGCACCGTGTCTATAGTAATTAGTTGGGCTTTGTTGTTATAAAATAAAATGTTCGTTGCAGAATGTGTCCTAAGTCTGAATCCACCGGTGTCACCCGACGGCATCCCGCCACCAGAATCGCCAAGGTAAAGCACTTCTGCTTCAGTATAAAGGTGGCTATGCGAGGAAGTTCGCCATTGGTGGATTTTTCCTCGCTTACCGCTTGTAAGCGAGGAAAAATCCACCAATGGCGAAGCTGCGCTGTGCTAGACTAGCAAAATGAAGCAATCCTGTTGCAAAACCACCCTAACGCTCAAGCAGCTAAAGCTACGTCTCTTGCGACCATATTTTTGTTATTTCAACATCTAACATGTTTTTCTAACAAAATGTTGGCGTGGCCTAGCTGTTTGGCTACATTTGATTGGCCTAAACAAAATGTTAGCATGTTTTGTTAGATTTTTGTAGCAGGAGACCTGGTTTATATTAAACTTGTATGTTACTGCCACAGACCAGTAAGCCTCTAGACGCCTAGTTAGCCGGATACCCCCGGTCAGAAAGTACAGTAGCACTGCATATCATACGCCCTGCCGCTAATCGGGACGTCACTCCATCAACGAGCGGCACCAATCATACCACATAAATTTGAGCCGACCAATCATAACGCGCTGTCCGCCCCGCCAACATTTTACGACTGTGTTTTCATGCAAAAAATAAAATAGTTTATGCTGCGTCTTGAGGCTTACGGTCTGTGGTTACTGCTAATAATTAGAACTGTGCTTAGGCAGGCACTTTTTTTATGACATAGATCTACTCTTGACCGCAATCAACATAACAGTGACTTAAAGTGCAAATTGATAATAAACAGCCTTTCACATAGATATTAGCTTAACTATTCAGCGAGCGTCACATAGAAGACGACGCGGGAATTATTTGACGTCATAAGTCGTAGAATAGAATAGAATAGTATTTATTTGTATCAAACATTGTACAATAAGGTGTTAGAAAACATTATTTTGAACTAATACATGTTCCACCAGGTACTGGCATACCAATTTTTTCACATTTTATTAGTACACTAACAGTGGCGTGCATTGCATATAGGCAATTAGGCAATACCTACTGCTTTCCTCATTCAAATTCAATAGTGGTGTAAGTTATTATCTTTTTTTCAGAGTACGATGATTATTTATCTTAAAATAGACCTATTAATGCTAAATTAATCTTCCTACATCAAAAAATCAATAACTTACACCACAATTAAATTCAAGTGAAGCAGGCCAATGCACGCCACTGTACACTAATTACATTCATAACATATACCAATTACAATTTATTTATGAATTTCGATTTTAGTTAATATATTAATTACAATTTTAAATTATTTATCAATTACAATCGTAATCGTATCGTACGGGGAACATTTTACAAAGGTCAACTTTTTATTAAATAAGACAGAAGTCATTCTGAGTCGCAAATATTGGCATTCTATTCATTTGTTCTCTGAGTTCGTTCCCCATTCGTTTTCGTGTGAAGCGTTTTACACATAGGGCCTTAAATGCGATACACTTAATGTTGTCACCGCCGTTTATTCGTGACTGAAATCGCCTTGTCGTTAAATCAATTTACACTACAAAGGTTAATGTGTTACTATGTAAACTTAACAGCGCATGTAATTTGACGTTGATTTTTTATTCAGATGTAGACCATCTTAATCAATAATAATTATCCTCTAATCATCTATCATACAGCCCAATAGACGCCTCATATTAAATATTTTGCGTTCAATAAATTCTGTCAACTAGCTGAGGCTGGGTACTGCAATCCGATTGGCTCTACCAAGGTGGCTAATGGCTAATCGCCAACGCGGAAGTTTTGATGGCTCACATAAGTGGTTGAAACTGATTTGAAAATTAAAGTGGCGAATAGTGGCGACCTACATATAACTGTTCCGTGTGGTGTCGGACGTAAAGAATTGCACTACCCTATATCTTCTCATGGGTATCTAAAAGGCGACTAAGGGATTCACCAGAGGATGGGAAGCAGCGTTCTCTGAGTATTTAACCAACCAACTGCGTTCGCCAACCCGCCTGCTAAGCGTGGCGATTACGGCATATCCCCCTCATTGGGGGAAGCTTATTTCCAGCTGTGGACGTCTTTCGGCTGAAATCATAATGATGATGATGACATAAAACTGTTTACCTACCAAGAGAAGATGGTTGGCAACTACCACCTGTTTGGAACCCAGTCCTAAAATTAATCAAGTCCCAAACAGCACGCAACACTGTAAAAGATAATTATATTGTGATTGATTACTGCGTGCATTGAAACGATTTTAATTAATAATATTTTACGGTAGATTAAAATATATTTTTTAGGAATATCTGTAAAGACGCTTGTCATCTTAGTCTACCTGCGACCACGAAATGCTGCAAAGCTTTCGAAACGTCAGGAAAACCAATTTAAATAATATACGCGATTTAATCTGGTTAAACTTTGTTTTATTATAATGTCTAGTGATCGCGAAAACCTAAGAATTATTTATTTATTTATTTCATTCTTTATGCACAACTGGGTACAAAGGCGGTCTTAACGCCATAGGCGTTCTCTACCAGACAACCTTAGGGTAATACAAAGACAAAAAATAAGGTAGATACACCAGTAAAGTAGTAAAATATGTTTCGTACTACGGACTTATAATTACATATAATAACATAACATCACGCCTGTATTTCCCCGAAGGGGTAGGCAGAGGTGTAATAGTACACCCACATTTCGCCAGTTATGTTATAGTCCCATGTAATAGGGGGCGAGCCTATTGCCATTGACCGGGCACAAATCCAGACTCCGGGCTGCTACTGAGAATTTCCTAATGAAAAAACCCAATAACACTTTGCCCGACCCGGGAATCGAACCCAGGACCCCACGCTCAGCAGTCGAGTTTGCAACCACTAGACCAACGAGGCAGTCATACATATAATAAAAATAGATCATCATCATCCTCCGAGCCTTTTCCCAATTATATTGAGGTCGGCTTCCAGTCTAGCCAGATGCGGCTGAACATCAGTATTTTACACGGAGCGACTGCCATCAGACCCCCGCAACCCAGTTACTGGGTAATACTGACATTCGGAGGTTAGACCAGTTGTCAGACTTTCAGGCTTCTGACTACCCGTAACGACTGCCATAGATATTCGTATGACAACCGGGACCGACAGCTTAACGTGCTCTCCGAGGCACGGAGGGGTCTCGATGTGTAACGAAACGGTCACCCATCCACAGACTGACCACGGCAAGTGCAGCTTAACCTTGCAGATCATACAATCCGCGCAGTCGTTGCATCGCTACGAGATAAAAATAGATAAATACCTATTAATTATTATGTTAACCTACAGTCGGAAAGCGCAAGTGGTGGAAGCTCCGCCTGGGTACATGCAGGCGCTGGTCCGTCGCATCGTAAGCAACATCGCGCTGCGAGTACACCACCTGATCGTCAAGTACGTGCAGGATGACATCGTCATGTCTCTCAATGTCAAACATCTGGCCGTGGACAGCGCTGGGGCCAACTGGGAGCCGGCGTTTGCAGGTATAATCAAGTTTCTTAGGCCTGTATTAATAAACTCTACATCGTTATTTTGAGTGATATTATATACCTACCTACGTCATTTTCAGTTTATCATCATCTTCCGCCCTGGTCCCAAATTACTTGAGGTCGGCGCAATATGTCCTCTTCTATTTTTGTCTTATCAGCAATCATCCCATAATTTACTCCCTTTTCATCCATATTGTTCTTCACGCAATCCATCCATATTTTCTTTGGTCTCTCCTTCTCCATCCATGAACATTCATATTTATCTCTCTCTTAGTAACATGCATTTCATTCCTGCTCATCACATGCCCTAAACCAACCCAAACGATTCATTCATTTTCAGTTACTATTTTTTTGGGTTGTATATGTATGTTTATTAATAGGTACTATAAAGAGTTTTCAAGCTCCAAAAAATTTATTTTGCTATTTAGCAATTTTTTTCTACAATTTAAGCTTTTTAAATGCTTAGGTGTTACTAAGAGAAATAAAAGAGATGGGCATATGGATGCAGGATGTTAAAAGATACAATTAATAAATATTCAAAGAATAAAAACACAGTAAGCTGATATGTCAATCAAATATGCCTTCTGAGCTGACCGGATACAATAAACAAACATTAACTTGTTAAAATTTGTCGGACAGACATAGAGCAGGGTCAGCCGCTGATCAGGCGGCTGGTGCGGCTGGATGACCTGACGCTCTGCCTCGACAAGTCGGACAGCGACGGCAAGATACGGTTCTTCCAAGAACCTCTGCTGTACCGATGCCAATTGGATCTCAGGTTGAGTAAAAACATAATTCTCTATTTACCTTATTTACTAATGAGAAATGGAAGGAATCTTCGACTACTTGCGTTAATATGAGCATTTTTTTATTTTTAATGTCTCGCAAAGGCCCAATGTTGCATATTTATTTATAAACAACTAAACTTATTAACCAGCCCATTACTGTCTCATTGCTAGGCACGGTTGCTTCTCAGTACGAGAAGGCAGCCTAATCCACCACACTAGCCTAGTATAGGTTGGCGGACTACACCCACCATTGAGAACTGAAAGTCCCTCTCAGGTGTGCAGGTTTTCTCACGGTGTTTTCCGTCATCGTTAAAGCAAGTGCTGATTGAATTCCCATCTGCACATGAATTCGAAAGGCAGAGGTGTGGGATGGGTTTGATCTCACACCCTCCTGCATTGAAGGAAAACGTTAAACCATTAGGCTATCACTGCAACATATTTTAAAACATAACTATTTTTGAATTTCCTAAACGCTTTTCGGCACATAAACGCGTTGCGGCGCCGCTCCGCCGAAATCGGTGGCGTCCTACATGAAAAGAAAAAGAAAATATATGTATGACGCCGCCTATGCGGTGCGGCGCCGCTACAAGGTTATGTGCGCCACCGCCTTAATGGCTGTCTGAGAATGAATGTCGAAGTACCTGTTATGAACGGTCATTTATTCAAAACTAAGCCCCGGTTTCTGGAAGGCCGATCAGTTTGATCTGTCGTCAAATCTAATGTCAGCTCCTGTGATCGGTCGACGAAAATACAATCAATCACAACACTTGACATGGGGTTCGACAGGTGATTAGTAAAATTTGGCGTTGATCAGCTTTTCAGAAACTGGAAGTTAGTCTTTACAAGCGTGGCTTTACGTCAAAGCAAAATCAATCCATGCGCAAGCTATTCTGCCAGGAACCTCCTCAACATTCATCCACTTTAAAAGCTCATTACCTTCCCAGAGTGCTAACTCGCCTTGTATCGGCAAACACGCGCCGTGCGACTAACTTGAACGTTCAACTGCGTTCGTCTAAGCTGGCCTGGAGCGTCAGCAACGATCAACTGGTGTTGTTGCTGCGACTGATGCGGGAGCGCCCCGCGACTAAGCAACAACCATTGCCGCAAAAACAGTCTGTCTCACAGACACCTCTGCGTAAGTTATTCAGAAGATTTCTAGGTAGTCTTGGAGTACGTCACTAATGGACACAAGCTGTAGCAGTCTGACTTGCTTGGTCTTTGTCGTCTTGCTTAGACTTGTGGAGTATGACGGTAGATAATGCATTGGACTATTGGGACTTCATGGTATCTAAGCGCTGGTATCAAATCGAAAAGAGTAGAGTAAGTAAATAGAACCAAAAGAAGAAGACTAACGGCCAAAATTAATATCCAGTCTATCCACGATTTACCTTGCCAGAGATAGGAATTTGTCATATTTTGTATGGAGCTTATGTCAAATTCCTATCTCTAGTAGGGCAAATCGTGGATAGATTGGATATATATGGTGTGGTAGATTGGATATAATTTTGGCCGTTAGCCGAAAATCAGACCAAAAGACTGATAGTTAGTGCGAAGAAGAATAGTCAATTCATTAAAATTCTGGGAGATTTGACTGCTCTGACTGTTAAAGTCTTCGTAGGCAGTCAGAACATACCAATTGGCATTGAAATTATTGCAACACTTGGAAAACTTTACAGATACTATATCATCGAACTCTGCCGAACCGGCTCGTTCAGAAAGCTGGTCGGAGTGGGCGTGGTCGTGGCTGCCCACGTGGATGGACCGCGAGGGTGGAGTGGAGGAGGCGCCTGTCCCAGCCACGCCCTTGCCTCTGTTCTTTAGCGCGTACCTAGACGACGTGTCATTGGTATTTAAGGTAAAGTGCATTTATACAAATTCACCCTTCTGGGACGATCATTATTTCCGTGTAAACTTCCGTGGGACGCAACCGACAGAAATCTATTTGAAGGTTAAATCATCCAAATTAGAAGTGTAGATTAAATAATTTTCTGTTTACACATCTTTGTCTAGTAAGTCATCCCTTCGTACATTTGACTGGCATACGATTTTCGCGTTCGGATCGTTTAGAGGACAGTTATCTTTTTTAAATTTATTTTTATTTATTTATTTAGTCCATGGTCTCAATTCTCAATCCCCTAATTGTTCAGGTAATGGAAGTGGAGGCGAACAACCGCAAGCGTTCGCGCTCCGTGCTAGAGGTGAGCGCGACGTACGCGGCGCTTAAGTCCTCGGTGTGTGTGCCCACCTCTATGCGCGTGCGCTTCGGTGCAAGGGAACTGATGATGCGATCGCAAGGGAAGTGCGTCTGTGGACATGTCGACTTTAATACTGTGAGTTTATTAGGATAAGTTTCATTAAGTAGATAATAATCTTCATCTGCCTGTACCATATTCAGGGAAATAATAAAAAACAGAAGATAAACAAAGTACTACCCGATACACAATTACCGCGTTGGCGTTTCGCGTAATTACCAGTTCTAAAAAGGAATGATTTCAAAGTGGAAAGATGAATCGGCTGACTGGTGATAGTTCGACCTGCGGTCTCGGAGTGGAGTGATGTAGCGACATCTATCTCGCCATGGTATAATAAGATGTTTCACCAGGTAGTCTCTTCCCTTGACAGCTAGGTCACGTGATTGCCTCCGTACTACGTCATCGGCCGTGGAGCCAATAGCGGGCTGTTAGCGTGACACTTGTCAGTTTGATTTGCTGCCACTTTGTGAAAATAAATTACCCGAGCTAAATGCATTTTTTCATTTACTTGCTCCTATAAAGAATCACTTTTGAACTAGTAATTTTATACAGTTTCCTTTAATAACTAATTCGATGAATAACACGAGATAACAAATATTTAGGCTAGTTGGGTATTTTTATATATTCACTAGCTTTTACCCGCGGCTCCGCACGCGTTAAATTCTGCTAACCCACGTCAGTCCAGTCCATTCCAGTCCACTGTCCCACTGCCCCGCTGCCCCACAGCCACGCTGCCCCGCTGCCCCACTACCCCGCTGCCCCACTGCCCCGCTGCCCCACTATCCCACTGCCCCGCCGCCCCACTACCCCGCTGCCCCACTGCCCCGCTGCCCCACTATCCCACTGCCCCGCTGCCCCACAGCCCCGCTGCCCCGGTAGCCCACTGCCCCACTGCCCCACTGTGCCGCTGCCCCACTGCCCCGCTACCCCTCTGCCCCCTATCCCACAGCCCCGCTACCCCTCTGCCCCACTATACCACTGCTCCGGTACCCCGCTGCCCCCCGCTGCCCATCTGCCCCGCTGCCCCGCTACCCCACTGCCCCGCTTCACCAATGCCCCGCTGCCCCACTGTCCCATTGCCCCACTGCCCCGCCGCCCCGCTGCCCCGCTACCCGGCTGCCACGCTACCCCGCTGCCCCGCTGCCCCACTATCCCACTGCCCCACTGCCCCGCTGCCGCTCTACCCCACTGCCCCGCTGCCCCGCTATCCCACTGCCCCGCTGCCCCACTGCCACGCTGCCCCACTGCCTCGCTGCCCCACTGCCACGCTGCCCCACTGCCTCGCTGCCCCACTGCCACGCTCCCCGCTGCCCCACTGTCCCACTGCCCCACTTTCCCACCGTCCCACTGTCCCACTATCCCACTGTCCCACTATCTCACTATATCACTATCGTCCCATGTCCCATATCCTGTCCCACTGTCTCACCATCTCACTATATTATCACTATCGTCCCGTCCCATGTCCCATGTCCAGTCCCATGTCCCATCCTATGTCCAGTCCCATGTGCCGTCCCACTGTCCTGTCCCATGTCCCGTCTCATGTCCCGTCCCATTTCCCGTCCCATGTTCCGTCCCCTGTCCCGTCCCCAGTCCCGTCCCCTGTCCCGTCCCCAGTCCCATCCCCAGTCCCGTCCCCAGTCCCATCCCCTGTCCACTCTACTCCACTCCATCGTACATTACTATCCGCTCATGCAAATGCATAGAAGCTTCGATCTGTCGGGTGAGTACGCAACCCACGAATTAATTTGTTTCTTTCTTTCTCAAAACCCATACCAGTTTTTAAGTCAGATCATCAGCTTTCAAACAAACAAAAAAACATCAAAATCGGTCCAGTACTTTTAGCGTGATGCTGGAACAAACAAACAAACAAACAGACAACTGACATTTAACAATTTTATAATAGTAGTAGATTATGAACAAAAATCTCCTTAAGTATATTGAAATATCAATCAACGGCAACACTGATCTTGACGTAGCTTGCGCTATCGCGCTGTCATTGCGGGAAGAGAATACCTGGTGAAACATCTTATTATACCATGTATCTCGCTACATGGGAACTGATGTAGTCGATTACCTTATACGACGCGGAACGCATGTCTCTAGCTTGCGCACTCACCTACCTTAAATATTCTTATTCTCATGTGTTCCTTACTGCTTCAAACATTCTCTTCTTGTGATTTATTCTGTACTATCACTGTGCTCTACTCTTTTTGGTGCAATAAACACTTTTATTTTGTGCATCAAAGAACTGGCTTTCATTCATCTCTCGTACACTGCTTACGCCGCTATTACAGTGAGTTACAAGGACATTATACTAACACGCGCTAAAATAGTGGTAGATTGGTTTAATTCAAAGTGGTGGAAAATTGTCCAATTGGTAGTACTTTGATTACCTTTTTCGCTTCCTTAAATACAGTATAGTGTTCTGTTAAAAGCAAAGTTGGAACCTCCCAAAAACGCTTCTCTCAGATTCGGCTAAATATCAGTACCGAGACTATTAATTTAACTTTTGTGTTCTGCCACAGGCCAATGACGAGCCGACAGTGTACCTGCAGAAACTCTACAATACTGAGTCAGCCCGAGAGCCGTGGTCGTGGCCCGAAGAGGACTTGAATGAAAAGATAGAGACTGGAGAAGCCGTTGACGAAACTTACCGCGCCTCGCCCGAGCAGTCTGGGGTTAGTGGCCATTTACATGTTCTAGCTGGATCTCCTGCGACAATCATCTAACAAAACATTTTAGAAAAATAATGTCGTGTCCCCGACATTGTTTTTCTGACATGTTCATCAAACATATTTAAATCAGCCCGTTTGCTGGGACATGAAGTAAATAATGTTTTTTGTTAGCTGTAATTAAACAAAAAAAAATGCTTCTCCCCTCGCGTGGGGTATCTATCCGTCTCGGATAACATGTTTGCGTGTTTAACTAAAATTACTTATGCAATGTCAAACGGAACGATCAATCAATCAATTCAGCCTATCGCAGTCCACTGCTGGACATAGGCCTCTCCCAAGTTGCGCCACAACGCTCGGTCCTCTGCCTTCCGCATCCAGTCCCCCCCAGCCACGTTCTTTAGGTCGTCGGTCCACCTGGCAGGAGGGCGCCCTACGCTGCGTTTGCCGATACGCGGTCTCCACTCAAGGACTCGTCTGCTCCAACGGCCATCGGTCCTTCGACAGACATGGCCAGCCCACTGCCACTTCAGCTTACTGATCCTACAAGCTATGTCGGTCACTCCGGTTCTTCTCCGGATAATCTCGTTACGGATTTTATCCTTCAAAGAAACTCCAAGCATAGCTCGCTCCATAGCTCGCTGAGCGACTTTGAATTTGTGGACTAGCCCAACTGTCAGTGTCCACGTCTCGGCACCGTAAGTCATGACTGGCAGGACGCACTGGTTGAAGACCTTTGTCTTCAAACTTTGCGGTATAGGCGTCGAGAAACGGAACGAGCTCGACCATTAATCAGTATTTTAACTGCAATTGCTGGACTGCTTACGTGCTGATAAGAACAAAGAGTATCTTTTAACAGTTTAAACTAATTAGATTCCAGAAGGCGATTCTAGTCAAGCGCAAATGGACAACAAGGCGTCTACCGAGGGGACACGAGATAAGCCGGAGCGCGACGAGGTTGATGAACTTTGGGCCAAGATGGCCCCGTTGCTGTACGTGGAGTATATCCACGACCGGTCGCCGCCCCAGCAGTTCGTGAACCCATATGAAAGCCCGCCTAAGAACTTCGAGTATAGGTAAGCATACACTCTACAACTGGAATGCAACGTACGTCAATCACCATCTGCCTAATTGGGGCCATATTTTATATGGATCGACTGCCATCTCACTTCTGATGCCCAATTAGTAGGAAACTCCTATATACTGCGATTAGACCTGTTGACAGGCTTTCAACTATCAGACTATAACCACACCTCGGACACTCGATACAATATAAATGATAGCACCACCTACATATACAAGATTACGTCTGTATACGAACGCGCACACACGTAGGTTAGGGATGCTCGCCGCTCGTAGTGCCGACTGGGTTTCAAGCGCTTCTCAGTAGTTCTCAGAGATGGCGTGCTTGTATAGCGACTGGCGATAGACATCTATTGCAATATTGCAGTCCAATTGCCGGCAAAACGCGGGTGGGTGCGGGTGAGGAATCTTAAATTGGCGGGGGGCGGTGAGTGGCCGATCTGTACGTTAGTACTATTAGGTATTCTGTGCTATAACTCTGTTTATACTTTATTGATTAGGTTTTTTGGTTGTTTGTTTCTGGCTACAGTGACTGGGTAGAGAACTGCAACATGTCGATTCGAATAGAGCCTGTTGAGTTGCGGGTGTGCATGGGACTGGTGCATCGTCTCGTGGCTCTGAAGACAATCTACCGGGAACAGCCGCAGCCGGAGACAGGTAACCATTGAAAGGTCAAAAGATCAAGGCCGAGATAAATAGAAGTTCTTATCTAGTTTTTTTGCTAAGACATGGTCCCACTTCCGTAGTAGTAGTAGCTCTCTTGTAGTTAGACGGTGACTCAATATTCTTTATAGTAAATTTCCTTCGTCAAAACATTCTGTTGCAACTTATACAAATGTCAGCTTTAAGAACATGTGATCTAACGTTCATTTAAGTATGACAAAAACCTACAAGGTCGCGAAGCCTCATTAGTTGTAAAGGAAACAGAAATCGAGTTAAGAGTTTCTATCTAATCATTTCCTAGAGCAACCGATGCGCGTTCTAACTGTGGAAGAAAACGAGTCTCTTAGCGAGAACTTGCCTCAGAAGCGCATAACGGTGGAAGCGCGTGGCATACGTTTGCGCATGATGCCATGGAACCACGTGCCATCAGACAAACCGACGCCAGCTGTGATCATGCTGGACTTGGAGATGCCCAAGACCTCTGCAGCTATCATCGCGCCGCTATACCCTCATAGGTAAGTTACAGTGATAAACGAGTCTGTGAAGACAGACATACATACTACCAGGCCCCTCAGAAAGTATTGCGAAAAAAAGTTTTTATACGTGGGACACTCAGAAAGTTTTGCGAAACTAAAAAAAATTGTTCTATACGTACATATATTTTTATCAAATCTTTTCAAAGTACTTTCCACCAGCCTCTATACAAAGATTCATGCGCCTAAACCAGTTTTCAAAACACTTTTTCCAGTCCGCCGCAGACACCTCGTTTACAGCCTGCTCGAACGCAGCCAGCGCATCTTCCGGCGACGAAAATTGTATCCCTTTGAGCTGATTTTTTATTTTTGGGAATAAAAAGAAGTCACACGGTGCTAGATCAGGGCTGTAAGGAGGGTGACCCAGGAGTTTGACTGGCGTGCTGTCCAGGAAGTCCCTCGTTTTGAGTGCGGTGTGCGCAGGTGCATTGTCGTGGTGGAGCAGTAGCCCGCGGAGCCCTGTGTTTGGTCGCTTGTTGCTTATAACAGAGAAAACTTCTGGCAAACATTTGGTAGTATACCATTCGGCATTAATGCTTCTTTGATCCCGTAAGGGAATTGATACCAAGTGGCCAGTCAAATTAAAAAAGCTAGCGATCAAAATCTTACCCCCGCTTCTAGATCGCTTCACTTTGGTAGGCGTTGGCTCATTTTGAAACACCCAAACAGTCGACTGGCGCTTGGTTTCTGGGTCGTATTGATAAATCCAGGACTCATCACCTGTAACGATGTCGTAAACACGCCGAGACGAGCCTGCTTCAAATTTGTTAAGCATATCACGGCACCATTCCACCCGGGCCTGCTTCTGAGCATCGGTGAGGTTGTGCGGCACCCAGCGTGATACTATCCTCCTCACGCGAAGATGGCTGTGTAGAATCTCGTGAACGCTTCCCGATCCAATCTTCAATATGTGTTGAATCTCCTGATATGTAATTCGCCTATTGTCTTGGATTAAATTTTTCACTGCTAGCACGTTTTCTTCGGTAACAGCCGTCAAAGGGCGACCGCTTCTTTCGTCATCCCCCAAAGTTGGTCGACCGCGCTTGAATTCGTTATACCAACGATACACGGTTGCCTTGGAAGGGCCTTCATCCATGAATGCCATTTGAAGTCTATCGTACGATTCATCCGGTTTCAGGCGACACTTGAAATCGTATAAAATCATAGCTCTAAAATGTTCCCGGCGCAGATCCATATTTCAGTGAGACACAATACTTTGAATTAACTCGCAAAAAATGTGGAGGGAAATTTTGAAATTGGAACTTACTTATTTTTACTTATAAATAATCATATTTTCGAAAAACATTATAACTGGCCAGTCTCCCATATATAAAAACTTTTTTTCGCAATACTTTCTGAGGGGCCTGGTATATGGGAGACTGGCCAGTTATAATGTTTTTCGAAAATATGATTATTTATAAGTAAAAATAAGTAAGTTCCAATTTCAAAATTTCCCTCCACATTTTTTGCGAGTTAATTCAAAGTATTGTGTCTCACTGAAATATGGATCTGCGCCGGGAACATTTTAGAGCTATGATTTTATACGATTTCAAGTGTCGCCTGAAACCGGATGAATCGTACGATAGACTTCAAATGGCATTCATGGATGAAGGCCCTTCCAAGGCAACCGTGTATCGTTGGTATAACGAATTCAAGCGCGGTCGACCAACTTTGGGGGATGACGAAAGAAGCGGTCGCCCTTTGACGGCTGTTACCGAAGAAAACGTGCTAGCAGTGAAAAATTTAATCCAAGACAATAGGCGAATTACATATCAGGAGATTCAACACATATTGAAGATTGGATCGGGAAGCGTTCACGAGATTCTACACAGCCATCTTCGCGTGAGGAGGATAGTATCACGCTGGGTGCCGCACAACCTCACCGATGCTCAGAAGCAGGCCCGGGTGGAATGGTGCCGTGATATGCTTAACAAATTTGAAGCAGGCTCGTCTCGGCGTGTTTACGACATCGTTACAGGTGATGAGTCCTGGATTTATCAATACGACCCAGAAACCAAGCGCCAGTCGACTGTTTGGGTGTTTCAAAATGAGCCAACGCCTACCAAAGTGAAGCGATCTAGAAGCGGGGGTAAGATTTTGATCGCTAGCTTTTTTAATTTGACTGGCCACTTGGTATCAATTCCCTTACGGGATCAAAGAAGCATTAATGCCGAATGGTATACTACCAAATGTTTGCCAGAAGTTTTCTCTGTTATAAGCAACAAGCGACCAAACACAGGGCTCCGCGGGCTACTGCTCCACCACGACAATGCACCTGCGCACACCGCACTCAAAACGAGGGACTTCCTGGACAGCACGCCAGTCAAACTCCTGGGTCACCCTCCTTACAGCCCTGATCTAGCACCGTGTGACTTCTTTTTATTCCCAAAAATAAAAAATCAGCTCAAAGGGATACAATTTTCGTCGCCGGAAGATGCGCTGGCTGCGTTCGAGCAGGCTGTAAACGAGGTGTCTGCGGCGGACTGGAAAAAGTGTTTTGAAAACTGGTTTAGGCGCATGAATCTTTGTATAGAGGCTGGTGGAAAGTACTTTGAAAAGATTTGATAAAAATATATGTACGTATAGAACAATTTTTTTTAGTTTCGCAAAACTTTCTGAGTGTCCCACGTATAATTGGGAATATATGGGGTTCTAGTTAGAAAAATAATCACATAAATTCAAAATGTTAAGGGAAAAGAAACCATAACGTAACTTCGGAGTCTCTAGTTTAGCTCGAAAGTCTTCTTCACTCGTTAGAAAGTAAATGGGAATAGATCAAGTCGCGGTAAAATGATCAGACAGTAAGCAAGGATCGTAACGAGGCTGACTGCTAAGAAGGCGCGATTAAGTATCATCAGCATATACAGGATACATTTTTAATGAGTGCGGATAATTTGCATAGCGGTCCAGTATCTGTATCTCATCGCAAAGACATTGTTAAAATTTACTTTCGTACAAAATAAAAATATGGCTTTGTATGGATACGCTACAAAATATTCTGAGTGTCCCATACAAAGTCGACATTTTATTTTGTTTTAAAGTGAATTTTAGTAATGTGTTTGCGATAAAGAATAGATACTGAACCGCTATGCAAATTATCTGCACTCATTAAAAATTTATCCTGTATTAGTCAACTGCTGGACATAGGTATCTCCAATGACACGCAGCTGACATCGGTCCTCGGCCGCTCTCATCTAGCTGCTACTATAAGGGACCTAATTAAAGGCCATATAATAATTACGACAGTATGAAATTAATGAAATTGGCTCTGAGTGCGCGCGCGTGTCGTCCGTCAAAATCGGTAGCGAAGTGTCTCCCATCTCACACGCCCGCGCCCATGAGAGCGCCCCCCGCGCCGTCGCCTCGTCGCTGTGCCATTAACCAGCCCATGGTATAATAAGATGTTTCACCAGGTATTCTCTTCCCGCAATGACAGCGCGATGCCTCCAAGCTACGTCACGATCAGTGCTGCCATTGATTGATATCTTCAATATACTTAAGGAGATTTTTGTTCATAATGAATATAAAATAAATTCCTAACTAGCCTAACTATTTGTTATCTCGTGTTATTCATCTAATTAGTTAATAAAGGAAACTATATTAAATTACTAGTTAAAAAGTGATTCTTTATAAAAGAAAGTAAATGAAAAAATGCATTTAGCTCGGGTAATTTATTTTCACAAAGTGGCAGCACATCAAACTGACAAGTGTCACGCTAACAGCCCGCTATTGGCTCCACGGCCAATGACGTAGTACGGAGGCAATCACGTGACCTAGCTGTCACGGGAAGAGACTACCTGGTGTTATTATACCATGAACCAGCCGATCCGCTGCCCGATGGTAGCCGACGGTGCCGGAACAGGCAGCCACCTTGCCAATATCATTGCTCCACTGAGCCTGAGGGCGTCCTGCGATATGTATGCCGATTCGCGGTCTCCACTCCAGAACACGTCTACCCTACGGCTATCGGTTCTTCGGCTATGTGTCATCACTTATGAATGCTTTTTAGGGTTCCGTACCCAAAGGGTGCTAACGGGACCCTATTACTCTCGCTACGCTGTCCGTCCGTCCGTCCGTCTGTCTGTCACAGGGCTGTATCTTTGTAACGGTAATAGATTACCAAATGACATTTTCAGAGAATATGTGTTACTATGAGGAGTATCACGACAAATACTAAAAACAAAAAAAAGTCTAAAACCAAAGGGGGTCCCCATACAAGAAACCTCGAGAAACATGCTGTTTTTTCATCGTTTTTGTTCCTTATCTTCAAAACGGCAATAGACACCAACGTCAAACTTGGTCTGATTATAGTACATACTATGTAGTTTAGCAACAAATACTAAAAATAGGGCAAACATAGACATATGTGGTGGTACCTACGTAAGAAAGGGGTGCAAAAATTCACATTTTGCGTACGATCGTTGATGTCTTTTGCTAAACTCACTAAATTTAATCAGTTTCTATGGGGTATCAGGTCGATGGGTAGTACGGAACCTTTACTGCGTGAGTCCGACTCACACTTGGCCGGTTTTTATTTAATGCACATGTGTAACGAGCAAGCTAATAGACGCTGTAAAAAAAGACGGGCTACCTTAAATACTTATAGTTATAACTTCTTCTATCGTGTCGACATGAGCTACATAATGATAATAGCTCATGCCGTGGGGAAAAGATTAGCCAGTCAGCAGGTTGGTAGCGGGGCTGACTGCCCAGGATAGTTATAACTTATCTTTACACTGCAGGGTATGTTCAGCAGCGTGTCAGATGCCGGACGACACGGGCCCCCTCTGGCAGGGGACGCGGCGCCACATCACCCTGACCCTGAGCGGGGTGCAAGTCCGCGTCTGCGCGTCCGCGGAGTCAGAGTCGCGCCCGTGCGCACGCGCAGACATCAGACTCGTCACCCATCAACTACTCAACAAGTCCTACTTCAAGAAAAGGGAGCCCGTTGAGTTCTCCTATCACTTGAAAATCAGTAAGTTAGCGTTGGGATTCGTAAAATGTGTTTTCAGTTTGGCTATCAGCTCTTTCACTGCCTCGTTGGTATTAGAATAAGAATATTTATTTGCAAGAAAATCTACATGGTTTTATGCATGGTACAGTCGGCTGCACGTTAGTGGTAACAGTTTTACCTTGACAACGTCTTTATTTCGTAAGCAGTAATGGCGGTTATTCGTAATTCAAGTGTTACCGATGTCGTGAAGTCGACTATACATTAATCTTATTGTGCCAACTACTATCCGCTCTATACTACTATAATTACTATCCGCTCGTGCAAATGCGTAGAAGCTGTATCTACTTTTAGAAAAACAATAAAAAAAAAATCTTTCTTTCATATATATATATATAGGTTTCTATACCAGTTTTTAAGCCTGATCATCGGCTTCCAAACAAAAAAAGTTTCATCAAAATCGGTCCAGTAGTTTTAGCGTGATGCTCGAAAAAACAAACAAACAGACATTTACAATTTTATAAGAGTTAAGGAAGAAAGATAAGATAATATTAAGAAGAAAAGCTTGTTTTATCCGGATGTGGTTTTGTGCAGAGGAGATGAGCATCTGCGGATCGTCGGCGCGACTGCAAGCGGCCATGCACGTGCCTTTGTCGCTGTTCCACGAGCGCCGCTCCGTGCAGCTCAAACACACCACGCTGGCCAAGGATGCACTAAACGACGAAGGTAAGGCCTATGACTGGGGGGTCAGTCGCCTCAAGGTAAGCCAGTCTCGTCAAGTTGGTCTAATTTGGCGGTCATTCAGATGTTACCTAATTAACCCGTCTTGGGAGTGGTAAAACGTAATTCCAATGGTTATAACTCGTCCCGTAATCGGCTCGTCTACTACATGGTGTACGAGTACGCTGACGAGACAACTCAGTACTGATAAATAATTAATCTTGATTGTTTTATTCTCCTCCCTTTTTTTCTTTCTCGCGTCGGCACGTGCAATGCTAGAATAGCTCGCAACATGGTAAAAAGATTATGAATGAATCAGCAAGGTTTGTTACGGGTCAGAATGCTCAGAATGCCCCCGGCGTCCGGAGTAAAGGCTCTTTTATCAATCAAACGATTCAGCCTTTCGCATAATCTACTGGACAAAAGCTTCGGGGGTTCTGTTTTTGACAATAATAGATTTATAATTGAGATGTATAAGTATGGCCTACTTCTAGAATGTTTTGGCTAACTACCCATTGTTGATCACCATCATAAAATTTATGAGTATGTAGCATCAACTACCGCGCTACATGCGAACTACCACTCATGTACTGGATTACGTCAAGAATCCTGATTCGCGCAGCTGGTATAAATACAAGCCCCCACATCAACACTTGGGCCAGTCCGGTTAAGCAGACAAGATACCTAGGCGCTACCTGCAAGAAGCAAAAAAAAACTGTTGGCCTGCGTCCTGCCAAGCGATAAGATCCAATCTGGTTGGAGGGCCCACCCTTTGTGTTGACTAGTTCCTCTTTAAGATCTTTACAAGGCTTCATCCTTGATAACCTCATTTAAACTACGTTTGTTGTCAACAGAGGCTGTGGCCATAGACTTTAATCTGGAAGAGTTCACGATGCGCGGCTACCTCACCAGAAACATCAATACTCACGTCGTGTTGTTACAGTCGGCCAAGGCCACCGCCTTCCACGAGCCGAGTAAGTTGGATCACCATAGATGTAGAGCAAGCATGGAGTTACTAATTTTTCTATGAGAACAAAAGCACAAGCTGACAGTTACTGCAAGCCTTTACGGATTATTTTTATTAACGACCTCTGTGGTCTAGTGGTTCGAGTGTCAGACTGCTGATCACGAGGTCGTGGGGTCGATTCCCACAGGACACAAATATTTGTGTGATGAACATAAGTGTTAGTGTTGGTCTGGGTGTTTCTTATGTATTATAAGTATGTATTTACAAAAAAAGAAGAAGTATATAAGTATTATATCCATTGTCTAGTACTCATAGTACATACAAGCTCTGCTTAGTTTGGGACTAGATAGTGTTGTGTAAAAATGTCCCAAAAGTATTTATTATTATTTATTTATTTGTTATGGCGAGTGCATATTTATAGGCCGACAATTTCCTTCGTAGCACTCCAAGCGTCAGTCCTACACCTTTTTATCTGTTCCCCGCCTTAATTTTATTGCAAAAAAATCTTTAAAATCTGTTCGTTCAGTTTACCCGTAAAACGGAGCAATAGAGCAAACTCGCCTGCATTAAAATTGATTTGTATAAATGTGATTTTAACTAATTTGTTTGAATTTGGAGCTTTTATTTAGCTTCCTTCATTGTTTATTTGTCTGTCCGTCTGCTACAAATGTCGGAAGCCTATTTTAAACCTGTTCTTGTTAACCAAAAAGGCGGTGATCTGAATGTGTCAAGTTATATTATAAATACCAATTTCAGAGGGCGGTGAACTAAAACAAGCATGGCTCTTCTCGGCTCCTGATGCCCCGACAACTACGTAAGTAACAGGAGTAACTAAAGTGATGAAAACAAACGAAAATTCTGTTCAGTGATTTTAATTTGGGCGAAACATTCACTGTGCTACCTCGTCGCAACAATGCAATCGATCATTCCGCGGGAAATTATTATTCCAAAACAATTTTGTTAACTTGAATGTAACCTTTTCATTTACTACAACATAATGACCATTTATACGAAACGGCACATCAAAGTGAAAAAGTTAGTCGTAGAGAGAATAGGACGACAGCATCTCAATTTTTATTTGAAACTTATGCTGGTCCCGACCTCGTTTCCCCCTTTGACGAGCCGTCTCGTGTAAACAACCCTTTGGATTTTTTTCCATTTCAACGTGCCTTTATTTCCAGACCATACCTCCGCATGGCGATCCAGTGGTGTAAAGAGACAGTGGACAACTCCTTCGACTATTTAGGAGTGTGGACGGAACCTCTGGCCATGTCTGTGGACCCGCTACTCATAGCCTGGCTTGCATACAAGCCCGCCTTGAAGTCTGGTTAGTATTCAAACACTGTTTTCAAGACACATTTCGAGTTCAAGTAGGTTTCTCGTTATTCTCCCATTATATTCCATCTCGACTTATTCATAGATTTAACGTCATACCTTTCAATTTGCTACAAACAAATCAGGGTGATGTAATGATTGTACAGTACGAAACGAAAAATAAGGCGCGTCATCAATCTTCGTTCGCGCAGACACGAAAAGACGATCGACGAAAATACCCAAAACATAAAAAAAACAACCTTATGCAATGCCTATAAGGTGTTAAAATTGATTGCCGTGACGTCTTTTTTTATTTCGCTCACATAGTTCCGTTCTCTAGCGGCAGTGGCCGAGACTTTTGGCGCGCCGCGATGGTGTTTGGTTAACCAATTTCCCGCGTATTTATATTATGTCATCTACGCAGGTACATCGGTGGGCCATATTTAATGTGTAATTCTGTATCATTGTTGATTCGCAGATTCATCAGTGAGTGCGGTGTTAAAGACCTTGTCATCGTCAACGACGTTCAACGGGCGTCGACGTTCCACTCCGCCGGTAAACGTTTGTATGCAATGACTACTTCAAAACTAAAGCTGATGTCAAGTGTTTTCTTTAGTGTATGCTTATTGAGTGTATTTCCGAAATCCGAATTTTCTATCCATTTGATCCTAAGCGTGGAAAACTATGGTTACCTACAAAGGCATAATAATTTATTTACAAAAACGTATATAAGTGGCATTGATGGACTTAATGTTGGAGGCACTTTCAGCCAGTAGACTTGAGGGCAATTCAATTACAGAAAATGGTAGATCTATCTATATCTATATACTATAATAAAACTGTAAGGGTCGAAAAGTCTGTACATTGAGTTTTTTTTCGCGAAAACCGGCTAGGGGGACTAGAAATAAGCTATAGAACACGAATCAATCGTTTAAAAAATTTATGTCTGTCTGTCTGTCTGTCTGTCTGTCTGTCTGTCTGTTTGTTACCTCATCACGTGAAAACGGCTGAACGGATCGTAATGAAACTTAGCATTTGTATTGGTATTAGTCTAACTTCGCAGAGGATCGAGCGTTGTGGCGCAACTTGGGAGAGGCCTATGTCCAGCAGTGGACTGCGATAGGCTAAGTTGATTGATTGATAACTTAAAATATAGGGTATGTTTTATCTGAATCGGTTGAGTAGATCCAGCGATACAGCTTGACCCCTCTATTGTATGAAGTTGCAAACAAAGTAGAGGTCATGATTGTTGGTTGGATGCAGGTTGCAGGTTCCTAAAAATACAACTGGATTCTATTAGTATTATAGAAAATATAGAATAACATAACATAGCCCATCACTGTCCCGCTGCTGGGCATGGCCCTCTTCTTGGAATGAGAAGAGTTACGGAACTGGATATTGTTAGTGTAATAGATTATCATAACATAATCAGCTCATTACCTACTGCCCCACTGCTGGGCACGGACCTCTTCTCGGAACGAGAAGAGTTAAGAAACTAGAAAATATAGAATAACATAACGTAGTCAACCCATTACTGTCCCACTACTGGGTATGGCCCTCTTCTCAAAATGAGAAGAGTTAATGAACTGGATATTATTAGTATTCTAGAATAACATAACATTACCAGCCCATTACAGTCCACTGCTGGACACGGGCCTCTTCTCAGCATAAGAAGAGATGTGGTTAGTGTTGTAGAATAACATAATCAGCCCAATTACTTCCCACTGCTGGGCACGAGCGTCTTCTCAGAATGAGGGAGTTTAGGGCTAATTCCATGAAATTCCATCACCTTAGCCGGTTGGTTGTAAAAACAAAATATAGTTTGGTCGGTAAATAGTGTAATCGTCTGTGTAGGCGCTTATATGTATATATTTGAAGATATTGTCTTCATAATTATGACACGATGTTATTTTCCGACATCCACGCGGACGGAGTCGCGGGCACAGCTAGTGTACAATAAAACCCATCCCCAACATTATTCCTGCACAATGTTCACACAGCAACTGTGCTCCATTTGTTCCAATAGTGAGTACGACCACGCTCTTGAAGCGTGGGAAGTTGTATGCTTCCTTGAAACGTTCCGCGTGGTGGTAGTTTATTGTCGATGCGCGTATATCGTTCCCAATCGAGCAGTTCCGGAGCGAACAAAAGCTGGTTCCTCATTCTCGAGATAAATACAAAAGTGTAGAGGAAATATTCGCTCATGTTCGTAATGTCTTGCGCATATTCGTCGATTCCGTGCATTTCACTTGGACTTTAAACCCCCTAGGGGTTCCTGTTCCTCGGACACTTGCTATTCCCCTTGGACCTCCTGGAGGATACATAGACACTCAATATTCCCCCTGGACCTCCTGGGGGCTCTACGGACATTCGCTATTACGCTTGAACTTCCTGGGGTATCTACGGACACTCGCTATTACGCTTGAACCCCCTAGGGGATCTATGGACAATCGCTTGAACTCCATGCGAACGTCTCCGTTCCGTGTCGATACAATTAAAGGGTTGATGTCTTTATATGAACTCTCATAAATTAAATCAGTTTCTATGGGGTATCAGGTCAATAAGTGGTACGGAACCCTTACGGCGCGAGTTTTTAAACGTATACCCGTGATCATGGTATAATAAGATGTTTCACCAGGTATTCTCTTCCCGCAATGACAGCGCGATGCCTCCAAGCTACGTCACGATCAGTGCTGCTATTGATTGATATCTTCAATATACTTAAGGAGATTTTTGTTCATATTGAATATAAAATAAATTCCTAACTAGCCTAACTATTTGTTATCTCGTGTTATTCATCTAATTAGTTAATAAAGGAAACTATATTAAATTACTAGTTAAAAAGTGATTCTTTATAGAAGAAAGTAAATGAAAAAATTCATTTTGCTCGGGTAATTTATTTTCACAAAGTGGCAGCACATCAAACTGACAAGTGTCACGCTAACAGCCCGCTATTGGCTCCACGGCCGATGACGTAGTACGGAGGCAATCACGTGACCTAGCTGTCACGGGAAGAGACTACCTGGTGTTATTATACCATGCCCGTGATGATACAATGTTGTCGTCCAGTCGTCCAGCGGGCGCGGCGCCAGTCGGGCGGGGTCGGGGCCGGGCGCCGAGCTGGTGCACGTGCGCTCGCGCAGCCACGGCTCCAGCAGCGAGCCCAGCGAGAAGAAGGAATACAAAGTGTCCATAGCACCGGTACGTTTGTTTTGTCAATAGCCTTACACACGAAGTAAAGAAACCAAGTGCCCTTACGGTTACTGAGTACGAGAAAAAGTGTTGCCAAAATCACACATTTGTTTTTATTTAAATTTATAAAAAAAATAAACAAAGCGATGATATAAATACACCTCTATGAGAATCATTTTTCGTTCTTCTATAATTTTTACACACATAACAGAACATAACTCACGCCTGTATTTCCCCGATGGGGTAGGCAGTGGTTTAATAGTACACCCATATTTCGCCAGTTATGTTATAGTCCCATGTAATAGGGGGCGAGCCTATTGCCATTAACCGGGCAATTTCGCGAAAGTTTAAAAACTTCTACATTCCCCTTAACTTAATCGCGCTTAGTTTCCTGCTGCTACGTTATAACATCTCGAATAATGACATGAAATACTAGATTATACCTTATTGTGTAAAAATTACCTCGACTGCCTCGT
The DNA here is from genome assembly GCA_949699075.1 of Asteroscopus sphinx. Lineage (NCBI taxonomy): Eukaryota > Metazoa > Arthropoda > Insecta > Lepidoptera > Noctuidae > Asteroscopus > Asteroscopus sphinx. The sequence goes on along the minus strand of OX453002.1, from coordinate 1,958,652 downwards.
TGGTCTAGTGGTTGCAAGCGCGACTGCTGAGCGTGGGGTCCTGGGTTCGATTCCCGGATCGGGCAAAGTGTTATTGGGTTTTTTCGTTCGGAAATTCTCAGTAGCAGCCCGGAATCTGGATTTGTGCCCGGTCAATGGCAATAGGCTCGCCCCCTATTACATGGGACTATAACATAACTGGCGAAATGTGGGTGTACCTACTATACACCCTGCCTACCCCTTCGGGGAAATACAGTCGTGATGTTATGTTATGTGTTAAATAAGTATGACGTCAACATGTAGATACAACAAAAGCCTCCAGACAACTCGTGGCTATCCGGCGAGCGTATAGTGGGTCTACACAAGCGGTTGCGCAGCATGCTGCTCAACATCGAGATGGGGCTGGTGCTGGTGTACGTGACCATGAGCTCGGCCAACGCCATCGACTGCGCCACGCTGCGGGACGCCATGGAGCGACACGCGTCCGACGCGCACCGGGTGCTGGCCATCAGGTGATCCGGAAATATATGATATAGCAAATCAAACCACCACCACCACCACTTTATGAAAGTGCACCACATACTGCCCCCATCTATTTTTCACGTCTTCCTTGTCCATCCAAAGGTTGTCTGGAAGATATCGCTATTAGCGATAAGACCGCCAATGTACCCTTATTTTACATGTTAGCAGCGTTGCCAGACGTACGATAATTATCGTAAATATACGATAATTTTGGCTCTGGTACGATACAAAATTGATTGAAATACGCAGAAATACGATAATTTTGATGCTGAAAATCATTGTTTTTGTTCGTAGCTCAGCACTGTTTACGATAATATTTCACCAAATTCCTTGATATACGATAATTTTAGAACATCAGTACTATAATCCACTTGTACTCATCTGGCAACCCTGCATGTTAGTCCTAAGTTTCATAATGTTAATGGTGTACAATAAAGAATATTGTATCTATCTATCTATCTATCAAACGTAAATCTATCTAACATTCGGCGGCTGACTGTGAGCGAGCGTTACTTTTGACTTGAACCATCCTTTAAGCGGTTATTACATTACTATGAATTCAGAAATTCTAATTAGGATTTAGGAAAGGAACCTCTTGATTACACGAACCTAACTCTTATCATACTTTCGTTATTTCCTTTCCTAAATCCCAATTAGGATTTCTGAATTCAGAGTATGGAATAAGCGCTTAAGGGATGGCTCACGCCAAACGTAACGCTCGCTCACAGTCAGCCGCCGAATGTGAGATAGATTTACGTTTGAGTTGCTATTTCATAACTTTAAACCTTATTTATCTGACTGAGCTGACTATTCGTTTGGTGTGAACCTGCCCTAATACCAGTTTTTTTAAACCTTACTAAAAAAAAGGAATTTAACCTTCTAACCGCCTAGTTGGATTTATCCGATATGGATTTTGTTTTTGTCAAAAGTATCGGAATTGTTTAGTTCCAAATATGCACACGGTGGCGCTGGTTAAGTACCCATATACATGGTATAATAAGATGTTTCACCAGGTATTCTCTTCCCGCAATGACAGCGCGATGCCTCCAAGCTACGTCACGATCAGTGCTGCCATTGATTGATATCTTCAATATATTTAAGGAGATTTTTGTTCATAATGAATATAAAATAAATTCCTAACTAGCCTAACTATTTGTTATCTCGTGTTATTCATCTAATTAGTTAATAAAGGAAACTATATTAAATTACTAGTTAAAAATTGATTCTTTATAGAAGAAAGTAAATGAAAAAATGCATTTTGCTCGGGTAATTTATTTTCACAAAGTGGCAGCACATCAAACTGACAAGTGTCGCGCTAACAGCCCGCTATTGGCTCCACGGCCGATGACGTAGTACGGAGGCAATCACGTGACCTAGCTGTCACGGGAAGAGACTACCTGGTGTTATTATGCCATGCCCATATACTATTTGTCGAAATCTTCACGATAATGTTAAGTACACGATATCGCGAAAACTCAGGCGGTGGGTGCTAGCTGACATATGTGGCATATAAATGTTTATTCCTATGTTTTGGTTGTTTGTTTGTAGTCAAAAGTGACACATAGAGACGTGTTGCTGGGGTGTTTGTTGTGCCGCTTCCTTTTCCCAGCTCACACACTAGCAGCGGTGAAGGGCGGGCGGTTTTCGGGATGTCTTAATGCCTGACGTTCGAGAAGTTCCCTTTTGGAAAAACGATTTTTGACTTTGGAATGATCGTCCGGCGCACTCTGAACAGTACACCTAGCTACAAAACTAATAATTGGCATATCTATTTACCACGACATGTATTATTGTTTTGGATATGACATGATAGAAGTATTTTTTTTTTCATTTAATGTTTTAATCTGCTCGTTGCTTTGCAGTCTGGGTCGCTTGTCAGTGCAATCGAGCTCTGCATCCAAGCAGCTGTGGCAAGAGCTGCGGCACGACGGACCAACCTTTGTGAAAGAAAGTAAGTAACTTTAAGAATTATTATTATAATTTGATATGTAGACACTAGACACTCTTGTGCGGAGTTAGGTTATAAAGGAATAAATACTTAATATAAAAACAGGATAAAAACTAAAAATATGTATATAAATTTTAATAAGCTTACTGAAATGTAAAAAAATATATTTTCAACAACTTTTCATAAACCAACTTTATTAATGGCGTGCCATACACATGTATGTAATGAAAGCCCGCGCATGTAGCCTGCATTTTTACATTCTATAGTTATTTGCGCCGTTTACAAGCAGCTTAACATCTATTCAATTACAGAGCCAAACACCGAATCGTTTCCGTGGAAGCTATGTCTGGCGGACGTATCTTGCTACACACTGGAAACACAAGCCACGCCGGGTGGCAGTGATGTCCTTGGCCAAGAGAAGTCGGGCGCCTCGGCAGGCCTCAAGTCCCGGCTGAAGACGCCGCGGGTGGCCACGCCGAGAACTGTGTTGGAAATGGTCACTACTTCTGTCACACTCTCAGTAGTCACCAAGTCGATACAGTACAAGTCTGTCTCGAGGAAGGAAACGAAAAAGCCACCCGGAGTGAGCGTTGCGGAAAAGGTGGGTATAACTTGTGCGGGATAACAAGGCAATAGCGGGCGTTGACTCGACCGCTTCCATACTAAAGCATTCCGAGGGCTTATTGCGAGTTTGAAACTTACCGCATCATCATTTCAGCCGAAAGACGTCCTCTGCTGGACATAAGCCTCCCCAAGCATGGTCAAAACGACCGGTTCCATGCTTCCCGGAGTGTCGACCGCGTACTGGAAGGTGCAGCGTGGGTTGGCCCCTCACAAGTTGGACCGATGACCTGGTGAAGGTTGCGGGAATCCGCTGGATGTGGAAAGCGCGGGACTTATCGCATATTTCCATCGAATTGATTGACTTTCATTCATAAATCAGTAGTTCCCCCTTGTAACTTCGGGGTAAAAGTCGGGTCAACTTCCGCTATTTCCATATTATCGTGCACGAACTATTGTTGATTTGTTATTTTAAAATAGTTATGTTAATAAGTGTTATGTAATAGGTATTATGTGTTTCGTGTATTGCTTATAATTATAGCTTTAAGGCTGATTCACACGGAAATTTTTTCGCCATACGAGTGTCAAAGGAACAATATATGTTTCTTGTAACAAAATTTAACCCTCCCCGTGTAAATCAGCCTTTATTCTTCTTATCTCGACATTAAACTATGTATTATGAAATATGATGTATGAAGTTTCAAGCCTTTCTGAACCAGTGGCATCGTTTTTGATCAGGTTTTTCGTTATAATTGTCAACAGAAAATGAAGTATTTCACGGCTGGGGAGGAGTTCAAGCCGGCAACTTTGAAGGAATTCGTACGCGGTCCGCCCGGAAGGTAACACGACCAAGAAATTTAGAAAAGCAATAATATAAATACACTCGTATATTAAAACCTACATACGAGGAGAATTATTTAAATATACTTTGGTTATAACGCAATGGTTTGTTTGCAGGAAGCGGAAAACTGCTCAAGATGTAAGTAATTTATTTTAGCTTGGATGCATTTATTTATTAATTGCGTTTTTAAATTAATTCGTGATATTTGAAATGTCATGCCTAGCTACAAAAAACTACCCCTTTGTCTATAGAAAGGTAGTATTCTGAGGGTGGGTGCTGATGCCTACATTACAGGATATTGAATTATCTTGGTTTAGGAATTAGTTGCAACACAAAATAGGAACTTATGTAATTTATCTACAAGCCTCTTTTGTATAAACTATTGTATGTTGTACGTGAAAATCGAATAGTACAAATAATCATTTTTTGATTAAAGTCTGGCACTGCTCTGCCTAAATACTAATAATTCAAGGAAGCTTAAGTTCTGTTTTCAGGGTTGCGCATGCACCAAACCACCACAAATATTATATGTGGTGGTTTGGTGACGAACCCTTACGGCTAAAACTAATATCCGGTCTATCCACGATTTACCCTACTAGAGATAGAAATTTGACATATTTTGTATGGAGCTTATGTCAAATTCCTATCTCTAGTAGGGCAAATCGTGGATAGATTGGATATTAATTTTGGCCGTTAGAGTGCAAGTCCGAATCGCTCTTGACCGTATTTTTTACTTTTTTAAATACATTGTAGTTTGCTTATTTTGGTTTATGTTAAACTGTGATTAGGCATCTGAAGCATCGGACGCGGTGCCAGAGCCCTTGATCCCCGAAGTAGTGACCATCACGGATGGGCCAGTGGTCTCGCTGGGCGTGCACCTCCATGCTGACACGCCGCCGCTCATCATCCGGCTCGAACACGACCAGGTAATGTACCCACACCAGAGTAATTTGCTATTCCTTTAGGCACTGCTAAACTCATTTCGCCACTCGGTTATCTTCGTTTTACTTCGGAAGAATTCGTCCGAGAAAGTGTTACCACACGAATTATTTGCTATTTATGCACTACGAAACTCATTTTGTGTTTCGGCAATCTTGTTTTATCTTCGAAAGAGTTCGTCCGGGACAATACTACCACCATACCTTTTCTGCCGCCAAACAGCATTGCTGTGTTTTAGTTGGAAGAATATGGATGCCGGTGACATAATGCAGCAAGGCTCTTGGTGTTGTTGGCGTTTATAAGCGGCGGTAACCACTTCCCATCAGGTGAACCGTCAGCCTGTTTGACAACCAGTATTTTTCGTCTCGGCAATTTTCGTTTATGTAACTGAACTGGGCGATATAACTGAACGTAGCCCTAATCCTAATATGAGATTTTCCTTTTTTTATTGGAGCTGGTGCGGAACAGTCGTCTTGTAGTAGTCCTCTACCAATTGAAAAAATACTTTTGATAGACTCCTTCAATCCCACTGTAAATGATGAAAGTATTCACTTTGATACTCTTGTAAAAACATTACCCTCCTTCTGGGGCAGTCGGGTAAAAATGAGTATTAAGCGGAAAACAATTCTGAAAGGAGAGTAACGGAAAACGAAATTTCTAGTCCGTAGCATCTTTTTGTCCAAACTCATTATCTTGACAGAGGACTATGATTACAGCACATCAAAATTGAGCAGCAATACATGGTCACCTGTCCTGAAAATATGTGTAACGAATTACCTGATTATGTAACTGGAAACAAATGGTACCCCAAAATAGCTTTAATTACTTGGTGCTTAACATTTTATTATATTTAATGTTACGTTCTGTCTCGTTTGCTTGAAATAATACATTTAAACGGAGCAATTACAATCTGAGTCTTGATTAGTGCATATAAATAGTTTACGAGTATAATTAATAATATAGCCTGGACGTGTATGTTACGTTAGTTCTACTGGTGGCGCCTGCTGTATAAAACCATATGTAGATAATGGAGACGCCATAATGTAATGCTACATACTATGTAGCACTATGTAGGTTCGCTTTTATATTGTTTTACCTTTCCCGTTCCTCAATGAAAACACGAATTCCAAAATTTCCGTGAGTTGAGGAAGGCAAGTGTTATTTTTTTTATTGTTTTTGAACAATTTCTTTATTTCGTTTGCAGTTGGCAAGTCCGCCTGCGTGCAGCCCGCTTTGTATCAATGTCGGGGTTGCTTTACACTTGCCTTCCTTATCGGAACCATTGAGCGCCGGTGAATGACCGATTCGAGGTACTCTGCCGATTATTATGCAAATACTATTGTGAACAGTTATCGCGAATATGCGACGTATTCTAATGCATTCCCCTTTGATTGATTCCAGTTACAAGGCGAGGTATTCTGCAAAAATATAACGATGTTCATGACTCGATCAAATAATGTTAAATCAATGTTACGATACCAAACAGGCTAACATGTTCAGGCTAGAACACCGCACTAAAAAGTGTAAAATTATAACAGTAGATTTAATTTAATGATAAACTATACGTTTAATTCATGCTTTTTGGTCCTTGCGTAAACAAAAGACTATGTTTTAATTAACTATAAATAAATAAAATAAATCAGAAGGTTTAAGCAGTGATAGGACGAAATTATTGTGTGATATGTAAGATGTAAGTCAAACAAAGTGATGTGGCAATGTAAAGTATTACTAGTACTACAAGTATAATTAGTTCAGTATTTGTTTTGTAAATGATTCATGTTCTTTAGATAATGTTAGATGAGATAAATTAAATATTCGTGTATAGCAATTATTATTGTAAGTAAACAATCCTTTCAAGTTTTACACATGAATTCTTTATAAAAAAAGAGTTAAGTTTTATAAATTAACGTTTTATTAAACTAATTATTATTGATCGTCTTTTTAAAATAGTACAATGTAGTTTGGTCCCATCATAGACACTTGAAGGTAGAACTTTCGAAGAGGGAAGCTGATAAAGGTTTAAATATTACATTATCATCCAAGAAACTATCAAAGCTGTGTCCGATTTTTCTTTGTATCTGGCGATCTTTGCCAGTGTTTTTGATAGTGTAGGATTGCGAAACGAGCTAAAGGCCCACGTGATGTTAAGCGGTTACCTTTGCCCATAACAATTGCAATACCGCCTAGGCTGTTGCTTAAATGGTACCTCAATTCGGTTTGCCAAACTGAGACATGAAGATGGAAAGTCTCACGTGATTGTGATTTCACCGGCACTCGTTCCCATCAGACCGGAACACAGCAATGCAAGCATCACTGTTTGGTGGCAGTATTGGTATGGTGGTAGTACTTCTCCGGATGAGCTCCCTCACAAGGAGCTCTACTACTACTAAATCTGTAGCAAATAAGGAGAACTTAATATAATTTTAAGGAATAGACAAAAGTCTGTTATTCTGCATGGAATTGGATACATATGGAAGTTATGGTTAACGTTCTTAATCTCCAAAAGTACAACTCTCGATCCTAGTATCGCACTTGGTTTACACGTAGATGATTGCCAAAAATGGTCACGATACAATCCAACACTAATATGCCTTAGAGAGCTTCAGCCTCCTGCCTGCCAAGCTGCCTATCACATGATAGATGATCTATTCGTTACTATAATCTTTTTCACATAGCATGGGTACGGTGACATGTGACAAATACATGTTATTTGAATTGCTCCCTGCAGAAAGGGCATCAGTCATAAATACTACACGTTGAGAAAAACGATAAAACGTTTTTACTAAAAAAAAATTACTTTATAGCTTAAGTTTTTTTTTATAGACTGGCCATATATTTATATGTTCCATTTTTCCGTTTTTTCATAAAAATATATTAAAAAGCTCAAACTGATGCCCTTTCTGCAGGGGGCGATTCATCTGTAGTGAAGTCTCTTAATTCTTAAGGCATTCTGCCGTCGCCGTACCCATAACATAACCAGCCCATTACTGTCCCACTGCTGGGCACGGGCCTCTTCTCAGTATGAGAAGGCCGCCGTACCCATGCTATGTGCAAATGATTATAATATGATCATAATATTTATTATATTCGCCAGATTCAAATAGTAGCTGCAGCGATACACTGCTTCAATCATATCCACACCCTGCTGAAACGTACCCCGATGTCCATGCTGAGGCATGGATACACCTCACTGGGCGGCTCGCATAGATCGCTCATACGGTATGCCAATATTTTTTATATTACACAGTATTTTTTAGTATCATACACAGACCAGTAAGCCTCTAGATGCCTATTAGCCGGATACCCCCGGTCACAAAGCATATGCAGTAGTACTGCATATATTACGCCCAGCCACCAATCGGGACGTCACTCTGTCAGCGAGCGGCACCAATCATATCACCGAACATTTGAGCCGTCATAACGCGCCGTCCGCCCCCCGGTCCCCGCCAACATTTTACGACTGTGTTCTCATACAAAACTTTGTTTATGTGGCGTCTTGAGGCTTACTGGTCTGTGGTATCATAGTAGCAGACTACTGCTAGTCATTGGCCCCTCCATCAGCAAGCTACTGAGCTTGATCCTTGGCCTCTGTCATCTAGCTGGTACCAGCCACCGTGCTGGTACAGCCCATGGATGCATATTAAATATGTGGAGTAACAGATCTACTGATTGCTTCATACATGCTTATCTTAAAAAATAGAAAAATGTGCTTCACACAGAATTTGCCGTAAGCGAATGTGGTTAACCGTGTTGTTGTTTTCGTTATTTTCATACATAGCTGTGAAAGTGACGAAAATAATAGCACGGTAATAACAATATGTGCGTAGTGCGCATGGCTACGCATCGGGCTGTAAATTTCCAGTGTGGGCTGACCTCGCATTGTATAGGCTTTCCTTGCAACGCGGGGTCGGCTTGTGCTGGGGTTGTGTAGCTTGATGTGTGGCCGTGCGTACCATCACTTCACTTTAATTTAAGTTAGAAGTTTTACTAGCAATAAGAACCAAAATAAAAACGAGCGCTAATCCCGCCGGAAAACCGTTACACAGTTTGTCGGGTTTAAACAATGTGTAAAAATGTTTTGGTCCTGAATAAATGATTTATTTATTTATTTATCTGACACAAATTGTCTGTTTTCTTTTTTCTTGAAAAAATATTTCGATGATTCCTGCGATTCTCTCTCTTTTACATCTACTTATCTGTATTTTTTTTAACTTGTAGTCATTTTCAGATCCGTATCAGAAATGGAAGAAATTCCATCCGCTTCAGAGGACACGAGCGAGAATCAGTCTGAACTTATATCGATATTTGATCGCAGCGTACAGGATCGTGAGTGGTTTTATTATCTTAAATTTCTAGAAAATAAGTTTTCAGTTTGAAAATGATGATGAATGATTAAGAAGCAGCGAGAGATACCCATTTAATGAAATAAATGAACACTGAGATGAATGCTCTTAGAGATGTATGCAAATAAAAAAATTAATTAACAAAAACAAAAAACCCGACTGCGTGTAAAAATAACAGAAAAGATATAAACAAGACTTATCAACACGCAGTCGGAGGCTACGTATGTTTTTGGTCATGAATTACATAATAGTTCATAGGTAGCCTCCGCCTGCGTGTTGATAAGTCTTGTTTATATCTTTTCTGTTATTTTTACACGCAGTCGGGTTTTTTGTTTTAGTTAATTAATTTTTTTTTTTATTTTTTTTTAGTTTTGTCATGTTTTATTTATCATACTATTAATGTTTTTTTTGAAAAGTCAAATTCATTTTTAACGTTGAATATTTTGTTGTTTTTTAGCATTTTTCATTCCAAATTACATTTAAACATATAAGTTGTGTATATTTTTGTAAAGCATTTATAAAACCCTTTATTTTGATACCCCACTCGATAGTTTTTGAGGGGAAAAAAAAATTTTTGAAGAGGTAATATGGCGCCAAAAAGCGTCCATTTTAATTTTTTAAATTTTGATGTTCCCAGTGTCACTCTCAGAATTAAGACGAATCTAACGACACCTCTCAATCTCAAATCCATCAAGCCGTTTAGGCCACAGAGCGTGCCAAAGAAATATACATACATACATACATACACTCGAAAAACATAACCCTCCTTCTGGCACAGTCGGGTAAATACAGACGTGCCTCGACTCCCAAATAAGTTGTGATTAGGCGTAAATGATTTCTTCATCTGGGGCTAACAGTTTGATCTTGGTATGCATCAGTGGTGCCAATTTTCGGTATATCTTTCCAGAGAGACCATTGAAGACCTTTTTCTGGTTCCAATGGGTGATAAGTCGTGCAACAGTGGTGGTAGCCTCTCAGTCCGTCAAGCTGGCTCTCGATATTGATGACGTCATCACTACTGTGGATATCCAGTCGCAGTACAACCAGCTCAAAGTCAAACTGGCATCCGCATCCATCAAACATTATGAAAGGTGAGTTAACAATCAGTTAATGTTTAATAGGTGATTACTGTGATTGATATCAAAATCTAGATAAATATAAGCTCCTTATGAGTGTTTTGGCTTAGCAGTATCTCTATTAGGTACTGTTGCGCAAATTACAAAATACGTGTGCAAGACATAGTCGGGAACACGTATAAGTATATTTATCACCAGCGATATAATTGACGTTTAAGATGAAAACAGCTTCACACAATAAAATTATTAAAAAAAACTACTATAAAACTTATTTTATAGTTCCAATATAAGTGTAACTTTTATGCGTATACCTTGAAGTTTTGATCGTTTTAATATTGTTCGTCTCCCCCCAGGAGGTGAGTTTCGGTTATTTGCGTAGTAATATTTAGTACTCTTTTTTAGAGCTTCAGAAATAACTGCAAACGTACTGAGGTGTTGCGTCACAAACTCTTTGATCTAACCACTCTGCCCTTTGCAGTAATGTCATTTATTGTTTATAGAAATAGCGCTGACGAATGGGCACCGGGCGTACTAGCCGGGAGGGTGCTGGAAGCGAGAGAACCAACCAGCTCTAAGGAAGATGCTCACTTCCTAGCAGTCACGGTCACACAAGCTCAGTAAGTTTGGATGCTATATAAAAGTTTAGTCCCGTAAAAAGCCACGTCGTCATATCCTATCAGGAAATCTAGAGGGATGCCACTGAAGTAATATGTACTACGTACTAGAGTAGACATTACGAACAAAAAATATTGCGCAACTTGCTGGCCGCGGAGCACGCGCTGCGCGATCGTGACCAACCAAGCGAGTGAGAGTGCAGGAGCTCTAAAACGTGGTACAAACATTTTTTTCGAGGTGTCTTCTCTAGTACGTAGTACATATTACCTCAGGGATACGGAGAATGTAGAACAAGATGTAAACTACTCCATCGACAGGAGCTTAGCTCTTAAATTGATAATGATGAGAAGTTTATTTTACATGTTAACATGACTGTATGTTAATTTTGAACACGAGCCACTTCAGTGTGTCATACGTAAATATTTTCATAACCACCACAAATGACATTCTGATGCCACAAATAAAAGGAGCGCATCAAGCTAAAACAGTCAACATAGATGTGCCTTTCTTTCTTTTGGCGGCAGTTAATTAGTGATCGTAGCTTGCTCTTATTGGCACACGTCCTCTTAACACATTTTAAACAACATATAAAAAAATAAGTCACTGTGAATAGATAGTCTAGTCACCTTATGATAAAATTATTTTATCATTAGTTTTTAATAATTATTTCATTTATAGGGTATCCAACTTACCTGCGAGCTGGAAAGAAGAGCTACACCCAAAACTACTTGAACAGAATGCTGTAAGTGTACATAATATTATGACTCTATTTTAGCGTATACAATTTTGTCTTTTCAAAGGTTCACACATTCAGGGTCAGATATTCCCCTACACTAAAGAAATAGTTTTAACTATGACTCCAAAAAAGGAAAGATCGGTTTTCATAATCTTGCGTTAATAACTGTCACATTTGTAAGATGTATGTACAATTGTACATAGTACAGTCGACTACATGACAGTGGTACCATTGAATTAGAAAATCGTCTTACTGCTTACGAAATAAAGGTGCTGCCAATGTCAAAATGTTACCACTGACGTGCGGTCGACCGTACATTGTGAAATGCGAATAAAATATGACATTGGATGTCATTGACCATTTAATCATGTTAAGTAAGTTTCCCTCTCGCCCCCAAAATAAATCAAAAGTTAATCATTGCCTATACCGTATTCAAGGAAGCAAAAGAAAAGGTGAACAAACTACCACCCAATTTGAAATAATTCCCGTGTTAGAAACACTAAGGGCCGGTTTTTTGATCCGTAGTAAAAATCGTGTTGACTATTTGTTAATTTGACCATTGGTTAGGACTAACCAATTGTTAAATAGAGTTTACGTTTTTTGATCCCCATTTAACTATTGGTTTAGATGACTTATGGTTAACTATGTTGCCATTGCAATGAACACTGACATACCCATTGCAGAGTACTTTTACGCAAGGAGTCATTATTTTTTCATGGCAACACTAGCACAGCTTATTGCATTTTGACGGTTATCACGGGTGTTTATTTAAAGGTGGCCTTTGTTGTCAAATTTTAGTTGTTTGTTACGGTTAATTTTGAAAGTTATATCGTGGTGCCTAATTTTCATCACTGATATTAAAATATCTGTACACGTTCAATTGATTTTGATTTAAGTTTATTATTTTTTAAAGGAGCAATTCATAAAGAAATAAATAAATCCTACTAATATTATAAATGTGAAAGTTTGTGAAGATGTTTGTATGTTTGTTATTCAATCACGCTAAAAGGGCTGAACGAATTTGAATGAAATTTTGCGGAACACGGAAAAATAAATAAAACATATGGGCTTTATTATTATTATATTTTATCTCAGGAATATGAACATTTTCCGAGGTATGCATCCACGCGGGCGAAGCCGCCAGTTGCTTCATGTTTTTTTTTTATTATTTGCATTGAATAATTGAGTATTTTTATGTACTTATCTACATTTAACATTAATAATAAAATTCAAATTCAAATTCAAAATTATTTATTTGTCAAACATAGGTATGATGTACAAGACATGGTGTTAATTTTTAAATAATCCAGTATCACTATGTTTTGCCTTGTTTTGTTTTGCCTTTTTTTTATTATTTAATAATAATAAAATTAACACCATATCTTGTACATTGTACATCATACCTATGTTTGACAAATAAATAATTTTGAATTTTGAATTAGGTATCGTTTGAGTTTAGCAATGGTGTAAAATAGATATGTCTCAATTAATTATTGTTGTCCATGTCATTATAGAAAGTAATATTTTTCTTTCATATCCTGCATCATAATTTCTTCTGACAGAGTATAATTTTTCTACACAAATTTTATGTTGAATTGTCATGTCCGTTTCCATACACCACACAACCAACTTTGAAATCTTACTATAAAAAATTACCGCGTCGTGTCATCGCACTCATCGCAATAAAATGCTTCACAATAATTTAATAATTTAATTTTGTATAATTGTGGGGCACACAATTATACTTTTAGGAGTCTGTGTTGTTTAAAATTGTATATTATTGTTATTGTGTGCCTCTGGCTGTAGTAAATAAACCATTTTTCTTTCTTCTTTCTTTTTCTTTCTTCATTTTGACACAAAAACATTGTTGCATATGGCCGGTGGTATAAAATTTCGCCGTTATGTCCGAAAAAATAACACAATACACTCAATTTCAATAGAACCACCCGAAACAGCTGCAGGTACAAAGAGTTGACTAGCCGCCATCTTGCTAAACCCTCGACGGAGTCGTGGTTAATTATTATGACCAATGGTTACTTATTTGACCATTGGTCGTGTTAACAACGGATCAAAAAACAGATTTTACTGGAATTTAACCATTTGTTGCTATTTATAACCATTGGTTGCCTTAACAACGGATCAAAAAACCGGCCCTAAGCGATACGTGTTTTTTAATGGAGTCAAAGTCAAGTCATACTGTTCATAAGTAAACCAAAGTTTTAGTGTAATTCCAACAAGAACTTACTTTTAATTTATTTCAGTCCGTAGACAGCATGTGGGAAATATACGCAACGCTGGCTCCTTTAGAAGCGGTACTCCAACCAGCCATCATGGACAACGTGATGTCCCTCGTCAAAGAGATGGCGCCGCGAGCATTCTGTCCGTTGAAAAGCGAGATAGACGTCAGGTTTGTACTTTTACATATAAAATACCCTTTGCAAATAATTTTCGGCTTCATTTTATTGACATGTGGGTCACTTACAACTAAGTTACGATCCTGCTAGAAGAGCTTGCAGTATAATGGCGGTGCTAAATCACAACCTCCCCCACTCGCTGGTCTTTCGTCTTGGCCGTTGGGCTATTATACCGCTTTACTGCTAAACATTTTGCTGCAAATATGTAATACATAGAACTGCGCATTGCATAAACATGCCCTCACGACTGACGATACTTAATTACAGTTAGAAATATTTCCGGTTGACTAAAACTAAGGCTAAAATCGCTTGCACTCAACGTTGCAAGCACGTGTAAAGTAGCGGTTCTCGTCAAGGAATTTGATCGATGAAATGTACTACCGGGAAATACTATCGTGACTATACCTACGTCCAGCACATCCCAGGATTCCCAGGCAATCGGCTCCGTTACCATCTTTGCCAACTCTCGCACTCTTTTTGCTCTTCACAACAGCGTTTTTTTTATAAAAGAGAGGTCAAATGAGCAAGCGGATCACCCGATGATAAGCAATTACCGCCGCTGATGGGGATGTCCAACGACAAGGAAGTAGCCGATGCGTTGCCGATCTTTTAAAAAGAAATATGCTCTTTTCTTGTCCGGAAAAACCGCTGACGGAAGTTGGTTCCACAGTTTAGCTGTACGAGGCTGCTGGCATGATCTATTATTGTAAAGCTCTTAGCGACACGAGAGGAAAAAACATCCATAGAATGCAAGAAAGATTAACTTGTAAATTTTTCAGAGCATCGACATGGCAGTGGCCATTCTGTTATATAACTGCAGGTGGCCTCCGACTGCTCATAATTGGTGAGGAACAGGGCAAGATTAAAGGCTTGGATGACACTTTTATATTTTCTGTGAGTATTAGTTACTATGTGCCGTACTAAGAAGTATTTCTTCATACGTGTAAGAGTTGCAAGTAATCAATACGCGTATATACAGCATATACCGCAAAGTTTGAAGACAAAGGTATTCAACCAGTGCGTCCTGCCAGTCATGACTTACGGTGCCGAGACGTGGACACTGACAGTTGGGCTAGTCCACAAATTCAAAGTCGCTCAGCGAGCCATGGAGCGAACTATGCTTGGAGTTTCTTTGAAGGATAAAATCCGTAACGAGATTATCCGGAGAAGAACCGGAGTGACCGACATAGCTTGTAGGATCAGTAAGCTGAAGTGGCAGTGGGCTGGCCATGTCTGTCGAAGGACCGATGGCCGTTGGAGCAGACGAGTCCTTGAGTGGAGACCACGAATCGGCAAACGCAGCGAAGGGCGCCCCCCTGCCAGGTGGACCAACGACCTAAAAAACGTGGCTGGGGGGGACTGGATGCGGAAGGCAGAGGACCGAGCATTGTGGCGCAACTTGGGAGAGGCCTATGTCCAGCAGTGGACTGCGATAGGCTGAGTTGATTGATTGATATACAGCATGACTGGATGAGCGAAGTACATATTCAAGAATGTGGTAGAATATGCGTACATATAATGAAAAAAAAAAAACCACGGTAAATCACGCGTACAGGAGTAAAAATGCTTGCGCACGCACTGCACTGCCTAGGGGTTTTCTGGCTAGTACAAAAGATAGAGGGGGTGGGAATAACGGCCCTTGGGCACTGCCGTTCTAGGTGCATCACCTCACCACATGAAACCTTGATTTGTTAGTGCGGAACAGTGCCTACAGTAATTGATGGAGTCGATATCTCAAATTAAGATACCATTTTTAGGGTTCCGTACCCAAAGGGTGCCAAACCTATTACTCTCGCTACGCTGTCCGTCCGTCCGTCTGTCTGTCACAGGGCTGTATCTTTTGAACGGTAATAGGTAGCTGGTTGAAATTTTCACAAATATGTGTTGCTATGACGTCTATCACGATAAATACTAAAAATCTAAAAAATTAAACTAAAGGGGGTCCCCATACAAGAAACCTCGAAAAACATGATTTTTTTTCTACGTTTTTGTTCCTGCTCTATCTTCAAAACGGTAATACACACCAGCGTCAAACTTAGTATTCTTATAGGACATACTATGTAATTTAACAATAAATACTAAAAATAGGACAAACACAGACATTTGTGAGAATGAGATGCAAATATTCATATTTCACGCATGTTGTGTTGATGTCTTTTGATCAACTCTCATGAATTAAAGCAGTTTCTAAAGGGTATGAGGTCAATGGGTGGTAGGGAACCCTTGCTGCGCGAGTGCGACTCGCACTTGGCCGGTTTTAACTTAATTGGAACGAGAATCAGGTACTGAATATCCTCCTTCAATAAGACCCTCGTTCAACCAGTCACTCTGTATAATACCGAAGAAAGGTGAACGAAATCGCTGAATTTGAAAGACAGAAAGAGAGGAAATTCTATTTATTTATTTATTTTACAGATCGGAAAAATACAAGTTAATCCCCATCCGGATAATCCTATTTGTCGGTGCGTATTTATCTTTGGTTATATAATATTGTGAAATATAGTTTTTACTAAACAAAAATAAATGTCAAATTACATTCTACATTTCATATTTCTTGGTCTTAATTTTTTTGCTTTCTTTAATGAATATGGCTCCTTGTGTGGAGAGAAAGCTCTAAATGCGATGTTTACAGGCGTGCGGTAAACGCGGGCTCAGATGGTGGTTGGCTGGCGGCCAGTGGCGTGTTCGACGGCCGCCAGTACGAGATGCTGATCAAGAGCGTGTCCATGCACTCCGCCAAGTTCAAGCAACTGGCACTCATTGAGGTAAGTCCCTATGTCATTTAAAACGGACCATTAATGATGAAGACAGATTGAATTTATTTACCTATATCATGTTCGGATTCAAACTTGTGTTTCTGTAATCGTTTCATTTTTTTGCGGGTTTACTAATACTCTCTTTGTTTTTTTTTTCGTAATACTCCGATCCGACTTAGGATGTCAACTTTCGTGTCTTCATAAGCAGATCGGAAGATGAAACGACTCTTCATACTAACTGTCAAATTCTACTTCGACCGGTAATAATATCGGGCGTCGGTTCTAAATAGTGGAAAAACGCCCACACTGTTGCACTGTCGCAATAGAGAATATACACAACGTGTAACAGAATAAACGCAAGACCTGGATACAACCCAGTTGTTGTTTTTTTTTTAACACAAAATGACATGGTTTTAGGCATCAGTAAGGTTCTGAGTTGGTTGCTGGATAGCGAAAGGATCCCGTTTAGGGGTTACTTTCGCTGGTCTTCCTGGACCTCAAGGACCTATTCTGGATCCGCTGATATACTTATTTAACTTAAGAATCCAAAATAAATTTGATAAAAATACTGTTAAAAACGTAACTTGGTATAAACCATAACCAAACCATACCAATCGATTCATGGTGATTCTGAACAAACTTCTTTTAGGACTTGCGTTTATTCTGTTACACGTTCTATTATGTAGTCAGTAACCCGGCCGCGAATTTGAGAACGGTACTCAAACATGAATATAGATTTGTGAACTATTATTTCATAAATTGACGTCAGACCAACGTATCAAATGTCAGTTTATGACTAGATTCATGTTTGAGGTTTGAGCATCGTTCTGGAGTTCGGGCCAAAGACCACTAATTACTAACTTGTATCAACAGAAAAGCAACGAGTATAAAAAGGGCACAGCGAGTGAGAATCCTGCTTTGAAATGGAGCAATCGACAGATATTGCCCCTAATCACCCCTATATTACACTCGTAAGTAATATTATATTATGGTTACAGACCTAGTCTTTACCATATCAGCTTCTAGACAAATTAAATTATTAACGGCCTATAACTAGTCATGGCTTTCTAATTACTGCTTTTAAATTGTCTTAGTGTTGTCATGGCATGGCAGGCTGATTGGTTATCACATTATATTTTTAAATAGCAAGCAGGAGGACACAGAAATACGTTCTTGATGTAATCTTTGGGATGGGTATCGATGGTCTTTTCTTTGGCTCTCGCAAACGGCCGATTGTATCAACAACTATATTATCAAAGCGGACTACTCATAGCACTACAAGAAGGGTTCTGCAAGCAAAGTCCCTGCGGAATTGTATAGTGTGTTTATTTGCAGAGCCGATATTTTTTTACCGTGCTGCAGGGTAAAAAAATATCGGTTCTGCAAATGTACATACTACAAAATTTAGCAGGGTCTATGCAGAGCCCTGCTAGCAGTACTTTGAGAAGCCCGCTTAAGATACAGATAGATGGGCCTTTTGTTTCGGTCAATGCAAATGATACCCAACTTATAATTCGGCAACCGATCGACGACGACGTCTGTGGTCTAGTGGTTCGAGTGTCGGGTTCGATTCCCACAGAACACAAATATTTGTGTGATGAACATAAGTAAACATAAGTGTTTGTGTTGTTTTAAAGCTATTGCATAGCTTCTATCGCGGGCCTTGAGCGTGGAGACCGAATCCAGAAATTCCGTAACGAAAATAACCTAACACCCCTCACTCCGACCGGCACAGCGGTGATACTTTTTAGTTTTGGCATCTATCGATGAATAGCAGAACTTTTGATGACTTTTTGAAATATCACGCTTGTCTCTTTAGTTCTGCAAATCGCCTCTAGGTGGCATTGGTTGTATCGGCGTTACTGCGCATGCGTAATCCCCCCCTTCGCCTCGCAATCTGGTGACTCATGCCTGCTTAGAGTTTCGGCGTTAGGGCTCCTCTTTGTATTTACATAAAAAATGCTATGCAATAGCTTTACCGCGGTAGTCTCCGAGTTCTTATGTATTTACAAAAAAAAAAGTATATAAGTATTATATCCACTGTCCCATCGTTGCACCGACTATTGATAAACTGCGCGTAAATACGGTAAATGATATGAATTCCTCGTTTGTAGTGTGGACCTGTGCTGCGTGCTAGCCCCCGCGTTGTACGTGGGCGGCGCGCTGGCGTGCGGGCCCGCGGTGGAGCTGAACCTCGTCTCCGACTGCAGCGTCGAGCTCAGCATAGAACAGCTGGTGCTACTGTTGAAGCTGCTCAACGAGTTTATTGCGGCGGCACGGTTGGAAAGGTACATTCTTATTTACTAGTGTGGTTATTTTATTATTTTTAACGCATTTACGCATGCTAAGCGAAATCTTACGATTTAAATTGGGGAAACAAAAAAAAAATCCTGCTCGTGAGCGATTTTTTCTTTCCACAATTTAAATCGTACAAGTTTGGTGTTTGGGAACGGGCAAATGCAAATAAAACAATATTTGATATTCGAATGCCTTGCGACACTGCCTGACGTCCGTCATCGTGTCTAACCCCCAGTTTCTGGAAGGCTGATCAACGCAAAAATTAACTAATCGACTGTCAAATCTCAGGTCAAGCGATGTGATCGGTTGTTAACATTTTCTGGCCAATCACAGAAGCTGACATTAGATTTGACAATAGATCAAATTGATCAGCCTTCCAGAAACTGGTGGTAAGTGTCAGTGTGGTCAGAGCAATATTTAATTATTTGTCTATACATCACAATAGCATTTACTTCGCTCCCATGGTTCATTATTTTAGAATGCTAGGCAATGATAATGATGATATAGTAATAATAATAATTCATTTAATTAATTCTAATTTTCTAATTGTAATAATGTGATATGGGTGTATTGGGTGTATGTGTATGTCGTCGCCTTGCCTGAAATAAAGTTTTTTTTTTGTTTTTTTTTAAATGAAGTATTACCGTTTTGCGCAAATATTGTTTTTTTTAAGTAGCCTTTGTCACTCTTTAGCCCATAAAGCTTTTATGCTTATGGAAACGACATGGTGTTGTTTTCTGACTTCCACGCGGGCAGCTAGTGTGAAATAAAATTACGCGTAGGGTTCATCATGAGATTTCACTTTGAAGACTTAGATAATTGTGTGTTTGAAAAAGACGGTTTTTATTATGAAAACGTACAGTGAACTAATTATTAACTTTGTTTACTATGATTAGTTCTAGCTGTATGAACAGCCGGTTCATAGCCACGCCGAAGGAGATCGACAAGTATGACGTGTGTCCGTACGCTTCGCTCATCATGAAACACGAGTCCGAATTCCTCACGCCCAGCGAAATAACGCTCGTCGAGTCAGCCATAGGTACGACACTTGTTTGGATTTAACACTACTTTTATGCGGTACATTTTATAGCTCTGTTATAGATATTCACATGGTATAATAAGATGTTTCACCAGTGGCCTGATTCACAAACGTTCGAAAAGTTTCAGAGAAATTTGACCGGCAAACGAAATAAAACGACCACTTCTTGCGACTACGAATAATGCAAAGCATTCGAAACATCAGGAAAAGCAATGTTAATAATAATACGCGATGTAAACCGGTCAAACTTGTTATATTACAAAAAAAAAAGATTTGAGAATCGAACGCAGTGCGATGCCTCCAAGCTACGTCACGATCAGTGTTGCCATTGATTGATATCTTCAATATATTTAAGGATATTGTTGTTCATAATAAATATAAAATAAATTCCTAACTATTTCTTATCTCGTTCTATTCATCTAATTAGTTATTAAAGGAAACTGTATCAAATTACTAGTTCAAAAGTGATTCTTTATAGAAGCAAGTAAATGAAAAAATGCATTTTGCTCGGGTAATTTATTTACACAAAGTGGCAGCACATCAAACTGACAAGTGTCATGATAACATCCCGCTATTAGCTCCACAGCCGATGACGTAGTACGGAGGCAATCACGTGACCTAGCTGTCACGGGAAGAGAGTACCTGGTAAAACATCTTATTATACCATGGATATTCATGTGACAGCCTCCAGCAATCTTTATAAGTCTAAACAGTATCCGATTTTATTTATAAAGTTCAAGATTAAGCTTCCGGAAAGTCTAAATTGTTCTTATTTCCAGAAAACAAAATTAACTTCCC
Organism: Asteroscopus sphinx; assembly: GCA_949699075.1. Classification (NCBI taxonomy): domain Eukaryota; kingdom Metazoa; phylum Arthropoda; class Insecta; order Lepidoptera; family Noctuidae; genus Asteroscopus; species Asteroscopus sphinx. Next base: position 1,937,787 of record OX453002.1, on the reverse strand, counting down.
GGTCAACCTGGGTCGCAGTGTGACGGGTGACTCTGGCGTGGAGACGGTAGCCTCATCATCCAAGACTAAAATGACGGACGATGGGCCGCTCAAGAAGGCTGCGTCCGTTGCTTTTGTCGAGCAGTTGTGAGCATTGAATTTTTTTATTAGATAAGTGAACGAACTGGATGCGGAAACCAGAATAGGATGAGTGTTGTGGCACAACTGGGGAGAGACCTATGTCCAGTAGTGGACTGCGAAAGGCTGAATGATGAAGTGAACGAACGTGAAGAGTATAAACAGATTTTTATATCTGGCTAGATCTTGTCTGGCTTGCTGGAGTAGAAATATCCATACTCCCGACTGCCTGAAGAAAGGAGCCTCTGGCCTCTGAGAACTTGAATGGAATATGAAAATCCGATTATTACGGCCTATGAGTTCTGCCCATGAGGCCCATGTCTGGCAATGGACTTTGATCATTCCATTGCGATTCGCGTTTCCTATTGTCAACAGATTTAATTTATTCCATTATTATAGGGCGGATGCCTCGCAGTACTTGGAGGTTTTCGTGACGATGGGTGTTATAGACCTGTCGTTGTACGTGGCAGACGATTGCAGCCCCGAGGTGATCGCGCTGCGGCCGCCGTACGTGGAACCGCCGGAGGACGCACCTGTGTCCTCGCCACAGGTACGTCAGGCGCTACCATATCGTGATCTCTGAGCACTCTTTCTTCGAAATTCTAGTTGAAAAGACTCTATCAACTGACTTACGAATGCGCATAACTTCCAGAAGGAATCGTTTTTTTGGTCAACAGTGTTGGAAAAAATCCATGACTAAAATAGGCTTTAGCTCTTGAGCCCCAGCGCTGATTTTGATAAAAAAAGCCAAAATGAAGAAAATATTATCTTTTCACTCAGCCAATGTATAGTCGAGGAAAGAAGAGGTTCGGCAATTTTCAAATTGATTCCTTTAAACGTGTCGCGAGTACATGTTACCTTTTCAAACTCGGAACGAGAGATAATTAGGTGGGTGTGCGTACAACTGACATTATTTTTATCTGCCAGTACAAGCAATAATAGATCTTAATGTGACGAACCTTTTCTTTCCTCGACTGTACTTGAAGTTACTGGATCTCAACACAAAACTTAGACACTTGTTCTGGGTGTTGCTTTATTGTATTGAAGCTAGATAATTATCAATTTGTAGAATCCATCAAAGGAAGAGAAAACGGACGAGAAACCAGGGAAGCAGAGTGGGTCGCGACCTAAAGAGTCTTCTTTGACGCAGATCCCTAGCCACAGCCTTACGGAGATGGTGCGTGAGGCAGACGTCGGACAGACGCTGCTCGATATACCGGTGAGGCAATAAACATGCTGGTCAAAATGGAATAAACACATTTATCAGCATCATTCACTAATCGCTGAATGGTTGTTCGCATTTAATGTAAGCGTCTGCAAGTAAAAAATAAAGTAACTACAACTGTACACAACTCATGTACAGTCACAACATGCGAATGTTGAGCTACTTGCTTATCATCTTAACTTGGCAGTGTTATACAAATCGGGCAACTTATTCATGTACGAGTATATCCGACTTTGTCCGATTTGCCAACACGGCCGAATTAAGAATGTTAGCAAGTCGCTCAACACTCCCGTGTTGTGACTGTACTATAGCCGACCGTTATAGTGGCAATTAGAATGTCCCATGTACGGACGGACATCCACATTAATTAGTCACTCCTCCTTTTTAGGGTTCCGAAGTCCTACAAGGAACCCTTATAGTTTCGTCATGTCCGTCCGTCTGTTCGTCTGTCCGTCTGTCCGTCTGTCCTAATCCTTTACAACTTAATAACTTCTACAGTTATTAACATAAGTAAATGAAATTTTGTTGAAAAATAGTCTACATATAGATCTCAATTTTAAAAGAATAAAAAAATCGTTTTTACGTATTTTAGGGGTGGCGTCCATACATGTGAAATGGGGATGGAAAATTTTTTTTCTCTGCACCCCTTCGTGTGGGGTATCATTGAATAGGTCTACTAAAATGAAGGTAATGTTTCAAACACCACTTTTTTATCAGGTGTACCATCTGCGAAATATAGCCCGCCAAAGTGGCTTGCAATGTGTCCCCCCCCCTGCCATTTCTAAACTATACAATGTAGAAACTTATAATCTTCCACATTGATAGACCTTTGTGAACACTCTCTTTTAAAATTATTTCGAGTATAATGTGATTATAATTTTTTGAGTTATAGAGAGAAAACTGAAAAATACTTAAAACGTCCTAGTTCAAAGGTCATTGACCATAGAGAAAAATTATCATAGCAAATAATGCTCCTTTAGCTACTTTCTATTTGAAAAAATCACAAAAAGTGACTTTGAAATGACATAACTTCGCTTAAACTGCGCTTGCCCAATCCCTTCTTCTTCCAATCCTTGACTATGCCGATGCCAGCTATCTAGATCTTACACAGGCACAATTAGACAAGCTTGAGCGACTCCAAAATTTTTGTATTAGATTTATATTTGGCTTGCGCAAATATGATCACGTATCCGAATTTCGCACTAAGCTCAAGTGGCTTCCAATACGGCTTCGCCGGAATACTCATATTTTATCACTTCTCTACAGTACTCTGTTTAATCCTAAAACCCCCATTTATCTCAAAGAACGTTTTATGTTCCTTCATGACACACATACTCGATACTTAAGATCATCGGAAAACTTGAGACTTCAGATGCCAGCACATTCAACTATATTCTATGACAAATCCTTCACAGTCCAAGCTGCTCGTTTATGGAATGCGTTACCTGTACCTATAAGACGTGCTCAGTCGCTAGCTTCTTTTAAAAAACTTGTAAAGGAACATTATCTGTCTGTCTAAACTGTTATCACTGGTATATACACGTATTTTATTTCGTTATTTATTAAAGAATATTATTTGTTGTTACATTTGTATATATTGTATATATTTGGTATATATTTATGGATATATATTAGAATTTATTTTATATATTTATACATGTAATATTTCCTATGGTAGGTAAATATTTATTTATTTATTATATTAAATATTAGTAAACTTTATGAAAGTGCACCACATACTGCCCCCATCTATTTTTCACGTCTTCCTTGTCCATCCAAAGGTTGTCTGGAAGATATCGCTATTAGCGATAAGACCGCCAATGTACCCTTATTTTACATGTTAGTCCTAAGTTTAATAATGTTATTGGTGTACAATAAAGAATATTCTATCTATCTATCTATAACTTCTTAAATTTGGCTTCTTGAACTTATCGCTAGATGGCGCTACTAACACACTGAGTCGCGAATGCTGCCGATTATTGCAAAAACTAAAATAGCCATGATTAATATTCGATTTGATTCGTTTGTAATTACACCTACTTAAGGAACCCTATAATACTGAGCATGGCCCGACATGCTCTTGGCAGGTTTTTACGAGTGTTTTCGTAAGTGGGATCACCAAATTGTGCAGCCGTCTGTACATCTATGGAAATGTAGTCATCAACTAAGCTTATCGATGTCCACTGCTGGACATAAGCCTCTCCCAAGTTGCGCCACAACACTCGGTCCTCTGTCTTCCGCATTCAGTCACCCCCCACCTATTTCCTTCAGGTCGTCGGTCCACTTAGCTTGAGGTGCTCTACGTTGCTACGCTGGAAATGTAGTACTAACTCGATACACTATGAAACAGCAGATTTTGTTTACCGGGTTAGATCTTTCCAACTAAACGCATGTGCCTAGTAAAGAATAAATAGAACGATGTGTTAAATGCAGACGCTGGCCAGAAAATTCGAAGGCAACGTGCCGCTCCTACAGGTCACCCTGTTCCAGCCAAACCTCTACTACTGGAAGAGGAAGACACAGAAAACTTTACAGGTATGACTTTTATCTTATTACTTTATATGCTTACTAACTTTTACTCGCAGCTTCTCTACCGTGGTTCCTAATCCCACGGGTCATCATTATCATCATTTCAGTCGAAAGTCGTCCTCTACTGGACATAGGCCTCCCCCAATGGGGGGGATATGCTATAATCGCCATTGTTGGCAGGCGGGTTGGCGATCCTAGTTGGTTGGTTAAATACTCCGAGAACGCTGCTGCCCATCCTCTGGTGAATCCCTTAGTCGCCTTTTACGACATCCATGAGAAGATATAGGGTAGTGCAATTCTTTAGGTCCTGCACCACACGGAACAATCCCACGGGTACCGTGCATTTATCCGGGAAAAAGTCTATGTCACTCTCCGGCCCATAAAGTATCTGTATATGCAAAAAGCCACGTCGATCTGTTGCTCCGCGCCGTTGCTGCGTGAAAGAAGGAAAAACCAACATCAAACACACACGCGTTTGTAATAATTGTAATGTTTATAGGATTATGAGATTTTATGTGTAATTTTCAGCTATAACCACACCACAGACATTATTGAACGAACATAGCACGAACGTCAAATATGTCTCAGTGTGCAGTACATGTACTGAGTAGGGTCGTACACTGTTTTACTAATACCGACGCTAATCGAATGCCAGTGTGATATCTCCCTAACAAACCACTACTTCTCTTGTGTTTATTATACGAAGCGGTTACAGTAAATAATATGATATTGGTTTATGAGCCTGTCTATCTTTCACTTTTCTCCGGTCTTTTGCGACCTGTAGACTATAACTTTACTGTTGTCCAAGTCATCTCACCATCTCCTTTTGTTGTATAACTCCCCACAGCTATCTCTCTTCAACACATGGGTGGCACTAGGCGTGGGCGACATCCCGGGGCAGTGGCACGCGGTACTGATGGCTACGGCGAAGGGCGTGCCCGACCCCGTGACGGACATCCCGCCCGCGCTCGCCACGCTCAAGGTCGTCGCCCCCATTGGCAGTAAGTGCAATCCTTATTTTATTGCCCTTGGTTCTCATTATCATCAAATCATTAACTGCTGAACCAATGAACTATTACATGGTAAATTGTCATGATTACGGCCGCGTTCAGGTATAAAGACGGCGCCGATCCACCAACGCTTATCAGCGCTGAGCCGCACTGGTAGTCGCCGAATGCAGCTTCCATTTTATGGGCCGGATAAGCACCGACAAGTTCCGATCGGCTCCAATGCGCGTTGGCCGTCGGTAGTTGGCCCAGAAAATTCCCCATCCTCTGCCAGCTTCCATTATGTACAATAAGTGCCGATGGATAGGCGCCAGCTGCCATCTTTCTACCCGAATGCGGCTTTACACGCTTGGCAGACGTATTTGTGATGTTATCAATAGTTAGGAGTGCGCTGCTGTTCAAATATCAATGCTGTTCAATTTCTCTGCAATCAGTCTGCTATAACGACACCAGGGTTGCAATGCGGGCGCTTCATTATTCGAAAGTGATGTCTTCTTTTAACTCCTTCTTATTATGTAATAGTTAAGCAAACAGGCCGTCGGCCACGGCTCGACTAATGCTGTTACAGCCGCCTTAACCTTACACCAAGAGGATTGATTCGTAGCAAATCTTTAGGCAGAGTTGGAACTGGGGGCAGAAATATAATATGTTTAGTAGTTTTAGTACTTCTCCGGGCAAACTCTTTCACAGGGTGCTCTACTACAACTGATATTTATTTTAATGTTAATTTCAAATTGTTTACGTACAGCCAGTTCCACAAACAACACGTCGAGCACGAGCTCGCGCGGCACTATCCGCCTCGATATCGAGCGGCCCGTGCAGATCGACATATCCACTGACAAGCTGAAGAGACTCAAGGGAATTTACAGACTTGTAAGTGACATTATCTAGAATAGTACATAATCATACAAGTGAGCTAAGTTGGCTATTATAATAGTCAATGCTCACGGGTGTCATACGACGTTTTTCAACACACTTGCAAGTAAAAATACATAAACATATTTTAGACACATACTGAATTTGTGAAAAATGGCGCGGGTATTACTGTAATCGCACGGTGACGTATAGGAATGCGCGCGCAGGTGGTTGAAGGAAACCGCCAAACAGCCTAATTTTCAAAATATAATTAATAGTTTTTTTATTTATAGCACAAATTAATGTTAATTTGTTGACAAAAATGAATAATTTGATGAAATGAAATGTTTATTTATCATATTTTAATTTATACAGTTGATTTATTCATAAATGTATAATTTGGTTTAGACATAAAAAATCTTTGCTGCGTTTTAAAAATGAACTGTAAAGTAAAAAGCACTAGTGCGATAATATAAAGTAAAAAGCACGCGTGCGTTATAAGCTATATTATGAACCTAAAAGCGGTGCAATAAGACCCATTTTATGAACAAGTGTGTTGAAAAGTTTATTTTCTATACTTGTACAGTCGACCGTAGGTCAGTGGTAACAGTTTGACCTTGACAACGTCTTAAGGCGTCGTAAGGGCAGTTTTGGTAATTCACGTGACTACCTAAAATATACTTTTATTAATGCTCTAGTGGAGTGGAGTTTATACTAGACTGATCAGCAATTTTATCCTGAATTATTTGTGTTCGGTGTAATGTATTGAAAGATATTCAAAAATCTATGAGTTCCAGCAAACCTGTTTCCAACTTTTGTGTTATGATTCTTATTAATTCAAAATATAAATTCATACAGGTAGAAGACAAGCTTTTCATTACCGACCCCGTGCCTCAGGACGAAGCTGATGTACCTACCCTGTATAAATGGCGGAACCATTTGAGTAAGTTACATGATTCAAATTCATATTCTTTATTGTGATATCAGCTTGCAAACATTCACTGTTGAACACGGAACTCCTAATTGAGTCCTCAGTCATCGACGTACTACTATACGTGACGGACGCTCGGGCCTTAAAATAACTATTTCGAAAAAGTACCCACAAAAGAAAAAAAAATGTCAAAGTGCGATAATTGTAAAAAAACTTTAACGAAATCTTCACCGGGTTTAGAGTGCAGTAAATGCGAGAGGATCGTGCATCTGACCTCAAAGTGTACAGGGTTAACTAATAAGCAGATCACTGCATTAAAAGCTGCTCCCAGTCTAGAGTGGACATGCCTTGAATGCCAGCAAGAAACTCCGAGACGCTCATCTATTATCATACCAGAAGATGACGACGAAGAGGATGATACACCTGTACAAATAAATGCAAAAAAGTTACTAAACAACACAACTAAAGAGGTTGAAAAAGCAATCAAAAGCGAAATGGCCCAATTGAATGACTCCTTGCAGTTCCATAGCGCCAAACTTGATGAAGCAGTGGAGTGTATGGAAGCTTTTAAGAAAACCATTAAAGCTCTTGAACGGAAGAACACTGAATTAACTAATAAAAACAATAACCTAGAGACCCGGGTTGGTGCCTTGGAACAACGCATGCAAGAGATAGAACAAGAGAAGCTTGCAAGATTCGTAGAAATTGCAAATGTGCCTAACCAAGACAAGGAGGATGTCAAACTTCTGGTGGAAAAAATTGCTATCAACATTAATCAGCCTAAAGAAGAGATTAAAAGTGCACGGAGACTGCAAGGAAGAAAAGACCAGCCTGCTATCATACTAGTGGAACTCAAAGACGAAGTCGTTCAAGAAAATTGGATTATAGCAGCTAAAAGTGCCAAGACTACTATTGCAGACATACTACCTACGGAAAAAAACAACAACAATGTCGTGTACGTGAGAGAAGCCATGACAAAACTCAACAAACAATTATTTTGGAACGCTAAACAAGAGTTGAAAGTCAACCTCAACTTCAAGTACGTATGGTTTAAAAGAGGACTCGTCAAAGCACGCAAGGATGACGGCGAAAAAATTCGTACCCTAAAGAGCATTAATGAAATACTTGCCCTTGCCAACAATAAGGACTGAGAAAAAATCATAAATACAAGAAAAAAAAAAAAACACTTATTATGTAGGTACTTAAATACTTAAAAATGGCTAATTCTTTTAATGACTTAAATGAGATTTATGACTGCCTAAATGTAAATGATTTCCTAAATTGTACACCTAACAACCAAATTAACCTATTATACATGCATATTAATATTCGATCTATAGTTAAAAACTTTTCTGCGCTAGAACAAATTATGTTGACATCAAATAAATGCTTTGATGTGGTAATACTAACTGAAGCTAATATATACGAAAGCACTAGTTGTTTGTATCATATCACCGGTTACCGAATGTTTACAGCTCTGCGCAAGTCGCGAAAGGGCGGTGGCATTATATTGTATGTTAGTAATAAACACAATTGTAACGTCATGAATGTGAAAACCAAATACTTTGAAAGTATTTTGTGTACCGTCACCACTCAATCAAACTACACTGCGAACCTGTGTGCGGTGTACCGACCACCTAGTTATAGTAAAATTCTTTTTATTGAGGAACTGCAAACTACACTAGAAAAATTCACTAACACCACTGAATTATTTTTGTTAGGAGATACTAACATAGATTTAAAACTGGATAATCCTGTAAAGCATAAATACAACAACATGTTATATAGCCTGGGCCTTTTGTGCGGGATCACAGAATACACTAGGATTGAAATATCTGATGGTAAAATTAGTAAATCTTGTATTGATCACATTTATGCCCGATCCCGCTCAAAAGACCTATTTACGGCGGCACTCGGTACTACACTGGCTGATCATCGTGCTGTTATACTCGCATGCGCTGGAGTGTTAATACAGGATGGTGCTAAATTTAAAACCTGCATAAATAATCAGCAACTTATGAATTATCTCGATAAGGTACATTGGGAGGAATCTTATGATATGAAATGCCCTATAACATTATATAATTATGTATATACACAATTTAAAGAGTGTTATAAAAAATCTGAATACAAAATTAAAATTAAAGGTAGCTCATCACGTAGAAATAACGACTGGATAAATAAAAAAAATATCAACGCTTGTGAACACAGGGATAAACTATTCTTAAAATGGATAAAAAACTCAAATAATATAATCCTAAAACAAAATTATAATAAAGCAAGAAACTACGCAAATATTTTAATACAAAAAACTAAAAATAAGAGCATTAAAGCAGAAATTATAGCAAATAAGAGTAATATTAGACAACTTTGGCAAATTTTGAATCGAATAACGGGAAGAATAAAAAACTCCATTGATGAGGTTATTCAAAATTCATTTAAAAAATCCTGTAAAGATATCGCAAATAATTTTGCACAAACATTCGACAAAAGCGTAAAGCAAATTATTCCTAAATGCTCGAAACCATTGTTACATAAATCCGAATACAAAACATCGGCTGACGTTACTATGCGTCTGAAGCCTGCCGACACTTGTTCAGTAAAAAAAATTATCATGTCCTTGAACAATAATAAAGCCCCAGGAATAGACGGCATGAGAGCCATTGACATTAAAAGCCTTTGTACAAAAATCAAGTTAATAATTTCTAATTTAATTAATTTATCAATAAAAACTAGTAAGTACCCATCTATATTAAAAACGGGGATTGTAAGACCTATTTATAAAAAAGGAAGCCGGTTGGACTATAACAACTACAGACCAATTACTATTTTGCCTACTATTGATAAGATAGTTGAAAAATATATATCAAAGCAAATATACGAATTCTATGAAAAAAATAACATACTAACCGACAAACAATATGGTTTCCAACCCAAAAAGAATACCACCCAGCTGTTATCAGCGTTTACAGATAGTATTCACAAACATTTAAATGAAAAACAACACGTTTTGGTAGTCTTTATAGACTACAGCAAGGCCTTTGATACGCTTAGGCATGACAGGCTATTAGAGAGTCTTCGTGACAGTGGAATTAGAGGCAAACTACTGGACTGGTGTGAAGATTATCTTAAGGACAGAAAATTTATTGTTAAAGTCAGTAACGCTACTAGTGAATCAGTCAAGGTAACTGGAGGCACGGCACAAGGCTCGGTACTTGGGCCGTTGCACTACCTCACTTATGTAAATAATCTTGTTAATGTTATAAAGAAGTGCGAGACCTATCAATTTGCAGACGACACTTGCCTTGTAGCTACTGGAAGGAGTGTCGATGAGGCTCAAAAACTACTGCAAGAAGATTTTGACTTACTGACTAAATGGTCGCATGACGCTGGCTTAGTCTTAAACGCTTGTAAGACTAAACTTATGTACATCAGTACCAGTCAAAATAGAAGCTCTTGCATACCAAAACTAACAGCACACTGTCATGAATGTTTGCATGACAACAGCCCTACTAAGATAGCCTTGCCTTGTAAATGTGACTCCATAGATCTCGTAAACAAACAAATATATCTGGGGCTTACTATAGATAACCGACTTAGTTGGAAGGAACATATAAATGTAGTAAGTGACAAATTAAGAAGTATATTAGCAAAATTCTCTACAGTAAAATATAAAATTCCATACCAGACACTATTACTGCTTTACAAATCTCTGGCCGAATCAACGATATCCTATGGGTTATCTAGTTACGGGAGAACATTTAAAACTCACCTTGATCAAATATATACACTCCAACTACGTATATTAAAAACCATTGTTCCCTATAACATTAAGAAAAAGTACAAAAATGATTACCATAAATTATTTGAGCACTGTAAAATTATACCAATACACGAAAAAATTGAAATGACATTATTAACCGAAGAATTTTTTAATGAAAATCTTAAGAAAACTAAAATATTACAAAAAAATGAAATGAAAACTCGTAGTGTCACTAATGCCAAATTGTTACTTCCAAAATATTTTAATTTACATGGTAGGAGAACGTTAAAATACATTATACCCTACCTAATTAATCAACTACCAACATCTCTAAGGGATAAAATAACAAAAAAAAACATAAAATTTAAATTAAAACAACATTTCTTGCAAGTTACAAAGACACAATAATAAAAATAACTAGTCAATACAATTAATAACATTATTAATGTAAGTATAATAAATTCTCAAAAGTTTGCTGCATTTGTAGGAACAACCTGTATCAACACAAACACTACCCTCCACCAGTTTGTAAAGACGGATCGCGCAGTCACCGGTGTTCGCTCCTTCATAATGTAGATAAATATTATCTGGTATCTACCCTCATTGTACTTATTTAATATCCTACCTTATTAACTATATTTTTGTTTACCTGTTTGTATAGTCGATGATACTGATGTACGGTAAAACTCTAATGAGTTTATGTTTACATCTTTAGAATGTTTTTGTTATGTATACCACTGAACAAATAAAAAAAATAAAATAAAAATAAATAAAAAAATTTCCTCCTAACTAAATAAAGTCATAGCTAATATGGCTCTAATTAAAACGCTGCGCGAATAAATGATTTGATTTCATTTGTTAGGAGAATTTCTGCATTAAACATGAATATTGCTTATCATTAACGCTAATAAAAGAACGTTCTTTTGATAACAATCTTTAGTCGTCTAAATATAGCTGCATGTGGATCGGTAATCACGAGCAGCGTCGTGGGAATTCACCTTAGGTGGTGCGGTCAGCTCCCCGATTCAGGGCCCTGATTCACGTAATTTCGTGACGCGCCGATCAAGTTGCAGTGACGCTGCAGTTCGTTTCTGACAGCGTTCGCCGTAGATAAGAGAATACGAAAAGCATTGTTTGGATCGAAACATAACTGCAACTGCACTTCTTTAGTTACGTGAATTGGCCTACAGAGCATTTTCGATAAGCAGTTGTCGACCGATTCGGTTTGTCTTATACATACATATTATCACGCCTGTTTCCCACCGGGGTAGGCAGAGACTGGATTTCCACCTGCTACGATCCTGACACACCTCTTTCGCTTCATCTACGTCCATTAACCTCGTCATGCACGCTCGTCGGTTTTAACCTGGCATTTTTTGACTTTGTCTTATCTTATCTCTTTTTCTCTAGTTCGTGAATTGTAGACATAACACATACACATAACATAACATCACGCCTGTATTTCCCCGAAGGGGTAGGCAGATTTCGCCAGTTATGTTATCAGTCCCATGTAATAGGGGGCGAGCCTATTGCCGTTAACCGGGCACTAATCCAGACTCCGGGCTGCTCCTGGCGGGCTTAATCGTAGACGAAACGAGATAATAAAGCGAATCCGTCGACAAGTGCTATTGAAATCGAGGAGCTGGCCTGCGATATCTAGGGCCGTGGGTAGCCACACATTGCGAGAAATTTAGTTTCAGCGCATGTGTTTATATCCAGGACACACTTGAGACTCCGATGGTTACCAATACTAGTATAATATTCCCAGTACACGAGGGCATGGAGAGCATAACGATTCAAACAAGTCAGTTCAGCGTGTGCGGGTCCGAGGGTACCGTGGGCTGGGACAGCTCGTCACTGCAGCTGTCTGCGAGTGCTCGTCCGGAGACGCTGAACGCACGGGCTTTGATAATGGCGCTGCTGGTTGCGGCGGGCCCGCCGGGGGACAGGCGACACGTTGTGTTGCAGCCGCTCATGCTGGGGTACGTATTACATATGACGTTATCATCTTAACACACTAGCGAACTTGTGAACGGCTACTGCTGAACATGGACTTCCCTATTTCCACTACGGTCAAGTGAAAAATTGCCATAATGTTTCGAATTAAATCCCGGATTCTACGTACAGTCAGAAAACTTTCCGGTGAACCACCACTAAGGCTAAAATAGTTTGCACTCAATGTTCAATGGTATCCGTAGGTACGTGTAATGTAGCAGGATTAGTTCAAGGGATTTTGTAGACAAAATGTACGACTGGGAAGTATCGTGACCATACCTTAGCAAAGGCATAGGAAGAAGCTATAACAATAGGTTGATCATGTACATACAGATTACGGGTGTGCGATAAGTGCGGGCTGCGCTGCCTTCACGCCCGCGTCCTCAACCGAAACTATCTGTCTCTCTGTGTATCTCCACCATAGAAATAGACAGAATGGCCAAGTGGGCAGGGCGCGCGTGCAACACTGCACCATAGTGCAGGGCATTTCAAAGCTTTTCTCAGTACGCCTTATGACTTGTTTCTGTAAATACTGTAACAAAAACCCGCAGAAATGCCTTCATTGCAATGCCTGCATAGTGCTGTTTCTAACTGCAGAAACAAAAGCTGTAAAGTACATTTGATTAAAGTTAATTTAAAAAAATTAATGACGTCAATATGGGAGGGGTAGTTTGTTCGAAAGTTGCCACGCATGAATCGCAAGTAAAATTGTGATTACTACCATTCTATTTATTTCTGTGGTCTCCACCTTAAATAAAGTTAACATTCATAGCATGGAACTAGAGGCATCTTGGGAGGCGTGGCGGCGCGCAGAAGGCGGGTTGTCGGCCAAGGAGCCGTCGGTCAAGGTGGGCGTTGAGCTGGACCGCGTGACCATCGACCTGCGACCCGCGGAGCTGGCCGCCAGCAACCGACTGCGGAAGTCCATCAACGAGCTTCTGAAGAAACAAGAGGTGAATATTATTTCCAATAGTTTACACACTTAATGCTCTGGGTAGTGTCACAAAATTCGGGAATCTTGGCACTGCATTTGAACATGTGTATTCAAAGCAGGCTTAATAAATTCCAGCAAGTAAAACCTTGTTATAATTGACATGAAAGTAGGGCGATAACACACGGACAGTGAACCTCTCACTCATTTTTAATCAATAATATATTTACCATCCTTGCGTTTGCGTTTATCAGGTTGTCAAAGAGTGCAGAAATGTCAATCCATCTTTATTTGTACCTGTATAACTGAATAACAATATATTTTTATTACAGCCGCCGCCTGTTCCTAGCAACAGCAACGAGTTGTTATACAAGGTGCAGGTGCACACCCCTTCCCCTTCCCTGATCAACATCGAGCGGCGCATCTCGCCCATGCCCGCCGAGAATGAGACCGCAGACCAGTTCTATAAGGACGACCTCAGGTAATGATAACATAACAATCAGCCCATAACTGTCCCACTGCTGGCCTAAACCACTTCTCAGACAGAGTAGGGGTCAGGTCTGTTGAAAGAAGGTTGAACGCAACCATTTTATATAGTTTTAGTTTTCGTCTATTGGGTATGTGTACGACAGGGACGCTGCCTAGCGGCCGCAATAAAAAACGTATTTTCGGCTTGTCCTGGGTGACCTTAACGCTCACTCAGGAGTGTGGGGAAACCGCCGGGATGGGCCCATGGGAGAGACGTTGCAGTGTTGGGCGGCTGGACTGGACCTTCGCCTTCTAAACGCCACATGCGTCCGTGGCAGGAGGAATGCATACATTGAACACACATTCGCACACACTCACACACACTCTCACATACATTCACACAACACACACACACACAGGCACATTCGATGTGTGGGTAGGGACGGTTGTGTTCATCGCAGAGGGATAAGTTGTGGGGTTCCACAGGGGACGGTTCTCGGCCCGCTCTTGTGGAACCTTGCATACGACGCGGTCCTGCGTTTCAACCTCCCCGCTGGCGTTAGTGTCGTTTGTTACGCTACCGACACTTTGGGTGTTGGCCGGCGGGGACACCTTTGATGGGACCATCCGGCTTGCTGAGCTCGGGGCGGCAAAAGTCGTGGACAAAACCCGCAGCTAGGGCTGCAAATAGCGCCTCATAAAACCGAGGCGCTATGGTTCCACAAGCTGCGACGGGATAGGGAACCACCCAGCTCCATGGTCCTCGTTCGTGATGCGCAAGTCCAGGTGGTCCGATCCATGAAGTACCTTGGCCTCTTCCTGGACAGTCGCTGGGCCTTCGGGGAGCATTTCAATCGCCTGGTCCCCCGGATCGAGAGGGTAGCTGGTGCACTGCACAGACTACTGCCCAATCTTAGAGGACCTCGGGAGGAAGTTCGCTGCCTCTACACGGGAGTCCTGCGGTCTATGGCCCTTTATGGGGTGCCTGTATGGTCACACTGACTATCAGGCGTCCAGCGCTGAAGCGCAAAATTCAACAGCTTGCAGCGCAAAGTGGCGTCAGACGTTAGTGTTTTACGTCTTCATTATTTATAGATAAGTGGTAGGTAAAGACTTAAATAAAAGAATATAAAAGCAATTTATTTCAAAGACCTGCCTAACATGTGTTTGGTTCGTATCCACAATAAGGTTCACTTAGCTCGTATGTACTATGACGACAGATTATTGCAGCCAAAAGCCTGCGCGCAGAGGAGACGGCTGCGTCACTGGAGCTGGAACTGGTACTTAAAACTGGAACTGATACTTGAAACCCTGGAATCCGGAAAAGACATATTAATACTGATCCGAATATCCAGTACTGATTGCCCATCCTGATAACCATAAAAATTGCTTTGTAACATCACAGGAGCGGTGCTTTCAAGATCCTGAGTGGTGGTCAGTTGCCCATGGCGTATCAAGTGATGCTGCATGGTAACGCGGTGTCTTGGCGTTACCCACACCCTAGGGCCATCACACGACTCGTCGCGTTCCCCTTGCCCGGTCAGGTATGTGCTAATACATCATCAACTTTGCTCTTTTTCAACTATATTGGGGCTATATTCAGCTTGAAGGCAGTCATCTATATGTATGCAAATAATAATTATTTTATTTGAAATCTTCAGGAGAAGGAGATAGACTGTGTGTTGGAGTTATACACGGCGATGCTGGGAAGATGGGAGCCTCACACGTACTTCAAGATCCCCGTCGGAGAGCCGAGGGAGCTTCAACTTTATGTTCCGCCACCAGGTAACTGAAACTAATATTAGAAACGGCAGAATTTCTTTGAAGCTGTTTATTAACTCGTGTTATAGTATAAATCGATAGGAATGAAAGATACGATAAGAACTATGCCTCAGCCTCAGTCTTATCGATATGAAACAGTCTACTGGATTTTGACTTTAAGAACTGCAGGCCAACTGGGGGCCTTAACAAATATGTATAGAAGATGTTTGTGAGGTATTGATACACACGTGTGAAAGAGTTTTTGAATAACATAACATCACGCCTGCCTGTATTCCCTGAAGGGGTAGGCGGAGATGTATAGTACACCCACATTTGGCCAGTTGTTATGTCTCATGTAATAGGGGGCGAGCCTATTGCCGTTAACTGGACACAAATCCAGACTCCAGGCTACTGCTGAAAATTTCCCAATAAAAAAAACAATAACACTATCTGACCCGGGAATCGAACCCCTTTTTTTATAAATCCTTTTATCATTTGATCTTACTCTGATTTACTTAATAATATCTACTGTTTCGTGAACAGATACCGTGTTCGCGATCATGTGGCGGCTCCGCGCATGCACCGATCCCGAGCCCACTCCGCTGCCGTACGAGTTCTCCCACAGCAAGTTCACACCCAGAAGCGATCCATTGGTGAGTTCCAACTACTACTAAAACTATTGCAATGTAAAGCTAGGTTATTACCTAGCTTTATTACCTAGCTTTATTTTGGCTTTCCACGTCCTGGGCATGCGCAGCCAGTAACTTTCGGCTGCAAATGAGGCAATGATGGATGTAGTAATGTCACAAAGTTTATTTATTTTATTTATGTGTGTAAACTTTAAGCAACATAAGCTTAAGTATACATAGGCGGACTTAATGCTAAAGAATTAGTTAACGTTTTACATTTCCTCGTATTTTAGTCTACACGTACCGAGATTACGACTAAACTTGTAGGGGACTACTATGACAGCACAACATTTGTTGCTATCCCGTTCTTGTTTCTATTGTTAGGAAAAGAGAGCAATAGTTTAAAATAAGTTTAGTTTGCGAACACTGAGTTATTATGGTACACATAGAAATAGTTGCAATACAAACAATAAACATTTTTTAAACCAGGATACAACAGTCAAAAGGTATGAGCAATTAGTGAAACCCTGTCTCCTAAACTAGGATCCCCTGTATCTTAGGAGACAGTGTCCTCGCTTAAAAGAACAAGAGAATCAACACCATTCTCTACCACACACACATAACATCACGCCTGTATTTCCCCGAAGGGGTAGGCAGAGATGTAATAGTACACCCACATTTCGCCAGTTATGTTATAGTCCCATGTAATAGGGGATGAGTCTATTGCCATTGACCGGGCACAAATCCAGACTCCGGGCTGCTACTGAGAATTTCCTAATTCCTCTACCAGACCTTTGTTAAAAGTTTTGTTTTTTTTCTTCACATTCATTAAAGTTAATTGGATTTGTAGTTTTAATTTCCCAACATCAATTCTAAATCAATGTTGGTCAAACATTTCGTTCCTTTTTTTTTCATCCCAGACCTGACTGAATTTGAATGCTGTGAAGTAAAACTGAAGTACTTAGCGCTCTTCCGTAGCGACTCATGTTGAGTATTACATGAATATATTATTATATGTGTGTTCTTACAAAAAATGTTAAGCTGCTTTGAAAAAACATGCATACTATGAACTGCATTTGGTTGTGGCGTACAAACGATGCGAGGGAGGCCTATGTCTAGCAGTGGACGTCTTTCGGCAGAAATGATGATGATGTACAAACTAGACTGCCACGTGGCATTCTCTTTTAACTGTCGTCTATTTACAGGTATTAGACCATCCTCAAGAGCCACCGATGCCTAAGTACAAAAGTGGTGTAACGGCGGAGCAACTATCAGGGGTATTGCGTGTTGACTCGTACTTCGCGCCGCGTCTGCTGCCACGCATGAAGATTATCACACGCGTCGCACATCTGCAGGTGCACGCGCACAACTCGCTGCCTTACCTGTCCAGGTGAATAGCGCTATGATGTGACAGACATTTTTGAGCCACGCCCTAAACCAATATTTGCATGGTTTAGCGTGTAAGAAATTGTTTCGGGTTGATGTTTGTGAATGTACGCTAGAGGATTCGTATGAAGCCGTGTACGCACGTACGGACACGAACGATCCGTTCATGCGTTTGGACGCAAATTAGCAAAGCGAATACAAACACAGTTCGACTTGAGTTCGCGTATAACCGCCACGCCATGTACTCTGTCTCAGTAGCCATGTTGTTGATGTTATGTAGTAATATTGTCACGTAACGTTTATGAAAGTTCTCCGACCACCGTCCATTCATAATCATTTATTGCTTTCATGGTGTTCAGAAGGTGTTACAGTAGAATAACAGTATCAAACATGAACCCTGCTAAGTCACAGACACATCTGGTTTACCATTAATGACGTACAAATTGGATTGCCACGAACATGTTTGACTAACACAGCGTTCGATGTTCGTTAACGGTACGCACGTGCAAACAAACTTGTTGCGTATCATGCAACGCAACACAATCCTCAACTGAAACTTTGTCCGGCCATAGATTTGGTGTGGTTCGTTCGCTGTTTATAGTTATATTTTTAGCTGTAATATGACATGTTGAATGTTGAATAACATTGTTTTTCTCATGTTTAGCCAAGCGACGTACTTGGAGGGCTACTACGTTTCCAAGCCGCTGATGCGAACTCACCGCGTGCTCAGCCTGACGGCGCGCGACACCACCACGCATGCGCACGTCGCCTCCCCCGCCGGCATGCTCGGCATTGTGGATACCAAGCTGTCGTAAGTTACTTGTACTTACCCATGGTATAATAACACCAGGTAGTCTCTTCCCGTGACAGCTAGGTCACGTGATTGCCTCCGAACTACGTCATCGGCCGTGGAGCCAATAGCGGGCTGTTACGTGACACTTGTCAGTTTGATGTGCTGCCACTTTGTGACAATAAATTACCCGAGCAAAATGGATTTTTTCATTTACTTTCTTCTATAAAGAATCACTTTTTAACTAGTAATTCAATATAGTTTCCTTTATTAACTAATTAGATGAATAACACGAAATAACAAATAGTTAGGCTAGTTAGGAATTTATTTTATAGTCTTTATGAACAAAAATATCCTTAAGTATATTGAAGATATCAATCAATGGCAGCACTGATCGTGACGTAGCATGGAGGCATCGCGCTGTCATTGCGGGAAGAGAATACCTGGTGAAACATCTTATTATACCATGTACTTACCGAGCTAAGGTTTGTCTTAGGTTCCGGCAAACATTTGTGCCAAACGTTTGT
The DNA here is from genome assembly GCA_949699075.1 of Asteroscopus sphinx. Classification (NCBI taxonomy): domain Eukaryota; kingdom Metazoa; phylum Arthropoda; class Insecta; order Lepidoptera; family Noctuidae; genus Asteroscopus; species Asteroscopus sphinx. Next base: position 1,918,873 of record OX453002.1, on the reverse strand, counting down.
GTAAACAAAATTCATAATATATTATATTGATCTGACGTAGATCGAAGTAGAGAGTGATTGAAGTTTTAGAAATTTCAATTTATTCTCAATTATACTTCTGCAGCAGATATTGTTCAAAAAATACAAATAGGCATAGTAAAAGTCGTGCACATTAGGCATGGTCACCTCATCGGTGGATTTATAACCGATAAGGTGCGTTAATTTATAAACAAAGAATATTTTGGTCCTTATCATTATCATTTCAGCCGGAAAACGCCCACTGCTGAACATAGGCCTCCCCCAAAGGAGGGGGGGATATTGGTCCTTATGCTTATTCTCTATTTTATTTTTTCATTTCTTATTAGGCTATGACGCTTTATGTAGTATGATCAAAGCAACATCTTGTCCTTAGCTGCGACATAGTAGACTGCTCGACGGGCACGATGGAGCAGATCGTGGAAGAGTTTCGTCTGCAGAGCGGGATATCGGTCAGTAGCGTTTCACCGGTGGGCCCGCGCGCACGTGTCATGACTTCGGGCATTCACGTCGCTCTGCAAGTGCCGAGACTCCGGACCTTGCAGGCACTGTATGGTGATTGGAGCGCAGCTTACGACCAGGTATGTGTTTATCATGAACAGAATCTGAAAAGGTGACAAACACCAATCGTTAAGGTGCAGAAACATCTATGAAATTAGCTGTCGTAGTCGTAAATAATTTACTGATGTGTACATTTCTTGATGATCAGAGATTTTCCCTAACAAAAGGAAAAATAAAGAATGGAAGTAAGCGTTAGTCTGCGGAAATCTATCACATACAAAATATGGAGTTGCAATTTAGTGTTAATTCCGCCAAACTAGTTCATGAAGCTTGGATGCGGTATGCAGCACCGCCCTCCCGCCCACAAAATATGCATGTGCGATAATAATATATTATGCCACATGCAAACCAACCCTCAATTAATTGCACTTTCTGCATGTGCATATATCGTGGATGGGTGCTGCGTACTGCATCCAAACTTGTTTGAAAGGAAAAATAAATAAACAATTAACTTGTGGACTCCGGAGTGTTATGAGCTTTCAGAACCATGTGAATCTGTGGCTTGATGCGCGATATCCTTGTCAAGTTGTCATGTCTCATGGCCACATATGATTTAATTCGATGTGTAATATTTATGTCTGTTTCGCGGAGTTAGCAGAACTACTGTCTGACGACGTCTGTGGTCTGGGGGTTCGAGTGTCGGACTGCTGATCACGAACGACCTCGTTCGATTCCCACAGGACACAAATATTTGTGTGATAAACATAAGTGTTTGTGTTGGTCTGGGTATTTATTATGTATTATAAGTATGTATTTACAAAAATATCCCTATCTCTAAATATCCTAATCTCATCTCATGGGTGTCGTAAAAGGCGACTAAGGGATTCACCAGAGGATGGGCAGCAGCGTTCTCTGAGTATTTAACCAACCAACTGCGATTGCCAACCCGGCTGCCAAGCGTGGCGATTATGGCATACCCCCCCCTTAATTGGGGGAGGCCTATGTCCAGTAGTGGACGTCTTTCGGCTGTAATGATGATTTACAAAAAAGAAGTATATAAGTATTATATCCATTGTCTAGTACCCATATTACAATCTCTGCTTAGTATGGGACTAGATGGTGCTGTGTAAAAATGACCTAAAAATATTTATTTATTTATTTACTATTCTTACAGTATATCAACGAATCAGTGTCGAATTTCGACTTTGTGAAGCAACCGGAGGCCCGAAAGCAAAGCAAGCATGAAATAGCGGTGGCGACGGCCGTTGCTTTAGAAGGCCGAGTGTCGCTGTGGATACACAATAGTTGTGCCTCCGCCATGAGGGTCGGACAGGAGGGCACGGACGAAGTAGTCCCTCTGGGACCCGGAGCCAGGCTGGCGTATAGGTGAGTGTTGATTATAGTATGAAATTGACCTGCTCACACGCCACATGTACCTCGGCTATTCATGTAGAAAAGGATAGTACTGATGAGTTTGACCTTGAACTAGGACCAAACTGTTTCACAGGTAAGCTTTCGTTGCGGGGAGTTTTCTCACGATTAGGGTCACAAGTCACTAATATTGGCGTGGATACAAAACAACTGCGTCACCGCCATAAAGTCCAGGCTCCACCAAAGCGGAGAAGAGCGGAAATGTGTCAAACAACCAATATGATTGTGTTATTTTCACATGTCACCGTCTAGCTTCAACGCAATTCTATATCTAACGCAATCCTTTTGGTGACTTGCGACACATCTCTTCTCTTCTCCGCTTTGGTGGAGTCCGGGCCCCAGGGTTGGGCTGGAGTTTATCTGTCAATTACTCGCAGACTCATATAGACTATAGACTGTACTACCTAAGAATGGCTATGCTAAATGCTTTGGCTTAAGACGTGTTCCCGTCTCTTCCGGCATTTGTTGTTTGACAGTTGGGCGACAAAGACGGGGATACTTACCATTTTTTGTTACAGGTGGCGCAATCCAATATCTCCAAAGAAATTGCGACTCGCCCTCGCTGGGCCGACGGCTGATTGGCACTGGTCTGCCAGTGAGTACAAGTTTATGCATCATAACAGCCCGGGGACTCCACTACTGAAAGAATAAAAGAATACATTCCTCATCTTGTTGACCCTTTAGTCACTTTCACGACATTCACGAATCATCATCATCATCAACTCAGCCTATCGTAGTCCACTGCTGGACATAGGCCTCTCCCAAGTTGCGCCACAACACTCGGTCCTCCGTCGGTCCGGAATTAATGAATAAAGGAAATAATAATAAGTTGTTTTCAATAATGTGGAAATGTTCACAATGACAGAACCTCTGACTCAAGCTAGGTTTATGTCTGTAACCTGGGAGTCGGTGTTTCTCCAAAAATATTTCAAATAATGTAGTTACCAAATGTCGGTTTTTTGTTTAGAAAAACCAAGTATCAATATAATGTAGATATGTATGTATTTTAACTTATTCCTTGGCAGCAATCATAATATACAGCAAGATACTTTTCAGTAATTTCTGAATGAATTTTTTTTCTGTTAATATAATTATGTTACGTCCAGCAGTGCGGCTGAAATGATGATGATAATGATTACTCTTATCATTGGCACTTCTCTTCCAGGTTTACCGTTCGTAGCGGGAAATACTCGTATGCGGCTCGAAACTAATGAGTTTGTGAACAGCAAGCAATTCCCCAACGTTGGAGCGTTTGTGCACGTGAAGGTTGAAGAGTCGGGAGCCAGCCGGTACATGCACCTGTCCGGGAGATTGGTGCTGGCTAACATGCTGAGGGCTAACCTTCTGTATAAGGTCAGTGGTCATAACAGTCTTATAGACTGATCTATCTGATCTTCTAGACATATCTTAGTCTTCCTGCGACCGCGAACGTTGCAAAGCTTTCGAAACGTCAAAAAACCAATTTAAATATAAATTATTGCACAAAAACGATGTATCAGGGCCATCTGTAATCTACAGAGGACTGACAGCTGCAAACCTCATTTCCCAAAACTAAGAATACTAACCTTTCCATCAATGTATATATATGAAACCGCCATATTCGTCAGGCGCAACCTGTCTAAGTATTCACAAGTTGGTAGCATATGTAGAGCTGATGAGCTGAATTTGGTTCAATGCAAAACTACATTATTTCAGAAAAGCATATTTGCAATAGCCCCAAAAGTCTATAATAAAGTTTCGAAAAATATAAGGTTAGCAGAAAGTGTCAGTATGTTTAAAAAAAAGCTGTTTTTATTTTTAATTAAGAAAACGTATTACTCCCTAGAAAGCTTCTTGAATGATAAAATATGACATGTTGTATTGGTAAATTGATGTTAATTTTAGTATATTGCTTTTATAATCAAAGGTATATTGTAAAAATGACGTTTGTACTGCATAATTTATTTAGGAATTTTAGATTGATATTTGCAATTTTATGTTTCATTATTACTGACATGTACAATGTTTAATTTTTTCATCATTTGACAGCAAACAATTTTTTATTTTACTTTTAAATCTAATATAATTATTTTTTTAATCATTGGTAATATTATGATCGTATTAATTTCTTTTCGATAAATTTGTACACCGTCAAGGTAGGACATAGAGACACATTAGACTATACTTAACACCTATATAATGATTTGAATTTAAATTTGAAAAAATAATATACGCGATATAATCCGGTTAAACTTGTTTTTTTATAATGTGTAGTGATTGCGAAAATCTAAGAAATTATTAGTCTTATAGACCACAAATAAACTCAAGTTATATTCTTAGCCCATTCACGTACTGATTGAAGAGTACTGGAGCTGCACCCTAACCTGGAAGCAATGCGTAGTGGTATTTGATGCCTTTTAAAAACAAAACTAATTCATTGTCTTTCTAACAATAAAGCGTAAGCAAAGGATAAGAGATAGTTCTTCCTGTCAAATGAATGTACCTGTTATCAACGTTAGTTTAGTCCATGGTATAATAAGATGTTTCACCAGGTATTCTCTTCCCACGATGACAGCGCGATGCCTCCAAGCTACGTCACGATCAGTGTTTTCACATCTTCAATATATTTAAGGAGATTTTGGTTTAAAATAATTATAAAATAAATTCCTAACTAGCCCAACTATTTGTTATCTCATGTTATTAATCTAATTAGTTATTAAAGGAAACTGTATAAAATTACTAGTTCAAAAGTGATTCTTTATAGAAGCAAATAAATGAAAAAATGCATTTTGCTCGGGTAATTTATTTAAACAAACTGGCAGCACATCAAACTGACAAATGTCACGATAGCAGCCCGCTATTGGCTCCACAGCCGATGACGTAGTACGGAGGCAATCACGTGAACTAGCTGTCACGGGAAGAGAGTACCTGGTGAAACATCTTAATATACCATGGTTCAGTCATCATCGCCATAGCTCGCGACTATTTTCCGACTTTTCAGTGATGTTTGTAAGAAAAATACATAGTATGATTAAAATTGTTCAGAATGCGCACCAGAATCCAGGGCCACTGTTGTTTTGTTGAGTTATGCTTTTCTGATTGTCGTAGGTACGGTCCCACATGCCGGACTCGAATCAGTGGCGCACGGTCTGTTCCGGCGAGATGTCGTCCGAGACGGTCGGCCGCAGCGTCGTCTGTAGCGCCGAGTGCGAGATGGTGCTCAAGTAATGTTCCTTTTATTGCATTGTCACATTTTATACATCTGACTACCCTAATAGCAAACAGGCGTTACAGTATTATTTATTTATTTATTAAGAGCCTATACTGTCCCACTGCAGGGCAAAGGCCTCCCCGCTCTTTTTCCACCTCTCTATCTGTGCCTGTTATGGACCAGTCTTTTTGGAAGGAGTCCAGTTCATCCCGCTATCTCCGTCTGGGCCTACCGCATTGGCGTTTGCCATTTTTAAGGACCCATTGGGTTTTTACAGTATGTATATGTATTTTTTTTTCTTAAAAGGGCTTTAGGCCTTCGTTCGCCATGTCAACTCAACACCGACTCGACTCAAAGTAAAGTATTTAAATGTGAACTTTATATCGTGTCACGAACAGTAAATTTTAGCTTACAGACAGAAAATGTTAGTGACTCCTTTTTTGTGGAAAATTTTCGTTAATGTTTCTAATCATAGTTGTAACTATCGATATCTAACCACTCAGTACTGTCCAAATTAGCAAAAACAACCGATCAGCACGCGCTCGATCGCTTAAGACCTGCTTGGTGGGTCATTCAGGCACACAAACAACCGCACAGCTGCCTTGCTAGCAAATTTTAACAGCATCTTCAATTTATTGCAGAATAAAGTTCAGATCACACAACACAGGCTGGTCAGGTGACATACCACTGAAGGAATGCCCGAAAGAAAATGTTCCATGGCTGGTCAAAGGTAGGTTTATGCGAGAGATCGTATATCTTAAATTGCGCGCCACCTAACTTGTCATACGAAATATAACTATTTGTTACCGCATCACTCAGACTCATATTCAGAGGCGAATCTAATAGTGAATTCATGCTTTCAATTGTCAAATAGCACTGCATTTTGACAGTTGACAATAAATCGACAAAATGCTGGGATCAGCTGATATTTCGCGATTTCAAGCTTGGTCCTATAGTATAAGTTGTTCATACTGATTAGTATAATGACTCTTACGAGGTCATCAGTTATTTCAATAACGCGTTTCATAAGCCTCAGACACGCTCGACGACGAACTGGATCATTTGTGTAAAAACTAAGGTACTGCTACACAGCAGCGGCTACAAAGAAGAGTTCAGGCTTGGTCGCTTAATTTTAAGTGAATAGAACCGCAGGCTTTTTGTTTCAGTTCCTAACGAAGGTGAGGGGCAATTTGTGTCGGTGTGGTGCCGCGTAGTGCGCGCGCGCTCCGACGGACGCATACTGGCGACCATGTGGCCGCTGTACGTGCTACACTCGCACCTGCCGCTCGACACCGATGTGAGTTATCATTGTGTTTACATAACATAACATAACCAGCTCATTACTGTCCCACTGCTGGGCACGGGCCTCTTCTCAGTATGAGAAGGCTAAGGCTTTAGTCCACCACGCTGGCCTAGTACGGGTTGGCGAACTACACACACCACTGAGAACTATATGGAGCACTCTCTGGTGTGCAGTTTTCCTCACGATGTTTTCCTTCACCGTAAAGCAAGTGATAATCAAATATAAATCCGCATATGAAATCGAAAAGTCAGAGGTGCGGGCCGGGATCGAAATCACACCCTCCATTCATTGTGTTTACTGGGCCCTAATTCACGTAATTTCATGACGCGCCGATCAAGTTGCAGTGACGCTGCAGTTCGTTTCTGACAGCGATCGCCGTAGATAAGAGAATATGAAAAGCATTGTTTTGATCGAAACATAACTGCAACTGCACTTCTTTATTTACGTGAATTGGCCTAATAATCTCAGACCATCATCAAATGGAGCATGACTTAGGCCCGAATTCTAGAAAACTGTTCAAACATGAATCAAAATTCGAGAACTGTAATTTCGTACATTCCTGTTGTATTGGATGGAGCATGACTTGACCCCAAATTATAGGAAATTGCTCAAGCATGAACCTAGATTCGAGAATTGTCATTGTTTGACGGTAATGTATGAAACATTACCGTCAAACAAAAGTATGATATTATGACAGCTCTTGAATCTAGATCAATACTTGAGCATTGTTCTGGAATTCCAGACTTAGAATACAATTATCAATGCCTTAGTTTGAGGCAAGGTGGGGAAGAATCGTAGACCTTAAAGCTCAATAGACGCCTGCTGTTGAATATAATGCGGACAATGAATTCTGTCGGCTAGCTGACGTAAGAAGTAGCGAGGTACTGTACTGCAATCCGATAGGCCCTACCATGGCAGCTTTCGGCTGTTTTCTAGCGCGGAAGTATTGACGGCTCACATAAGTGATCGAAAATGATTTGAGATTTTCAAATGACGAATAGTGGCGACTTACATCAGATTTTTACTATACTGAAGTGTTGACAGACATCCATCGGACGCATGTTATGAGACGTCTATGGGGTGTATGTTCAATGGGAAGAACCCAATGTGATGTAATCGCCGTGGTACAGCTATAAGAAAGTTCGTTGGTTCACACTCTTTCGTCCACCGTTGCCCGCGTACCATAGAAGTGTCTTCAACGAACTTACTCATAGATACATGTCCTAGGTCTTGATAGTGACGGAGTCAACGACGACTACTAGCGAGGACCTGACGCCGATGCAGCTACGTCCGCCACCGCTGCTGCAGACCACGCCGGGGCGCGGCACTAGCACGCACTTGCAGGCGCCCGGTACTACTGCCGCCAGGCACAACCTCTCTTTCCAGTACAGGTAGATGTTATTTCTTTCCTACTCTTCTTATCTTCTAATGTTCTCTGTAATATATAGGTTTTAGCGATGACCTGTAAATTGACAGTTTGGTCCTAATTATTACTTGTGTTACTGTTATGGTATATTGTCATTATATCCTTCTGCTCCTATCGTGTCTTTTTTAACCGACGAAAAAAAGGAGGAGGTTCTCAATTCGACGCGTATATATATATATATATATATATTTTTTAATGTATTTCCACGCATAACTTTTTACAGAGTGTCCGTTTTGATGATTTTTTTTTAATGGATAGGGTATGTCTCGAAGTTGGTCCCATTTAAATTTCAAAATCAAAATCCACCCCTAAGGGTAGTAAAACAGGGGATGAGTGTTTGTTCACCCACTGAATTCTTACCTGTTAACTGATTCTGTTGAAACTTGACACACATAAATATAGTTCTAGACACTACGACCTAATGGAGACACCTGGAGTTAGATTTTAACCACAAAAAAATGAAAAATAAAACTTTTTAACAAAAAATTGAACCGACGAAAACAGAACGTTATCCGCTCGGCCACTTGCAACTTGCACGCACTTTGCTTGTTAAAAGTTCGTTTGGCGCCGACTCAATTAGTTATTTTTCGCTTTTCAGTTTCTGTTTTCGTCGGTTCAATTTTTTGTTAAAAAGTTTTTATCTTATTTTTTTTACTCCTAGATCCACGAGACACGTCAAATATTATAACAGAATATCAAAAAATTTGTATAATTTAATGTTGACGAAAAAAGTCCACGTCAGAATTTGCAATAGCCTCGTAGACGTTGTTTTTTTTTCCTTTTCCAGCAACTAGAAAACGGATCTGTGCTAAGATTTTCCTAAAAATAGACTAACTACCTGGTTAAATAAGACCTACCTGGTTAGTTAAAGATGAAAAGCTGGAAACGAATGGCTGAACTTGTGATAATATTTGCATTTGTCTTCATTGAATGTATTAGAAAAAACGCACATTTCTTAACCATTGCATAAACATTTATACTTGTCTTTATAATTCTGTCTCATAAATTCTAAGAAGTTGCATTTGACTTTCACGCTATTAACATTTTAAATTATTTTTATAGCATTATGTCCGACGAGTAAGTTTTATTTAAACATTATTTCTGTTAAGACTGCGGAAATATCTGTAGACCTGTAATAGACCGCGTCAATCTATTACCGTCATTATCACTAACTATAGAACGTATTTCAAGGTCTACTGATATTTCTGCTTGAAAGTATTATGTCGATATAAATCCAATAACCTGAAAACAATTCAGAGCCTATATTATTATTAACAACGCTACGCAAAGGAACAAAAATAACAAATTGTAAAAAAGTATTGTCATGGATATAGATGGATAGTATAATTGATTGGTTGGACATCATTAGAGTTTATTTTATCAGTACGAGAACAGCATTCATCATTTCATCATCATCATCAGCCGAAAGACGTCCACTGCTGGACATAGACCACCCCCAAGCATCGCCACAACGACCGGTCCTGCGCCTTCCGCATCCAGCGGATTCCCGCGAAGCAAGCATTCATTTTGGACCAAAAACTGAAAGGCATCAAAAGCTAACAAAAAGTTTTATCTTTAGCATTTTTGTTGTGACGTATACCACCAATATCTAAGTTGTTATTTCATAATTCGAAAATAAAACCAAGGCCAAAATCTTTAAGTTTTTGTTGAAGAAGTATATCATAAGTGAATAATGTTTTCTACCTTTTTCCTGTAGCAAAACATTTATTATAATGACGTATGATACTCCTCAGGAACATAGATTGCCCTGTGACTCGCGAGGCGGTGCCGCTTCACTACGGCGTGACTGACACCTCCGTGTTCGACAAACGCTCGCCCGTCTCCAACATTGAGGACGTCATCAAGGAGATTTTACAATGGTCAGTCTACTGCACACTTATTTATCATCATCCTCCTGCAGTAGTGTTAAATATCATTTGTAGACTGGTATTGCTACTGGCATTACAGATACCTGTAGTGTTCACATTACTACTGGAGTTTATCATGTGCATCTGTTTTTTTGCCGTCGTTGGTTCGTGGCTTTGCGTGCATAGTTTGTTGGGTGAAATAGATCCCTTTGTCGATCAATCATCGATAGACTATCGATTGACCATCAATAGACTATCGATCGACCTTCAATAGAGTATCGATCGACCGTTTTGATTTGTTTTATCGACCGTTATCCAACGATCAGTCAAGAGTTCCAAACCAATAGTTGGTTCGACGATTGATGTCAAGGATCGACGATCGATCGATTGATGTGGTAACACCCTTTTACTAATCCACATCCATCTGATCCATCCTTAAAACTCTGCTTGTAACATAGTGCACACGTATTTATATAGGGTAGATACAAAGAAAGAAATAACTTTTATTTGGCACAGGACAGTGACAGCACAACTATAACATCGATAAAATTACTAAAACTAGATATGAGTAAACATGAAGTTGCTGCCGGGGCATGCCCATGACAAAAGAGTGCCCATAACAAACCTCAATCCTTGTCACCACATCTTTCATGTCACAACCCTCGTACTCGTAGCATTATTCACGTAATGTATTTGGTTCAGGCTGGAGCGTTCGGGCCGCAACGCGGTCTCGCCGTGGCCGTACTCGCTGGTGAACAAGCATTGGGGCGGTGAATGGCAGCCCGCGTCTCTGCAGCCAAGATGTGACGTCACTGTGAGTTATACTATGTCTTCATAATTTATTGTTATCTAAAACTTATTTTATTTTTAGATATGTAAATAAACAATCAATTATTGTCAAATCAGTTATTATAATTTATGTTCAGTTATTGATACAACTGATTTTCTTTTCTTCATAACAAATTAGCTAGGTATCATTCTATAGAAAAATACACGTATTACTTCTGCTGATCTAAATTTTTTTTTTTTTTTTTGCTAGGTTTTTTCGAAATGAAATAAATTTTTATTAAAAGCTGATTTACACAGGGAGAGTTTCACAAGTATGCAAGACTCGTTCTGAATTTGTCCATCTCAGCGAGAAAAACAGACCTAAGCATAAGACCCTCTTTGAGAAACTCTCCCCTTGTTAATGTTAATTTTGTTGTTCACTCTTACCCAGGTCCGCTACCAAGCCGTCCGCGCTGGCGGTGGATGCTGCCTAGAGATCCTGCTGTGTCCAGTGGCATTACTGTGCAACGCGACGCCCATTCCGCTCACGTTGAGAGCGTACGACGCCGCTCCGCTCTGTAAGCTCGAGTCTGGAACTGTCATATCACCGCCTTCGGCTATACTCAAGGTACTCATCCATAGACACAAAGTCTACAACGGTCTAATAGCAAATTGAAGGGACATTTTTGTCTCAATATAGCTTTTTATTTTACTTGCTACGCAGTCTGTTTAATCGCGTGCTATAAAAAAATAAAAACCGGCCAAGTGTGAGTCGGACTCACGCAGTAAGGGATCCGTACCACCACATATGTCTATATTTGCCCTATTTTTAGTATTTGTTGCTAAACTACATAGTATGCACTATAATCTGACTAAGTTTGACGCTGATATGTATTACCGTTTTGAAGATAGAGCAGCAACAAAAATGTTGAAAAAATGCTTGTTTTTTGAGCTTTCTTGTACGGGGACCCCCTTTGGTTTTAGACTTTTTTTGTTTTTAGTATTTGTCGTGATACTCCTTATAGCAACACATTTTCTGAGAAAATTTCAACCGGTTACCTATTACCGTTCAAAAGATACAGCCCTGTGACAGACAGACGGACGGATGGACGGACAGCGTAGCGAGAGTAATAGGGTCCCGTTTAGCACCCTTCGGGTACGGAACCCTAAAAATGATGAAATCCTGTGGAAAAACACATTCATTTCGCTATTCATTCTGATTCATTTTGCTAACTTTTTGCTTATATTATAGCCAATAGCAATGTAGTGGCTTCTATTCTGGCTAATAGCAATATAATTGATAATATTGAAGCAGAACAAAATAAAATAAAACACATTTTTGTAATGTAAACAGCAACGCCATATTCTTTTACTTTTCTATTGCAGAATAAACAAATGAACAACATTTTTCGTGGTCTTACCAATTAATGCATGGCATGAGCCTCAATATGGCGATCTTTAATATAATTTTAACTATTGTAACACCATGTAACCTACCCATATTCCGCTAATAAAGAACATTGAATTGAATTGAATTACAAAGTTGTTGTTTCTTTAATCCAATAGCTTTGTTTTGCTGTTACGAAACGTTTTTTACTTTTTACTAAGATAAATAAAACATTACTATTTTTGGTAATTTATCTTTTTTAATTATTTTATAAAAAGCCGAATATAAAAAGCGCGTAAAAAATTTCAAGTATATATTATCAGTAACATTGTTATTATAAACAGCTTTGTGTTCTCTCGTGCTGGCTCGTGAAAAACTTACTCCTTGCAAGTTTTTCGAGCACATTACGTAAATGTATTTCAGAAACCGTTCTTCATGTCCGTGGAAATGGGTCGCGAAACGTTCGTGAGCTGTCAGCTGCAAGTGTCGACGGAGGAGCCGGGCCGCTACGGGTCGCCGCCGCCCGGACAGGTGGCGCTCGACCATGCCGCGCACTTCTCCATCCTGTGCAACCAGAAGGTACTAGTCGACCAAGACAATAAGACAACTGTCAAACGTCACGTCGTTGTAGTAGTAGAGCTCCTTTGTGAAAGACGTGATAGTGCTGGTGATTACTGATACGAAACCACGAAAAAATATGTTTTTAGATTTTTTAATTTAATTTTTTAGCATTTTTCATACATAACCAGCTTTGGGCAGTTAAATAAAACTGATTTGCAAAAAAAACCCCTTTTATTTACTTAATTTTTTTAAGTTCGCAATGTAATTCAAATAAAATATAAGCTGGCGCTAGGGGTGAACGACATCCGCTCGCATACGCAGTCCCTTGATCCCGAGTTTTGTACGCTTTACATTGCGGGTTTGCAAAATACCAAATCACTAAAACAATGAGTATAAGGCTAATGGTTATTGGTATTCGATTGTGTTTAGGTGGTATAATAATAGCCTTTCAGTTTCGGGAGCGTTTCCCTGACACCATACTGGGTGATAAACCACGGCAAAGAACTATAACAGTAAAATAAATAGCAATATTAATGATATGTATTTATCCAGGTGGCGCTACTGACGTTATACTATGAGATCAAGGAGCAGATCAACATCCTCGGCGTGTCGTCGTCCTATGTGCTTATCAACAGGCTCGACTCCGATATATTGGTAGGATATATTATATTATTATCATTGTACTACTCTGCTCGTATTACATCACGAAAATTAAGCTTTACTCACTGCTTGAACCTAGTTTTGAGATGAGCTTTAATTTTAGAACATTCCTCAAGCATAGAATATTTTTTTATGGCATATAGAATTATAGATCTGCTCTTGACCGCAATCTAGACAACTTTGTCAAGATGTGGTCGACGATGGAGCGAGCAAACCTATTAGGTGCCGATTCACTCCAGCTTTAAAGGCGTTAGGGTTGTAAGTGCCCGGAAATACAGATGGCCCGGCAGGGAATTCCACAACTTGGCCGTGCGCATTATAAAAGAGTTCTCAAAGCGCTTGGTCTGATAGTAGGGACTTCTACCAAATGTGGATGATATCCTGCAGTGCGTTGTGTAGTCAGATGAAAGAAAGGAGAAGGCGGAAAAAGCTCATGTAGCTCTTGCGCACACTCTCCAAAGTACAGCTTGTAGAACACCGACAAACCAACAACGGTGCGTCTATAGGCTAAACTTTGTAGCTTGGATTTATTAACCACGATTCTGCCGAGTTCAGCTTTAATTTAAAATGTTACAGTTGTAGATTCGTGCTTGAGCAGATATTTGATTTCTAATCGCGCGATCGCAAGTGTGGTCGAGACAGCGCTTTAGCACAGATTTCCTTGTGGTTTCAGGTTATACTGTTGTTAATATGGCAAAATGTGTCTTTGCACCTATTTAGAATGTACCGTCCTCTGTACCACATTTTGAGCAAATAAAGTTAATTTGAATTTAAATTGTGGCCATGAGCGCCAGAATGGCCTATTGACATAGACCAATACTACTATTACATTACACCACACCATTGCATTACACTACTACTATTTAACGTTTGAGTAAATAACAAAGAAAATGTGAATAATTTAAATCATCATCAATCATCAGTAACTTCAAAACTTAAGACATACAAGAATCTATCAATTATTTGGACTATACTTTTAGGCCATTATGGACTGTTGGCTATATTTATTTCAACGTTCACGACATTTCAAGGTAATAAACTCGATATTGATCAAAAAAATATATGTAGATAAGTCACTATGGTCCTCATGGCCTCAATTGAAGTTTAAGGAATAAGACCGATACTCAAGTAACGATTCTAAGCTTAAGAGTAGTGATCAGGTTCAAGATTAAACTGTATTTGAGGAAAGCTCTGTAATATCTAGAGATTTCAAAATACCATAAAAACACAAAACTGCTTTGAAGTAGTATACAGAAAATATCATCAGCCTGTGAACGTCCACTGCCAAATATGGGCCTCGTACAGTCGGCCACACGGTTTAGTGTGGAGCCGGACATAAAGAATTGCACCACCCTTATCTCTTCTCATGTGTGTCGTAAAAGGCGACTAAGGGATTCACCAGAGGATGGGCAGCAGCGTTCTCTGAGTATTTAACCAACAAACTGCGATCGCCAACCCGCCTGACATGCGTGGCGATTATGGCCCCCCCTTAATTGGGAGACGCCTATGTCCAGCAGTGGACGTCTTTCGGCTGAAATGATGGTGACAGTCGGCCACACGGCATTGGTAACACTTAAACTACGAAAACCGCTCTTACTGCTTACGAAATAAAGACCAACGTCTTTGTCAAGGTTAAACTGTTGCCACTGACGTGTTGTCGACTGTACTTCGTACAAGAAAATGGTACTGTCCACATCTCCTTGATAGCTATTTACAGAATCCAAGGGATCAGAACTAGCAGTCTCTTGACAATCTTATTTATTTATTTATTATTTATATATGCTTTATTGTACACCATAAAAAACATTACATTGAATATGCATTTAAATTATTGTACAAATGGCGGCTTTATCGCGATCAGTGATTTCTTCCAGACAACCTTAGGATGCACAAGAATGAACTGGACAGAAAATGGGGTTGTCAGATGTGCAAATTCGATACATAATTTAATATTAAAATAAAATACTATACTACTACTATAAAATAACAACAAAAATATATTCTATAAATCCTAATACATAAATACTATATGCATGTATACATATAAATAATAAGCAACGGTAAAGTAATTAAAAACGACCACATACAGGAGAAGAAACATGTTCATAGCGACAAATAATGCTCCTTCACAAGCCTCTTAAACACTGGCAGCGATAGGCACTGGCAATGCATTCCACAAACGAGCAGCCTGAACCGTAAAGGATTAGTCAAAAAATGTTGTGGAATGCATTGGAATTTTCAGTCTTAAATTATTTGATGACCTGAGGACATCATGACATTTCATCGGTGATATTGTTTACCGGAATAGAATCAATCAGTTTTTGTTATATATAATTTCAAGAGGTTTATTTTATGACAGGTATCAGCAATCGCAGTTCCGAACGATATGGAAGAAGAAACCACTTTACGTCCGAAGACTTTCAAAGTTGTGCCACCAACCAAAGAAGGAAGGTCAGTTTTACAAAACAGAATGCTACTGTTACTGTACTGCATGATGCTTTTCAACCAGGAAGAGGCAGTAACAAAATAAATGTCCGACAAAGCCATCAAACCGCTGACTTAGCATATTTCTCTTTGTGTTTGGATATTATGTGAAATATTATGCTCTATCTCATTTCATCAAGTTTATTTGAATGTTTTCTTATAAGTCTTTATGCGAATTTACTGTGATATGACGCGTGATAGAAATGTATGGAAGAAATTATAAAATAACAAGAGGGCACCCGCGGCTTTGCCAGCGTGGATGGCGTTTAGCGCGTGCCTCGGGAACTCTTTATCTTCCCGGAATAAAAAGTTGCTTATATGTTAATCCAGAATATGGTCCATCTGTGTGCTAAAATTCATCTAAATCCGTTCAGCCGTTACAGCGTGAAGAAGAACATACCGTCACAACACGCGAGTGTTGAGCCACTTACTAACATTCTTAATTCGGCCGTGTTGGCAAATCGGACGAAATCGGATATACTCGTTTATACATACACACAAACTTTCGCATTTATAATAATTATTAGTGTGATAATCTCAAATAATAATAAGGTGGGCCTGGGCAAGCGTGTATTATCGACGATCACACCATCGCTGAGATGGCAGTCAATCGCAAGCCTATTAGAAAATAAAATCTTCTCACTTCGCGATGCTGTCGATGCTTTTATTCTGCTTTGCTTACATTTCAACACTAATGCGTACATTCTCGCAGCACACACGGCACATCTCTGTGCCGGTTCTGGCTGCGCGGGCGCTGGAGGGGAGGCGACCCCTCGGAGCTGCGCACGTACCTGTGCCTGTCGCTGCCCGCCAGCTCACACCCTGCGCGCACGCCGGTACCCATCCGGCTGGGCGAGCCCCCCATCAGGCGAGCCGTCGCGCTGCTTGACGCGGAATGTAAATCGGTTAGCTATTCGGTTATACGGTATTGTCTTTTTCTAAACCCCTCCTTCATTTATATGTTTCGTACTTGAAATTAGCATGCCCTTTCGGTGAAATAACTGTCTGACGGGCCTGATACGGAAAACTAATAATTGCACATGTGACATTGCCTAAACTACAAGTAGCTTGGAGGAAGTGCCTACCTAGCCTGGAGTAGTAGTAATAAGTTGAACTCACCTCTTTGGCGGGACTCCTCTATTGATATTTAAATGTCACAATGTGATAGAAACAGAGACAAATATATGTTGTCTGTACTATTTTTATGTGAAAAAATCGGAATGAAGCCTTTTCTTGAGTCACGTCATTTTGTTTGGATTTAGCCACCACTTTGGTAAGTCGCTAAAACAAATTTTGATTAAAAAACGGTTACATTGATATTTGAAGGTCATAACCGATTATAGATATCTATCTCTTTCTGTCACGTTGCTGCCTGTGTAAGACAAAGATAGCAGCTATATGAGAAGTGGTCATTTTATTATGACTACGACTTCAGGCTAGCTACTTCCTCCAAATAAAATCCTGTTAAATTTATCTCTATAATTAATTGTTTTCAATAATTTTTATAATTATTTTGACGAAATTGTATTCGTATATATACATAGCCCGAAAAAAATTCTATAATCGGAACCAATTTTTATCTTTGTTAATATTGTGTCACTTAGTGTTTTATCATGCAAAAATATGCATAAAAATATATCAGTTAAATTGTAACGATGAGGACTGACCAGAATTATTGTAAGACAAGTGGCGCCTTGTATACTCTTTTATGCCAAACTAATCTGTATTTTTTTTGGATTTGTTTTAAGGCATTAGCCTTCTCATAAAGCGAAGGGGCCCGTGCCCAGCAGTGGGACAGTAATGGGCTGGTTACGTTATGTTAATCTGATTTTAATTATTATTGTTATAATTTTTTTGCGTGCCACTTATGGCAAAATATGTGGAAACTAACTGTGACTCTTTATCTATCTGTCTGGACCCGTATTTTTTGCGAAATAAATTATTCTTATTCTTATTCTATTCAAGACAAGTAGTATAAACCCTCTCTCTAAAGGTGGCCACTGACGATGCTTCCAACCGTACGAATGGCGTGGTTATATTCCAAAATCTGTCCGTGAATGTTGAAAATGTATAATATTTTTAAAACGACGTCCTGGCTGTGGAATTCCTATCGGGTAGAAATCCACCAAGCCACGCCCCTTGGACGACATCGCGTTGTGGTTTTGGAGTGATCGTCAATGCGAAAAACTTGCACTACGCCACCCGGAAGATGTCGAAACGCTCCGTGAATGTGCAAAATTACGTCCATTTTTATTTCACTCCGCGTTGCGCCGCCGCATGCGTAGCATCTCTAGTACGTCTGTGGCCGCCGCAAGTAAAGGACGCAGATACTCGGCCCGCCTTTTTGCAACATCGAAACTTTTGGCTATGTGCAAGTAGTTCACGCATTTAGTTTACCTGTATTTCTATCAAGTACCTACAATGACGTGAGCGCGTTGATGAAATTCTAGAACCAAGAACGTATACGCGATGGATTGATCGTCAGTGTGCTAAAAAATAGGACGTCTTTTTGTTGGAAGTGGTCATTAAAACGACGTCGGAATGGTTACGTCGTCAGTGCCCACCTTAAAAGTTTCATTGACTGCACAGTTAACCATCATGCTTTTCTGATAAATCAGCCATAAAAAACCAAACAAAATTGGACATATGGTGATTAGTTTTCCGTGTCCTCAGATCCCGATCGTGGTGACTCAGATGAAGCACGACAACCGGCGCGTGGTGATCGTCGCGCACGACCCGTGCCCGCAGTTCATCGTGCACAACCACACGCGCATGACGCTGGCAGTGGCCCAGCCGCTCCACTTTGCGGACGAGCCCTCCACTTCTCAAACAGAGGTAATAACTGATGCTATGCTGATGGCTGTATAAATAGAAAACCTACCAAGTGCGAGTTGGACTCCCGCAGTAAGGGTTCCGTACCTCTCAACGACCTGATACCCCATAAAACTGATTTAATTTACGACAGCTTATCAAAAGACATCAACGCAAAATATGAATTTTTGCATGTCTTTCTTACGCAGGTACCACCACATATGTCTATGTTTGTCTTATTTTTAGTATTTGTTGCTAAATTACATAATATGCACTATAATCTGACCTAGTTTGACGCTGGTATATATTACCGATTTGAAGATAGAGCAGGAATAAAAACGTTGAAAAAAATGCATGTTTTTTGAAGTTTCTTGTATGGGGACCCCCTTTGGTTTTTGTTTTTAGTATTTATCGTGATACACCTCATAGCAACACATATTTTGAGAAAATTTCAACCAGTTACCTATGACCGTTCAAAAGATACAGTCCTGTGACAGACAGACGGACGGACAGCGTAGCGAGAGTAATAGGGTCCCGTTTGGCACCCTTCGGGTACGGAAACCTAATAAGATAAAGCTGTGATAGCCTAGTGGTTGAACGCTTGCCTTCCATGCAGGAGGGTGTCAGTTCAATTCCGGCCCGCATCTCTGACTTTTCGAATTCATGTGCGGATTTACATTCGATTATCACTTGCTTTAACGGTGAAGGAAAACATCGTGAGGAAACCTGCACACCTGAGAGTGCTCCATACAGTTCTCGATAGTGTGTGTAGTTCGCCAACCCGCACTAGGCCAGCGTGGTGGACTAAGGCCTTCTCATATTGAGAAGAGGCCCGTGCCCAGCAGTGGGACAGTAATGGGCTGGTTATGTTATGTTATGTATGTTATGCTGATGGGTTACAAACAGTTAACATAGACGAAATTCTCAGATAGGCATGCCACATGTATTTATTGAACGTATAGAGTTTTAATATAAAACTAAACATCACTTTTTCTAATCAACTTGATTTTTTGTTGTTGTTTTTGTATTTTAAAACGAAATAGGTAGAAATGACAATGTTTTGGGCTTACCAAAATGACAAGTTGCGCCATTGAATCGAAAAAAAAAAATGATGATGTACAGTCAGATATCTTTCCGGTTAACCACCACTAAGGCTAAAATAGCTTGCTCTCAATGTCCGATGGCAGTGTTAGTTACGTGTAATGTAGCAGGATTCGTTCAAGGGATTTTGTCGACAAAATGTACCACAGGGAAGTATCGTGACCATACACTGAAAAAATCTGGATTACTTGTCACGATCTGTTTCCTGATTCTGACATCCATGATTGTTGATCAAGGTTTATAAAAGAGATCCTGTAGGCCAATTCACGTAACTAAAGAAGTGGAGTTGCGGTTAAGTTTTGATCAAAACAACACTTTTCGTATTCTCTTATCTTCGGCGGTCGCTGTCAGATACGAACTGCAGCGTCACTGCAACTTGATCGGTGCATCATGAAATTACGTGAGAGCCATGATTAGTTTCGAGTGTCGTTTATTGAATCTCCAAAACACAATTAATAATAATAAATCATTTATTGGCATTTCACAATATAACATATAAAAAACATTGACATTCACATGACTTAACCTAAACAGAGGTGAACTTAAAGTTAAATTGCAACGTTAACCTTGTTTGCATGCAATCAATAACTGATATTAAACTAATATGTCCGTGTGGTGCCGGAAATAAAGAATTGCACCACCCTATCTCTTCTCATGGGTGTCGTAAAAGGCGACTAAGGGATTCACCAGAGGGTGGGCATCAGTGTTCTCTGAGTATTTAACCAACCATCTGCGATCGCCAACCCTCCTACAAAGCGTGACTACTATGGCATATCCCCCTTTCTAAGGGAGGCCTATGTCCAGCAGTGGACGTCTTTCGGCTGAAATGATGATGTTGAAACTATGTCCCGATTAAAGTGAAAAGTCATTACATTTGATAAGCACTGAATAGAGTATTGCATTGAAGGCTAGCTACGAGTGCCTGGGTGCCCGCTGGTGGTGCACGGTGCCGCCGGCGTCCGCCATCCACTACTCGACGCCTGCGCACTGCGCGCGCTACCCGCCCGAGGCGCCGCCGCCGCTCTCCGTGACGTCACCCAACATGCCCTTCCTCACCTTCGCTAAGGGCAAAGGTACTGTGCTACATCAAATAATAATAATTTGTTCATCATGTTCTGATGGAGTGCGTCCGGAACGAAGTCCAAAGAAAACATTTTTTTTCTAAATTTAAATGTGAGGTAGGAAAGTGTAATAGCATACTCGCTTTCCCCTTATCGGAGGAAGCGAGAATATTGTTTATGTTGGCTAAAATTGCTTTTGTAAATAGACAATGGTGCCGATTCTCTTGTACACCCACCTAAACCTAACTATAACTAAAATTTACAAATTTTAGTTTAGAAAATCATAAAACTTATTCTATGTTTATCTTTTTCTTATTTTAGAAAACTTGTTGACAGCTCTAATAATTGAGTTTGACGCATCTAAGTTGAATTGGCGGTGTTACCAGTACATCTTGAATTTTTTATTAAAGAGTGAATGGAATGACCGAAAGTTCACAAAAACAAGGAAATTAAATAATAATTATATTTGGAATTATTAGTTTATCATTAAAATTAAGAAGAAAAAATCATGTCACGAAATAAAGTACATTTTTGTTTTATATTTTCAATAAAATATATAAATTGGAATAATGTGATCAGATTAAAGAGCTAGGTTATTATTTTCTACGGCCCGTATTACAGAACGATACTCAAGCATTGATCACTGTTTAAAACTAGTTTTGAGTTGAGCTTTGATTTTAGAACGTTCCTCAAGCAGAGATTTATTGATCACAGTTCAGCTGAGTTTAGCTTTATTTTATACTGTCACCTGTTTCGGTATTTGAGCAGAGATTTGATCTGTAATCAATCACTCTAGTGTGGTCCAGACTACGCTTGAGTAGAGATTTCTATTTTAATTCAGGTCAAATTCGTGTGTTATGTTGTTGAATTAAAGTTTATAATAATTACCGTTCTGGAATAAGACCGATACTCATGTAACGATTCTATCCTTAAGTAGTGATCAGGTGATTGGAGTTTAAACTGTACTTGAGGAACCTTCTGTAATACGGGCCCAAGAGTACCTATCAAAGGGGATATATTGTTATTATTGCAGCGTATCATATTGTATATCTGAAACAACGAGAAACAGAGCTATTTGCAAAAAACGCAAGGACCTTTGAATTCCATGGGCAATCACAATAATAAACTATTTCTTTAATTTAAAAAGCTGGAATTTCCCTTTTTAAAGACGTGGTTAAAAAGTTCTAGCACCCAGGACACAAAATTTCTCAAAAAAGTTGAATAAATTAGAATATAAGCCAAAAAGTATTACCACACAGGATTACAAACACTGTTGCCAGGTCTCCCGATTTTCCGGGAAATTCACAGATTTTCCTAAAAATCTCCCGGTCTCCCGATTTTCGACAAAGATCTCCCGATTTTTTACAATTCCTGTATAAAGCTAATAATAGGAATAAGATCAAAACCTGGCAAAAAAACTGCATAAAATGAAACGGACGGATAAGTTGCTGCCCTGAATATTTTCGTCACTTGTTACACAGTGCAGTAAAATATCAAACTGCTTTGATTTTAATATTATAGCTGGAATGTTAGCAAAATGTAATACCGGGATTACTTCAAAAACTTTGATTTTTGTTGAAAAACATAATCTCCCGATTTTTTCCATTGTTCCTAAATACATCTCCCGCTTTTTTCATAATAAGCCTCCCGGATTTTGAAAATCGGACCTGGCAACACTGATTACAAACTTGGAGACTTTCTCCCCAAAAGAGGGAAAATTTGTGAATTCAGGCTTTTTAGAGACACATATTAGCATAAAATGATAGAATTGAATGTCAAACATAGATTTTTTTTTCCCATTGTATGAATTTATGTACTTCTTAACCTTTATTATATAGGTACCTCTTCTTATCGAAATTATAAATTTCATTGTATATTTCTATGAACAATTTACCTTTCTGCTGAATCTACAACAGCTGCAACTACATAGTAGGCATCCATTATTTATTTTTAACTACCTAAAAACTATAAAAATGAATAAAATGAGCTTTGCAATTTTAGTTGTTGATAACTAATTATAGTCGACATGTATTTTGATGCCTTCTAAAAATAGTCAGATTTAGGTTGACATTTCTAATATTAGGTGAAAAACGTCAATTACAGAATAGCAAAATGTCAATTTTTACTAAGTTGAATAACTAAACTAATTTTGGTCCTGTCAAACCAAAAATTAGTTTTAAAGTGAATTTCAGAATAGAAAACGTCGTTTGACAGGACTAAACTAAATTTAGGTGATTTTTAGTCTAGTTTAGAGAATTTTGTGACAAGAGAATCGGCACCAATAAGTTATATTGTTAATTATTTGAATGTTTTCAATGAGGGTGACATAATCACTGCGTGATAAAACCCTCTTTAATAAATAAAGGTTTTAAAAAAAATCAAATAAATACATAATTCTTTCTTTCAGTGTTCATTATATCAGCCCCAGGGATCTTTCTGGTTACCTATTTAAAGGGTTTTCGATAATCAAAAACCCATACGATATGGGTAACCCTTTTTAAAGGCTTAATTAAAGCCGTTCATAATGGTTACACTTTCAACGATATTTCTTTCTTTTTCGTGTAGTTAGTAAGTATAAAATGATAACAGCGTAACATTCCGACTCGGAGCAATGTAATATGATATCTCGATGATGGGCATAGGTTGCAGAATGGCATAGCACGCGTCAAGTGTCAAGTCAAGGCTTCTAACACGTGTTTCGTCTACAAGCCTACGATGTCAAGTGAAATAAAGGCAATGTGCGCCAGCGGTGGTATAGATGGATCATCATCATCATCATCATTTCAGCCGAAAGACATCCACTGCTGGACATAGGCCTCCCCCAAGCATCGTCACAACGACCGGTCCTGTGCCTTCCGCATCCAGCGGATTCCCGCGACCTTCACCAGTCGTCGGTCCACCTTGTGGGGGGCCTACCCACGCTGCGCCTTCCAGTACGCGGTCGCCACTCCAGAACTTTACTGCCCCATCGGCCATCCGTTCTGCGAGCAATGTGCCCCGCCCACTGCCACTTAAGTTTGGCAATTCTTCGTATAGTGGATAGGTTATTGAAACCGATTGTTAGACGCATGTTACAAATCACTATCCAGTGACTCAACTGTAGCACGAACACTACTACTACTATTCGGATAACGTGCTAACTGCAAGTAAACAGCAACCTCCTTTTATGAAGTCAGTTAAAAATATTGTTCAAGATTCATTGTTCAACTTCTAACACATACGCTCTATTGTAACCATAGAAAATTTGGCTTGTGTTGTACTGTACCGTGACTATTTGCCTACATTGAATACTCTATTTCACAGACGAAACCGAACTAGAATGGTGTCCGCCGGTGGCAGCGGCCGACGGCGAGCACCTGTTGCAATACTACGGCGGCGTCACTATCAAGCTGCGCGTGCGCACACACCCTCACTCCACGCTACTAGAACTACAGGACGTGGACCATGTGAGTCTGACAACTAAATAAAATACATACATACATCTCTCTATCGCTCGCATTTTTGAGTTAAGCTCGCCGATGTACATAAGCTTTCCTATTGTAATATTAATGTGTATTTGTGTGTACAATAAAGTATAATAATTAAATATAACCAGCCTGGATTACTGAACTAATAAACAATTTTAAACACATTAATTTTCTCTATTAGCAACCAGTTGTTTCATCCTGGTCAGATTTGTTTAGATCCAGAGCATTTTTTTTCAATAGTGGTACTGAAATTCTTATTACTGTTAATTTCGTAAATATGTCAAATATGTCTAAATTATTAAAAAGTTATAATCTTGGTCGCAATTGCATTGCGTCCTATTTTCGTATAACTTGTGCCGACACAAAGAAGGAAAGAGAGAGATAGTCATACCGCATAATAATATTATATCTTTGGAAAAGTTTTACACCACTATGTTGCAATCATAAATAACTACTTACTTAGTAATATTACAGAACGACATATCGGCGAGCGACATAAGACGACGCTTGTACGGCGCGTTTACGGAAACTGAAGATTTACAGAAAGTAAGTATCAGCATGAGCTATGAACATACACCCTCTAACAGAATTGCGTATATGTTAGTTCCCCTAAACAGAGCTTACAATATACAAGATGTATCAGAAATGAGTGGTTATATTTTAAGAGCTCAGTCAGGGCATAGCATAAAATAACTTTTACTATGGGACCAACCCTGACATCGCAAAAATATATATCTGCTGTTCCCTAGAAATGAGATTTCTGGTTTGACCCAGTAGTAAAAGTTGTTCGATAGCATTCCTTGAATGAGCTCTTAAAATATGAGCACGCATTTGTGATACACGTGTGATATGTTTTGTAACAGTTGTAGCAAGTTTCTCAACTTTATTGGGAAGACCCATGATCTATTTATCTACTTAATGAAATTCTTAAAACTGACTGACAGACAAGGCACTGCCTAAGCCAGCGGTTCTAGGAGGATGCAATTAGCACTTAGCACTAAGAAAGGATTTTTGAAAATTGATCCCCTAAAGGGGTTATTTTATTTATTTATTAGGGTTAAATAGGTGTTCAAACATTGTATGAAAATCCGTCATTTCGTCAAGATAGATCGATGAAAATTCGTATTTGGCTTTTACCAGACACCCTGCCATGCCATGCGGAAAGCGTCAGCGAACAAAAGACAATATAGCGCAGCCTGGTTTGCACTCGGCTATGCTGGGCTGGATGCAATATGCGGCAGGCCTATGGGCTGTGCCATTTGGAGATACAGCTTGACCCCTCTACAATTACTACATGTTCCTAATCCAAACGCAGGACATTATTGCATGTTTTCAACAATATGATGTAGATTTCCGAAATTCACGCGTGCCAAGCCGCGGGCAAAAGCTAGTTCTTCTATAAATGTTGATTATTATTTTGTTATAGCACGGCATGCATCACACGCACGTTCCTGTAGCCAATTTGGAGCGAGTCGATGCCAACTCTAGGCGTGAGTAACCCTTGATCGATCCAAGCCTGTTGACATACGGCTAAAATTAATATCCTATCTATTCACGATTTGCCCTACTAGAGATAGAAATTTGTATGCAGCTTATGTCAAATTTCTATCTCTAGTAGGGCAAATAGGATATTAATTTTGGCCGATAAGGATCATAGTTGACGACGGTGGAGCTAAAGTGGTCTATGATACAAAATTACCATTCTGAGATCATTAATAAAACGTTTTAACTATATTTAAAACTAATAATATGCAATGATTCTTAACATTAATTTTGCTTGAAGTAGACCCTAAATCGTACTTAAACGAAAATATTAAATATTGTCATGATCTATGTTACAATATTGAAATTTTAGGCCCATCATCGTCAGTTGTGTGAAATCACGTAGTTATTCATGACCTTTATGCCAATTTTTAAACGTCAATTTAGTTCCTTAGAATTCTGAAGTCAACTTAAAATGGTCTTTTACTATGTGCCACCCTTAATAGTGGACCGACGACCAGGTGAAGGTCAAGGGAATGCGCTGGGTGCGGGAAGCGCAGGACTGGTCATTATGGCGATGCTTGGGAGAGGCCTATGTCCAGCAGTGGACGTCTTTCGGCTGAAACAATGATGATGCCTGCCTCCAGTCGGGCACCCGTAATATGAAGAGGATTGCTAGTAGCATCCTTCTGCCTAGAGGGGTTTGACATCCGAAGGTTAGGTCCGCCAACTCACTCCATGCCAGCGTTGCGGACCAAAGTCTACCTTTTACTCGAATTTTGAAGATTTTCGAAAAGGCTCGAGATACATATGATAACAATGAAGGTTGGGTTAGTAATATCACCTTTGGGGCCGTTTTTACAATTACCAGACGTAACCATTACTAAAGAGTAGGAAAAGGGTAGAAAGATGCTCCTGTGATAATCCCCGGTAGGTATAATCTGGAGTTTTCAAGGCTAGAGTGCAAAGATATTTGGAAGGCAAAGCGTGCATTATAGTTGACCACACCATAGCTTAACATCAGGTGAGGTTGCGGTCAAACGCCACTCCATTGTTAACAAAATAAATGATGAATAACGGTCTTCAGTGCTCCGAGGCGAAGAAGAAGAGGCGAACGTATCAGTGGAAAACGTCGCAGTAATGTCCGGAACGAAAGCGCTCGACATAGACGCGTTGCAACCATCTAAGCTGACGCCGGAAGAGGAGAGCACTGGCTATGTGCCACCGAACGCTTCCCGCTCCGTGCTTAAAGCCAAGAGGAAAAGCGAAGGCAATACTGTGGTGCTGTTTGTTGAACCCACCAAAGGTAAATGACTAGACTTGTCATTTTTAAAACTTTCACAATTTTCATGCTTCAGTTTCAGTAAAATATAATTTTCACTAACCTCGACGTTTCGATCAAGATGCATTAAACGTGGTCATGAGAAGATTTTTTTTTTGTATTAAAGATAATGTTTTGCTGTTAATCCGTGCGCAAATAGACCCATATAAACATTCAAGTTTTAGTTCAGCTGTTATATTTTCCATATTTGCACTGGGATTCTGACAAGCTGATCAAATGGAAAACCAATAAAAGTTATCGAACCTCATAGTTACCAGCAGTGTCTGCAGTTGTTAGTTTGTTAGTCAACTAATCGCATCAATTGACATTATAATTGACTGCAGAAGGCCACTTCTCGTAATAAAAACGTTGAAAATATAGTTCCAAACTAATCTCGATGTAAAGCATTGAGAATCTCAATCTCCTGACAGTAGATGTTCCTGTTTGCCGTATATTTGTGACACTCATGTCATTAATGTCACCAACCTTTTCCCTTATAGACCTTCTTTCGGAGCGAATAAAACATCTACTTACTGTTAGCAGATTGAGATTTAAAGCATTGAGATTAGTTTGGAACATTTTTTTGTTTTTAATTACGAGATTTGGCCTTCTGACTGATGTATGCGTCAGTGACGAAAAAGTTGAGTTACAGTAAATTGCCATGGTATCGACATGTGATGCGGAAGAATAAAGACAATGGTACGAGAAAAGTTTTGAGTACATCCACATTGGATAGCTATACGAAAATAAGCAGAGCAAAGAAAAGATGGATGGATTCTGTGAAAGATTATACGGATATGTATAGAAAGAAAGCGAACACTGCGATTACGGCTGATAGAATTGTAGAAAAAGACATGTAGGGCCGACCAAATAAATATATAAATAAATTGGGATAAGGGCAGATAATGATGATTTGTTTTCATTGATCAGCTTACCAGAAACACAACCGCAACATGAACTTACTTTCTATATATTTTACAGAGTTCTACCCGATGAACGCTAATTCGGAGCGAGGCGGAGGAGCGGACTCGCAAAGCAATGTCATACACCACGCGAGTGACATGTTCCTGTCGGTAGCCTCATATGGAACTAGAGACATTGATGCTGGTGAGTTTATTTATTTATTTATTTTATTTATTTATTTTACTTTAATTAAAACGGCTGGATGCCAATTACAAAAATTAAAGACAAAAATTAGAGTTAAGAAGCTATTTCAATAGTTAGCGACTCACAGGTAATGGAATAACTTTGGAGAGAAAGAACGCAACTGATGATGATCAAAACACATCTAGTAAGACGTCTAGTGTAATAATGACGTCATGAGGATGGCAGGGACGTGATCTGATCAGCCAAAAACATCAAACTGCAATCAAGATTCGTGTGCCAAACGTGGACGGGATTATGGCAATTACATTTAACCTTTCAATTCAATGTGGCAGCTAGCTGTACGTCAGCATTGCCTTGCATTGTAGTGTAGCATTGCCAACCTTGCTATAATCTTTTTCAAATAGCGGTGACAGGTGTCAAATACATGTTTTTTGGTGATGTCTCTTTTACACTCGTTCATAAGGCATCGTTCTAACCTGCTGTCACCGTACCCATGCTATATGAACCCGAACGGAAGTAAATATAAGCTATTCTTGTATAGTCCGTGACGACACAAAGCAAGAAGAACGAGCTGATGCGATACATTTTCAGACTTAGCGGAGCTGGACGCGTCGTGGTCGCAGTTCGAGCGCTTCCGCTGCGTGGTGACCGGCGTGGCGGTAGAGATGGCGGCCGCCACAGACGTGTTGCCGCTCCTCGCCTTACACCTAGACCGAACTGCGCTGCTCGTACTAGATGACAACAAGGTATTCCGCCAGGAGATTTATTTTACAAATATAGTGACATCATATCAACGGTCTGTTACGCTAATCATCATCATTTCAGCCAAAAGACGTCCACTGCCGGACATAGGCCTCCCTCAAGCATATGTTGGGGGGATATGCCATAATCGCCACGCTTGGCAGGCGGGTTGGCGATTGCAGTTGGTTGGTTAAATACTCAGAGAACGCTGCTACCCATCCTCTGGTGAATCCCTTAGTCGCGTTTTACGACACCCATGAGAAGATATCATCAACATCAACTCAGCCTATCGCAGTCCACTGCTGGACATAGGCCTTTCCCAAGTTGCGCCACAACACTCGGTCCTCTGCCTTCCGCATCCAGTACCCCAGCCACGTTCTTTAAGTCGTCGGTCCACCTGGCAGGGGGGCGCCCTACGCTGCGTTTGCCGATTCGCGGTCTCCACTCAAGGACTCGTTTGCTCCAACGGCCATCGGTCCTTCGACAGACATGGCCAGCCCACTGCCACTTCAGCTTACTGATCCTACAAGCTATGTCGGTCACTCCGGTTCTTCTCCGGATAATCTCGTTACGGATTTTATCCTTCAAATAAACTCCAAGCATAACTCGCTCCATAGCTCGCTGAGCGACTTTGATCTTATGGACTAGCCCAACTGTCAGTGTCCACGTCTCGGCACCGTAAGTCATGACAGGCAGGACGCACTGATGATGACTGATGAGAAGATATAGGGTGGTGCAATTATTTACGTCCGGTACCACAATACGCTACGCTAATACCTACATTATATTTCACAGAAAACGAAAACTATCCTAACAATAGCGGATGCACAAATCGATAACTTGCAATACGACAACGGGCAGTATGACTTCGCGGTTGTAGCGAGTACTCGCGCGGAAGCACTGGAGGCCGACAAGTGGCCACCGCTGTGGAACATGTTCGCGGAGAACAAAACCTTCGCGACCCGGCAGGAGACCGCCAGGCTGTTGCTGAAGCTGCAGCACGACAAATGGAGCGTCGTCTCCTACAGATACAGAGGTGGGTTTTTTTGTGTGGAATCGAAATATACTGCCCGTAGCAAGGCCGCGTCCATGTTATACAGCGCCTGCGTTATTTTTAGTATAGTGTAAACCTAAATCACCCCAAAAATATTTTCATTAGAACAATCTGAGTATTTTCTTTTCCTAAATCACAAACAGAAATGCATTAAGAGTTACTGTAAGCTACCCATTAAAACATAAAGTGAGGGATGATACGTGACGTACAGAAACTGATGGAGCCGATCTTCCTAGGTATCAAGGGCCCTATTTGCTATATTTTTTTTAGGTAAAATGTAACATGGTATAAAAACTATAGCAATTGACTGTCCTAGAAGATTCAGACGACTACATCAAAGCCCAATAGATGCCTATTGTTGAATATAATGGGTACAATAAATTCTGTCAACTAGATGAGGTACGAGGAAGTGGGGTACTGCAATCCGATTGGCCCTACTAAGGCGGCTATTGGCAATTCACTAACGCGGAAGTATTTAGGCCGTGGTCTGTTTCAAACGCCTCGGCCACGTCTGGCATGCGTGACGCTGTACGCGGCCGACGAATGCTCATTATGGAAATGCACTACAGTGGTCCCTCTCAAACGCGTGGCGCGGTGCGTCCCGTAACAAACCATTGCCTTGCGGCTTACCTAAGTGGTCAATTGTATTGGTGGTATTAGTTAGATGTGTTGACAGATATCGGTCACCTGTTATGAGGCGTCTATGGGCTGTATGGCCTGTTGTTGTTTTGATTTTTAGTGATTTTGTGCGGCACTCTAAACGCAAATAATTTTTTTTTTCTTTCTTGACTACTCGATACCTTTTAGTGTGATTAACGAAAAAACACCTTTCAGAGCTGACCGAAGTAGAGATAAGGCTGGGCACGTTGGCCCTGTACGTGGAAGACGCGTACGTGAAGGCTCTGGTGGAGCTGTCCCGGCTGCTAGTGCCGGTGGTGGGCGGCGAGGCGGCGGCGCTGGGCGAGGAGCGCTCGCTGCAGGCGCCGCTGCGGCTGCGGCTGCTGCTCGTGCACCCGCTGGACCTCACGCTCACCCTGCACACGGCGGTGAGTACCACTCCGAAACTGGAAGCTTCCTGAAAACAAGTCCTGGGGGGTGATTCTCGCGTCTTAGACATTATCTCAAACTCGACATACTGTCGAAACAAGATGGCGAATGTCGATTGAAAAGAAATTTTCGTATTCTCAGAATGTCACGTTAGAGATATGTCTACGCCTAGCGCTCTAAATTGTAATTGTATTGTACCATATTCTGACAAATAAATGATCTATCTATCTAATACAAAGAGTGGTTCATAGCAGTTGACATTACCGGTGACATTTTTCGTAGAGATTTAAAATGAGAGATTATCTCGATTTAGACATATCTCTATAACGCGAGAATTGGGGCCCAGGGCGTCTACTCGCGTTTGACGATATTCTATTAATCGTAACCTTTATCGTGCTATTTGCTACTCCGATCAGCTATCGTTCGGTAACGCATGCGATGATAGTGTTTTAACTTTTGTCTTTATGTGCTCCGGTCGATCGTGTACGACTATGACCCGTAGTCTTTCTTTATTGTACCTTTTTGAAGTAAAACTTCTTTACGCACGCTTGACTTGGGGAGTAAGCTGGTGAATGCTTTAAGAAAAGTGTGATCGGGCGAGGCGAACGGAAGTTGAGAGGGAGATATAAGTTAGTGAAGTTTTACTTCAGTCGTGTGGTCTAAACCACACTCGTTTTTTTATGTAAAGGAAAGCCGGTAGAAATCGTTTTATATGGACTTTTCGCCACTGATGTCCATAGCTCTTGATTGGTTTGATTGATTGGCTTGATTTGATGATCTGAAAATATCTTGTTTGATAAGCATAAAGGTTCACTCCTTTGACATTGAAGAAAACCGCTGTTTAAACCGAAAGCACGATGTTTAGGTAAATACCAGGCCCCTCAGAAAGTATTGCGAAAAAAAGTTTTTATATATGGGAGACTGGCCAGTTATAATGTTTTTCGAAAATATGATTATTTATAAGTAAAAATAAGTAAGTTCCAATTTCAAAATTTCCCTCCACATTTTTTGCGAGTTAATTCAAAGTATTGTGTCTCACTGAAATATGGATCTGCGCCGGGAACATTTTAGAGCTATGATTTTATACGATTTCAAGTGTCGCCTGAAACCGGATGAATCGTACGATAGACTTCAAATGGCATTCATGGATGAAGGCCCTTCCAAGGCAACCGTGTATCGTTGGTATAACGAATTCAAGCGCGGTCGACCAACTTTGGGGGATGACGAAAGAAGCGGTCGCCCTTTGACGGCTGTTACCGAAGAAAACGTGCTAGCAGTGAAAAATTTAATCCAAGACAATAGGCGAATTACATATCAGGAGATTCAACACATATTGAAGATTGGATCGGGAAGCGTTCACGAGATTCTACACAGCCATCTTCGCGTGAGGAGGATAGTATCACGCTGGGTGCCGCACAACCTCACCGATGCTCAGAAGCAGGCCCGGGTGGAATGGTGCCGTGATATGCTTAACAAATTTGAAGCAGGCTCGTCTCGGCGTGTTTACGACATCGTTACAGGTGATGAGTCCTGGATTTATCAATACGACCCAGAAACCAAGCGCCAGTCGACTGTTTGGGTGTTTCAAAATGAGCCAACGCCTACCAAAGTGAAGCGATCTAGAAGCGGGGGTAAGATTTTGATCGCTAGCTTTTTTAATTTGACTGGCCACTTGGTATCAATTCCCTTACGGGATCAAAGAAGCATTAATGCCGAATGGTATACTACCAAATGTTTGCCAGAAGTTGTCTCTGTTATAAGCAACAAGCGACCAAACACAGGGCTCCGCGGGCTACTGCTCCACCACGACAATGCACCTGCGCACACCGCACTCAAAACGAGGGACTTCCTGGACAGCACGCCAGTCAAACTCCTGGGTCACCCTCCTTACAGCCCTGATCTAGCACCGTGTGACTTCTTTTTATTCCCAAAAATAAAAAATCAGCTCAAAGGGATACAATTTTCGTCGCCGGAAGATGCGCTGGCTGCGTTCGAGCAGGCTGTAAACGAGGTGTCTGCGGCGGACTGGAAAAAGTGTTTTGAAAACTGGTTTAGGCGCATGAATCTTTGTATAGAGGCTGGTGGAAAGTACTTTGAAAAGATTTGATAAAAATATATGTACGTATAGAACAATTTTTTTTAGTTTCGCAAAACTTTCTGAGTGTCCCACGTAGAATAGCCCTTTCTTTAAAATAAAAGTAGTAACCATTTGCACTTATTTATTCTTGTCCATTGTTCAATGAAAACATAAAATCAGGTCAGGTCAGGAATTTACAGGTCATGTAATTTCGTTAATATTGCACATATATTTGGAGCGGATCAGTTTTTTATTAGTTGACTTTGCCTACTGGGAAAGTAGTAGTCTTTGTTAGTATTGTGTCACTTTGTGTTTTATCATGCAAAAATATGCATATAAATATATCAGATAAATTTGAACGATGAGGACTGACCAGAATTAGTGTATGACTAGTGGCGCCTTGTATACTCTTTTATGCCATACTAATCTGATTTTTATTATTATTGTTATAAATCTTTGCGTGCCACTTATGGCAAAATATGTGAAAAATAACTGTGACTCTTTATCCATCTGTCTGGACCCGTATTTTTTGCGAAATAAATTATTCTTATTCTTAAATTTCGTGGGATATCCATTCATAAGCTCATTAAAAATAATTTGTCATCCTCATTAATCCTAATAATATTACAAATGTGAAAGTTTATGAAGAAGTTTGGATATTGATATAGCCCAGACACAGACCAGTAAGCTTCAAGACTCCGCATAAACAAAGTTTTGTATTCGAATGCAGTCGTAAAACGTTGGTGGGGTCAGGGGGGAGGACAGCGCGTTATGATTGGCCGGCTCAAAAGTTCGGTGGTATGATTCCTTTTGATTGGTTCCGCTCGCTGATTGAGTGACGTTCGATTGGCGGAGGGACGTATGATATGCAGTGGTAGAGCATATGCGTTGTGACCGGGGGTGTCCAGCTAACCGGCGTCTAGAGGCTTACTGGTCTATGAGCCCAGATTAACATCTAGACTACTTTTTATCCAAGGAAAAGAAACAGTTCCCGAGGGATGCGGGATAAGTCTTTGTATCATCATTTCAGCCGAAAGATATTCACTGCTGGATATATGAATGTTGGGGTAGTCTTTGTATAATAAAGCCAAATTATATTAAATTATATGCGAGCGAAGCTTTAGGCAAAGTTTAGTTTACCAATAAATTTTCATTACTGTTCTCAGGTGCGAATGTACATCGCTCTAGACCAGAGTCCACTGCGGCTGAGCGCGTTCAAGTTGCACGATATGATGACGTCAGCAGAGCGACTCACACATGCGCTCACTGTACACTACCTGTCTGCAGCCATATTGGGAGCTGGTAAGCTGGCGGTGAATTTTAGGCTACCTCGTTATTTTAAAGTTCTAGGCCCTCTTTAAAAAAATTAAGTAACATGCACAAGTCTTACAATAAATCTTACACACTACGTAAGATTTATTGTAAAGGTTTTTTTTCAACCCAACTCGTAATTGTAAACATACTATTTTATTTAACTAGAAGTCTAGGACAGTATGGTCAGGTTTGGATTCAAAGGAGATACCGGGAAATTTTCGTTGGATACATTTTTAGTTTGATGTAAAATTCAATTCATTATATTGGACGAAAAAAAAATTGAGCAGCAGAAATAAGTCACATTTAATAATAACAGGGGCCTTACTCCCGACTGGTTCGAGCTCTGAACCAAATCGAACTAATGTAATTTTTTTTTAAATGATGTTCGATTTGACAGTAACTCGAATTCAAATTCGATTGATACTCGATCCAGTCGGGAGTGAGGCCACTGTTTCCATACAAAAAAGTACCAGTGGAATAAATTACACTTGTTAATTCAGCTAATAATAATCCAATAAGTACTGGATATAGGCCTCTCCCAAGTAGCGTTGCAACACTCGGTCTTCTGCTTTCCTCATCCAGTCTACCCCAGCTACTTTTTTGGTCCCTAGTTTGGATTTATTTATTACATACAAAGGAAAAAATCAAATCATTCATCATCATTTCAGCCGAAAGACGTCCACTGCTGGACAAAGGCCTCCCTCAAGCATCGCCACTACGACCAGTTCTGCGCTTTCTGCATCCAGCGGATTCCTGGTGGACCGACGACCAGGTGAAGGTCGCGGGAATCCGCTGGATGCGGAAAGCGCATATCATTATTATTATTATCAGCCTGTAGTATCCCACTGCAGGGTAAAGGCCTCCCTTCCCTTTTTCCACTTGTCCCTATCTTTTGCCTTCTGAGGCCAATCCTTCAGATAGGAGTCAAGTTCGTCCCGCAAACTCCTGGGACTGCCGCGTTGTCTTTTGCTGCTGTCTGGAACCCACTGTGTGGTTGTTTTCGACCATAGTTCCTCCGGCATGCGGCAGATGTGACAAGCCCAGTTCAACTTAAGCTTGGCAGCTGTTTGGCCTACATCAGCAATTTGTGTTTTGGAACGCAGTATAGAGTTTCTTACACGATCAGTAAGTCTAAGGCGGGCTCCACACCAACGTGGGGCCAACCCAACGTTGGGGCGAGGGTTGGCCCGTAATTATGCCTAGCGTCCTCACGTTGGAGATAATGTTAGTTTAATTCCGTCAGAGCCAATGTAAAGACGTCTGAAATAAATGTTGCACTGCGCACTTTAAAATTATAGAGTGCTTAAGAGCTGAACTGTCAATTAAAATAACACAATAGTTAAACAATGGACGTCGACTTTGAAAATGTTTTGACAAACAAGAGAATATCATTATTATTTGTTAATAAACATAAAGATTTTTGTATAGAAATTCTATAACTATTGCGTCCATCCACGCAGACGCCATTTTCAAGACGTGGTGACCGTAGGAAAAAGCTCATTCGATGCACCGTACTGAATGAGTGCTGCGGCTAGACCATGCCATACAATCTTAGAACAACATGCCTGCAACACCATCAATACTTATCCGACCAAATTGACGAGTACTGAAAATGCTCAAACCTCGTTTGGCCACTACGTATTTTGAATTTATCAGTATTATATTTGACTATATGCCAGGGCAAACGCACAGATGTCGCCAGTATCTACGTATTAAGCTACCGAGGCTAATGATCTGACTAGCAAAGTAAAACTCATGCGCTGTTGTCTAGAAAAGCGTATAGATGGCGTGAATATAAAATTATAAGTTGTAGACATTATTATTTACATTGGTAAATAAATAAATATTTTTTCCAGTTTATTAACATTTTTTTTGTATGTTAAATTTGCCTATCTGATAGGCTAATAAAAAAAAACTATACTATTTCTATTCTTTAATTATTAAAGTATAATTATGTTGGAAAACGTAATTTTGTAAATAACACCAACATTTAAACTTATCAGTTGCTTTTTCTAACTATACTAATCTTTTTTACGCATTTACGCAATTGAAGTGATATCTATAGACATAAATTGGAAAAAAAAGTTCTGACGACACCAGCGACAACACAGCCCCTAGACGGATATTGTTGAATTTAATGCGTACAAACAATTCTGCCACTAGCTGAGGTATGAGGAAGCGGGGTACTGCGATCCGGTTGGCCCTGACAATGTCATTATGTCATAGAAACTTCAAACTTTGTAGGGTTAGAGACGAGACAGATTTAGATTCAACACGATATAATATCGATAAAATATTATTTTATCGATATTATTTTTATGTAATACGTAGTATTAATTATAAGGATTTTAGCTTCTTATTTATTTTAATATTATTTAATAATAAAGTAATTAATATACTAATAATAATAGTAAGTATTACATGTAGGGAGGGAGTCTTTCAAAATTATCTTAATTTTGAAAGTAAGATGGGTGCTCTGTACTTTCAGAATTAAGATAATTATATCTTTAAAAATATCTTTATGTATTTATTTGGTGTTGAATATGGAGTTATTATTTTGTAAAGCGGATATTTTAAAAGAGGTAATTGTCCGTTTATATAGTAAATAAATATTAAATAATAAAGTAATTAATTTAGTAGTAGTATTATATTATTTATTTTACCCAGCAATATTACACAAAATGTTACATTAACATACTAGGTACTACGTCTAGGTATAAATATTATTGTACCTACTTAACATTTAAAAGTGAACACAGCATGGAACAAAAACAAATATTATTGCAAACTATAACAGCTAATTAGCACGTAAATAAAACGTTATTCAAAAGAAAAGAACCTACTCAAAAATAACTTAAATTTAAAGGACAAAAAAAAAACAAAAAAATTCTAATCACCACTAATCATTTTTTAAATAAATTAATTTTATATATGTATAGCCTTCGAATAGTGCATTTGTAACTTTGAGCTTTTATAATAAAGCCATTATAAATACCATTCGATATAATCAAATAAAACAAATTTTGTGACTAATGAATATAACAACTAATAACTGTAATTTGGTTCTAGTACTCGCTGGCAGCTACCGCGGCACCACTCACTTCGCTCGCTCACAGTTCTAACCTTACCTAACCTATTTGATATATTTCTGTTTGTTTTTATATAAACAATGTTGAATTAGACAGTAAACTGTACAATTGTCGTCAATATAACCTCAAATTATGCGACTGCTCAAGAGGTCTCTTTTGGGTATTGAAATCGTTTTTTATTATTTTATTTTAGTAGTAATTGAAAGCGAAATTCTGATAGTACTGAGTAATTTTTTCAGTGTTTACGTGTCAAACCGCGTTTGACAGTATTATTGTGATATTTAATAGATTTTAACAAAACCAAAAGATTGACGAAACAAGTATACGAAGCGAGTGTGGATGGAAGAGTTGGAAGGGGACGACCTCGGCGAACGTATCGCGATCAAATCGCGGATGTTCTCAAAAAATGCCAGGTTAAGTGTTCTCTAAATTGATGAGCATGCATGACGAGGTTAATGGACGTAGATGAAGGGAAAGAGGTGTGTCAGGATCGTAGCAGGTGGAAATCCATAGTCTCTGCCTACCTCAATGGGAAACAGGCGTGATAATATGTATGTATGTATGTATGTAACAAAACCAAACATTTTCAGGGATGTAATAGTGCGATTGATTTTAATTGAGGAAGTTTTTCGCAAAGAGGCCTTCGAAAGAAGTAAAAGACCAAGTAGCTTCATGGAGAAATATTACACATCCGTGCAAATCTTAAATAAAATCGAATGTGACACAAAAGTTGTTATTTTACTAAATTATTCATTCCTAGCTGTGCTTGTGACCCTGTCCGTGTGGAAGTTTTAAATTAACATCGTGGGCCTTACTCCCGACTGGTTCAAGCTCTGAACCAAATCGAGCTAATTTCAATTCCTAGAAAAAAGCAGTACGATTTGACACTAACTCGAATTCAAATTCGATTGATACAGCACTCGATCCAGGCGGGGTCAGGAGTAAGGCTTAGAAGTGGGTAGCTACTCTAATAACTAGCTAAATAGCGGCTATTCAACAAATAGCCATGGCTACTTCGATCAATGGCTACGATATCTGTCAACACGATAGCTAGCTATTGGCTACTGCTTCGAATAACCAACAAGTTTACGGTGTAGCGGGCAGCCGCCGCGCTGCCGTGAGCTGGCCAAGTAAAATAGCTATTGGCTATTGGTAGCTAGCTAGCGACTTTCTTTATTTTTACGATTTCTAACATAACTTAGTAGTCAATTAGGTTTAAAATCGTTTGAGATCTATAATTTTGTTTGTACAACAAAAGAAGGGTCTTTTGTTGTAGTTTTTACTGTAATTTTATTAGTTAATTTTAAATTTTCAATGTTTTCGACAGTTAAATATGTAGTAATTAGTAATACGTAATAAATGTAAAAATACGTACGTACGAAGGAAAGTCATTTTTTTTCAACAATATAATACAATACAAATACTATTGTACACAAAAGAAGATAGCAACATATATGACTTATATAGAACACATGTACAATGGGCGGTCTTATCGCTCAAGGCGATTTCTTCCAGACAACCTTAGGATGGACAATATGGGCAAGTAAAGAGAGGGGTAGTACGCAGTGTAACAACATAATAGAATACATATACTACATAACATAAATACTATACATATATCTATAACAAAACTACATAAATATAAGATACAATAAACATAATAAATACAATACAATATGTCTAAATATTACATAATGTACGTGCCGGAAATTACAGTGATGATAGGTAGCGATCATTTACCAGTTTTTTAAATATAGGCAAAGATTGAGCACGCCTCACTTGTACTGGCAAAGCATTCCACAGGCGAGCAGCCTGAACTGTAAAAGAATTACCAAAGAAATTTGTGGAATGCGATGGTATCGCCAACGTGAGGTTTTCTGATGACCTTAAGAGCCTCGAATGTGTGTCACGAAGGAACACTAACTAACTAAAGGACTAACTAAAGGAACTAACTAAAGGAGCATTCTTTGCTAAGATCATTTTTCTCTAAGGTCAATGACCTTTGAACTAGGACGTCTTAAGTATTTTTCAGTTTTCTGTCTATAACTCAAAAATTTATAATCACATTATACTCAAAATAATTTTAAAAGAGAGTTTTCACAAAGGTCTATCAACGTGGAGAATTATAAGTATCTACGTTACATAGTTTAGAGATGGCAGGGGGGGGGACACATTGCAAGCCACTTTAGCTGGCTATATTTCGCAGATGGTACACCTGATAAAAAAGTGCTGTATGAAACATTACCTTCATTTTAGTAGACCTATTCAATGATACCACACACGAGGGGGTGGAGCGAAAAAAATATTTTCATCCCCATTTCACATGTATGGGCGCCACCCCTAAAATAAATAATCACGCATTTTTTATTCTTTTAAAATTGAGATCTATATTTAAACTATCTTTTAACAAAATTGCATGTACTTATATTTATAACTGTCGAAGTTATTAAGCTGTAAAGGATTAGGACAGACGGACAGATGGATAGACGCACAGACGGACGGACATGACGAAACTGTAAGGGTTCCTTGTAGGACTACGGAACCCTAAAAAAGGTACATATATCATTTATCGTGTACGTATCGGTCGGAACAAAAGTTCGTTTATCGTTGAACGGGAGTAGACTCCCTGGCTGTTATAGGTATATAAAGATTTTATTAGATTGCAAAATATTCTACTACCTATATTTTTCAATTTCGTTGATAGTATGGAGAACTTTGTTTCATCGATAACAGATTTAGTACATCACTAGTTACATTGACAATTAAATAGAGGGAAAGAGATAGTGTATTAAGTGCTTGCGTAAGAAAGTGATGTTTTGTGAAAGACATCAACGTGCCGTCTGCACCTTTGGTGTCCGTTACGAATTAACCAGTATAAGATGAACTCTCATTAAAAATTAAATCAGTTGAAAAATCTAATTGGATAATGACATTATTAACTTAACGATGAAATGTTATGCCGTCTTTCTGGACACTCAAAGACTTGCTGTTTTTACAACACAATCGTACTGTGCAAGAAGTCATTATAACATTTATTTGTAAATTTTGTGTTCACTAACACGGAAGTGTCAACGGCTCACAGAAGTGGTCGTAACTGATTCAAATTGTTTGAGTGGCGGCTTACATACAGGATTTTTCCCTTATGTGTGATAGAAATCGGTCGCCTGTTATGTGGCGTCTAGGGGCTGTGTTGTCGCTGGACGACACCAAAAGACGTAAAGAAAGAAAAAGAAAGAAAGAAAAATGGTTTATTTACTACAGCCAGAGGCACACAATAACAATAATACACAATTTTAAACATCATAATCTCCTAAAAGTAACTGAAAGTTAAATTCGATATGGGGCGTAAGAGTTTGGTAGCTTGCCGGTTACTGTTGTGGACTTATGAACTTGGAGTTGCAAGTTCGAATCCCACTTATAGCTGAACTTTTTGTCTTTATATTTTCGATTTATAAAAAGGATGAATACAGAGCCACCTAGTGATCCCGGTACATAGTTATCAAAACCTGATTCAAGAGTGATTTCAGGGTTAAAATATAGAGGCGCCACTTGGTGTGAACCTCTATTGGGGGCAGAGATTGGTCTCTATTTCCGTATGTATAAATGTACTCTGTGGGCTAGACTGAGCAAACCGCCAACGTGTGGGCGCATCGCCAACGTTGGCGCATAATTCCTTTGATAAAACCGACACGTGCCAATGCTCGCTCCAACGTTCGGGCCATCTTCATTTTCCCGATCCACACGTTGGCGAATAGCGTTGACGCCAACGTTCGAGCCAACGTGTGGAGCCGGGGTAACTCCTAGGTTACTGTGTTCCATTGCTCGCTGACAAACTCCAAGTGCGGAGTTTTGACGCTTATTATTAACTTAACATTATCTCAAACCATCAATAGGGAAGGTGACTATTTTATTTATTAGTTTTTATTGGAAATCTCGAATTTCTTCAAGAAAAATAAACAACAATGAAAAAACAATAAAATATTTAATAAAATGTCAAAGTTATAAGCGATTTGAATTTGTCGACTAGAAAGAGACAGTTGTTCAAAACCTTCATAGTAACTTAACATCTCTCTGAACAATGTTCGTTTCGCACGACAAGGACAGGAAATGCCAATCCAAAAACTCAAAAAGCGTGTATCTCTCCCAATTTTTCCAGGATTTCGTTTATTCTTTCTACAATGTCTTCCTTTCTGTACAGTCAACAAATCGGAATCATGACCCACTCAGCCAAGAATTCGTATGATATTGTCAAAATAGAAAAATGTTCTTCTTATTAGCATCGTGCTGCACTTAGGACATTTTGAATATTAAGGAAACTGCGTTAATACGGGTCAGAGGTCTATGCAATTTTGAGCTTTGTTATTAAATGCAATAGATTAATTATTATTATTATTATTATCTGCCTGTAGTGTCCCACTGCAGGGCAAAGGCCTCCCTTCCCTTTTTAATAGATTAATAATTGGATAAAAAGTTAGGTTTTTGATAAAGCTAGAATTATGTTTTGAATTTCGAATTAACTGTCGTTCCGCATAGTTTACCTATAAAAATGAAGTAATTTTTTCATTTTTTTATTCAAAAACCTATACGAATTCTTTTAATTCCAGAAGAATATCAATCAAATTAGAAGAAACTAACTGTCACTGCACAATAAAATTGATAACAAGTTTGTTGCCAGGGAAATATCTTTGAGCGAAACTCGACCTAATTGTATTAGAATGTTTGTAGAAAATTAAGCTTATAGTGGGTCATGATTCCGTTTGGTTGACTGTACCTTCTTTTAAATAATATAACATTTTTGGTAATTTTTGACTGTAGTCAACTACCGGATTGTTACACAAAGTGATGTGAAAGTAAACTGAAACATTACAATAGGGTGGGTGGTCGGCGGGCTGGAGCTGCTGGGCGCGCCGGGCGCGCTGGCGGCGCGGGTGGGGGGCGCGTCGGGCGGGGTGCGGGGCGTGGCGGCGGCGGCGGCGGCGGCGCTGCTGCGCTCGCTGAGCGCCTGGGCCGGCTCGCTGGCGCGCAACCTGGACCTGCTAGCGGGCGACGAGGAGCACGCGCGCCGCGCCGCCGCCGCGCGCCGCCGCCCGCCGCCCAGCTTCGTCGCGGGGCTCGTCGCCGGCATCACCAACTTCGCTATCAATATACTCGGTACTACATCAACTGTACAACTAGAAACAAAGAAAAATATTTATTTGGCACAAGTGAGACACATACAAAAGAAAGGATATACATGCAAGGAAAATGTCATCGGGGAGCCACGATCCTCAATATTAAGACATTGGTGTCGATTCTCTTGTTCACGAACTAAACTTATATTCATTTATCGCTCTCTTTTACTAATAGTAGATACAAGAAAGGGGTGGCAACAATTTTAGAACTGTCAAATTAGTTTACATGTTACATTTCTTTGTATTTTAGTGGGCACGTTCCGACATCACGATTAAACTTGTATGGAAATTTTAATTTCGTCTAATTTGACAGCACTAAAATTGTTGCCATCCCTTTCATGTATCTACTATTAGTAAAAGAGAGTAATAGTTTAAAATAAGTTTAATTTGTGAACACATGAATCAACACCATTGACTCCATGGTATAATAAGATGTTTCACCAGGTATTCTCTTCCCGCAATGACAGCGCGATGCCTCCAAGCTACGTCACGATCAGTGCTGCCATTGATTGATATCTTCAATATACTTAAGGAGATTTTTGTTCATAATGAATATAAAATAAATTCCTAACTAGCCTAACTATTTGTTATCTCGTGTTATTCATCTAATTAGTTAATAAAGGAAACTATATTAAATTACTAGTTAAAAAGTGATTCTTTATAGAAGAAAGTAAATGAAAAAATGCATTTTGCTCGGGTAATTTATTTTCACAAAGTGGCAGCACATCAAACTGACAAGTGTCACGCTAACAGCCCGCTATTGGCTCCACGGCCGATGACGTAGTACGGAGGCAATCACGTGACCTAGCTGTCACGGGAACAGACTACCTGGTGTTATTATACCATGGATATAGTGAAAAAGTAACAAAGCGAGGAAAAAGCCATTGACAGTCATGCGCCATGTGTGTCTCAAAATTGTGACAAATGGGTGTCCAGCTCAGCATATTGCCAGGTTATTAAACCTGACGCTGGTATTCTGCTGGATCCCTGTTGTGACGTTAGGATGTCGAGCAAACTACAAATTAGTAATAGTACAACTACTACTTCAACTAGTGTTGAATTTAATGCCTACAATAAATGCAATTGTTCATAAATTGGACATAAAGAATTGCACCACCACAAGAATTGCACACTCTTCTCATGGGTGTCGTAAAAGGCAACTTTGGGATTCACCAGAGGATGGGCTGAGTATTTAACCAACCAACTGCGATCGCCAACCCGCCTGCCAAGCGTGGCGATTATGGCACATCCCCCCCCCCCCTTTTGCGGGAGGCCTCTGTCCAGCAATGGACGTCTTTCGGCTGAAATGATAATAAATAAATGCAATCCGATTGGTCCTAATCCTAAGCGACTAATGGCTATTCGCTAAGACGTTTTGACGGCTCACATATGTGGTCGCAAGTGTCGCAACTAATAGTAGTAGTAGTTTTCAAATGACGAATAGTAGCGACCTACACTATTAGACTGATATGCTGACAGACAGGAGTTGCCTGTTATGAGGCGTCTATGGGAGT
Organism: Asteroscopus sphinx; assembly: GCA_949699075.1. Lineage (NCBI taxonomy): Eukaryota > Metazoa > Arthropoda > Insecta > Lepidoptera > Noctuidae > Asteroscopus > Asteroscopus sphinx. The sequence continues at coordinate 1,874,922 of OX453002.1, read as the reverse complement.
GTATGGTTAATGCGGTAAAACAATCTAACTTACCAAACACTGTACCGCTCAAAGGATTGCTGTACTTGTAGAAAACTTATTTTTGGGTTAAGCTCGCCTTTGTACGGGCAGCGTCAAAAATAGCAGGACTAACAGACTGTCCAAAATGATCTCAATGGAATAAAATTCTTGTCAGAATGGCAGCGCAGATCGCAGATCATTTTTAAGTCTGTTCGCCCTGATATTTTTGGCGCTGACTGTACATGAAATATCTTATTGTGGTAATTTTCTGGTGTATTATAAGTTATAAGAAAGACTCGTATTCTCGATAAAGATTTTTATAGATGTGTTGGAAAAAACGCAGTAGCAATATTTTTATTGCAACTCAGCAACTTGTTGAGGCAACCATTTGCTTAAAAAACCTTTTCCGTAAGTATGTATGAGAACTGAAGTCTACAAAATATGTGGCATAATACTGAAGCCTACATGGCTATAATAGCGATAATTATATTATTATTATTACTTTTTTTTACCCGACTGCGCCAGAAGGAGGGTTATGTTTTTCGAGTGTATGTATGTATGTATTTATGTATGTATGTATATTTCTTTGGCACGCTCTGTAGCCTAAACGGCTTGATAGATTTGAGATTGAGAGGTGTCGTTCGATTCGTCTTAATTCTGAGAGTGAAACTGGGTATATCAAAATTTAAAAAATTTAAATGGCCTTTTTTTGGCGCCATTTTAGCTCTTCAAAAAATTTTTTTTTCCTTCAAAAACTATCGAGTGGGGTATCAAAATAAAGGGATTTATAAATGCTTTACAAAAATATATACAACTTATATGTTTAAATGTAATTTGGAATGAAAAATGCTAAAAAACAACAAAATATTCAAAGTTAAAAATGAATTTGACTTTTCAAAAAAAACATTACACGCAGTCGGGTTTTTTGTTTTTGTTAATTAATTTTTATTACTTCTTAAGAACTACACTGGCGACTAAACGAATCAACTCAGCCTATCGCAGTCCACTGCTGGACATAGGCCTCTCCCAAGTTGCGCCACAACACTCGGTCCTCTGCCTTCCGCATCCAGTCCCCCCCAGCCACGTTTTTCAGGTCGTCGGTCCACCTGGCGGGGGGGCGCCCTACGCTGCGTTTGCTGATTCGCGGTCTCCACTAAACGAACACCATATACAAATCACTGAGAACAATTAATCTCACTGTACATAATACGCCCATACAGGTGCTGTTGGCGGTCTTGCGCATCATCCGCTAGTAGGGGTAGCAGTGGGTGAGACCGACAGTGGGGCCGCGGCATTACGCCGGGGCCTGCTGGGAGCACTGACCAAGCCGCTCAGCGCCACTGCTGACTTAGTGGCCTATGCTGGTACCGGCCTGCTGCGCCAGACTGGTTGGGACCCCGTGCCAGAGGTGTGTACATGAATATATTTACCATACAGTACGCGTTAAAGGAAAAAAAAATTACTAGTGCGTAATTTTTTGGGGTGGTTCAGTATGAGTAATAGAACACATTTCCATTAATTGTTCAATACTTTTTTTTATATTTTTATCCGACTTAAAATCAGCAAAATATGGACATAATCTGTTCGTCTTAACTATTATAAAATTGTAAACGTCTGTTTGTTTGTTTGTTTGTTCCAGCATCACGCTAAAACTACTGGACCGATTTTGATGATTTTTTTTTTGTTTGAAAGCTGATGATCTGACTTAAAAACTGGTATGGGTTTTGAGAAAGAAAGAAAAAAAGAAAAAAATTAATTCGTGGGTTGCGTACTCACCCGACAGATCGAAGCTTCTATGCATTTGCACGAGCGGATAGTAATGTACGATAGAGTGGAGTGGAGTGGACAGGGGATGGGACGGGGGATGGGACGGGGGATGGGACTGGGGACGGGACAGGGGACGGGACTGGGGAGGAGACAGTGGACGGGGCAGGGGACGGAACATGGGACGGGAAATGGGACGGGACATGAGACGGGACATGGGACAGGACAGTGGGACGGCACATGGGATGGGACATGGGACAGGACATGGGACATGGGACGGGACGATAGTGATATAGTGAGATAGTGGGACGGGACGATAGTGATATAGTGAGACAGTGGGATAGTGGGACAGTAGGACAGTGGCAGTGGGACGGTGGGACAGTGAGGCAGTGGGGCAGTGGGGTAGTGGGGCAGCGGGGCAGTGGGCCAGTGGGGCAGTTGGATAGTGGGGCAGTGGGGTAGCGGGGCTGTGGGGCAGTGTGGTTGTGGGGCAACGGGGCAGCGAGGCAGCGGGACAGTGGAGCAGTGGGGCCGGGAAGCGGGGCAGCGAGGCAGCGGGGCAGTGGGGTACCGGGGCAGCGGGGTAGTGGGATAGTGAGGCAGCGGGGCAGTGGGGCAGTGGAGTAGCTGTGCAGCGGGGCAGTGGGGTAGCGGGGCAGTAGGGGAGTGGGGCAGTGGGGTAGAGGGGCAGCTGGGCATCGGGGATGCGAGGCAGTGGGTTACCGGGGCAATGGGTCAGTGGGGCAGCGGGGCTGTGGGGTAGCGGGGCAGTGGTATAGTGGGGAAGCGGGGCAGCGGGATAGTGGTGCAGTGTGGTAGCGGGGCAGCGGGGCAGTGGGATAGTGGGGCAGCGGGGCAGGCAGTGGGGCATGCGATAGTTGGGCAGCGGGGCAAATGGGCAGTGGGGTAGCGGGGCAGCGGGGCAGTGGGGCAGCGAGGCAGTGGCGTAGCGGGGCAGCGGGGCATTGGGGTAGCGGGGCAGTGGGGCTGTGGGGCAGCGGTGTAGTGGGGCAGTGGGGTAGCGGGGCAGCTGGGCAGCGGGGCAGCGGGGCAGCTAGGCAGTGGGATAGTGGGGCAGCGGGGCAGTGGGGTAGCGGAGCAGCAGGGCAGCGGGGCAGTGGGGCAGCGGGGCAACGGGACAGTGGACTGGACTGGAATGGACTGGACTGGACTGGACTGGACTGACGTGGGTTAACAGAATTTAACGCGAGCGGAGCCGCGGGTAAAAGCTAGTAATAACATAAAATAAAAGCGCGCGACGGCTGGCTCATGCGGCTGCGGGTTTGCATCGGGGGTACAACCCCCTACCGGATAAAAAAAAATCTTTTTTGAACAATTAATGGAAATTTGCGCACTAGTTAAAAAAATCCTGTATAACTGTGCCGCTCTGATACCAGGCTTTACGAAGGGCCGCGCAGGTACAGTAACGTAATAAGTGTGAGCAGGACATAAGGATGTATCGAACATTGAAGAATGACTGAGACAGCAAGAACATGCGGTCCCCCGCCATCTTGCCATTCAGATGAATAATCTATCAGAGTCTTGCCGCCATTACCGCGCATGCGCGCTACTGATTTGGTTGCAAAATCTACTACTGCGCAGCCACCTGTTTCTCACTTAACAGCGGCACAGTTATATTACGAGTAACTGTATATATTGTATACTGGACGACACTGATAGCGGAGTCGTGGAATTATGCCGTGGACTGTTGGAAGCACTGGCCAAACCACTCATCACTAACCTTCTACTTATGCTGAAACTGCTCGGGTCGTTGCCTAGTACCAGGTTAAGAGCATCGCCCGAATGGTGCCAATGTAGACTTTTGTTTCTTACAATTCTGTAAAGAAGGATCTTCCTCTATAGACTTGTATTCCAAATCAATTTGTGAACACATGAATCAACACCATTGACTCTATGGTATAATAAGATGTTTCACCAGGTATTCTCTTCCCGTGATGACAACGCGATGCCTCCAAGCCACGTCACGATCAGTGTTGCCGTTGATTGATATCTTCATAAAAAGGATATTTTTGTTCATAATGATTATAAAATAAATTCCTAACTAGCCTATTTGTTATCTCGTGTTATTCATCTAATTAGTTATTAAAGGAAACTGTATAAAATTACTAGTTAAAAAGTGTTTCTTTGTAGAAGCAAGTAAATGAAAAAATGCATTTCGCTCGGGTAATTTATTTTTACAAAGTGGCAGCATATCAAACTGACAAGTGTCAGATTAAAGCCCGCTATTGGCTCCATAGCCGATGACGTAGTACGGGGGCAATCACGTCACCTAGCCGTCACGGGAAGAGAGTACCTGGTGAAACCAAAGACATTTCTATACTGACGTAATAGACCACTGAAGTGTGCGACTGAGATACCGATCTTTACGAAAAAACCTATATGCTAGAAAGAGACATAATAAAATGTCAGTAGAACCGATTTTGAAAATTGTAATCTCCCATAGCGTCCCATCAAAATATAATCTCGTATTATTTTATGATTTATTTCACAATCGTTCTGTATTTTATCCAATTGATATCAATAATCGTATTGGTGTAGTATTCTGTGTTATACTGCTGTGTAATTTACATTATTAACCTAAAGAAAGAGACGTTTCACAGGTAAGTATCTGCAGGACAATACTACTTTCGATACCACGAGCAGTGTTCACGGTAGCTTAGTGGCTAAAGCACTGGCGTACTGAGTCAGGAGTCGCAGGTTCGAATCCTGCTCGTGAGCGATTTTTTCTTTCCACAATTTAAATCATTAGATTTCGCTTCGCATGCGTATATGCGTTAAAATAATAAAATAATTATAAAGTAAAAGTTAAAAATAAATATAATACAAGAAGAGTTCGAGATAAAAAACTAGTTCAACCGAAGATGACAAATTATTATGGAGACAGAATGTCAAAATTCCAAAAATCCTATCCTATCCTACTACTAATATTTTGAATGTGAAAGTTTGTAAGTATGGATGGATGGATGTTTGTTCCTCTTTCACGCAAAAACTACTAAATGGATTTTAATGAAATTTGGCATACAGATAGAACTTAACCTGGATTAACATATAGGCTACTTTTTATCTTATCTTGACTATTACAACATTATATAAAATTGTTTGTTCGAGCATCACGCTAACACTACTGGACCGATTTTGATGAAACTTTTTGTGTTTGAAAGCTTATGACTTAAAAACTAGTAAGGGTTTTAAGAAAGAAAGAATAAAAGAAAAAAATTGATTCGTGGGGTGCGTCCTCCCACACCCGACAGATACGAAGTTTCTATGCATTTGCACGAGCGGATAGTAATGTACGATGGATGGATAGATGGATGAATGAAAGTGGAATGGAAGTGGAGGTGGAGGTGGAAGTGGAGGTGAAGTGAAGTGGAGTGGAGTGGAGCAGAGGTGGAGGTGGAAGTGGACTTTACTCGCAAAATAACATACTACATTTAATATACTATAATAATATACTACAAATTATAAATATACTATAAATTTACATTAGTATTACAAGTAGTAGTATAAATTAGTAGGATAAGTCTGATGTGTAACTTAAGTTGACTGGACAAGAAAACTTGTTAAAACAAAGTTTAACCGGATTAAATCGCGTATATTATTGTCAATTTCGCACATATATTCATTTCGCTTTCGGTGACGTGATAATGAGGTGACAGTGTCTCTATTACGTCAGTATAATACCTTTATGGGTGAAACATCTTATTATACCATGATTGACTCTAAATAAAGAATGTAGAAGAAATGAAGAATGTTTGTTTGACTGAGGATGTGTTTTGTGTGTCAGCCTCGTCGGTCGTGGGCGGCGATGGAGGCGCGCTCGCAGGCGGGCTGGCGCCGCGACTGCGTGCGCTGGATGTTCCGCCTGTGCGAGCTGACCGCGCTCGCCGGCTTCCAAGTGCTGCTGGACAACGCGCCGCTGCAGCTGCTCCTGACACATAAGGTACAGTACCACACCATTTTTCATTTATTTATTCTTAATTCTTGCGTTTGACCGCCACCTCACCTTACCTCCTTTTTTTTTCTCCCGTGGGGAAATCCTCATGGACGCACTCCGCCCGGGGTAGGCGGAGCCAGTGTCGGACTCTTACCGACTAAAACCACCACGGTGTTCCTTCAACTACGGCGCACACGGAACACTGCACGCCACCTCACCTCACCGGCCTTTACCAGCTACGCCAGCTGCGCCAACTACGCCAGCTGCTGGTCGGGCAGCAGACTACCCCGAGTCTGCTGTTCGCAGGCCCATCCTTCTGTAATTTTTATAGAGGTGTTCTTCCTCGCGGTCCAGGCGGTAAAGCCAAGACCCTCGGTCCCACGAGGCGCGAGAACACTACTCAGCATGCACTCCTGGGATTACGAGACCGACGGGGGCAGGGAAGGACAGTCCCCCCGCTGCCTGCCCAGTGGCAGGGTGAGTGCACACCGGGCCCGCCCCTGCTCCTCCACAGTGCCCTCTGCTTTCTCAGAGGGACACGCGGAGCAACCTCCCATTGGCCCACATCGGGCCCCTCCCGTGCCAGAATATTCGCCACAGGCAATAAGGTCCCCCGGTCCAAAGGAGACTTATTGCCCGTGCCCAGCAGTGGCGTGCATTGGTTTTCGGCCTAGGTAGGCAGGCACTAAACAGACAGAGCAAGTTACTAGTATAAAATTAAAAAATCTCGTACACATACGTTTTAAAGAGACACTGGTAAAAGACCATTACATTTGAATGACGGCACCCAGTCAGTCCAGTTACAGTTGTATTAACGTGTAATTGTCATAACATTTTACCTTTTCTTGAGTCAAAGACAGATTTGATTTCGTATTTGTCTACTGATATACACTTTTTTTGTTTTGTCAACAAACGAAAACTGACTGAAAGGGTTTCTCGTAATTTCTCTAAACACATATACCGAGCACTGTAATTCATCCATGTTTACATAAGTTTCTTCACAAAAACCTTCACAAATCACAATAAAACAAACTACCTAATAAGTTTTTCTCTGTCTACGTAATTAATACACGATTTATGCAATTCACCCGCGCAAATAGAAACAAGAATAACGTAGTGGTTATATTCTCTTTGCAAGAATGTCATGTCAACTGCCAATAAATTAGAGTTGGGCGTTATTTAACGTCGGTTAGAGAAAATGCTTAAGAGGGTGATGATAATCGTTTTGTGTAAATAGTAGTTTTGTGGATGTAGTAATTTAAAAAAAATTGATTTACGGAGCACGAAAACAACAGATTTTACACAATTATTATATTCAATTCATTATAACATTAGATAAATAACGTTATAACGCCATCGATAATTCGATATAAGCGTATACTAAGTTTCGTTATTTTACGATAAATGTGTAGCAATGTACGGTCGACCGCATGTCAGTGGTAACAGTTTCGACATTGACAGCGTCTTTATTTCGTAAGCAGTAAGGATGGTTTTGTAAGTGTTACCACTGTCATGCAATCGACTGTAAAAAAAAATTGTACTATATTTACCATTTACACTTAACTTAAGTGGCAGTGGGCGGGGCACATTGCTCGCAGAACGGATGGCCGATGGGGCAGTAAAGTTCTGGAGTGGCGACCGCGTACTGGAAGGCGCAGCGTGGGTAGGCCCCCCACAAGGTGGACCGACGACCTGGTGAAGGTCGCGGGAATCCGCTGGATGCGGAAGGCACAGGACCGGTCGTTGTGGCGATGTTTGGGGGAGGCCTATGTCCAGCAGTGGACGTCTTTCGGCTGAAATGATGATGATGATGATGACACTTAAATGTAAATAATATAAAACAATTACTATCTTTACTTCGCCATTATTTTACTAATGTTGAGTATAGTTTTATTATAACGATCACTTTGTAGTTTGTATGGAAATAACTAGTTACACACAAAACGGTTACATGTGAAAAACGTTACGAACGACCCATGACGCGACGAGTCGACAAGGCTACACCTATAGAGCTGATATTGCGGATAAATTGCGAATTGTCAAATGTTAGTGTGTTACGCATGGCCGTAACGTGATTTATGTTTTTGTCGTATTACGTCGCTAATGTAGTGTGCGTGTGTATATAGTTACGCCAAATGGTTTGATTGTGTGTGAAGTTACAGGCATTCGTGCGGCTGACCTGCCTAATGCCTGCACCTAGTATGAAGTTTCGCATTTAATTCATACATTATTATTGAATACCTATGTTAATTATTTTTATTTAATACTCTGATTAATTTATTTAGTAGTAGTTAATATTGAATTGTAACGAGGTAGGCATTGCTTATTTGCCTATATGCAATGCACGCCACTGGTGCCCAGGGTGCACCGACCCAACAACTGCCGTTCCCTCTAGACGTGTCCAGAAGGACAAGCAGCTGACAGACACATGTGGAGGTTTTCTGGCAAAGCACCCCACCTCACCTTACCTCCTCACCTTACCCACCTCACCGATGCCTTACTCTTGAAAATAATTCCGATCAATCGGTTTTGAACTAATGTCAATTCGTACTTTTAAATGCAAAATTAGCAATAAATTGGTTTACAATATAGTGTTTTTAGAATTAATCAAACCTTATTAGAATTAAAAGTATGTATTGTGTATATTTTTAATCAAGAATACCCATTTATTCTTGTCACTTTTTGACAATGGTATTGGATTGGAATTATTTTCAAGAGTAACCCCACTGATGTTAAGCGATGGTGCGGTCGACGATGACACACGCTTGCCCAGCTAAAACTTATTCACTCGAAGACCACCAGATTATACTTCTTGGGAAACACTGACAAGGAATTCCACTCTTTAGCGGTACACATGCATGCTCTTTCGCAGGTACATCAGTGGGCCATATAAAATGTGTTCTTCTGTATTTTTGTTTATTTGAGTAGTTTCATGGCCCGGTTGCTTCTAAGCAACCAGAAGGTCTACCTTCTAGCCAAGTCTTTAGTTTACTCACCCTAGTAAAGTAATGGTAACTTTACTAGGTTTCTGAGGGGATGATGAGAAAATACGAAATTCACGTTTTTCAACTTTGTACCATTTACCCACACTTGTACACGTTAACAAGCACTTAACATTTAATAATCCATCATTAATTTATTACACATTAACACTCGAAGAAACACAAATTTTTGAAAATAATGCAAAATCCACGACACGATCTTTCCGAATGTTCCCACCAACCTACCACATAAGGTACAACAACACAAGCCACAGGCTCCATCCTCCTCTGGCGCAGCCGAATTATACCGAACGAAGTGCTGGCTCTATTCAATAATCTTGCTTTGGCATCAAACAAAAATCAATTTTATGTTTGTATACTAAGTTTGATAACTGGGTATTTGACTATTATTTTTATTTAAAATCTCAATAACGTTTCTAAAACTATAAGCAACAGTCAAAAATTTTTTTTTTAAATAAATTACCCAAGTGCCAAGCAATTTGAAATTATTTACCAAGCAAATATGTGCGTTGACGTCATTACACAAAAAACAACTACATAGTAACTTTACATCACTCCGTACATGTCCGTTTCATTCATCCTCCTCTATTTTTCCATCGATTTATTTTATTATGTCAACAAAATGTCCTTTGTGTACCTTATTAGAAATAATATTATATTCCTGAACTTTTATAAACCAACCATATCCGTACAGTCTGCCACATATCCTTTAATTTCATTTCATTTATTTATTTGGCACCAAGAAAATATTACATCAAAGTCAGCCTGTATCTTAGACGTTAGTTTCTTCCTGCGTTGCAATACAGTATATATCTAACAGTAAACTCAATAAACAACGAACCGACTTGCGGTACCATTTAGGCAACATCCTAGGTGGTATTGAAGTTGTCATGGGCAAAGGTAATGTTAGCTCGTTTCGCCATACTATACTAAAAAAAAAAAAACATTTCAATCAGTAGTAACTCTTGAACAACGGAAACTGCCCTTACTGCTTACGAAATAAAGATTCTGTCAAGGTAAAACTGTTCTAACTGACGTGTTGTCGACTGTATCTTAGATGTATATTATAAATTATTTTGTATTTAATAGTTCCTGGTTGTGGCTGACCCTGAGACGGAGCGCATCGTAGAAATGATAGACCTACGATTCTGCTCCCTAGGGCCGTATAAAGGAGACATTATTGAGGTAATTAAACATGATTTATTCACTTACTTTAGTTACTTTATTCATCGCTTTTTGAGGTTCTGTAGCTAGATAGGGAAATACGATACTTACAATCAAAATGTTTGTTACAATAATTGTAATAGCTAAAGGGCCGATCACGTGAAGAGATTCAAATTTTCATCTACATGTTTCATCGAGTGACTTCTACATACAGGGTGTCAGGGAAACGCTTCCGAAAACGAAGATAGATAGGTGATAGTGCTGGTGATTACTGATACGAAACCACGAAAAAAATATCGAATCCTTTTTTAGATTTTTTCATTTTTTTTTTTGCTTTTTTCATTATGTATGAGTTTTATTTAACAGCCCAAAGCTGGTTATGTATGAAAAATGTTAAAAATATAAAAAAAGACTCGCATTTTTTTTCGTGGTTTCGTATCAGTAATCACCAGCACCTATCTTCGTTTTCGGAAGCGTTCCCCTTACACCCAGTATAACATATTTTCATTTGCATTCCCCGAATTTGGGATTCACCAGAGGATGGGCAGCAGCGTTCTCTGAGTATTTAACCAACCAACTGCGATCGCCAACCCGCCTGCCAAGCGTGGCCCTTTGGTGGAGACATTGTCCAGCAGTGGACGTCTTTTAGCTGATATGATTATGATGACATTCACATTTCGACAGTTATGTCCACCACACAGTGACTTTTAGACCAAATAAAAGATGATAAAAGTAAAGTCGAAACAAAGAAAATGTCAGTTTTGTGTTTTAGATCGATTTCGAGTTCTCATTGAAGTGATTATCTGACGTTTGTTATTATAATTTGACAGTTGTGCGTGCTGCAGAGAAGACAATCGAAGATTCAG